>CM056579.1:112403146-113603146 GCA_029721435.1 Gymnothorax reevesii
AGTTCGGAGATCATGTTTAAGGCTCGGGAGCCGCAGAGCTTGGCAGTGACAGACAAAGGGTGTCAGCGGAGGCCGCGTTAATTCAAGGCAGCGATTTACGTCTGTCGCACATGCGAATCCCATAATCGCCTTATCGTTTATTTCACTCAGACTTTTGTCTGCAAATGAGTAACGTCTGGGACTGAGGAGAGTTCATCCGGCAGGGAGTCTGCAGGATGTGGAACAACCCGCTCGCGGTCGAATCTGTTTTCATTTAGATAGCAAATAAAAAAACAACAAAAAACATGCCAGCATTTAATAAACCTTATAATCTGATTATCATCCTCGGTAAGAGAATGCACGCCAGAGCATAATAGTAAGAAAAAGAGAGAATCTCTGATCGGCTTGCCAATCAATGATGGTTCCCTAACCTGCCGTGAGACGCAAAGACTTTTGTTGGGTGGCAGAACATAACTGGTAGGGATGGACAGCCTGTATTAGGGGAGATGTAACTAGTTCCCTTCAAAAAACAATATACTATTACTTAGCCCTTGAGCAAAGTCCTCAACACACACACACACACACACACACACACAAAAACAGATCCAGGGGATTTACTTCAGTTCTCTCTCCTATCCTCCTTATGAGGACATTCTCAATAGCGTTTCTCCCAGTATGTCCGCAGTAAAGAGAAGCATGTGCTCAGTAGACATCCCCTGATTGCATGGAGGATTTAGAAAAGCATGGAGCTTTGTTGTTTAATGGACTCATGATGCGTGAGAGGAGAATTGTACAGGGACAACCCAAGTGAGTTCAGGCCCAAGTCCTGGTGAGATTGCATGTACTGTACAGGAGTAATTTGTGCTTTGTTACAGTTGTACAGCAATGCTGGACATGTTGAACAGTACCTGGGATTGCCGCTCCGCAGACATTTCTGAGAGTTAACAAGGAGCAACAGAACCAAGGCCCACAAGACCCGATCGTGGTTTTCGTCAAATTCAGAACCTGTCGTTCAGCACTGGCTGTGCTGTGGCTTGAAGACTCACCAGACAGCTGCACTGGGAGGCACGTGGGTCAGTGCCGGAATGGATATGTTGGGTAAAGGAAGCACCTGTGGCATTATGGGTAATTAAACTTTCTTCTGTTGGATCCTTCATGGGGTGAGAAACTCCATCACAAATAATTCAAATTTACACGAGCCTCAATTTAAATATTAAATTAGCCCCTGCACCACTAGGGATGTATAGATACAAAATTGCGTGGCAAGTGGTTCAGGCGAGAGAACGGAAGAAGCCCATGGGGATGTGGATGAATGTCGATGTCGACGTGCGGGAGGCGAGGATGAAAACCAACCACAGTCGATTCCATGTGGAAATCTGTTCCTCCTCTGAACTTTCTTGTCAACTGCCTGGCACAAAGAAATCACTGTCTTCGCTAATTCCATTGTATTACTTGTCTGCATACGAGCAAATTCAATTCGCATCTCGTTCTGATGTGCACAAATGAGAGCAACATGCTGTTTTGACATTCAAAACATCAAAAAGTGAGGTTAACTGGGAAATGGGTGAATGCTTGTTATCAGCAGTCTTTAGCAGCATGGTGGTATTCACACAACCAGACTCTGGGTCAAGCGGTTGTTTTGAAGACTTTCAGGTACGTCCTGGGGTCAATGCATGGTTGTAGCAAGGACTTTTATGTGTGTTTGTGTATGTGTGTGTGTGTATATATATATATATATATACACATATTAGTAGGGAAGGGGTTAATGTGACAGTCGAAAAAAGACTCTATTAAATTTAGTTTTTTGGCTGTAGTTTTGAATTAAGAATTATGATATCAGTCCAGTTGAACAAACCAGAAGGAAACAAAAACAAGTGCTGAAAAATAACTTATTTGCAAAAGATATTAATAACATAAATTAATAAATAACAATAATCTTTCAGTGTGAACACAGTGGGTGTGTTGACACTGAAAGTCTGACATATTTCACAAGTTTTTTTTTTCCTCAGTAAGTTTTGTCCAACTGATAAGTGACATGGAGAAGTTGGCAACAAAATTTTTGGACAAAATATTTGTTTAAAAAAAACATATTTGGCCAATCAGGCTGTCTGCAAGGTTTTTATGCACAGTATCGGCCAGTTACAGCAGTGAGACATGGGGATTTAAAAAAAGTAAATACCTTTGGGTAAAGAAATTCTGCTCATTTTGTGATTATATTGACTGAATACCTTTACGGCATCCAAACATTTCTATCCATGATAAAACGCAAGGATGGCATTTATTTCAAAAATAATCCGGCACAACACCCGTCAAGAGAAACTTGAGTGGCTTTAGCATTAAACAAAATTTTTTGTCTTTCCCGTTAGCTTCGCGGGAGGGAGATAAATAGGATGGAATCTCATCTAACCACAGATTTCCTTGAAACTGCAGGAAGTCTATTGCCACTGGTCTGTACCTGTAGTGAACATAAAATGAGGGGACAAAATTTGCAAGCTACAGTGCCGTGAAAAAGTATTTGCCTCCTTCCTGATTTCTTACTTTTTTGGATTTTTGTCACACTTAAATGTTTCAGATCATCAAACAAATATTAATATAAGAAAAGTAACCCGAGTAAATGCAGAGTGCAGTTTTTAAATGATGATTTCATTTCTTAAGGGGAAAATGCTATCCAAACATACCTGGCCCCTATGTGTAAAAAGCAATCCCTCCCCCCCCCCCCCCTTCAATCAGTCTGGAAAGGTTTGCAAGGCCATTTCTAAGGCTTTGGGGCTCCAGTGAGAGCCATTATCCACAAATAGAAAAAACTTGGAACAGAGTTGAACCTTTCCAGGAGTGGCCAGCCTACCAAAATTACTCCAAGATCGCATCAACTACTCATCCAGGAGGTTACAAAAAACCCATAACAACATCTTAAGAACTGCAGGCCTGACTTGCCTCAGTTAAAGTCAGTGTTCATGATTCAACAATAAGATAGAGACTGGACAAAAAATGGCATCCATGGGAGAATTCCAAGGCGAAAACCACTGCTGACCAAAAAGGACACAAAGGCTCGTCTCACATTTGCCAAAATACATCTTGATGATCCCCAAGACTTTTGGGGAAATAATTCTGTGGTCTGATGAGACATAAGTTGAACTTTTTGGAAGGTGTGCATCCAATTACATCAGGAGTAAAACTAACACAGCATTTCATAAAAAGAATGTCATACCAAAAGTCAAACATGGTGGTGATAGCGTGATGATTTGGGGCTGCTTTGCTGCTTCAGGACCAGGACGACTTGACATAATTGATGGAACTATGAATTCTGCTCTCTACCGGGAAATCCTGAAGGAGAACGTCCAACCTTCAGATTGTGACCTCAAGCCCAAGCGCACTTGGGTTATGTGGCAGGACAATGATCTGAAACACACCAGCAAGTTCATCTCTGAATGGATTAAAAAAAAAACCAGGCGTAAATCCAATTGAGATGCAGTGGCATGACCTTAAACCGGCCGCTCATGCTCAAAACCCCTCCAATGTGGCTGAATTAAAATATTTCTGCAAAGAAGAGTGGGCTAAAATTCTTCCAGAGTGATGTGAAAGACTCATTGCCAGTTACTGCAAACATTTGCTTGCAGTTGTTGTTACCGAGGGCGGCACAACCAGTTAGGATTTAGCTTTTTTCCCTTAATAAATGAACTCATCATTTAAAAACTGCATTTTGTATTTACTCGGGTTGTCATTGTCTAATATAAAAATTTGTTTGATGATCTGAAACATTTAAGTGTGAAAAATATGAAAAAAAGAAGAACTCAGGAAGGGGGCATATACTTCACGGCACTGTACAGGTAAATGACAAAGATTAATGGGTTAGACTAAGACAGACTCAAATTTATTGATTTGTTCTATACCTGAAGTCAAAATAAATCCACTCATGCCTTCATACATGTAGACCAATTCTGTGCCGCCAAATAAACCCTAAAAACAGGATTGTTCTTCCCTGATCATCAGGAGTGGGCAGAAATCAGGCTCTAGGCAATGAAAGAAAAGGCAGTTGACAGTAGCGCAGCATGAACGTTTTGTTGTATGTGCCGACCACAACAAGTTACTGAGTTTTTTAAATGGTGTGGCCCATAGTGTTCTACGAATCTGAGAAGCCCCTAGGAGTCAGCCTGCACAGTGAGCATATTTGAAATGCTTTTGGATTAACCAATGGGATCTAAAGATATAAAAGACATGCAAAATGTGTCAAAATTTTCTCCAGAAAGTGATGATTTAAGGCATGTCGTTCAATTAGTAGTTTGGTTTTTTTTTGTACTTCATAGCCAAGAGAGAGCCAAGAGAGTGCCTGGCAGCCAACCTTCCAGGCACTAGTCCGAGTCTCAGAGATGGTAGCGACAAAGTCACTATTATTCATTGTTTACTGGTAGCTAGCTAGTTCTCTCAGCATTATATTTGAACTTTAAGTGAAGATTATAGATTAGAGACAGGAATTTGCCGTTCATCTTTGTTTGCCAGGGTATTCAATTTTGTAATAAAGGATACTAACGAGGAGTCAGCATATGCCATGCATTATTCTGAGGCGTACGCAACTTTGGGTGGCAATGTTAGCCGCTAACTTACATACAGTAATAACGACAATGCACGGATTAATTTTTTATTCCACATTAGTAACCTAGCTTGCTGACCCAGTAGACTAGCTAACTTTTTTGGAAACATTAGGTAGCCAAAGTTGCCTGTCCCTGATTGCATATCTAGCTATCTAAATAGCTAACAGGTCTCACTCTCCTATTTGGGATAACCAATGCTAACCTTTTTGTTACTTTATCCAAATGAACAGGGTCAACTGGAAGTAGGCTACCATCCTTCCTACACTCACCGATATCCTGTGATGTTAGATCTTGTTCCGCTTGCTTGGCCTGGCAACACCAGAGATCTCTCCCCCTAAACACCTGAACTCCTTAATGTGACCTGATTTGAAGTGACAGTCACCCTGGTAAAAATAAGAGGGTAATCATCTTAAAATAATAATTATGTCACTCAATGACACCACGTTGAAGACCTACTGTTGTCACAATGCTACATGGATAGAATAAGGTGATCTGTGTCAGTCATACCATAGGATTGTGTTATGTGGAGTTTTGTATCACTTCCCAGCTAGTTACACGATTTGCATGAAATTACCGTGACGTAAACTACAGCTATGCATCATAAAAACCACATATTTCAGAAACTTAAGTTTCAATGCAAAATCCATGAATCAATGGTAGGCAAGGGCTTGAGGAGGTCAATCGTGGCTTTTAAAGACCAGCTGAGACAAGAATTTGACAATTTTATATTTAAGGCTGCAGAGAAGATTCAAACTCTGGTCAGTAGCGTGGGAGTCTGCGGTTTTGTTGTCCCAACCATCCATCAAACTGAGGTTCCACTGAGTTATTTGTCATATGAAGATGTCCTGGCTCACAGTTTTGTGGGTCATATCTAGGAAATGTAGCACATTACTTTTTGCTGGTGTAAATACAAACAGTGAATGCGAGCAGCATCTGAAATTTTATGTTCTTTGTAGATGGATGGGGGCAGGGCTCCGCAAGGGAGGGGGGCACGCGACACAAGACCTGCGGCGGTGGACCATACGCCAGAGTGTGTGGCCTGTTTGCGAGCTGCCCACTGCTGTGCAGCCTTTCGCAGCCTCCTCCCTCAGCTCGACAATATAAACTCTAAATGTGGTTTTAGGTCCACAATTATAGTCTTGTTAGGGGCCTGAAAAACCCTAGGGCCAACTGAGGGTCTGCCAAATCGTGGTCTGAACAAATGGTTGCTTATCCCTGATAGGACGTGAAGGGTTGGGGGATTTAGAACCCCTGCTCGCTGCCGCCCTTAGAACCCCAGGATTGATTTGACTCCAGTAAAAGGCAATGTGATTGTAGCCTTTCACAGGTCACTCAACCCGTATTGCTTCAATTTTATTTCCAGCACCAAAAATACGTTGGAATGTTCAATGTCAAAATGTGCCAGTTTTCAGAGTAAGTCTATATTAGAGTGTCTATAGAGTGGGCATAATGTGTTGCTAACTTTTCAATCCAAACCCTGGTGTTTGACCCCTTGAACCCGTTGAACCCTGTACTATATAAAAGCGTCATAACCCCGACCTGTGCTGAAACACAGCTCACTGTGATGGGGAAACCACCTGATGGTAAACAAGGTCACATGACGACTGAAAGTCATGTGATCAAAGTCACATGTGTGGAGGTTGGTTTTCTCACATTTCAGGTTATTGCATATTCTCTATGAACCCGGTGATCTAGCATATGGGGTTCAAAGGCTTCAATGACATGACATGACATGATATAACATGAGTGGCGAGAACAGGCCAGGTAGGTCCGCCATTTTCCAAACACTACAGCAACCCTTACACTTCAGATACTTAAGACCTAGATGGTATTTAGCACTGTATCAAACCTGGTGTTGAAAACTCCCAGAGTTTCTGCCTCTACAATACAGCCAGGCAAGCCATTCTACACTGTGATCACTCTCTGTGTGAAAAAAATATTTCCTAAACTCAGTGCTAAATTTATGCTTGGCGAACTTCCATTTGTGACCCTGAGTTACTGCACATGGAACTTGGCCTAAATTAACTGCTGTTTGAAAGAATTTCAGTTTCCACCGAGTTAATCCCACATTAAAGCCATCGACGGTCGTGCATGAAACTTACATACAGTATGTGTGCACACTGCAACCGACAGTCCTGAGTGTGACTGCATGAGTGTGTTCATCTGGGTTTTACGGTCAGGCTTCCTGGCAGGTAAATCACCGAGCAGATCCAGTACAATAACTTTTCACACAGGGGTCACAGCACCTGTTTAACTGTTAATCTTTCCTCCGAATCCTACTTATTCCGGACATTTTCCCCGTTGTGTTTACTGTTTGTATTTTAATTGCTGTATCATTTCTGATTCCCTGTGTTCCTCACTCTCAGATTTCTCAAATGTCCCAGACCTATTTATTTGGCCTTTTTTTCAGTTTTTAGTGCCAGGGAATGCAGCTTCTACACAAGGGCATTTGAGCGCTATATGTAAATGCATCACATTGGGCCAGAGATGTTATTTTAGAAATGCAGGATAACTGCAATTACCTGAATCAGCTTAGGTAAGCTTTCAGTAATTTCACTTTTAGTCTTTGCTGTTTTTCATATTTTTTTTCCAATAGGAATGTTGAAAGGGCATTGTGATTGGGTGGGAGCGCAGTTGAGGGATGATTCATTCACACCCAACTCCTCAGTGAAAGCAATACCTTCTCCTCTTAAAAAAACCTAACATTTCCAAAAATATACATTTTCTGTTTGTTTATTTGTTTCTTTTTGTTGGCTTTGTATTGCTGTTGTATCCCTAAATATTATTCTGTGATATGCTGAGACAACCAAACCATCTCAGGACCAAATTCTTCTAAATACCACAGAAGAAGAACAAGCAAAAACATTTTCTCTGTGACTTTCCTCATCATGTGACTAATGGCCCACTCCTTCCCCAATGACCTGAACTCAGATAATTCAGTCTGGTCCCGGACTTTAACAAGCATATTCCTTTAACAGGAGGATTACATTAAGTGGGAAACACAAATGGGGTCATTGCAGAAGGATGTGACTGTAAAAAGGATTTGACGGTTTAAAAAAAAAGTCTAGAATAGGGATCATCAACTCAGGCCTCAAATCCAAATCCAGCCCTGGGTTTTTTTTTCTTGCAACTTACTAAGTCAGCGGTTCTTAAACTCGGTCCTGATGCCCCACTGTGTTTGTTGGCTTTTGTTCTGACCACAGTTGCAATCTTAGGACTTAAACAAGCTGTTGATTTGCCTTAATTGGGTGCATTCATGGTTAGAGCAGTTATTTGTCCTCTTAAGCTACATTTGACAAATCTGCACATGCCATGAGGAATTAAAATTTCATATGCACAATGAGATATGTTAGAAACCAGTATGGCAAACTGCAGGGGGAAACGACTTGACCAAACCCTTAATCAACGTAAACAATCAACAGGTTCCTCATAGGTGAAACTGTCAACACATGGTTGCAAAAACCAGCAATTTATTTGCTAAACAGTAAAGTCACACCTGTTTCATTTCATGATCATTTTATTAAGTTCAGGAAAATTATTTTGAAAGAATTTGAAATACCTGTGTTCAGCAGCCCAATTTGGAGCTTACTGATTTTCTCAAGTCTAATTTTATCTATTTAGACATTTTTTTAATCCTCACTATTTGAAAAAATAAGCAAAACATGTTTGAGTGTTTTTATTCTGCATGGCACAGTGGATGTGTCCATAAAAATGCAACTAAAAACTAAAAAGGTGGTAAATAACTGCTCTAAACATGGAATGCAGCTAATCAAGACAAATCGACACCTTGTTAAAGGTCTAAGATTGCAGTTGTGGTTGTAACAAAAACCAGCATCACAGTGGGGCGCCAGGAATGAGTTTGAGAACCGCTGTACTAAGTGAACAATGTGTCCTTCTGATTCGGATTGGCCAGACTGTCCTGACACTTGGCTCCCCGGTAACAGGAGAGTGGAAAACCATCAGTTCTCAGCCCCTTGTCGACCACTTGTGGATATGCAATCCTTGGTCTAGAGATCACACCCCAAAATTTGTGGGGCCACAGGTTGGGCTGTCGAATCTCTGCAGAGTGGAGCTGAACCAGCGTTCTCTTCCCTGTTGTATCGATGGTGATGGTGACTGGGTGGGCGGGCTCTTCCAAGCTGACATTAACCTGATCAGTCTCTCGCCACTCAGGATCCCGCATCTTTGCTACGGTGCCACTTTGCGGACGTGCAAAAAAAGCTAAGCCGTGCTCTTTCCACAATGAAAACAGCAATGCAAGTTCGGAAATAGGGACAAATTCAGCGAGAAGCTGAATATTTGCAAGAGTGAACCCGACCTTTTTAAATTTTGAAACAGGTCTTCATTCTGACGTCATGGTAAGCAGCGGCTACAAACTGCAACATCACCTTTCTGTGTTGCTTCAAATGGCTTTTTATTCTCACAGCTTTAGTTACATCTTTCGTCGTGTTTTCCATTTAAATCTGTGAGCCACAATCCGGGAGGCCTGCATACCGCAATAAAAATCTGCTCTCAGGAGTTACGACTGCATGCAACCTCTCTCTTACCTAACGCCAGCACTTACCGTGCTCTGAAAAGTAGGATGCGCTGAAGCAGTGAAAGACAAACACAAAGCTGCTTGCCGTGCTCATATCGATGATGTGACCGCTTACAAAAGTAACAGGCGACATTTGAAATTTTATAGGTTATTTTACTTGCTCACATTGAGCCAAATGCTTCTGGGCTCATGGGATAGTGTATCACAGCACAGATGGACAGCAACCCTGAGGCAGAGCGCAAAGGCGACCCAAGACTTTTTTGAGGCAAAGAAGTGGAATGTTCTTCTAAATCCAGATCAGTTTCTTTGCCCTGAATCCAACTGAGCGAGGCTTTCGCTCGATAACGCAAAACCGAGGGAAAAATTCCTTAAATACAAGCAAGAACTTAAGACAGCTGCAGTGAAGGCCTGACAGAGTAAAACCAGGGAGGAAACCCAGCGTCCGCAGATGTCTCAGGGTTCCAGACATCAGGCAGTCATCGACTGCAAATAATTTGCAGCCAAGTATCAAGAATGTGATTCAGTGTCTATTTAATTTATGATTATTCTAGTTTGGCCAATCACTTTGCAGACTCTTTAAACGGGAAGCTTTGTTGAGGAATTTTTGTTATTCATTCATATTTCAAACAATACTTTTGACAATACCTTTAAATCAGAGCTGAAATTCCACAATTCAAAGCATATCCTCAATGCTTCATTTCAAATCCATTGTGGTGGCGTAGAGAGCCAACATGAAAACTAGAGGCACTCCAAGAGTGCAAACCTCCGCCGAGGCAACACAGAGGAAATCTCGCTGTGTGAACATGGCTCATAAGAAATTTAACGTATTTGCAACACCGGATTTTGAGAGGGTTGCCGCGGCGGCCATATTGTTTGACCGATCGTGGTCAAAATCAATAGGTTCCATCCCTTCTGTAATAGCAACCCACCCACAAAATTTCAGATATACGTTCATTCGTTTTTGAGTTATCTTGTACACAAACAGGCAGACAGACAAACCAACATAAGACATAACCTCCTCACCAGAGGTGAAAATGATGTCACTGTCCAACTGCTGATAGACCTGACTGTATGTGTCGTGCATTTTAATAATATTTTCAATAATTAATTGTAAACATTTTTCTTGGAGCAGGTATGAGAGGACCAAGCATTTTTTGGGTGGAGGGATGAAGTCCGTCCCCTGAATTCCGTCAGCACACAGCACACATGCCATGCAAGCAGTGGGAACAGCATTGCTCAGCTTTCAGTCGTCCTTTTTCAACAGTGAAGAAAATATACTGGCTGACGATCTCTTTCTGGCTCTTTCTCTCAATGCTGTACACCTGCATGCAATTTCAGCTCCATATGATTCAGCTGAAGCGCGCTGAGATGGCAAAGATCCTGAATTATTTTATATTTATTTATTTCTAGTGAATAATGAGTTTACTTCCAGTATAATAGCAGCACATTCACGGCAACAAGACAAGATTTTGCAGCCATTTCTAGAGTTTCAATGGCGGGGTCACCGTCCACCTTTCTTTTTTTTTTTTATAAATCTGACAAGCCCAACTGATGTTTTTGACAGCGTTTCCATCACTTAAAAGCTTAATTTCTGGAATGTTTCTGTAAAAAGTCAGCTCAAAGGATAATTAATATTCCACACAGCGCCTGACGTGAAGTTCTGGTAAATTTTTTTTTCCAAAGGGCATGGTTGTCCATTCTACTAAGTTCGGTTTCTCTACATGCACACGCACAAATGCACACAAACATGTAATGAGGACCGAGCTGTAGGAAGCCGCTGGAGTGGTGTGTGCTCACTGCTTCTACAGCCTCGTACTCGCGCTAAATGGCTCCCAGTGGGGCTGGGGAATGTACAGAGAGCCATAAATCACCGCGCTGATAGATATTTGGCAGCCGTACAGGGTAACAGCGCTGTGTAATGTTCCGGAGAGATGGTTTAAGGTGAACGTGCAGCTTCAGACCGGTACTGTACAGTGGACTGGAGAGGGCTTGGGAACAGAGGTGTGTGTGAGTGTGTGTGAGAAAGAAAAGAGGGAAAACTTTAGTGTTTTTTTTTTTGTGGATGATCACGGAGCGGCCAATAATTGTTTCTCTCGCTGGGGCTCATCCAATGAGTGGGCAGCACATGCTCTACCCCCATTTTAAAAAGTAAGATGCGAGCGGTTTCGAAGGATAAAATACGTCAGCGCAGTGTCTTTTTGCGCCAAATCTCAGCCTCCACTATCACGTCTCTACAATACATCTCTGTCAGCAATGGTTTCTTTTTTTTCTTGGCAAATGAGGCAGTTTGCAAAAATGTGCAGACAGTACACACACCGCACATGGAAGCATTTGAAAGTGAGTGTTTGAGTAAGTGAATGAGAGGACTGGTATGTCTTCTCAAATAGCTGATAGCCGGGCCTCCGTTGTTGACGGCCGGACCTCAGTAACTCTGTTTCATTTCCCCCCATGTGCATCATGTTCTGGAATGACAAAAAATAAATCTTGAATCTTTAATGTCTTCGGTTTTAAATTACGCTCATCCTTTTCTCGAGCATGTTCTTGCCATCATATCGGAGATGTGGTAAGCTCTGATATGTGTCGAATGTCCCAACCATAAAAACAAGGCAAGGTGGTCCACAGAAAAAAAACTGGCCTATATTGGTCCACAATCTGCCATTAAGACAAATAAAAGTATCAAAGCTAAGCATGTCCACCTAGGTGTACCACCTAGTCTCAACGCTGCTTTACATTCACACACTGGCCAACCGTGATGCAATATAAATGTGTGAATGCAGAAACTAATGTATTATAAAGGTTATTTAGAATTGTGGTTACATCAACACTACATTAGCTATGCTGTTTGTCCATAACTCACTCTTTACTCTCCCTGGAAGGAGTATGTCCATCTGCTGTCTGAGTCAATCCTTATTTGAAGCTGCGGCTCTTTGATTTTCTCAAGAATTTGGATGATGACAAATGAAGAAGCAAAACTCACTATGACCTCAGCAGTAGGTTTGGGAAGGCGGCAGTTTACATTCCCGAGGCCTGCTTTGTGAAAATTTTGACGTGCGAGCAGTGATGCGGGAGACGCAGTGGATTTCTCCTGTCATTATTTCAACCTCACAAAAAAAAAAGAAAAAAAAATGCAGTTGAAAGACACATTCGTGTCATTAAGAGTGATAATCTCATTCAGCATGAAGACTTGATTGCATTACATGAGCAAGTAAAGTGAAGAATATTTTAGATGCACTTGAGCGGGCTTATTTTAATCATATTCTACTTTACTATCCCATCTCGGGGAAAATCTCTCAGGCAGGTGCGCACAAAAAATCATAAAAAAAATTTAACTGTTGCACAGCGCAAGAACTGCATGATAATCAAATGAAAACACAGCCAATGACCGGGCCGTGATGAAGCCTTGATGGCGATGTGAACAGGGGCTTGAGTATGGTGAGAGTGGCAGGAAAATGTGCCAAAAACCGCGTACTCACTCAGAAAGAGGACATTCACTCTGCACGAACTTCTATCCACATGCGCGTGTTGGCGAACAGCAGGCGTAACTTTATAAGACACGTGTGCGCATGAACTGCAAGGATATCGTCAATCCGTTTGTTCAAGTAATGCAAGGGAGTCCTCAGGCCGACAGAAGTCTTCATACTGAATGAGAGTGCTAAATAACGTCCTCATTGACCTCGAATACCTCGCACTGTGATCATGTAACACTAGTCATGCATCGGTCCTACTCGCCTGTCTCTTTTCTTTGGTCTTACTTCTCCTTTAGTTCAGGTGGCGTTACTTACCTTGCATGGACCATCATGTTCCTGTGGTACACTAATCATTGACTTCAGAGCATTGCTGCGCATTTTCTTTTCACAATACTCAAATTCAACCTACTCTGTCGTCTCGGAGACATGCTTTTCCTGCGAAAAAGCGGGGCCACAAATCAGTTCCTCTGAGCGTCACCACTGTAAAATGTAAATGTCACAAAGGACCGGTGTCATGATTACTGCTCAGGCCCACAACTTTGAATAATGTAAATCTGCTCAGCTGCAAGTAAAAAACTAGAAGGCATTTATCATCTTCTTCTATGATCATTGGTGATGGCAAAGCAGCTTACCTTCTCCAAAAACCTTGGCCAAAGCTTAGAAGAGCACTTTGAATCCTCGAATTTCCATGAAAAGCTCCTTAATATAAATAGCATGATAGGAGGGTTACAAGATACGCGACCTTGGGGTCCGTCCACACACTACTGTCAAAACAGCATGAACGATCATCCTGTGGCCCCAGACACCTGGTGCACCGAGACAGGCTGGTGATTAGGGTTTATGCTCAGAGCGGCGCGTGATACAGATCTGAACCATCATGAGTTGCTCTGTGGGAACCGGGCCCTGTAGATCATCTGGGCATTACACAAATTATCTTGGTTTCTTTGACTGTTCATAAAATGCGGCGTATACTGCATATTTTGCACGTCACAGTGTCTTCAAGATGAATCTTACTCTTTAAACAGATAAATATTTTCATTATTACTTTTTAATCTGAGACACAGAAACGCCCGAGTAAAATTAACTTTGTGACTCGAAGGTAATTGGGGTGTAGGAGCACGGCGATAAATTTTATTTTTTATCTTTCTAACGAATGTGACTGAGCTGATCTGTATAAGGTCTTAGGGTCTGTTATCAATCTGCTCTGTATGTGTAGTCAAGTGCGCGAGCAGCCACTGATCTTCAGTTTTAGACCACGGGGGGTGGGGGGGAAAGGGGATGGTTCTACTTCAACGGACTTGGCTGACTCAGATGGGCTGCTCGTCGCCACGGCGATGAAGGCGCTCAGAATTCAAGCTGAGATACGGTACACAGTGTTCCAGCCCCCGCCTTATTAAAACTCCCCTCCCCCTTCTCTTTTCCCACCAGCCGCAATGTTGTTCACCCCCCCCCATTCAAACTCGCATCCCCGAAGAAAAGGGCACACTTGTGTAGCCCCCACCCCCAAAGCCGACGGTCCGCTGGCCCCGAGAAAGAATCGGAAAAGAGTCCGAAGAATCTTTCGACGAAATGTAATCAGAGGAATTTCGGCGTATCGAGTTTCATCAAATCACAGACAGCAGTCAGTGATAAAGAGCTATAAAATATGCAGGACACCAGGAACAGCCAAACCCTACAGACTGCTCCACAGCTATTGAAGCCAGATGTTTACTTAACTGGCCAATTTTGATAAATGGCGTAATGACGACCATTATGCGTGGGGTTATTTTATCTGGGCGAAACCCTGCATTGTTTTTCTTCAACAGCCAAACTGACTCCTTTTGTGCCTGCGGTCAGAAGTGAGGGGGACGCTGCTCGTGCCGCCTCATGTGCAGCGCAGGAGCCACGATCGCTTTTGTACGCGTCAGCTTGTCTTCAGGCATGATGTACTGGGGGCTTCGTTAATTTAGGTATTACCAGACTATCAGAAGTCTATCAGTCTATCATTCTTAGTGCATTTTTCCATTGTGCCCTGGTTGCCCCTTTCCATCAAACTATTTGCAAAGATGGTCATGGCAGGAGATGACATCACAATCATGGTCATAAAATGGACGCCCATGGGTTGAGGCTATATTAAACGCTGAAAAATTCAGGAAAAAAGTTTGGGTCTGAACGTATGCCATGTGTGACCAGACACATTTGCTAGTATGGAAAAAAAAAGACATATTTCTTTGGAAAGGTCTTACATTTTCTAAACTTTTTGACAAATTGACTAATTGAGAAAAGGAGTGACATCAATGCTTTTTTTTTCTTTATGAAAGCAGGAGACCCTCTCACCAAGATTAACCCTTAGAGCGCTGAAATACAATTTTGAAAAAATAGAAATGAAATTATCTTGTGCTGTTGTAAACCTATCATGTGGCGACTTGTTCAAAAGAGCTCCCCTGCAGGAGCCCTTTTAAACAAGTGTACACATTATAGGTTTTCAACAGCTTTGACTATGATATCTCACATCATTGAGCAAAAATGGCTGCATTTATTGCTCTAAGGGTTAAGAGTTGACTAGTTCCAGCCAATGCTACGTGGTTTGCAAAACGAGAAGAACTATGTTAAGAGTTGATTCAAACGTCAAAAAAATAATGTCAATACGGTCAATGTGTTCGCAGAAAAAAAAAGAAATTCCCGTCACACAAAATAAGTGTCCTTATCCATGCACTGAGATCCAATACATTTTCCTGTTTTGTGTTGGCGTGAGTGATGACACATATAAACATAAATATCCTTTAGCACAAGCAGACACGAAATAAGGCAACGTGCCCTGAAATGCGTAAGGTTTGAAGTATAAGGATCATAAATGTACAAGGCGCAATTGAGACAACCATTGAAAATTGTTTACTAAACTGCTGGAAAAGTGGGTCGGTACAATGATGCAGTGCTTCGCCATGCTGGCTCGCGATAAGGAGGTTCCAGGTTCGAAAGCCAGCCAGCAGAAGGTTGCATGTTATCCCCATATTCATGTGGGTAACCCCCCCCCCAGAAAGACGGGCGCTATGGAAACAATCCCGCCATTTCCCCGTACCAAGGCTCAGGAGTCGGTCCCTGGCTACTACAACGTGGCTGCCGACGACGTCAGAAAAACCAGGATGGGTCAAATGCGGCAGGCAAATTACTCCGCGAGATTCAATTCAGGGAATCTCTGATAAAAAATTTTGAAATAGATTGGAAAATAGATCAGCACCTGCAACAGTCTCAATGGAAAATGAATATATTCATATCAATAAAAATAAGATCATTTTAGGAGAATGTGAGAGGAATTATTGCATTTATTCTATACACTGAAATTCATATTTGTAGCAGAAAACAGGATATGATCATGTCACTAGGGGAACAGACAGTCAGACAACAGATTTGTTTTTTTGTAGCATAGCTCATTTTATTGTTTTATCAGTTTTGCATAGGAAATATATCCACTTCCAGTAATTGACTGCAGTAAGAGCAGCTGCTAGCAGTGTAGGCTGGATATAACAGTGACAATCACAATAAGTCAAGCTTTATTTACACAGATTTATATCTTGTGGCAGTTTCGGCCCCCGAATCGAATGCAACCGGTTTAAATTAATGGCGACATCGATTTGAGCCATTTAACCCCGGGAGAACATCTGTAGCATGGGAGAGGTCAGAGAAAGAAAAACCGTTCCCTTTTTCAGCTGCTAGTGCCTTCCGGAAATTTCTCAGAAAGAGGACGGTAAAATACTGGAAATTAAATTCAGGTTCCTACCCACCCAGCTACCTGCCTAAGTACCACGCTCCTGCTTTCTCACAGGCTGCAGACCTCCTGCAATCAGACCTTTCCTCGGCGCCACAGTTTCCGAAAATTACGGCTGCGTGATTGCATTCGCCAAAGAGTTCAAAATTGCCACAAGAGCCATAATGGATCAACCCTGCTGTGTGGTTAGCAAGCATTTGAATTAAACTGATAGACCACTCATCACCTAACATTGTACTAAATGTACGGCAGTATTGAAAACCTAAAGAAACACTCCGCCCTAATGTACGCTTAATTTCCTCAGAGAAATATTGAGGGAAGGGGGCACTCCATCCTAGTTGGCTAAGAGATTTCAAATAAACAAAGCGCATACGCTCTGCTGAAGACACGTCTGAAAAACTTTACACAGAGTAAAATGAAAAAAGAAAAAAAAAACGAGGGAAGAGATGCCCCACACATTCTGTTTGTTTGTTTTCTGACAAAAGAAACTATCAAGAACATTATTTACAACTGAACTCCACTGAGACTAATGCTGAACAGGCACTGTTTTAAAATTGATTGAAAAAAAAAATAGAGAGAGAAAGATCCTTTTTTTTTTGGTAAACGTTACATATGCTGGTTTTCCGTCATGATTTTGTTTTTTAATGTCTAGGTTGCAGTCAGTCAATGACCCTCGGAAATAATACGCTTGCAGAGCATACACTTTAAACTTTATCTGCAGCTTGCTAATATATTTACCATAATCCCTGTAGCAGAGTATTTTTTAACCACACATTCAATAAAAATTCAGGAATTACACAAAGATTGCATTAGTGTCACTGGTCCTCCTTGCATATGGGGGAAATCAAGGGATTCCAATGGGCGCATCCACAAGATCAAAACTAATTTCTGTCCTGTTACGACTAGTTTCATGAACTGCTCGTGTAACGGGCCAGTGTCACTCACACAACGAATATATGTAATGCTGCAAAATAAGAGCAAATGTGCACACAAATTATTAACAAATATTTTCTCGAACCATCTCAACTCGCCAGCCCTTTAAAAAAAAAAAAAACACTACAATGTAAAACAAACAACAAAAAAGTACTATCAGACCAGAACGATCCCTTTTCCCCCCTGTAAGTAACATTGTTAGCTGTGGTGGATAAGGGACTGACCACTGGCGCGCGTGAAAAACACTGATCAAGAAAATGGCGGACAGGCCAGGAAGGTGCACTCTGCGTGCGTACAAGATGTCAACAGCAGATACATGAGCAGAGCAACAGGGGATCTAGCAGAAAGTGCAAATATTCAGCCGCTCGCCGAATCGCTCCTCGAAAGCAAAGTAAAACTCAGTATTAGCGGGAAAAGCCATCTGCGACCGCAGCGGCTTTTCAAACTAAAGGCCTTTCGGGATTTGTTTGTCCGCCAGTGCCTTCCATTTGAGCACACAAAGGTCTTCAATGATCGCAGCAGACGTGGATAAAAATGCGTGGCTCGGGAGGGCTTCAATAACAGCGACGCTGAATTATCTTTTTATTATTTTTACAGGTCAGGATGAGAAACTAAATAAACCCGGTACACCACACATGGAGTCCCATCAATCAAATGTTTCACTATTACACTGTGCGTTTCCCCCAAATTTATTCAGGGACTGGCGAACAGGAAGTGAAGTTATTTTAAATAAACACTCTGGTAATCACCATAGAAGGGAAAAACAGCATGCGACGTCGCTGTCGCGTAAACACTGTTCCAGTCATTCAATAATAATACCAATGTTACCCTCATCAAAAATTCTGACATTCGACCCATTTATAAAAAACAATGATTTTATCTATGGCCACAAGAACCAAAGCAATACTTCCAACATTTATGAAATGTTTCAAAAAACCAAGTTAATCAACACTTAACACGAAAAAGACCTTCATAAAATAAAACTTTTCACCATTTACAGTTTGGAAAGGGATAACCTCCTTCTACTTTTTTTTTAAATACATTATTTCAAAAAGGACAGTGTTTAAAAAAAATTCACAAATTAACAGAATCTGGAGAGTTGTAACTCAAGTCCAGTTTCGGTGTCCAATGTAGCTTTACTATTTTTAAAATTTTGTTCTGAAAAATGGAAGCAACGCATGATAATTTTTCCTAAAACCTTTTCCTTTTTAAGAAAGGGCACCAAAAAAAAATAGAATTAAAAAAAGCTATACAGTGTACAAACTGCTGTCTAAAAGGCTTGTATTTCAATTGAAAAACGGTAGATTCTGCACTTGCAGACTCAGAATCATTAAAACACTCATTGTACAGAGCTAGGAGATCGATGAACACCCGAAGAACTATCGTCACGCTGACGTCACCATAATATACTGTAGCGTTTATGTACATGATGGATCCATCACTGCATTCCTCTCCCTAAACTGACCGCGAACACCTACGTCAAACGAGGGGAAAACAGTTCAGTGCCGCGGCCGATGGTCAAAGAGCTGCAAAGCACTCGTGTTTTCTCAAAAAAAGAAAGAAAAAAGAAAAACTAATGGCAGTACAGTGCACATCGAACGGGGTGACTTTTTTTTTATTTTAATATTTTTCCCAAATCAGAACAAGCGCCTCAGTGTTGGAGGAGAAATGAAGCTCGACTTGAGTTTTTACTTTAAAGACCACTGCAACGTTTGTGAACACAATCTGTGATTTTTGTGTCCGGGCGTGTGTGTTATGCAAAACAAGTTAGTGAGGGTGTTAGTATGGATGTGAGAAACCATATTCTGTCATTGCTGGCGTGCGTGTCAGGCTTTTCTCGAAAATAGGTTGATGTGATTGCGGTGTCATCCTAGATAGACAGGTCTAAGTTAGACGAGTTGATATTTTAGGCCGAGTTTTATTTCTAGACCTCACCCAGATAGACCAGTCCCAGTTAAACGCATCCCCCTAACAACTGGTAAAACACAATTAGCCCGAAGGGGGAGTTTATAATCTCAGATATGGGGCTTATGGGCCATGTCTAAACTGGGCTGCATCCATTGGGGATGTGTCTATCTTGGCAAGTCTAACTGGGATGCGTCTCACAGGGATGAAACTGTGATTGCGCGTAAGACAGCTACCTGGCGTTGTGTGTTGGAGTTCTGTTTGCAGGTATGCAAGTGCGCATCGTCAGGCTGGTGTCGCGGGGCGAGCGAAGGAGGGTCTTGCAGTGCAGGAATGATCGCTAAGCAGGAATCAGAGAAGAGTGCAAATATCCAAATTACATCATCGAGTAAGACAACACTTAATTCACATAAGGTAGCAAAGCTTCAGCGTTATGCTTAATGACATTTTTAGAATTTCTAATGCCCTTGTACATGTAATTTATACATGCCTGAGATTTTGAACTAATCTAATCTTCAATGCAACTTTTTTTTTGTTTGTTTGTTTTTTTTTTGAGTACGATGGATGATTGGCAGTAAAAAGACACAGACCTTTCAGTGTGTGTGTGGGGGGGGGGGGGGGGGGGGGGGGGGGGGGGGGGGAGGGGGGGCGTTGTAGGAGGGGTTGAGTTTAATCCCAGAAGCCCTCAGTTTATCTGTATAAAATAAATATTACAAACAGAACAAAATCATGGCTTTTAAGCAAGGGCAGCCTTATCCCTGGCGACATGAATTCATAATAAACAGCTGTAGCACATTAAGAACATTAGGAACTGGGAGACTTGATCTCTGAGAACAAGCCAAGCTGATAAGACAGTTTTGTTGCATTTTTATTTTTAATGCGTACTGGTGCGTGATTGTAATACGTTAACAGGCCACTTATCATTTAAGGCATCTGCTTGGGAATAGATTTGCATATAGTATCTGAATTTATTTCTCTGCGTGTGTGTTTGCTTCTTTCGAGTGGTTCTGATTGTCTACACTCAAGTCAGGCCTCGTTCTCCGGCGGAAAATTCTGGACATTGCGCTGGCACCCCAGGTGAGATTTTTTTTTGTTTGAAAGGAGGACCCAGTTTCTCTCAGTAGACACATCAGTAACTTTGCAGCCGTTTAAGATCAAGGGTGCATTCTTCACAGACGTGCTGTAAAGTTTACTTACGCATGATTAGCACCCCCCGCCCCCCCACCCTCCCTGCCCCTCAAATAACAAAAACTAGAACATTTCTTTACTCTCAATCTATCAGAAGAGTAAAAAAAAAAAGAAAAAAAAAGGCCTTTTCTTGCACTGCATAGCGAGCAGCTCCCTCTTAGGTCAACTTAAAAACGAGAAAAAACAAAACAACGACAACAGCAACAAGGTCAACAACATCAACATCGACAAAATAAATGAGTACGATATTGTCCATACTATCTCCGTACTAGCTTCTAATAATCAACAGAGCTAAAAGCACTACTTATAATAGGCAAAACTTGGTATTGCATAATTCTCATACATTTGAAACCCCCCCCATATAGTAACTGGAAGATGAAGAGAAAAACAATGGAGTTATTGGAAAAACCACCAAATACTGAAAAATAATGCTGATTGATTATGTACTTTAAAACGGCAACTGTACACAGCCATGATATGCTTTATAAATGCGAATTAAAAGTAGTAAATGTAGTTAAAATCAATGATGTCAATTTCATCCAGAGTACAAAATATTTTTTTTTTCCATATCATAAAAATGTTAATTCTTAAAATGGTAATAAATGCAGCAAAAAACAAGTGTAGTGACGTTCTTCTATATTCACAGGAAAGGCACGTAATATGGACTATATTATCTTCGTGCAAATAAAGATTATTGGAAAGAGGAGTTAAACATATAATTATATTTATATATCAGGGCCGGAGATTTGAAGGCAAAGTCTCTGCCATTCACACCGAGTCTGTGTGTATTTCAACCGCGACCAGGGGCCGCGGCGACTCGCTAGAATTATGATTTCACAAAGCATCATACCTCCCTTTAACTCCGTCTAGATTAAGATTCCATTGAAAACAGATAAATGCAAATTTGCTCGTTTCATTCCATTGCTCAAACAGCCCGCTTTTCCCACATTTTTATTTTTACTCATTTTCAAAATTTTATTTGTATTTTTATTTGTAAACAGTAGCCTTGGAAGCTTGGGGGGGGGGGCTGAAAGGTTCGTCCTCTTCAAGAAACGAGATATTTGTTGACAGCGTCTGGTTCTCTATCTGTCTTTTTTTTGTAGCTTTTATTTTGAAAAATATAAATAAAAGCTGCCCTCAAATAGGGGGCAAGGCGCAATAGAATATAAGTGCCATCTGATTCAGTAATTTTCATCTAGGCTATAAGCTCCCTGTTTTGTGTAGACATCTGTAGGTTATCTTGGATCGAACTGAGGATGCAACCTATAATTGTATTAAAATGTTTTGTTTTCATAAAAACATTGAATCCCCCACAGTTTAGTGTCTCAGGGGCGGTAGACTGCTATAGCTTCCCTTCAGTTATAACATAAATTGCACTTGCCTCTCAGGAGATCATTTATGGTCTATTTTCACTCCTTTTTTAAAAGGAAATATGAAAATGCATTCTGCACCGAAAGGGGAACATTTTTCCAACTTAGTATTATAGGTTTCTTGTCTCATGTCATTATTTTTAGAGTTCATAACTCTTAGCGTACATGTTCACCATTACTCTTACTAAATATCAGCACTGGTTCAACAGGATTACAGGTTAAAAAAAAACAAAAAACAAACGTATAAAACAAACAGACCAACCGAATGGCAGCGGCTTTAAGAAATGAGTTTGATTTTCACACGTTGTTCCTATGAAAAGCAGTGAACAGGATCGTCGCGCGCGGCCTGGGAACACATAGGTCCCGCCCGGACTCGCTCGCGGCCCGTTTTCATCCAGTCTTTATGTGTCTGCCCGACCTATTTCAAACTAGGACTAGCGCTTCCGAAACACTGAGAAAAGTACTAACTGAAACTAGCATATCATGCAAACATTAAGGCATCTAAAGTCATTTATCGGGTAAATCACAGTATTTGACAGGGGAGAGGGTAGAAGGGGGGGGGGGTATTTCTCCACACGAAAACTGCCCGGCACAAGTAACACTATGCAGCCGGACCGCTTCACCTTGTAGTGTTCATGGCCAGTGTCCCGTTCGGGGACACACAGCAGATTGTTTAAGTGCTGCTTGCTGGTTTCGTCCCTAAAGTTCCGATGACGTCATTCCTCTCTTCTGTACTTCCTGCTCCAGCCTGTCTTCAGTTACTGGTCTCCGCCTGAAGGAAGGGCTCACCAATGATGTTTATGCTGTAGTTCTGCACACTTGCCGGCAGAATCGGAGTCCCGTTCGACATTTGGAACGGGACTAAGCTCGCCCACGTACCAGGACTGGAATAGAAAAAAATAAAAGAAGGAAGGAGGGAGGGAGGGAGGGAGGAGGGGGAGGGGTAAAGAGAGACAGGAAGAGAGGAGAAAGACTGTCAACAAATGTTAACCGACAAATCCTACGCCACCTGGATTTATTTTCCTGACTGCGATCACTGATGGTCCTTTATTTCTGTTTGATCTATTGCAGAAATATATAAGACAAACAATTAGAGAACATTTACAGTTAATACAGTTACTGTTCAAATAATCATTGTGTCCCAAAGACATCACCATTTCCCCCAATGTATTTTTGATCAAACACATAAAAGCAATGAAACACTGCTTTAGAGACTGAGTTGACATTGAGACAGGTGCAATATATGTTCAGGTGCCACAGTAAAATGAGTAATTTCTGCATAGGAAATCGCTGGGCATAATTCCATTGGCAGTGCTATATCGAAATGGGCCTAAATGGGCGACATGATGATCATATTAATACTGTGATGAAAAACATGTATTTGCCTCCCAATGTCCTCTTTTTTGCATTATTTATCAAACTGAATGTCAGATGTTCATACAAAATTTAAGACTAGAAGAAAAGTTTTTAAATTTTTGCCCCAAGCAGCAACAACAGCTGCTACCAAATGCTACTGCAGCACTGATGCCACAGCAGTCATAAGAGTCAGGTATAGTACCTGTACAGGTGACAGAGTCAGGTATAGTACCTGTACAGGCGACAGAGGGTCAGGTATAGTACCTGTACAGATGACAGAGAGTCAGGTATAGTACCTGTACAGATGACAGAGAGTCAGGTATAGTACCTGTACAGGTGACAGAGAGTCAGGTATAGTACCTGTACAGATGACAGAGGGTCAGGTATAGTACCTGTACAGGTGACAGAGGGTCAGGTATAGTACCTGTACAGGTGACAGAGAGTCAGGTATAGTACCTGTACAGGCGACAGAGGGTCAGGTATAGTACCTGTACAGATGACAGAGAGTCAGGTATAGTACCTGTACAGGTGACAGAGAGTCAGGTATAGTACCTGTACAGGTGACAGAGGGTCAGGTATAGTACCTGTACAGATGACAGAGAGTCAGGTATAGTACCTGTACAGGCGACAGAGGGTCAGGTATAGTACCTGTACAGATGACAGAGAGTCAGGTATAGTACCTGTACAGATGACAGAGAGTCAGGTATAGTACCTGTACAGGCGACAGAGGGTCAGGTATAGTACCTGTACAGGTGACAGAGAGTCAGGTATATTACCTGTACAGGTGACAGAGGGTCAGGTATAGTACCTGTACAGGTGACAGAGGGTCAGGTATAGTACTTGTACAGGTGACAGAGGGTCAGGTATAGTACCTGTACAGGTGACAGAGAGTCAGATATAGAACCTGTACAGGTGACAGAGAGGCAGATATAGTACCTGTACAGGTGACAGAGAGTCGGTTATAGTACCTGTACAGGTGACAGAGTCAGGTATAGTACCTGTACAGGTGACAGAGGGTCAGGTATAGTACCTGTACAGGCGACAGAGGGTCAGGTATAGTACCTGGACAGATGACAGAGAGTCAGGTATAGTACCTGTACAGGTGACAGAGAGTCAGGTATAGTACCTGTACAGGCGACAGAGGGTCAGGTATAGTACCTGTACAGGCGACAGAGAGTCAGGTATAGTACCTGTACAGATGACTGAGAGTCAGGTACAGTACCTGTACGGGTGACAGAGAGTCAGGTAGAGTACCTGTACAGGCGACAGAGGGTCAGGTATAGTACCTGTACAGGCTACAGAGGGTCAGGTATAGTACCTGTACAGATGACAGAGAGTCAGGTATAGTACCTGTACAGATGACAGAGAGTCAGGTATAGTACCTGTACAGGTGACAGAGGGTCAGGTATAGTACCTGTACAGGCGACAGAGGGTCAGGTATAGTGCCTGTACAGGTGACAGAGGATCAGGTATAGTACCTGTACAGATGACAGAGAGTCAGGTATAGTACCTGTACAGGCGACAGAGGGTCAGGTATAGTACCTGTACAGGTGACAGAGGATCAGGTATAGTACTTGTACAGATGACAGAGAGTCAGGTATAGTACCTGTACAGGTGACAGAGTCAGGTATAGTACCTGTACAGGCGACAGAGGGTCAGGTATAGTACCTGTACAGATGACAGAGAGTCAGGTATAGTACCTGTACAGGTGACAGAGGGTCAGGTATAGTACCTGTACAGGCGACAGAGGGTCAGGTATAGTACCTGTACAGGTGACAGAGGATCAGGTATAGTACCTGTACAGATGACAGAGAGTCAGGTATAGTACCTGTACAGGTGACAGAGGATCAGGTATAGTGCCTGTACAGGAGAAATAGATTCAGGTGTAAAAACTGTACAGGTGATGTAGATTCAGGTGTGACACCTGTAACAGTGACCGAGAGTCAACTGTACACCCTGTACAGGTGACAGAGTCAGGTGTACTACCAGTGCAGGTGACATATGGTATGCTTACATAGTGCTTAATATTCCTATTATAATCAGTTTCAACGCCCAAAAAGAATACAAATGCTCCATTCAAACAGATCAAACAGCTTTAAATTCCATTAAGCAACAGAGAGGTCGTTTAAACCTTTTCACGAGCCGATCCTAAGAAATGTAGACAATTTAACCCAATAACTCCCTGGCTGTGTTCTTTCGGCAGTTGCCCTACGTCTTGTTGTAAACGCGCAGGGAAATGTTTCTACAAATGGCGGTAGCCAAGCTAAACTGAGGGCCGTACTGAAGAGCAATTGCAACGTTAGCCAGGCTTTCGCTGTGTTTGCTGGCTTGACAAGCCCTACACTCAAAATCAGAGATTCCATAAGTTACCCTGACAGGTTAGAAGAATGTTAGCCTAGTGATATTGAAAATCCTGGCTTTAGGCTCAAGTAACCTCCCTCTAATTGAACACATGCCAAAGAGATAAAGTCGCCACTGAAGAAGACGAATGCATGACGTATTCATCACTTCAGCGGGTCATGCAGCTGTTCTGATTAACGGTGTCAGCGCATACAAACACCAGGCCATCATAAATCACATCCCCTGTAAACAGCTGACCCAAAATCTTCCATCGGAAAGAAAAAAACCTGCACGCATAGAATTAGGTGTAATACTTGTGCAATCGACAGAGTCAGGCGTAATACCTGAAATGGGTGTAGTGGACATGCAATGTAACTCTCTGGTGTGTTAGAGTGTTATAGCACATTGTTATGGTGCTCTTTCCAATGTTATCACAGTCTAATTGGAGGGAGGCACCAAGGGTCAAGGGTAAGAACAGACTTTACCCTTTTTATTTTACCGAAGAGCAGGTCATGTACCTCTTTAAATAACACCAAAGAACGTTAAGATCTAGCTCTACAAAAGGTCTGTGAAAGCGATAACAACCATCTAAAGGCATTTCTGAGGCAACCTGACACCTGCTGAGAACCACAGTTCTTCTTCACACCAGTATAACACACCTCCCAAACTTCAAGAAGCTCACTGACCAATCAGATGCTTCCCACATTACCCAAAAGCCCCTGCGCCTGGTTGTGATGTCCGTACACCAAGAGCAGCACATCTGCTTCCACCCAGGTTTTTGTGCGCCATAGCAACCAACCGATAACCTTTCACCCACTTCTGGGCTCAGGTGCGGAGGATTTCGCGCATCGCAGATGTGCCGCGAACTTCTATTCTGTTGTTGTTTTTTTTCCACATTTCGGGTGAGGTGGGGGTTAGAGGGGGGCTTTGCCGCCGCACATCTGTCAGCATCCATCTGTTTCAGAGCGGGCTGCAGACGGGATCATCGTCTGTGGAGTTTTCCAAAAAAAATTAAAAATAAATAAATAAAACCACGGAAAGTAGCGAAGGCCGAGGTCGAGGGGGTTAAGCCGAACAGAACATCAAACATGGCGCGCGGCCGGGCCGGCGGCCAGAGAATACTGGCAGATGCTCTCAGCTGCTCCGGCGAAGGCACTTTAGCGTGCGCCGCGACTCTCCGTACACGCCATTCCGCAAACCCAACCGCGAAAAGACAGCGCGAAACATCTGCTGCGAGCGAGTAACGGCCCTTCCAGGGACAGCCTTCAATAGAGTCCCTCCATAAATTAAACGCGGTTAGTGGGACAGCTAACCCTCTGATGCCGAGCAGATGCTTTTCTGACGCACTTCACTGGGTCATATACTGCGCTGTACTGTATATATTTACTTACGTGCCGAGAGCTTTAAAGATAAATACAGGAGATCGAAGCAGAGTTCACGCATACGTCGATTTCCGACTCATTTCTGGCAAAATTAAAGCATGTATTGACATGTAGCTCAGTCAGCCAATAACTGCGCAGGAATCTAAAGCAGGCTCATAGTATTCATAATGTATTACTGTGTACCTGTGCGTTTCCAAGTCTGTGTACGTGGGGAAGTGTGCACACACGAAAGAGTGTGAAAGATGTGCATTTCAGAAGATAAAGATTGTACTGAAAACTTGAGGATTAAATGCACAAAGCTGATCTTGTCAAGCAAACATGAAACACTATTTGGGATTCTGGGAGACAGAAGTGAGTTGGGCGCGGCGCTGGTCCGTACATGGCACACTTACACACACACACACACACACGAGCGTGAATAATGAGCACCTGGCGCGAGTCACGAGAGGTGCACGGGGGATTATGGGAATTCACTCTTCCAGCGTTTATTTGAACAGATGAGTTGAGGACCCGCTTCTTTATATGACACGCACAGCCTTGCAGCTTTGTCCGGTGGGCGTGTCATGACCAAACATTTGGGCAAGGGGCGGCTTCTTTATTTCATATTTTTTTGGTGGACTGGTTTGGGGGGCAGAAGATAACGGCATTTGATTGTCTGTAATTGCTTCATCAATAATCCCAAAAAACCCAGTCTACCAACCAAAGCATATCAACCCTGTTGCATAGTCAACCCATGAAGAAGGGTGTCGAATCTAATCTGAAGCAAGCAGATATGGGAGCAGAGTTTTGCTGTGGCCAAGAGCTAATATACTGGATTCTAACCATCAAGTTATCGACATAAGACCAGGACTATTTAAATAGTCCAATTTGTTAGAGCCTGGCAGTGTGACACCAAAGAAAAGAAACTACACCCACGACAGCCCTTTATGGATTAGACTAGATGGAACTGCTTTGCTGTGTATTGCGAATATGTCATCTGAATGGTCATAACTGAACTTTGTAATAATGAGGAAATAATCACAATGGTATTTGAAAGTAATGAAGTTCTTAAAATAAATTCAGAACTAAAAAAAAAAACCCCTCATAACAAAGCTCTGTTTGTTTATTGGCGGAAGGGGGCTACATGCTGTGCACATGTGCTGAATAATCATCCAGGAGAGGTCCTCCCAAATTTCACACAGCTGCGTGTTTCTGTCTGCACACTACTGGGCATGCTCAGTGCTCAGCCAATCGGAGAGCCCCCCGCCGCATGCACACAGACCTGCCCTCATCTCCGGAGTTGATGTGAGAGGAAAATTAAAGATAGTGAGGGTTAACAGAGGGCAGGAAGCAAGGAGGGAACAAATTGAGAGAAGAGGGAAGAGGGGACAAAAAGAAGAGAGAGTGGGGACAGAGAGAGGAGGGGACAGGAAGGGGGGGACAGAGGGAAGGAGATAGAGAGAAGGGGACAGACAGAAGAGGACAGAGAGGAGACGGAGCGATGAGGAGGGGGTCAAAAGTAACACAGACTCTTATTTCGCAGGTGTAAGTCATCCAGGAGGAAACGGGGCTTCAGATTTTGAGGCGGAGGGGGAAGGTTACGCCTGAATCCCGGCAGGAGGAAGTGCGGGGGCGAACCTTAGAGGCGAAGAACAGTGACTGTATTCTTTCACAGGTGGGCTGAACCGGCAGACCTGACGGAGGACGAGAATGGGCTGTGGAGTCGTGTAGCGATCACTCCTGAACTGCGCACTGCACCCCGTCACCCTGCTCTCACTCAACTGTACTCAACTGTAAAGAATGAAATAATATCACTTTGTCTTTCTCGTATCCAGTCTTAACCCCATAAAACCCATGAGCCCATATATGGGTCTGTCAAATGCAGCTATTGTCTTAGAACATGTGGAACTTAATGCTAATTCTAAATTCCACTTAAGATCCCAATGTTTACAAAACTCCCTAATATATCCTGCTGAATTACAGGGAAATGTGCATAAAATTATGAAAAATGATCTAGATATTTTCCATTTTAATCTTATGCTGCGCCCTTTAAGACATGGCGTCCTGGGTTTGAATATTTCTCTCAATATAAATGTGATCTGGCTTCAGTAAAGCTCTGCAACCAGCAAATACACAATATGAATGAAACAATGTCTTATAATATGAAAAAAAATCTGACTTTGAATCTACTTAAGGGAAGACTTAGGTAAAAAATGAGAGTTTAAGGGGTTAAACTCTTAAGGATTACATATGCAAACTGTGAACGTAGTACTTCCTTTATTGCCCCCTCACAGTCCCTCTCTCCCTGGGCTGCAAGAAATCATCCGACAGGAAACGTGAAGTCAGGTTTCGCCCTACCTTTCGCACTGAAGAACATATAGAGGAGGCAGGAGGGGGTTAAGCAGGCCCAGGGCCTCGTTCATCAAAGGGCGGCGCTTCGCTTCGATTTTGGAGCCGACCCCAAACTCAGAGCTCGCGAAAAATAAAGCTTGTGTGAAAATCTGTGATTTATCAAGACTGCAACGCGGTGTGGAAAAGCTCCCGGCCTTGTGAAAATTCCACATTTCAGATGCTCCCTCCGAATCAGAGTTGAATCGGCCTTATGGAGGAAGAAACGCACTCCGATTTCTTCGCGCCTACTTTACGGATTTCTTAACCTCTTCCAAGTCCAAAATTGAACGATTTTAACCATTTAAGATACGGAAATACAGCAAGGAACAGTCTTCTGCTGATGTGACGATCACTCAGTGTCATTGAAAAGGAGTAAAGGCAAGCAAGTTAAAAAATGAACTAGAATTTGAGGCTTATAAATGTTCCAAATAACAGACTCCTCGGAAACCCAGTTTTACTCGGTCACCACCATGATGGTCCGCCATGCCAAGTTTTGACCGCTAGGCATTCATTACCAGTGCACAGATATAAAATGAAACAGACATATTAATGATTTACAAAGTAGAAATGATTAATGATTTACAAAGTGTTACTGATTACACAGTCAAATAAATTAAACACCCAAATTCATAACTGTGCAGTCAACACCCAAAAAATGATGGAAAGCAGCACTGCCTGTTTTTATGCCCAGACTACTAGGTGTCGAAATGGATAGAGAAACATTGAGCAGACTAAAGAACCAGGGGAAGAGAACGCTTTTCATGAGCAGATCAGGCAGTATTGTCCATGGTCAATGATGTACCGCTGCAGGTTCACACCACACGAAACAGACAAAAAAAAATCAAAGACAAAAGACACCAGTGGAGATCTAGGTCTTGCTAAAAGAATTTTAATTTTGCCGTAAAAACAGGCAGAAAATTCACTGCCAAATGCACAAGTTGTGGGGTCATATAGAACAGACATCGACAAACATCGAAGTTCTTATGTGGGACATAGGATTTGAAGGTACGGCTGAATTCTCAATTCATTATATGGGCCCACTTGACTGACCGCAAAAAAGGAGACCAATTATTTATATCCACCGCTAAATTTCTCCCAGTGCCAGTGAGTTCAACAGAAATCTAGTGTCTTTTACAAAGAGTAATGTTATTTCATGCAAGGCTAACTTCTAAAAATGATGAAGTAAAAAAGAAATATGTTTAAAAAGAAGTCGTATGACAGCAATTTTACAGATGTTTGTACAGCCCTAGAATAACACTAAGGTTATCAGCAAAAATTAGCAGGTAGAAAGAGAACCTGCAATTGACGCAGTCCGTAATAAATGAGACAAAATGCCCATGCTGAATTCACTGGAATACAATCACACCTGCCACCTTGCTTAGGCATCATTTCACCAGGTACACATGCACAGGAACAAATTTAACCTCATATCTGAAGGAAAGTGCCACAACAACCAAATCCTCTGAAATTGCAGTCATAACGGCCATTTTGACCTGATGCGACCATTTAGTAATTCAAACACATGGAGTGTGAGCAGGTAGCTACTGCTGTTGTGCAGGTAAAGCAGTTTAAATCCATTAAGCTACTTTAGCGGTTTAGCGTCTCCAGCCTCAGGCATGAAGAGACTGATCTGTTAAACAGCTGGGGATGTGTACAGCGCCGGGAAAGCAGTGCAGTCCAAACCACTACCGCTTAATTTATGGAGTTTTCACCAGCTTTTCCAGATTAACAAACCAGTGCACATGCTGAGTAATCCTGATCTTTTTATGATAATTATAGGTTTCATTAAATAGTTACGGTCAAGCCACAGAGAAAATTCATTTGTTTCCCAGTACATGGACTATTTACACCCACTGAAGAACAAAGAATTGGGAGGTGCCCATATTTACCACAGCCAACAGTTTGCTAGCCAGCAATGCCTTCCACAACTTCCTACAAAAGCATCTTCCCTGGAAGTCAGAATTGCTAAACAGCTTGGTCACCAAATATATATTTCCAGAACATTACGACATCTGTTAATTCTAGAGATTTTTGGAGCGACCAAACACATGCTAGACCCCTGAGCAAAGTTTAGAAGCCATCGGAGCAGTGGCGTGCCAGCCCAGACAGACAGACGAACAGGCGGATCGAGACGTCACCAATTATAGTAGTAGGTCTACAACTGTTTATTAAACAAAACCACAGTGGTTGAAGATTAGACAACTAACAACTGAACACAGGTCTAACAAGTCTCAGCTTGGGTTACGGGCAGTGAAGTTTAGCCCACAGCTAGCCAGAATGTCATGGTTGTTACGCCAACACAGCTTATAGATGGCATAGCTCAGCCCTGAACTTGTCATAGTCTAATTCAGACCTCAACTTAAGTCAAACTGAACTCGTCTCGTACCGGAGCACAGAGCAGTTTACGGCGTGGCGCCGCGTAGAGAGAGAGAGGCTGTAACACAATGGCGCTAGGCCTCCCGCCGCGGACCCCCTGCTACATCACACCCCGACTCTTTAAAATCTGCACACGTATCTCTGCATGAACTCAACTTTACTGATTGACGACGACCATTGTGCCCCTCTTTAATGGGTCGCTCGACTTCACGTCTCGCTTGGCACTGCCTCTTGTCTGGTCTCCCTGGGATACCAGACGACTCGAGACGCGACCTACACAACAGCGAAAACAAGCTACCCCCATTCTGCTTTGTATCCTTTATCGATTCAACCGAAAAACTTGAACTCGCTGCCTTCCTGCCGACCGCCAACCCGCCGCAAAGAACAGGCCCAACACAGCCCCATTCTCTGGGAAGTTATACCTCTTTTCACTCCCTCTGTTCTTTCTCATTCACTTTGACGGACGGGCTGTCCCAGTATCTCTCTGTGTGACTCTCTCTCTCTCTCTCTCTCTCTCTCGCTCTCTCTCTCTCTCGGTTCCTCTCCCTTGTCTTTTTTCAACCCCCCTTTCCCCCACCCCCCATCTCCCACCATGTCTGAAAGTATGTAAAGCATTTCATTTTGAGATTAAGCGTCAAATTAGATTATCTGACAGCGTCCTAATGGATTACTGACCCACTTCTTGCGGGGATCTACAGTCCTGTCCTCTGCCCGACGCCACCGACCTGCAAAAGTGCTTCAATTTTATTTATTAAGAGGAACGAGCCAGCCAGAGCTCGCTATTGGCCAAGGCAACACCCCGGCGGAGCTCATGATTGGCAGAGGGCAGCTTCCAGGAGAAGCGTATGATTGGCTGTGCCATCTCTCATGGGGAGTTCATGATTGGCTGAAGCAACTCCCAGGAGGGGTTCATGATTGGCTGTACCATCTCCCACAAGGGTCTCATGACTGTCAGTGATATCTCTGGAGTGGAAATCGTCACTGGCAGTGCCATCTTTCTGGAAGAAAGCGTGTGACTGGCAGGGCTATCTGGCAATAATGGATGCCACTTGCTAGTCAGCAGATGCTGCGTTATACACCAGTCCCATGCCCCTTGATGCCCAAAAAAACAGAAAAGCCAAAAATAAATAGCGTTTTAAAAAATAAAATAAAAAATACAGCACCGGCACTGCCACTGCCGTTTAATCAATTTAAAGTCGGCTCAACTTCAAGTTCCAAGGCCTTTCAAAAATGAATTAGTGCAACCACTGGGACCTGAAATTCACTAAACTCAAAAATGCTTTGCAGCCGGCCGACTCACTTTTTTAAGTTCAGTCGACTTTTTATTATATTACAGTGCACTCAAAACACAAACAATTAAACCCAGCAAGAAAACACAGACAGCAACACAGCCTTCCGAAATCAGTCAGAAACCACAAACAGAGCAGCCCAGAAGATAAAAGACCTCTGTCAGGCTGACTCACGACTCCAACGAAGCCTGTTGGTTCAGCCCTACGTAACAGACTTCTCCAGCCTCAAACAGATGTTCCGCTCCACTCTGACCTTCACTGACACAAGACTGTTTGCCTTAGACATTACACCCTTGCCTCTTGGTTCACACTAAAATGATCCGAGGCATTACGGTCCTACTCAGGGCTCCTACTCAGAGACAGGCAGGTGAAACATTAGTGACCTGGGCCCAGTTGTTGAAAGCTCAATTAACTTAACGGCTGGGTAGCGCTAAACACATGACATTATGACCACTCTCTACATAAGATTCTCGCGAACGCTCTTCACTCCTTAAACTAATCAAGGGAAAACCTACAAAATGCATCAAAAACATACAAACATCTGTGCTTTCATTAAGAGATATAGATACTGTGGTTTAAACTTAATCACCAGTTAAAGTTGACAAAGCTTTGAACAACCGGGCCCAGAACCCTGTATTACAAAGCAGGATTACTGAGTTAGCTGATTACTGTCCCAAAAAACTGCACTGAGAATCTGGAACCTTTCCAAATATACAAAATGGAAAGACGTTAAAAAAAAGGGCTGTCGAGCGTTTTACTCAGTGCAGTTATTAATCCAGATAATTCAGGTAACCTACTTTGTCTGGAGTCTTTCAGCGATTACAGACTATGGCTGTCTCTTCAGCTGAGGGGACAGGTTTTCAGTACATCTCAAACAAACTGAGTCACAAAACCCCCTACAGACGAGTGTTTCCGAGGCCAGCGTTCCCATGTTATCATAAACTTATTCTTTAGTACTGCTTGCCTGTTCACTGTTCATTACGGGCTAATTTAATGGCCCGTGTACCTATTGATGCAGACAGTTCAAGAATATTTGCGAAGAAGTGCAGTTTCATAACTTCAAACATTCCTTAAAGCAGCGACTAACGGTACAACATTTGCCTAAACCTTTGCAGGAAGCACAAAATCACCAGCACAAATGTTTAAAGTGATTGAAATTGAAGTCTCTGCCTATCCAATAGCAAGTAGGGGTACATAACTGAGTAAATACTGATTTTACGCTAGTGAAGCCATATTAAAATAATGATACTGTGTGTGAGGCATGATGCTTTTGACTAGACTGGGAAAAGACATGAGCGGTTTTCAGAGCAGCCACCTGGGCGGGAATCTGTAAGGAAGGTTCCGGATGACCCTCTAGCACATGAAAGAGCAGCAGCAGAAAGACAGGAAGAGAGGACAGTGATTTCTAGAGACACTTCTGGAAGGCGTCAAGGGGAACTTTCACACACATTACAGCTACAGCTGAGGTTTTTACAGGCTTAACCTACATCACTTATGTTCACCTCAATGTAAAGCACAGAAAAGCCTTATGAAGTTTGCATATACAGTAAATACAGCCTCCATGACTGTTTTATCGGAGTGTGTATATGCATGTGTGTGTGTGCGTGTGTGTACACGCATGCGCGTGAGTGTGTGACCATGCACATACATTCATAGTACAGTATGTGAGTATTTCTATATCTGCGCATAAGCATATTCACTTACAATAAAGTGTGTATGTTTGTGGCTACATGCACAGTCACGTCTGCGCGTGCCTGCGTGCATGTGCATGCGTGTATGTGCAAGTGTGTGTGAGTGTGTGTGTGTGTGCGTGTGAGTGCATATGCGTGCAAGTGTGTGTGAGTGTGTGTGTGTGTGTGTCCGCATGTGCGTGCGCGTGTCCGTGCGTGCATATGAGTGAGCGATATAGAAAAATTGAAATAATGAAAATATTACCTTTGCCAGGTAATTCCCATAGTATCTTCAGTGGCAGTGGGCGAATAATGCTTGGCGTTTTGAGTCATGGTCCAGTCACATATCCTCAGCTGTCAATCAAAACCTAGCAGTCAGACACTGTCCAGAACAGCTACACCGATTTCACTGCACAAATGGAAGCATGCAAAAGACCTCAAAGTGGAATTAAAGAAAGCCTGAATGTTCATTCTGTATTCTGTTCAGACACATCACTTAAAGCACATCTTATGTCTACGAGTATCTACAATAAAAAAATAAAACAAGGTTACATAGTGATTGAGTGTGTTTTGCATTTCACTACATTTTTGGTACAGAGACATTTTCTCTTCATTTGACTCCGAATTCCACAATTTTCATAGCTTTCCTTTAAGGGGATTTTTACAGATTTTTTCACAATGTAGAAATGGCAATGCTCTTGCACATGGTTCCCCCATTTTAGTGGACCGTAATATTTGGAACAAGTGTTTCCCATTAATCAGGAATATTAGATTTCTTCCATCATGCAAGAGTACGAGAGCTTTCAGCATTTGGTTCCTATTCTAGATTTTGGTTTGCCTCTGGAGAACCAAAGTTTTGACAACGAAGCAGGGTGGTAATTATAAATGCCACCAAGAAATCACTAAAAACTGTCCAATATGCATTCCAACCTTAGACTTTATAAACTCATCTGCTTAGAACATGGGTTTCTGTAAGACCACTGCTGAGGACAGGTCTGGTATTCTGAAGGAGACGTTCAAATTTGGAAATCAGGAAAAATCCCAAAACATTAGGCCTTCAGATCTGTTCAGTTAGCAGGTGTGTATGACAGCAGTTATGGTCTATCAGAAATACAGAGATACAAAGATCTACAAGATGCAAGATATAACCTGGATGGCCGGGTCACAGCTTGCTAAAATGTACCAAAAACACCCTTCGGACCACTGAGGAAGCACCAAATTAACATTCTTGGTCTCATCTACATGCTGTCTTTTCCATAATTTCTGTTGTGACATGTTCTGTTGGCAGTAATTGCTGAAGTGTAAATTCTGCCGGCTGATGGGAGCTTCTGATCAGAAGGACAGGAGTTTTCTTTATTGTGGTAAGAATCAGACATGATCTGTGTGGGTCGTCCTCGGCCTGTTTGGATTTTTTCCTAACAGTGGGCTCACCAATCCTCTAAATAATGTTGCAGGGTTGATTTTAGGAAGTCTAAGGATTGGCCTATGTGCGTGGCCTATATATATAAGTTTTTAATCCTTAGCACTGACTTTCACCTCCACAACCAAGGTTTTCATGTTGATAAATCCACACAACAAGACTCCAAAATCGAAGAAATAACTAGAATGCGAACAAGATACTGAAAGCTCTCTTACACCAGAACTAATGTCCTGAACATTGTGATCCCTAGAAATAGGGGGGCGTCGCACGAAAGAATTTATTTCCATGAGGTGAAACCAAAAATGTGAAAAAAAAAGACCCTTCTAAAGAATCCCACACTATGGAGTATAGAGTCAAATTGAAAAAATATGCCTTCGTCCCAAACATTACATAGCTAACTGCATGTAGCATGCAATCACATTAGTATGGTAATAACGAACTGACCTGGAAACAAAAGGAATGTTAGTATACATGTTAAATGTAGCAACAGTGGAGCTGGGAGTTTGGCAGTGCTGTCACTCATACATTCAGGTATAATCACATGCACCGGTCAGGCTACGGCATTAAAAAAAAAGGCAAAGCTGCGATTTAACCGAGACTCCGGGCCACAGGTAGCAGATAAGGCTGAGCGAATGACGTGGCCACTTCTAAACAAAGCACATTCACGTACACATACTATATACACAGCTCGGTCAGTAACCTATGCATTACATTTGCCCATGTGAATTACTCTGGTGAATCCCTCCAGTTCACCTTGGCGTTTTTACCCGTGTGCAAACTGAGGCTTTACTTATCTGGGGTGCGTTTCCCGAAAACAAAGATGCTAACTTGCATAGTTCGTTCATTCACAGTCTGTGCTTCCAACCATGTAAGTTGCTAACTTAGTTAGCAACTACGCTTTTGGGAAACGCACCGCTGGGCTGTTCGGCTTTAATGATTTCTGTGGCAAAAGAACTTTTCTTGCGAAATGGATCGCAAAACTATTCAAATTAAGGGCCAAAAAAGATCCACTCTGACTGATAATCACCGATTTGGTTGATGGCAAACACTATGTTCCAGTCAAGCAGAAAATTAATCTGGACATATTGATGAAAGTGTTTAAGTCAAAGAGAGTGTGGATTTACAGGTCTATTCATTTGATGAGTGTATTAGACTTACACTGGACAGACAGGAGGTCAGGAAAGGTCAAAAGCCTTCAAATGCACAACATAAAATACACTCAAAGGCCACTTTATTAGGTATACCTCTCTACTACTGGGCAGGACCCCTCACTGACCCAATAATAGGCTGAATTCTTTGTGCCATGGACTCAACAATGCACTACAAACATTCCTGAGAGTCTGGTTCATGCTGACATGACAGCATCATGCAGCTACAGCAGATTTAATTACCTCACATTTATCTCCTGTCCCATCACATCTATTGGATAAGGATCTGGAAACTGCACAGGCCATTGGAGAGCACTAAACACGTCTCCGAGATTGTGGAACCAGCTTGAGATCACTTGTGCTTTGCTTTGAAGTAGCCATGAGAAGACTGATAGACTGGCTATAAAGGAATGAACACTTCCTCAACAATTCTCAAATAGGCCGCGGAATTTACACGATGCTCAGCTGGTATAAAAGGGCCTAATGTGTGCCACTTACATATTCCGGCATTTATAGTGCATCAGGCTACAATGTACAGCCACATTAGTGGGAGGTTAGGACTTGAATCCACAGGCAGCTGTTTTTGTGCCGGCGCCATCTATTTTCTAGACAAATCCTACAAATTTCAACATAGTCAGTGCTCAACACCCTCAGAACATAGTTTTTTTTCCCCAATACACTTAGAGACTTTCACCTCAAAATAATTGAACTTTTGAAACATCGCCTGGTGTGTCAATGTCACTTCTCTCTCACCAACAAATCAAAGGGTCCATCCCAATACCCACACTTCCACTTAAAACTGACCCGAGCCTTAATGTTTGCGCCTTCACGCGAAGGGCAGGGGTGTCCCAAACTGTAAGATGATTAAGGGAAGTGCTTTTTAGCCCTTAAAATTCCCACTTAATTGTAAGGGCTGGGCGATGCTCATTACGAACTGAGGGGAAGAATGAATTTCCCAGGATGCATTGCGAGACTATCGAGCTGGACGAGTTTTCCAAAAGCATCGCACAATTCTAAGTACTATTTCTGTGAGCATGCATGCAAAGAATCCAAAACATGTCGGAATGTGTTATCTTTGTGGGTATACACCTTTATCTGTAAGTGTTGATTTAGAATATGAATGTTTGAAAATCGCTAATTCGTGTTGTAGCCAGCATGATATCCACAGACTTCTCTGTATAGCAGTAATTCTGCACGCATTTGGCTAACGTTATCGTTATGCGTGACGAGCATGTCTGCATTTTACACGAGTTATATTCCAATTTCTTTGAAATTTGTGTCGTGACATGACCTGGTTTGTGATTGTGAATGCGAACATACCACGACAGCTACCCGGTTGTAGCTGCAAATGTCAACTTTCAAAGTTGCACTGATCGCTCTGGCGAGCCATGCAATGAGTCGGTAAGTGTATAATGTTGGCTATTGTTCAGTGTTCAAAACCGATACAGATTACATGATAGAATGTAAACGCCACGCAGTCGTGGTGGTTACCTGTTGTCCCATGTTACGCTAATTTGCATGAAGTGTTGACCCAATTCTTAGGTGAAATTCCCTTCCCCTCAAAAATACCCCTTTGTCCTTGAGGGAAATTGAAATCATGGGTTAAGATTAAGGGAAGATAATTGGGATTGGCCCAAAATCAAGAAGATGGTGGGACTTACAATATCAAAAACAAAGATGGAGAAAAGATGGCTGATCTGAGCTGTCTTGAGTGTGTTTCTAATCAGACAGCTATGGTCTCAGAGACTTCTGGAGAAAAACTTACTCCAAGAAAAACAGACGATACAGAGGCCTTTGGTCTTTGTTGGGCGTCAAATTACACAACATGCTGCCAGGGAGAGGCATAAAACACACATACACACAAAAAAGTTGAGTATATACACACACACACACACACACACACACACACACACAGACATATTCACATACAGTGGGGAAAATAAGTATTTGACACCTCGCTGATTTTGCAGGTTTGCCCACTTAAAAAGAATGCAAGGATTTACAATTTTGATCGTATATACATTCTAACAGTGAGAGACAGAATCACAAAGAAAATTCCCGAAAATCACATCATATGAATTTATAAAAATTGATGACCATCTGATGAGGAAAAATAACTATTTGACCCCCTGGACAAACAACATGTTAATATTTTGTAGAAAAGCCATTATTGGCCAGCACAGATGTCAAACAATTTTTATAGTTGTTGACAAGGTTTGTGCACATTTTGGCAGGGATGTTGGCCCACTCCTCCCTGCAGACAGCCTCCAAATCATTCAGGTCCCGAGGCTGTCGCCTTGCAACCCGAATTTTAAGCTCCCTCTAAAGATTTTCAATTGGATTCAGGTCTGGAGACTGGCTAAGCCACTCCAGACCCTTGATGTACTTCTTCTTCAGCCACTCTTTTGTTGCTTTGGCGGTGTGCTTAGGGTAGTTGTCGTGCTGAAACATCCATCCTCGACCCATGTTCAGCTCTCTCACTGAGGGAAGGAGCTGTTGGTCCAGAATTCCACGATATTTGGCCCCGTCCATCCTCCCCTCAATGCAATGGAGTTGTGCCATCCCCATGGCTGAAAAGCACCACTGTGCTTGATGGTGGGGATGGTGTTCTTTGGGTTGTACTCTGTGTTCTTTGCCCTCCAAACACAGCGAGTTGAGTTGAGCCCAAAAAGTTCTATTTTGGTCTCATCTGACCACATCACCTTCTTCCAGGCCTCTTCTGAGTCATCCAGGTGGTCAATGGCGAACTTCAGGCGGGCCTGTACATGTGCCTTCTTGAGCAGGGGGACCTTGCATGCGCTGCAGGATTTCAATCCATGACCGCGTAGTGTGTTACCAACTGTTTCTTTTGTAACTGTGGTCCCAGCTGCCTTCAGTTCATTAACCAGTTCCCCCCTTGTGATTCCTCACCGTTCGCATGATCAGGGACATCTCACGAGGCGAGACCTTGCATGGAGGCCCAGACCGAGGGAGTTTAGCGGCAGTGTGGTACTTCTTCCATTTCCTGATAACTGCACTGACAGTTGATCTTTTCTCTCAAAGTTGCTTTCCCATTCTCTTGTAGCCCATCCCAGCCTTGTTTAGGTCAACAATCTTGTCCCTGATGTCCTTAGACAGCTCCTTGGTCTTGCCCATGGTGGAGATGTTGGAATCTGGTTGTTTGGGAGTGGGAAGGTGTCTTTTATACATGTAATGAGGTGAGGCAGGTGTATTTGATGTAAATAATTAGTTGGGATTGGGGGTGCGTCTTAAAGAAAGACTAACTGGCTTGTGGGACCCAGAATACTTGCTGTTTGGTAGGGTGTCAAATACTTATTTTTCCTCATCAGATGGTTATCAATTTTTATAAATTCATATGATGTGATTTTCTGGAATTTTCTTTGTGATTCTATCTCTCACTGTTAGAATGTATATACGATTAAAATTATAGATCGTTGCATTCTTTCTAAGTGGGTAAACCTGCAAAATCAGCGAGGGGTCAAATACTTATTTTCCCCACTGTATACACAAGCCTGAGATACCTGACTACAATGCCATGTACAAGGACCCCGTCTCCCTCCCTCTTACCTGTCAGAGCACTCAGGACGTTACCTGCACACACCTGCGTGAGGCTGTGTTATAGTACCGAGACTCTGCACATACACCCGCAGGTACAGGCACATGCATGGGTACACACAGGGATACACAAGGACATGCGTGCGCGCACACACACGTACACACACACACTCTTATTCTCACTAACGCTCACCACGTGTGCAGGCGTTCACATTTGCACTTAGTAAACATCATTTACTTTGTACTGTGCTTTTAAGTGGTGATATAGACTGCTGACATTCATTACCTATAGATAATTTGGAGTCCTATACATTATAGTGACACAATTTAGGTATCTTGCTGGAGAGGACAAGAACATGGGCGAACATGTGAATCAAACCTGCGATTTCACAGCTACAAACGCAGATCAAAACCAAACTGATACACGTGCACACACGCACGCGCGCACACACACACACACGCACATGCACACGCGCACACACACACACACGCACACACGGACGCACACACACACGCACACACACATGCACACACACACACACACGGACGCACACACACATGCACACACACACACGCGCGCACTCACACACACAGACGCACGCACACACACACGCAAGCACGAACACACACACACACACACACACACACACACACAGGCACGAACACACACACGCACACACACACACACACAGAAACACACACCATATTATCTAGACAATCTGCCAACCAGGAAACACCTGAGATACCCCCCCCACACACACACCCCCACCTCCATCTCCATTAAATAATTCATAATTAGAGAACGCGGCACTTAAACCGGTCATTATGCGACTGTCGCTATTCCTCTGGACTGCTTCATCAGGTATATTAACTCGCTGAATATTCAAAGCCTTTTATTTCAGTCGATAGTTCAGCACTTCACGGAGCACCTGCTCCCGCCACCGAATCCATTTCAGTCTCGATAAATCCCAGTAATTGATTTTCTGTACTTCCTTCAAAGACTGCATTGAATTTTTTTTTAACTACATGCATTCTGATGGACTCCGGAGACACGGCAATTTCATAAAGTGAAAAGAAAAAAAAATGCTAAATGAATTAACTGCAGACATATTTCAGTCAGGACGACTCATGCATTGATTTAATATTTTAATGAATATACAGTAAAAATTTTAAGTGTGGCCCTGAATGAATCTGCTGCAGGTATTACAGGCCGTGCACCCGCGATCACTTACTGGGATGTACGGTATACAATCCCCGGCCACTTTACACCTGAATACCTGCTCATTTCTGCCAGTATCGAATAAGCCAAGTATGAGTCACCAACTCACTGCATAAAAGTTGGAAAAAGTGGTACAGAAGTTCAGATAAAACATCAGAACGCGGCAGAAATGGGATCCAAATGACTCTGGCTGTGGAATGATTGTTGGAGCCAGACAGGGCAGTTAGAGGATCTCAGAAACTGCCCGTGTCAGGGGATTTTCACACAACAGACTCTAAAGTTTAGAGGAAAAATATAAAAAACCTCCATTGAGCCGTTGTAGTTCTGTGGCTGAAAAAGCCTCATTTATCAGAGGTCAGAGGACAATGACTGGGCTGATAAAAGCTGAGGGAAGGTGACATTAACTCAAATGACCAGGCGTTACAGCAGCGCTGCGCAGCAGAGCGTTTATGATTGCACAACATGCCGAAACTAGAAGTCCATGGTTACAGCAGTACAACATCGCATCTGGTTCTAGTTGCATAACTCTAGAACTGGACACTGAGGCCAGGCGGTAATGGCTCAACTGGACATTAGAAGATTAGAAAAACATCTGATGAATCTCAGTTTCTCCTGTGATATACAGACGGTATGTTCAGAATAGGACGAAAAACATGAGCATAATTTACGTGCCGGTAGCCGATTGGAATAGGCCACGCCATCCCTTTAAGGCCATATTTACCCATCTTCTACTGGTTACTTCCAACAAGATAATGCACCGCGTCACAAAGCAAAATTAGTCTCTAATTTGTTCCACAAACATGACAACAAGTTCAGAGCCATCCAGCGTCCTCCACAGTCACCGAATATCAGTCTAATCACAACAAAACACAAGGGGTCTCATTCATGAAACGTGAGCAGAACAAATTTGTGTGAAAACTGTTTGTAGACGGAAATTTACGTGCATCTCCGCATTCATCGATATTTTAGTAGCTCCGATCTTTTCGTAGCTACAAACAAAATCTGCACATGCTGCTGACCAGGCGTTGTGCTAGTGTAAATTTAAGAATGCACATAAATAATGTTTGTCACTTTTGGAAATTACAAATTTAATTCATATTGTGCTCTGTTATGTACACAACTGGCATATGCCTTTAAAACACAAGATAAAGCCTAAACATGACAAACTATTAAAAATATAACACATTTAGTTAAATTAGTTGGCAATTGGTAGGTTTAAGATCCAGATTAGGTTCATGATTGTGAATCATCTATGTGAATCGACTCAATAGATCACGCATTCTTTCTACATGTTGAATGATGATAATAAAAAAATAAAAGTGGAGGCATGTCGCTGTCTCCGTCAGGTATTATAGGTCTCCCCAATTATGCCAGCGATGTGCTCGTCTGCAGTTGATAGTTGTGACTGATAATTTACACCTGAAAATATACTAAACTACTTCATTTGAATTGAGAGGCCCTTAACTACTGAAACTGACTTTTTCATTTTACCTTAAAATTTCATCTTAGGAGAGAGTGCAAAACCCCTTGATCTATATTTAAGGTGCTAAATCTGCTAATTCAGGGAAATTAAGAGCAAACTTATGGCCGGTACACACTGTACAATTTTAACAATCTTATAAGACCATTGCATGACACACTAAGCGACTTGGATCTAATAAACTTTGGTACGACATCAAGTTTGATGTGTGCAGACTGAATGATGGCCGTTTACTGAATCGCAGCTTGCGACATACATCAATATACGTCATCATCGTACGACGTCCATCTGCGCTATCATTTATATTGGCTGATTAGACGTAGGTCGTAGCAGATGTCACACTGTGAGATAGTCTTCCTAAATTTCTGACACCGTCAATTTAGTCTTAGGATATCTTTGGTCGCAAACGCTGATAACGGCCGTCCTTGAACCTGTCTCACAGTGTGACGTAAGACCACCGTTTTAGAGCCTTGACCAAAGATTTCTCCACGTTTCTCCTACGATGGTCATCTTTCGTCTGGGACGGCCCAAAATTGTACAGTGTGTACCCGCCATAAGGCATTTTTAGGGGTTAAATTAAGAGGTTTGGTGATGTGAATAGAGCACCTTTGGGAACTGGAATTTCACAAAGCTGTCAATCTCTAAGGAATGTTCTGGCACTTGGTAGAATCCATGAAAAGAAAAATTCTGGCTTTTCTGGGGGGCAAACGCAGGGAGGGTCCTATAGGTATACCTAATAAAGGGGCCACTGCACGTATTTTCCATGTTAAGAGGTGGAATGCCGAAATCCTTCTGCAGAACAAGTCAAGATGAAGTAGCTGAGGTGTCAGAGAAGTAATTGTGTAACATCAAATGAATAAGAGCAGAGAGTAGCTATGCGTGCTGCTTTTATAAAGGCGCTGTACGGACATGAGTGTGTATGCAATTGGAGAGTATGTAGAATGAGTATGCACTATTGCATGACTGAGGCATAGCATGCTTTTGTGTTTTTTGGGGCTGAGAAATAGGTTAGATTGTAAAGAGTGTTTCTGCAGCAAAATTACGCCAGTCGTAAATGTACAACGTTAAGCCCCTGTGGGTTTCACCTAAAAGTGTAATCAATCTTTCCAGTGTGACAGACTGTTTTAGAGAGAAAACTGATCATAGTTTGCACTGCATTACTTTGAAACATAAAATAAGTCATTTTCCCGATCAGCATTACTATTGCAAAGCGCATTAATATCACAGAGACCTTAGGATACAAATGGGCCGCACGGCTGGCTTTGCTCAAGGATTGCAAAGTTGTGAAACGAATAAAAGACATCGACATGGTTATAATTACTGATTTCGACATCAAATAACAATTTAGCACTTCAAAAGTCAGCCATTTCCTGCCAAATCTGTAAATCAACACATTCATGACGTCTTGACTCTGTTTCGGATAACTTTAATTTTAACTGAAAATAACAATGATTTTCTTTCAACACCGAGGAAATATCTCAGAGCTTCCAAACTTTTGGACAGAGTTGTACATTTGTGCAAAGGTTTTAAAATCAAAGTGCAATTGTAACAGTAATGGATGAATAATTTTCTGCAAGACTGATTCTAAACACCCAAGCTTCTACAGATATATTGAAAGAGGCATGCAGTAATCACTGACACACAGTTACGCATGCCTTCATACAAACACACACATGCATACACACAGTCTGTAACGTGCAAGCGCGAGCGTACCCACTCACACAAGGGGCACGCATGCAAACACACGGACACACACACACACCCACACACACACACACATAAACACACACACAAAACTTGGCCAAGGAGATTTGTTTGTAAATCTGAAAGAAGGAATACCATCATGGTAGGCCAACATTACTTTCGAAAAACTAGCAGCTCAACACATTCTAAAAACCACATCTAATGAGAAGGTAAACTCTCACTGACAGCATTTGAAATTGTTTTGTAAAGGATTACGGTGCCCCATGACGATGATTGTCTGGTTATATTTCAGCAATTTATCATGTCTTTACCATCTAAGCAAAAAGAGATTCTCAGGACCTTAAGACCTTGCGTATTTGAACTATTTAGCCAAATCCGGTGAAAGCTTCTCTCCTTGCCAGGTTGTGCACAATTGGAGAGCCGAAAAAATGCTTTCTCCTTTCTACCCATGAAGAAAAAAACGACCTAAAATTGCCCATGTTATAACGTAATACCGAAGTAAAGGAGTGTGTAGTATACTGGACAGGAATTTCAAGGGGGAAACGCCAAAAGGCAACCATTATACACTGACCGAGTCGAGAGGCTGTCTAACATTGTTTGGGCGAAAGACTCGTGAAACTCCATTTTGTGCAAGAAGTGCTGAGTTAGCAGCCTTGCAAGACTCCCCGAGGAACACAGGACTATGGGGAAAAAGCTGTCTGATACCCTGACATCTACTTCCGGAAAGTACTGTGCTTTGCATACCATCTGGCGCATTCCCACATGTTGAGCCGCAATGGCGGCTTGTCTTGACATCTGCCATGCTCTGCACATCTGTGAGTTTAATGCCTCCAAGATGCAATCCTGCGTCTGCGGGTCAAAGGTGAAGCAAAAACAAATCTGCCGATGGTCGGTTTCAGTTCCCGTCATAAGTCACAGTCCCCATCCTCTCTTAGCATCAGCAAGTGAGCGCAGACATGTTGATCATACATATGAATGTCACATGCACACACGCATGCACGCAGACACAGAGGGAACAGCTGAATTTAAAAGACACGCATGAGACACGCACTGGCGCGTGTGCGCTGCTCTTTTGACATGCAATAAAGGGATCGCACGTAGAGCACAGCTGCGTAAGAATAGTCTTTTCTGCTTAGGAAAGTTTATAACTCCTAAAAAATGACTGGAAGTATTTATGTGGCAGCCATGATAAGTGCGTTGGAATTCTCTAAATGTTACGGAAAGCTTCAGTGCTGCCAAACTTATCACCCTTACCATGGGGTACACTGAATTTTCCATTACAGAAAGAAAGGAGATAACGCCGTCCCACAATTCCCAGCAGCTGCAATATTTAAAGCAACACATCCTCCACCTGGTCATTCATGAAAACAGTTGCACATGACAAGAAGGGATAAAAAATTACAACGCCTTTTGTAAGAGCAGTCGGAATCAGAACCACTGTCATCTCTCCCCAAGTTCCCCAACTTCTATTTTTCATATGTCCTCAACCTCATGATGTTTTCAATCAGGGTATAGAAAGAGCGGTAAGGAATTCAATGATAGGATATATTTTTTGACCATTCGAACGCAGCCTACAACTCTGTGCCACCTGAAAATTAGCCTGCCGCTCCACCATTTTGAATTGTGGTTCAAATAATTTTGAAGGAAATTTGAGACAAAAATAAGTCCTGTCACAAGTTACAATATTTTCTCAAACCATATTCACATACAAACAAGAAGCACAAAATCCCTTGACTTAATATGAAAAAAAGACGACATACTTCAAAGTAAACTAAAGATACACCACAGACTTTGCTCGTGCAGGTGCGATGACATCACTTGCAACCTCCAATCTCATGACTTCCTGGACGACAAGCTCAAAAAACAGCCGGCAGTGAAAGAGTCAAAAAAGTAAGTCCTTTCAGCAGTAACCCTGCGTACCACAGCCCCATTCAACGAGGATACAGTTTAGACAATGCGGCCTCTCAATTTCCCAGCATGCCGGAGGGGCCTCGAAGCCCCGTCTCTAAGGCAGTAATATTGGAGAAGCCGGTTTCAGAATTTAAGGCCGGCGCATTACTGTAATTTATACAATGTCTGCGTTATCCCCTCCACTCCCAGTGTGAACAAATGCCCCCTTAGCTGAGCCACAAGAATGGAGGTGTCAATACGACTCATAACCTGCGGGACTAAATCTCTCCCAGCCGCCGTCGGAATAAAAGAAAGAATGTATCGGCGAGAGTTATTTATCCTTCGGAGGTCGACCTCAATAACCGCGCACCGCGAGTGGCTGGAGTGCCCACCTCGCCGTGCACAAATCGCACTTAGTGATTCCCACAAACCCCCAGCTAATGTTAAAAAAAAAATGATGAATGGGGGCCGATTATTTAGTTTTGTCTGTTCGGCCCCCTCCCCCTTTCGCTCATGTCTGAGGGAGCAGTTTCTCTCTCTTTAACACAGCCTCCGAAAACTGAAGTACCTCCCTTAATGCCATCCCAACCCCCACCCCGATCCAACTCCTCTACGGCGTTTCCCCAAATACATCATATTTCTTTCTCAAGGTTCCTTTTTCTTCCTCCTTTGACACGCAATTTTAAAAGTCTGTAGCGAACAGGTCAAACTGATTTCTCCAAGATGCAGGCGATCCAGGGCAACTGCAGCTGTCATTCAGTACAGCGGTTCTCATCATCAGTCCTGGGGCCCACTGCGTACGGTGCTCTTTGTTGAAACCTCAATTGCAATCGGAGGATTTTAACAAGCTGTCAATTTGTCTTAATGAGGCGCATTTCATTTTTAGAGTAGTTATTTACTCTCTGAAGCCATATTTTGACAGAAATCCATGCAGGCCATGAAAAATAAAAGACCCTTGAACAAACTGCGCTTTTTGTATAGTGTAAGTAATTTCAGGCTGTAAAATTTCTAAACAGATCAAATGAGACGCTGAGAAAAATCAGCTCTAAATTAGGCAGCTGAACACAAGTGTTTTAAGTTCTTACTAAATAGTTTGCTTTGACTTAATTATATAAACATGACAAAAAACAGGTTTGGCTGTCAATTATTTGCTAGCATGATAAATGGTTAGTGTCAATTCATTTTCCCCACTTAGGAGCATATTTATTCTTTAATTTTATGGGCTAACATTTTCTCCCCACTTCTAATATGGTTGTTTCCAATACAGGCCTATCATAAGTGAATACGGAATTTTATGCTTGGCAAGCATTGACACAGTGCTGTGAAAAAGTATTTGCCCAGTCCCAATTTCTTATGTCTTTGCGGATTTTTCACGCTCAAATATGAAAGAATCAAACTAATTTTAATAACGAACAAACATAACCTGTGTAAAACTTAAAAATGTGGCATTTAAATGATGATTTCACTCACTGAAGCCAAAAAGCTATCCAACCCGACATGGCCCTATGTGAAAAAGTAATTGCCCCCTTAGTTAATAAATTAACTAATAATAGAAATTTAATAGATAACTGGGTTTGATTTCACTAGACAGACTCAGGCACGACTACTACCAGCCCTGTTGAATCAAACATCTTTTAAATAGAACCTGCCTGGCAATATCAATTAGGCAGGAAGCAGCACACACTGCTGCAATCTAAAGAAATTCAAGAACAGGTGAGAAACAAAGTCGTTGACATCTATTAGTCTTGAAAAGATTACAAAGCCATTTCTTAGGCTCTGGGACTCCAGCAAACCTTGGTGAGAGCCATCATCTACAAATGGAGAAAACTTGGAAAAGTGGCAAATCTTTCCAGAAAGTTTGGCTGACCAAATTCCTCCAAGATCGCATCGACGACTCATTACAGAGGTAACAAAAGAACGTTGACTATCATATAAAGAACTGCAGGCCTCACTTGCCGCAAGTTCAAGTCAGAGTTCATGATTCCACAATAAGAAAGAGCAAAAATGGCATCCATGGGAGGCTGCAAAGCGAAAATCGTGGCTGACCGAAAATTACATAAAGAACACATCAGCCCACAAAACATTATCACCTAAGTCTCAGGTGTTATCATGATGTTTTTTAAAAAAAATAAAAAATTGGCATCTTCAATCCCACTCGAATTTGGAATGCTCAATCTGAGAACTATGGACAAGACTTGCTCGTATGCGACCCCCTGTTGCCAGCTCAGGAGAGAGAGACAGTTCACGGCTCTCCTCCGAAGCACACGCCTGTCAGCCCCTGCATCTTTACACTCATTGGTCAAAACAATCGCAAGTTCAGAACGAGGGCGGAGAATACCTGAACACGAACAAGCTTAGAATCTGACGCTTGAGCAACGAACAAGGCAATCATTTTTAATTTCTCTTCCCAGCAGTCTCTTCCCATTTTGCATTCCCACAGCACTGTAGACAATCGTGCGCTGTTCTGAAAAGGTTGCCGACCACTACTGTTTGCCATGACCGGGGATCAAACCGCGTTGTGGTAGTCACTACTGCATCGCAATTGCAGCGCCTGAGTGAGCTAACTCGGCAGCCACATCATATTTTTTTTTTAGCATGACATTGATTCTTTTACATCTGGCAGAAAACTAACACAGCATTCCACAAGAAGGACATCATTCCAACAATCAAACACAGTAGTGGTGGAGTGATATTTGTTCGCTGTAGCACCAGCTGTTTGTAGATTGACACTAATTTTAGTCGGCTGGAGTCCAATGGCCTGCATATGAGGGCTCTCATGTTTAATGAGTACTGGACATTGCATTCAGAAGTTAGCTCGAGCTCATTACAGCAATAAAGGCCACGCCCACAGAATTAATTGGCTTACTGCGGCCACGTCTATCAACTTAGCAACCTTTGTGCACATAAAATCAAAAGATGATGGTTCAAAAATGCCGTCTAATAAATTTCAAATGAATTGGTCACTCCATGCACAGTTCCAAAATTTTACGAGCAATTTAAAATTGTAGAAAATCTACCATTACCTAAATGAGCACGGCTGATATGGATAGACTCATGCGGACCCACAGATATCCATCAAAACAAGAAATTTGTTTCCTAGACCAACGGTTCAAAAGTCACAGGCCAAAATGTAAAGCTTTTTTGCTTGTAGGCAATTTGATAAAAAAATTCCAAAATAGCAAGAAACAATACAGCATATGGTCTGTGCGTGTGCCAAGTTTTATGAGAAAATATTGAGCGGTTTCAAAGTTATGCTCTGAACAAAACCATGTGTACATACAGAGGTACGGACAGACGGACAGATGGAGCTATGGCTATATCCTCCTGCATTTTATGCCCGGGGGAATGAAAAGAGTAGACGCTCAATGCTCCCGCAGAAATGCATTCCTTTCATGCAGAGAACAAGAATGACAACAGTAATCCTTTTCTGACTTGGGAATGACAGCGGGCAGAGGCATCGTTCCATTTTATTATAATTGTACAGTATGGTTTGTAATTTCGCCTGAACCGTGCGACAGATGGGAGATTGCTTCACTGTATTGGCAAACAATATAATTACACAACAAGCTTGCAGGCAGATACTGTGTCCAATATATCTTTAATGAATTCCACGAATGCTGAACTGGCAACACAAGTTCCTCGGCACTACAAGCAGCCTGACACGAGTAGATAACATCTTTTTTTTATTTTCCTCAAGATCAATCTGTTGAACACTCACAGATTGTATACTCACGGTCTCAAACCGCCGAGCTCCTCGTCTTCAGCACGTTCCAGCCTTTCGCTGAATTCCACAGCGATAAAAGGAAGCTGGTAATTACACCGCGCACGAAACGGGGTCCGGAGTAACCGCTAATCATTACTTAGCCGAGCGCAGACAAATTCAATTAGCAGTGGGCGGAAAGAGCTGGCTTCAGACCAGACCTACGAGTGGAGCGCCTGGCATCGCCGCCGACCAAGACAGCCTATCCCCGTCCACGCTTCGGGAACCAAAACAAACACCGAACGCACAACCCAGAGTGTGGAGAACGCCACCTGCACAAAATTCTCCAACCAGCTACCAGTCCCCACAACAGGCCATCTCTTATTTCCAGGTTTGCCGTAAGAAAAAGGCCGAACAGGAGTAAATCAGCAGTGGGATATCGCGGGACACCCACATGTAACATCAGCATTTTTGTTGACTGCGCAGATTGCACAGAGTGGTTGTGAGGACGGCTCTTCATCTTATTACAAGACAATTTCTCCGCTAAAAACTATCCTCTCCTGTGTTTGGTCTTCAGCCTGTATGTCACAGATCCAGCCACACAACTGCAGCAAACACTCTGGCCAACTCCAAACCACATAAAACCACAATCAGCCAACTGGGCAAAAGAAAATCATTAACATATTTGGAGCTATGCTGAAAATCGCGGTCTGAAAGACTAAATTGACATCCTCATCCTACCCTTAAAGGGATAGTTCAATTTTTTTGAAGTGAGGTTGTATGAGCTACAAATTGCCACCACTTACATTAGATGCATTAGAAAACTCTTACATACCGAATATACCAGAAACCGGCATGGGCGGTTTAGGCGGATGTAGGTGGCATGGTGGTACAGTGGTTAGCACTACTGCCTCACAGCAAGAAGGTTCGAATCTGGCCTGGGGCCTTTCTGTGTGGAGTTAGCATGTTCTCCCCGTGTTCGCGTGGGTTTCCTCCGGGTACTCCGGTTTCCCCCACCCACAAAAACATGCAATATAGGAACACTCCAGTATGGTTGTGTGCGAATGTTTGGTGGTGGTCGGAGGGGCCGTAGGCGCAAACTGGCAGCCACGCTTCCGTTAGCCTGCCCCAGAGCAGCTGTGGCAACAAAAACGTAGTTTACTACCATCAGAGTGTGAATGTGTGAGTGAATGAATAATGTATCCATTCTTAAGCGTCTTTGAGTGCCCAGAAAAGCGCTATATAAAACTGATGCATCATTATTAGTATTATTATAGGTTCTTTCAAAATGCGCACCCCTGCAAACCCAGATCTGGACCCTTGCGATTGTGAAGAAGAAGATTTATGCCTTCCATCTTAATGATTTGCCGAGGATTACTTTTTATTTCCACAACATCGTTTCTTTCAAGTCAAATGGGCTACTCTGATGCCTATAATGCAGCAAGGAAAGCCCGTCTTGGACGAATCACTTTCTAAACCTTAATAGACCGGGCAAAAGAGCTGGTGATAGTGTTAGTCTACAGGCAAAACATTTCCACTCAGGCAACTGAGGAAATCAACTGAAATTCAATCCACCCATTGAACTCTCTACGAGACAACTAAGAATCAAATTAAAGTGGAATTCAACCATTTCAGCGAAGACTAGAGGCTGTTGACTCCCGTTGATGGACTTAAGGCATGCATACAGTCCGACAAACATCATGCTAAGATACTTAACTGTGGAGGCACGCTAAGCTAGTGAGTTCACAATCCAAAGACAATGCCATTCAACTCCAAGAGAAATCATTATCATATCAATCTGCCACAAGTTCCTCAATCAGTGACAAAGAGTGATTTTTGATCACGATTCCAGATCTGGGTTGAAAATATTTTGAAGACACCCAGGAAAGACAAAGACAGAGAGCCCTTGGAACCAATGGGGGAGGTCTGACCACATTCTGGATAGAAACTAGGTGGGGTTTGAGTAGCGTCTATGCTGAGTGCGGAGAGTGGAAACAAGGGCTCACCTGCTGCTGGTGAAATAACGCGGGATCTCTGGAGCTCAGTCCCACAAAACGATTGGATGTAGGAGTCCCTGGAGATGAGTAGCCTGGAAAACCAAACATAAGAACACAAAGCAACTGGGTTATAGAGCCTTCTGGAAGCAAAAGCACATGGCAGTGATCGATAAAAAAATGGCGTAGGAGATTTAATAAGCTATATAGGACATGAGCGAAGAGTAAATGGGTTCCTTAGCCGTATTAGTCTAGGGCATGAGGAGTCAGAAGCTAACTTGTCTGTGATGGACTTCTGTAAGAGGAGCTTGTGGTTTGCTTGGCTCTACTAGCCTGATATCCATCCATATCAAGCTTTGGTCGCTCCCAACGGTCACTTGCTTCTATGACTGGCCTCAGTCGGTAGGCCGGCGTTTAACTTTCAAATATTCGCACAAAATCCATGCGAGATCTGTGATTGGCTCAGAGTCGCAAGGGTGCCCCGCCCCTTTAGACAGACTTAAAAATAAATAAAATACGACAGTTCAGCATTCAACGGAAGTCCCACCTCCCGGCTTGTGTTTATTCCAGTATTCATCTGAGCGGCAGCAGAGGCTCTGGTCAATGAACGAGTCGGGAGGTGAGACTTCCGTTTTATGCATGAGCTTACTTGAAGAATAACTGTGGTATTTTATTATTTTTAGCAAAAAATAACCACGTTTCTAGAGTTCTGAGGATACGAGTGGACAAAGCAGCCTTGGATTATACTGTACGATGCCTTGGACGATGGTTTGAAAGTTTGTCAACGGACGTTTTGTGGAGTTTCCCCATTGCTACTGGGTGACCCCATTTGCTTCCAGCAAAAAAGGAAATTGGATAATTTTCAAAACTCTCCAGTGGCCATAAAGTTGCTCCAGGTGAAGAACAACTTTGTCTGTTCGAGACATCTAATGGTGAGTAATTGATATACAAATTATAGTTTTTGGGTGGAGTATCACTTTAATCTAGCTGATGCAATCATGCCCTTCGAGCTATAGCTACTGCCAATTACAGTGAAATACGTTATGTAATTTGAGTATTATTTAATTTAGCCTTTATTATACCGGGGATTCCCACTGAAATAAACAAAATACAGATATGGCCAAATATTATCCTGTTCAAAACCTAACAACCTCTCCAAGTGTAAACGCAAGCAAGCCACAATCTAATTTTTAAGCTAATGTCAAATAACATTCACGAATGCCGTTGCTGGCATTTTTGCTGGCTGTTTGTGGTTTCCTTGGCTCTGTAGGACGTAAGTGTGAGGAGTTTGTGGTTTCCTTGGCTCTTTAGGACTTGAGTGTGGTGAGATAATGGTTCCTACGTCTGCACGTGACACGTACGTGGTGAGCCAGTGTTAAGCCTCTATGGAAGTGCTAAGGGAGGAGTTAATGGCTCGACAGTGCAGGAGGAAGCAGGGATTGGCTCAGTTTAGCGTGTGTGGTGTGAAAGGACACGATTGTTTCCGCAGGGAGACGACCGGCTCACCTTCAGTGGACGTGGTGATGGGTTTGGTGTCAGGCATGGACAGAGACACCGGGCGAACAGCACTGTGGTGCGGGGAGGGAGTCAGCACTGGAGTGAAGTGCCCCGGCACCTTCCCTACGACCTGGCCTCCGCTGTTCGGCTGTGAACACACGGAGCGTACAGCCAGTGAACGAGAACGTTTCAAAAACATTTCACCAGCTAGGAAGATCAGCTCAACACAGAGAGTGCACAGTCACTGAAAACACAGCTGCAAACCAGCCAAACAAAGGCATTTAGCATATCCTATAGGCCCACAAAGTTCTTCTGCCAAAAAATGTGAGTATGAATTCTCTTCATCCAATAAACTCTGCCTTTTCCACTCAAGTTTTCCCTTCAATAGATTCAACGCTAAAAAAGAATTTTTTCATACTGCAGGACAATGTCACGTACATGTTCTGTATCTGCTAGCTTCAGCGCTTCACTGAAGCTGCATCACGCTTATATTGAGAGAAATATTAAAACCCGGGACACCATATTTGTATGGCCACAACATTACATCAAATGGGAAACATCTCAGACTTGCACTTCATTTTATACGTTTCCGTGTAATTCAGCAGGACATTTTTTAGATCGTTGGAACCTTGGAATCTTCAATAGAATTTAAAATAGGATGGAAGTTCAACAGATTTGAATACAGCAGCTGCATTTGACTGAACAATATGGATCTCTGGGTCTAATGGGGTTCAAACATAAAGGACCAGAGAAAGTAGGGGAGGGCAAGAGAGAGAGAGAGAGAGTGAGAGAGAGAGAGAGAGAGAGAGAGAGAGAGAGAGAGCAGGAGAGAGAGATTCAGTCATGCTTGCATCAAAATGTGACATATATTCTTCCCTACTTTACCTTGGTAATGATCAGCGAGAGTAATGCAAATAATTACAACATTTTTAAAATGACATTCACATCCATAAAGTGCTTTGACTTGATTCTGGCACTAACCAGTGTGTGTGAGCGACAAAGAGAAGCAAAAACAAATCAATGAAAATCTCTGAACTGGCAGGAGGCGGCTTGCAGAAGCGCCTTTCCGGAGCCTGGAGTTTGAGCCTCAAACAACGCTTTATGAAAACAGAACTGTGTCCACGGGGTTCCATAATGCGAATACAATGTTTAATTAGAGTGTAATATAATCTGCGCTAAAGAAAGCATAAAAACATTCTGGCCCTCGTCCACAAGATTATACGCATATGCATCATTCGCCAAACATTCCCCCCAAGTCCAGGAGCTGTAAAGAGCCCGGTCAGCCAATTGTGGGCCATAACCAAACTTTACCGCTCCCGCCAAATATTATGGCGTGCACAAGCCTGTCGCGGTGTGCCGCATGCTCACCACATCACCGTTTAATTTGTTTTTTTTACGGTGAGGAACAGGAGAGGTAATAAAATTGACAAACACTAATCTCCTGGCTCTTCCGGCAGGATAAACAGAGGCTAGTTTGTTTCTTTTACCCACAATTCCCGAGGCTTCAGTGGCCAAGACTCGTATAGGTTTGAATGCACTAAAAAAATATATGGGAAATCATTTATGAGGAAATAATTGAGTTACCCATTCCCTGGGCCTCGTGGGAACAGAGTCGTAGAAATACTGGGTGGCATCTCAGAAAGTAGAATAAGTGTTAGCTAGTTAAGGGCATGGAGTAAAGGGGCTGCTATAACCTCCGTCCGTGCTCCAAATCTGGGATGAGTCAGTGCAGTTATCCATCTGAGAAATGTGGCTTTGTCAAATTCAACTGTGGATGGTAACAGAGTTTTCGTCTTTTGTCTTTGCTCCTCAACACAATAACCGTTTGATAGCATTAAATGAAAAAAAAAAAAGCTAAGTCCCTCAGATTCTGACATCGGGGTTAGTTTCTTCCGCAACAAGACCAATACTTCCTTCTGGAAGAGGACCTATTGCTGTTTCCCAGCACGCACAAAAAAACTCCCAAATTCCTAGTCTAATAATAATTATAATAATACATAACAAATCAAAACTATTCATATTCTTTTTTGGCTGTTCTATCAAGACCGCTACAAATGACTTATGACCAGGAGCTGTAAAGTGTTATCATATTTCACTGGTGGCAACCCTAGCCAACACTCACGCTGGCTAGTTAGCTAGCGAGCCACCTTCGTACTTTCCTAAGGGGAGTTGCGTCTTCGATAATGCCGCATGGCGCTACGTGACCTTGGACGACATTACAGATTTACATAACATAAAATGAATGAATGGCAAGAACAGGCCTTTCAGCCTAACTAAGCTCGCCAGTTTCTTTATACTATTGTGAATATATCCCTTCAGATACTGAATGACTCAATGGTATCTAGCTTTAAGTCAAGCCTGCTCTTGAAAACCCCCAAGGTCTCTGCCTCAACAATATGGACAGGCAAGCTATTCCACATTGAAATGACTCTTTGGGTGAAGAAATATTTCCGAATATCAGTGCTAAATTTACCTTTGGTCAACTTCCATTTGTGACCCCGAGTTCTACTCACAACACTTGGTCGAAGGAATCCTACATAATTCACTTTGTTAATCCCTTTAACATATTGAAAGACCTCAATCAAATCACCCCTGAGTCTCCTTTTCCTAAGAGTAAAGAGATTAAGAATCTTCAGCCTTTTCTCCTAGCTTTCATCTTTTATACCTGGAATAAGCTTAGTGGCTCTTCTCTGAACTTTCCCTAAAGCCTCTATATCTTTCTTAAAGTATGGTCCCCAGAACTGTGCACATTACTCCAGATGTGGTCTAACAAACGTGTTGTACATAAGCAGCATCACTTCCTTAGATTTGTACTCAATACTTTTGCCAATGTATCCCAGCATCCGATTAGCTTTTTTAACTGCTATGGCACAATGGCTAGAACCTGTGAGGGTTTGGTCAACAATCACTCCCAGATCTTTCTCTTGTGCAGCACATTCCAGTCTTAAACCTCCCATGAAGTAATGCCGTCTAATGTTTTTATTACCTACATGTACAACTTTACATTTTGCTACATTAAATTTCATTCGCCACATTTCTGCCCAATTCTGGATTCTATCCAAATCGTCCTGAATCACTTAAGTGGACCCTAAACTATTTGCCAAACCCCCCAATTTAGTATCATCTGCAAATTTAACCAATCTGCTCTCAATATTCCTATCAAGGTCATTAATGTAAAGGAGGAACAGCAAGGGTCCCAACACCGATCCCTGGGGGACGCCACTCCCCACCATACCTATCTCAGATGAGATACCACTGACCACCACTCTTTCTGTTCTGTCCTGTAACCAGTTTTGAATCCACTTCAGAATACCTCTTGTAAATCCAATGGAGCTCATTTTAAAAATTAGTCTCTTATGCGGTACTGTATCAAATGCTTTCTGAAAATCTAAGTATATGATGTCATAAGCCCTGCTCTGGTCATAAGTCCTGGTGGCCTCCTCAAAAAACTCCAGAGTGTTTGTTAGGCATGACCTTCCCTTCCAAAAACCATGTTTGCTACCCCTAAAGATGCTGTTACGTTCAAGAAATAAGTCTAGATCATCTTTTATGACAGATTTTGCATGCAATGCAAGTTAAACTGACTGGCCTGTAGCTTCCTGGCTCGGAACGGTCCCCTTTCTTATATATTGGTATTATATTGCCCTGTTTCCATTCATTTGGTATCGCTCCAGTTTCTAAAGACCGTCAAAAGATTGCGGATAGCGGCTTAAAGATAATCTCACCAACTTCCCTGAGCACTCTAGGATATAAGCCATCAGGACCCGCTGCCTTATCTGCCTTTATTTTATGCAACTTGTCTAATACTTCGTTATCCCGAACCTCAATTTCCGCTACATAATCTTGAGCATTTGACATGCCCTCTGGCCAAATAAAGACCCCCTCTGAGGTAAAATTCTCGATGAAGTAACTGTTTAAAGCATCCGCAATATGCTTGTTATCATATAGCGGCGATCCGTTTTTATTCTTTATGCACTTAACCTGCTCTTTAACTTTCCTTTTTCTGCTACAGTACTGAGAGAAGCGCTTAGGGTTAGTTTTTGCCCCCTCTGCAATATTGTCTTTCATAGTCTTCTAGCACTCCTCAGCTCTTTTTTGACCACGGCCTGCGTTTTACAGTATTCAGCCTTAGTGTTCTCATTGTTATCCTTTATGTACATCTTTTCCCTCAAAATCCTATAAATATTTTTGGTCATCCACAGAGGATTCTGCTTTTTAAGCTTACTTTTGGACACCTTTGGAATGAATCTGCATTGTGATTCAAGTAAAACCCCCTTAAATCTTTCCCACATCTCATTTACGGACTTGCAGTCCAGGAGTGTCTCCCATTTTATTTCACTTAGATATGAGCGCATCCTGTCATAGTTTGCTCACCTAAAATTGAACATTTTTGTTTTAGAATACACCTTTTTAACTTCCCATGAAACATCAAAATTAACAGCAGAGTGATCACTTGTCCCACGTGGCTCCAGTACCTCAACATTGCTAATTCTATCTGGGTCATTACAGAGCACTAAGTCTAAAATTACCTTCTCTCTGGTAGGTTTATTAACATACTGCACCAAGAAATTATCATTTATAACATCCAGAAATTCTTCCTTCCCCCTACCCTGTCCTTTCACCATTTCCCAATTGATACCAGGATAATTTAAGTCTCCCATAATAATAGTCCCACCACCTCTACAAGCTTGCGTAATCCTCCTAAAAAGCATTTCATTGATTGTACTGTCCAAAAGCTGGTGATCGATAGCATACTCCTATGTTTAAACCTGTCTCGTGTTTGCCAATGAGCCTGACCCAGATATCTTCACAGGACAAGGAATGTTCAATTTCTGGAATTTCCTGTGCATTAATGTTTTCGTTCACATAGAGTGTTACACCCCCTCCTCGCCTATTACATCTATCCTTCCTAAAGAACTTATAACCTTGTATGTTTTATTCATCTCCATCCTCTTCACATAGTCATGTCTCTGTAATCCCAACTATGTCATAGCCCTCACTGATCACTACAGCCTCAAGTTCTGGAAATTTATTTCTTATGCTTCTTGCATTTAAATAAAAACATTTCAGGTTATTACTAATGCTCTTCCCCCTTGATTCCCCATGTGGTCGCTGCCTTGAGCCCCCCACTACGCTTTGTTGCTTTAAAAGTAAATCATCAATAGTGCATGTAACGCCGTCAGCTTCCATCGGGGCAGCCTGCATTTCCCTATGTGTAACACTCACTAACCTCCCTGCCCCCCAAGTCCCTAGTTTAAATAATCCTGTGCTACCCTCAACATACGCTGGCCCGGTGCAAAGGTACCCCTCCGGTTCAGGTGCAGCCCGTCAGGCTTGAACAGGTCACCCCTGTCCCAGAAAAAGTTCCACTGCCCCATAAACCTGTACCCCTCTTTCCTACACCAGGTTCGTAGCCATGTGCTAAACCTCCAGATAAAATTCTGCTTGCACGTGGTACCGGTAGAATCCCGTAGAACACTACCATTGAGGATCTGCTCCTAAGCTTCTCAGCTAATTCCACAAATTTGCCTTGCAGAACCTCAAACCTACCCTTACCCATATGTCATTTCCCTTATACCTGGGTGGATGTTCAGTGGATGTTCAACTGAATGTGCCACACAGCTATGATTTAGAAACAAAAATGGTACAATCAATGATTCATTTGTGTTCTTTATCTAAAGAGCATAGTATTGTAATATTTGGTGTCATGATGTTTTGTGAACTTTGGCCATAGCACAAGCAGATTTTTTATTTTTTTGTAGAATCAGTCCTGGCAATTTTAAATGGTAAAAAAGCAGCCTTTTTATGAGCATTTAGAAAAGGAGGAGACATTGCTGTCTCACTGCACTTGTTAAGTTTCTGAAAAAAGGGCTGCCGCAAATGTGAAAGGCATGATAAAGGATTTAGTGTTTCCTGTGGGCCTTCCGACATGATAAACACACACTGGTAAGGCAGTTTCAGGCTGCCTCATGTGTGCAGTTAATTCACAGCTGCTTGCTTGGTTAGCCAGTTCATTAAGCCCCAGTCACTGACCATTTCCGTCCTCAATAATCTCCTCAAGCAGCATCAAGTGACTTTGTTCAGACAGCAATAACATTCAAGCAACTGAACTGTGAAATAGTAGATTCTATTCCTTTTTCTCATTACTGATCTTACCATGTGACATTTCAGGCTTTTTAAATGAGTCAAAACTGCTCATATTTCACAAAATATTTGGATAACAAGCATGAAATTCGACATTCTGGTCTGGGAACAAATTGCAATGGCGAGATGGACAGACAGAAGTATGAAAAGGCACAGCTACACTAGATGTATCTACTATCTACATATATGTATCAATATCTATGAGATCTGGAGAAATGTTGAGTGGTATAGCAGTTTTAGCCCGAAAAACAAGTGTGACGTCTGGACACGCAGACGGATGGACTGAAATGTGGAGGGACAAAACTCATGCCTTCATTCCACTTCTACTTCGTGGCAGGGGATAGAAATATGACTTACAGCAAGTGCACAAAAACCTTCGTCTGGCAGCGAATGACATCTGCATTCAATTCATTTTAACTCCCATTTTTTGGAAATTGCAGACAATACATTCTTTAGGGTTTACATTTCATTGTTCACAGACCTGAGTTTTTTTTTTTTTTTTTGTTTAACCATGATTTGACTAAATACCATTTTGACTAAACCTGCCATTTCTTAGGCAGCTATAAATGCATATTTTTTCTTTATGGAATGTTTTATAATTATCTTTAATGACTGTTTCAAGTTGTCCCCAAAATTTTGCATAAAATGTAGGTTACACAAATGAACAGCATGTCAAATGGCTTTAACAGATATGGAAAACTGAATGCAAATGATTGAACTCCTCTGGGCCGCCCCGTCTCACAGTGAATGGAGCTCAGGTGCCGGTCTTTGTGAGGCACTGGGTACCTCTGACAGTCATCTGTGCTTTAATAAGGTTTTGCGGTGGGAATGAACCCATTCTATTACAGTCAATGATGAATTTTAGCGTAGCTTTTAGTGTTTTAGAGCAAGCTACAGGAAAATGAATACACACACTCTGTACTGTTACATAAGTCAAGTCTAACTCATGCATCTGGAACCTCGCCAAATCTGCACCAGCATTGTTTAAGCTGGCAGTGGAAAAGTGTCAAGTCATCTCACTGGCTGCAGGAGAGCCGAAAAAGGGGGGAAACGATTGCTGTCCTTGACTGCAGACTGAGACGCCATTTTCAGGCCTGGAAACGACAAGTTGCGACCGTATAGTGCTACCGAGGGGGTGACCAGTACCTCCCATTTACTGCACAACACAAAGCTAATAGCATAGCCGCACAGTTGCATAGATATTCACTGCATGTACTCCTGGGAAAAAAAAAAAACACTATACAGGCCACTCATGGCCACAACCTGACCTCCCATGATCCTCCTCGACTCGAGAAATACAGCTATGGAATTTAATCTGCCAAGACAGGCCACAGCAGTGAGCCAATCAGCCGTCTACGCCCAACAAAAACAGCCAAGATTTTTGCCCACACCGCCTGTCATCGGTGCTACAGCCGAATCGCGAGGAGGGTCAGCGCCGCCCTGCAGATTCGCACGCACCATTGCAGGGAAGAGAGAAGATTTAGCACCCCGGCACTGAAGCTGCAGGCCTGTTGTGCATCATGCGGGTTACACAAGGACAGGTCTGCACCCACCGTTAAACTGCCACCATGTCATCACTCACTCCATTCTAATGAATAACCAAAAAAGGACAACGGCTGCTCAGGACACATCGCTTACAGCGTGTACCTGCCCTCGGCGTCTTCTCGGGATGGGCGGGTTATGCAACTCGCACCTGAGTAACCCCCACCCAGGGAAACAAACCGAACCCCCCTGCAGGCATCTCAATGCTCTGTACAGTTCACTCTGATGGGTGAATGAGTGCAAAGCAGGCTGTGCAGTCAGGCACTGAATACTATGCTCAGTCAAGTGGTGACCCCTTGGGATACACTCTACATAACCAGCTCTGTCGACTTCTAGCCCCAGGGGCAGCAGGCCTAAGCTGGGGTTTCCTACCGCAAGTTAATCTGGCTTAATTCACCAAACGGAGCTCAATGCCAACTGCTGGCAGATATCCGTGCTATAAAACATTTATCTTAACAAACGTGAATGAATTTTTGCATCACATCCTTTCTCTGTGGCTCAATGCACGTTAAAGCAATTCAGGTCAAAATGTATTTTTTTGGTTTTGGTTAAACCTAAGACTTGAATCGGCGAATATGATATATATATATATATATATATATATATATATATATATATAATGAAGAATTTTAAATGCATAGATGCAGTAAAATAACCATGCAATTTTATTATGATGACGCGCTGGCAACTTGTGTCTTTGTTCACTTCTGACAAATATCAAGACTCTCCAATAGCATTGGTTATTGCGAAAATGTTTATGTTTCAGAGCATGGCATTTGGATTTGAGCATTGGACCTGAAAAGCCAAAACAAGGAGGCCATGCGAGAGGAGACCTGTATGAATTGGCCATTACATTAACTCGCTTATTCAACACACAATCTGCTGCAGCATCATTCAGAAATGAAATCCCAAAGATTTAAAGCCGAATGATTCAACTTATTAATGTTGTAAATAACCGTCCAATTTCATACTGATGACGCACTGGCAACTTGTGTCTTTGTTTACTTCTGACGAATATCTTGACTCTCCTGCAGTATTTGTTTTTGCAGAAATGTTTATGTTTCTGAGCATGACTTTTGTATTTGAGTAATTGGATCTGAAAAGCCAAAACAAAGAGGCCATGTGAAAGGAGAACTGTATGAATTGGCCATTACATATGCTCGGCTTTCAACACATAATCTACTGTAGCATTATTCTGAATACCCCTGAATAGTATGCATTTAAAATGTTAGCTTTATTACTTCTTTTTCAGAGTAAAACGAAAATGAAGCAAACGAGGCAAGATGATTCGATTCAGTTTGCCTTGACTTGCCAGTGGGGTAAGAAAACGCCACAGGACAAGCAAACAGTAACTTAAAATACGTGAATATTTCCAACTTTAGGGACAAAAACACTTCCCTCAGCTAATCTGAGTAGCTGTAGCCGCAATTTGCGAAATAAATAGCAGAATACAAAAAATGCTGAAAGGCCCACACACTATTAGTGCATGGCCCATAAACCCTCCTCCCCCCCCACAGTAACCGAACAGACGGTGCACATATGAAATGCAAGACAGGTGCTGCATAATTAATGGGACTAATATTCTATTAAATAATAACCTATTTGAGAAATAGGAGTCAGTATCAATAAGAATGTCACCACCCTTTGGACTGCAGTTAAAAGGATAAAATATATGAGGTGTTACAAAACCTGTGCTGGAACAGGGGGAGATCGAATACATGCAGGACATGCGGTACTCCAGGAAAGGTTTGGGAAACACTGATATGAAGCAACTCTTTTTAAATTACAGGAATTATAACTATATAGCCTGATTTTCTCTCATTGGCTGGGAGAAATCGCCGCAGGTCTACTGCCTCACAGAGAGGGATGGGGGCGCCACTTTGGATGGCGACTGAAGTTACTAAATATGGTTCCTCGCCCAATAAAGGGTTAACAGTACTTGCATTGTACATTTATATTCATCTCTTTATAAAGAATACATGGAAAACACATTATTATATGTTATAAATACATCTACACAATTTTCCTCTTTTACTCTTGACCAGTGCATTGATTAAATGAAGTGACGTTCAAACAAATATGACTTGTTTCATTCGCAGAAAAAGTGTGCAGAGCACAGGCCCTGCGCATGGGTTCTGCACAGATAGGTGTATGGAAACAAGGAGTGAGAACCCTAGTTTCCCTGGGGGAGCAGTGCGTCCCGGGCACTCACCTGGCTGCTCTGAGGACTGGATGGATCGTAGGGTGGGACGTAGTTCTTCAGGGCATCGGGGGGGTTGAGGTGGGGCGGGTAGCGGATGGTGGGGTGGGAGAAGTAAGTCGATGGGGCAGGAGGAAGTATGGCAGGTGCGGAAAACTGTAGCGGAGAGTGCGGGGGCGGGCTCCTTGTAGAAATAACTGGGGGACGAGGCAGGGAGACACAGAGAGGAACAGATCATCACCGGACGCGACGCAGAGACCGAAGACGGCCAAATGTTCAGGCACCCTTCAGACCACCGCTAAACACCGCCTTTTCAGTCTAAAGCCGCTTTCACACTGGACGCAGAACAAATTTTTTCGCGCGACAGATTACGTTTAAAGTAAATGCAAAGACGCGAATTCCGCGCCCGGTGCGAAAGCAGCCTTAATATGCACAACAGCAGGCCATCATTGGCAGACCTACTTTTCAGTTATCCTACATGCGCTAAACAGCTGATCAAAGTCTCAACCGTTTCCCTAAAACTTCCACCAGGTGGCAGCTGTCGTGTTGATTTGCTAAGCGCTACTAAACCAACTGTTAGACACTGTCCAACTGCCAGTGGAAGGGTGGGGGAGTACCGCAGTGGATAGCACAGTGTCCCACCCCAATTATCCCTGGATGGAGGTATGTACTCCAGTGTCCCACCCCTGTTAGCCCTAGAAGGTGGTATGAACCACTGAGTCCCCACCGTTAGTCCTGGATGGTGGTGCGTATGGCCGTATCCCACCCCTGTTCACCCTGGAAGGTGATATGTACTGCAATGCCCCCCCCGTTAGTCCAAGATTGTGGTATGTACCACCCCTGTTAGCCCCAGATAGTGGTACATACCACTGTGTCCCACCCCTGTTAGTCCCAGATAGTGGTACATACCACTGTGTCCCACCCCTGTTAGCCCCAGATAGGGGTACATACCACTGTGTCCCACCCCTGTTAGCCCTAGATAGTGGTACATACCACTGTGTCCCACCCCTGTTAGCCCTAGATAGGGGTACATACCACTGTGTCCCACCCCTGTTAGCCCTAGATAGTGGTACATACCACTGTGTCCCACCCCTGTTATCCCTAGATAGGGGTACACACCATTGTGTCCCACCCTTGTTAGCCCTGGTTGGTGGTACATACCGCTATGTCCCAACCCTGTTAGCCCCAGATAGTGGTACACACCATTGTGTCCCACCCTTGTTAGCCCTGGTTGGTGGTACATACCGCTATGTCCCAACCCTGTTAATTAGCCCTACATAGTGGTACATACCACTGTGTCCCACCCCTGTTAGCCCTAGATAGTGGTACATACCACTGTGGTACATACCACTGTGTCCCACCCCTGTTAGCCCTAGATAGTGGTACATACCACTGTGTCCCACCCCTGTTAGCCCTAGATAGTAGTACATACCTCTATGTCCCACCCATGTTAGCCCTAGATAGTGGTACATACCACTGTGTCCCACCCCTGTTAGCCCTAGATAGTAGTACATACCTCTATGTCCCACCCATGTTAGCCCTAGATAGTGGTACATACTACTGTGTCCCACCCCTGTTAGCCCTAGATAGTGGTACATACCACTGTGTCCCACCCCTGTTAGCCCTGGTTGGTGGTACATACCGCTATGTCTCAACCCTGTAATTAGCCCTACACAGTAGTACATACCACTGTGTCCCACCCCTGTTAGCCCTAGATAGTGGTACACACCATTGTGTCCCACCCTTGTTAGCCCTGGTTGGTGGTACATACCGCTATGTCCCAACCCTGTTAATTAGCCCTACATAGTGGTACATACCACTGTGTCCCACCCCTGTTAGCCCTAGATAGTAGTACATACCACTGTGTCCCACCCCTGTTAGCCCTAGATAGTGGTACATACCACTGTGTCCCACCCCTGTTAGCCCTAGATAGTGGTACATACCACTGTGTCCCACCCCTGTTAGCCCTAGATAGGGGTACATACCACTGTGTCCCACCCTTGTTAGCCCTAGATAGTGGTACATACCACTGTGTCCCACCCTTGTTAGCCCTAGATAGTGGTACATACCACTGTGTCCCCACCCTTGTTAGCCCTAGATAGTGGTACATACCTCTATGTCCCACCCCTGTTAGCCCTAGATAGGGGTACATACCACTGTGTCCCACCCTTGTTAGCCCTAGATAGTGGTACACACCTCTATGTCCCACCCCTGTTAGCCCTAGATAGTAGTACATACCACTGTGTCCCACCCTTGTTAGCCCTACATAGTGGTACATGCCACCATGTCCCACCCCTATTAGCCCTAGATAGGGGTACATACCTCTGTGTCCCACTCCTGTTAGCACTGGTTAGCGGGACATACCACTGTGTCACTCGCCTGTTAGCCCTAGATAGTGGTACATACCGCTATGTCCCACCCCTGTTATCCCTAGATAGTGGTACACACCACTGTGTCCCACCCCTGTTAGCCCTGGTTAGTGATACATACCGCTATGTCCCACCCGTATTAGCCCTAGATGCATACTGCTATGTCCCACCCCTGTTAGCCCACGAAGATGGTACATACCGCTATGTCCCACTCCCGTTAGCCCTGGATGGTGGTGCTGGGGGAAGGCGCTCAGTCTGGAGGAGTCCTGCGGGGAGGTGGGGCTAAACAAGGGCTTTTCCGGCTTCTTCATGGTGGGAGACGACATGTCTGCTGGGAGGGGGGGGTGGGGGGCACGAAAAAAGCACAATTTCAGCACCAGGGCGACTCAGACTCCGAAACTGAAGCTCAAAAAAATACAATTCAGTTTATAAGCCCTTGGAAACGAAGACACATTAACCTTTTAAATCCGAATGTGTCGTCGCCAACACAAATGCGCATGTCTTTTTGTGAGTACCGTAACTACTCTAATATTTGCACAATTTAAAAAAATTTCAACTGTTCCTGAAACCTGAAAAGTTGTGTTTCAGCCCACATACAGGTTACCAAGGTAACACGGCAGCGTGACGCTCTCCCGGGATTTTTGGAATTAGGCTGTAAGGGATTAAATCTGTGATTAAAGGATTGCACAAAGAAGAACAATTCCTCCAGGTGACCGTTGTCAGTAAGTGCTCCATCAATCCTGCTGCTTAGATTCGAGACGGAGACTTTTTTTCAGGAGTGGGGAACTTTCCAGGCGTCCTGGGCCAGCAGACGGAGGGTCAAACGTGAAAATGACATTACTGTACCTCCGAGCTCAGAGGGACAGATGCTCCCAGAATTGAAAGCAGGGGACCGAGGTAACAGATGCTGCTTTTTGTAAAAGAAGCTTTTAGGAGATTGGCGTCTCGTCTAACCCAAAGAAAACAACAAACAAGAAAGGGGAGGGAGAGGGAGACAAATTGACGCGACGGCTAATGATGCGTGCAGGCTGGCCGACCGACGACACCCCGCATATGTCACCGTCTGCCAAAGCTCGGGAGGAATAGATGCAGTCAGGCCAGGCCTCTCTCCTCCCTTCTATAATTACCGTCATCTTGTACAAAAGCCCCCGTAAAAGAATCTAAAATACCCTATGTGGGGGAGGTGGTAAAATGCACAGGGTGATTGTTCAGTAAAATTTCCTTCCCAACGACAAATTGGGCGACAAGCGCAGTTTTTTCTGTCAGGTTCAGTTTGGATGGAGACTTGTGTTTGAAATCTCAAAACCCCAGGAAAACGTAAGTCTGAACTTTAATCTGTAGTGGGCCTTTAACAATCAGCGAAGAAATGTGAATTACGCCAATGGTTTCTCAGGATTCACAACTGAAAAACATGCCAGAATGTTTTTCAGTGTAGAATAAAATGGTGGGAGTAGGTTTTAGGGGGACTAGTCTTTATCTGAACTTTTAATAATTTCAGAAAGGAACTGCCATCAAAAAATAAGACACCTGCTGTGTTCACTGCTGCATGACACCTGGCTAGACAGCACTCTGTCCTTTTCTAACCACATTCACAAATTACAGTCGAAAGTCAAATCAAAAATTGGCTTTCTTTATAGATTACGCTCCTCTTTCACTTACTCTGCTAAACTAACTCTAGTTCAAATGACCATCCTTCCCATGTTCGACTACGGCGATGTCATCTACAGATCTGCATGTAAAGGCCTGCTTCAAAAGCTCGATGTCCTTTACCACTCTGCCATTCGATTTATTACAAATGCTCCCTTCAGAACACATCGTTGCGCTCTATACTCTTCCCTTAATTGGCCATCATTACACACTCGCCGCAAAATTCACTGGTTCATGCTAATATACAAAACTCTTCTCGGTCTGTCCCCCCCTTACTTGTGTAAACTCTTGCACCTTGCATCTTCCACATACAACACTCGCTCTGCAAATTTGATTCTGTTGTCAGTCCCAAAAACTAACTCTGCATTAGGTTTTTGGTCCTTTCAGTCTGCAGCAGCTAGAGATTGGAATGAATTACCAAAAACAATCAAGCTGGACTCTTTTATTTCTAAGGTGACCTTTAAAGCCTTGATCATAGACCTTTTTAAAGATGTTTGCTGTTGTAACACAGAATGATGCCCGTCTTTTTGTTGCTGCTCGATGTCTTTGCGTGTGTTGTTTAGCTGTGTCTTTGCATATGTCCTTGTTAATATGTTTACCTGGTGTAGTGCTTATACTGTTTGCTTTTTTTTTTTTTTTTTTAAATTTTAATATAATCCTTCTCCCCTTTACCTCAAGAGGCTCTGCCTTTGCCAGGCCGCAGTTGTAAATAAGAACTTGTTCTTAATCTGTCTTGCCTGGTTAAATAAAGGTTCAATCAATACCATGATTTCTACTCGTTTCTGTTATCAATGTATCACAGTCATGTAGCGATGGCATTGTTCTGCATTGAAACAAGATCAGCACATCAACCAATCTCGGAGAGATCTTTATGTGCATTCATCGCAAACTTTTCGCTTCCAGCAAGTGACCCTCACTGCTATGACAATTCAGAAAACAGTCCAAATCAGGAGGAACTGTACTTTTCTAAAAAGCACGGATCTGGTGGACCTATGTATGTATTTTTTTTCCTCATTGCAAACAGCTGTTTGTAATCAGGAAGAGAGAGAGTGAAATTTCCCGAGTAATGCCAGAACGGGATAAAAACGGCAGCCATTTGATTTTATAGGAAAAATCTAAAGCTGAACAGGAAAGAAACCAGCAAAAAAATAGAAAATTATTTCCAGTACTTCATATCTGAAGATTTAAACAAAAACAACCAATGTTCATTCCGTTGTCCGGTGAGTGAACGGTATAGGTGTGGCTGCATGGGCAAGAAAGAAAAGCAACAGTTTCTTCGGGTCGAGCGAGCCTCCTCCAATTACCTCATATGGATTTAATTTTTTCATTCCTTCACGTTTCTTTTTTTTTCTCTCTCTCCGATACTTTTCTTACAAAGAAGAAAATTCTCTCACTCTCAAACACTGGAAGCGATTACATGCGAATGCGGCCAAACTGTGCCGCTCAACATTTAAACTGTAACGCAGATCAGCAGATGGTAGATTTTGCACTTGACAACAAACCAGTGACGACAAAACCAACATCTCACTATCATCAGAGGGAATCTTTCAGCTGTAAGAAACCAGTTACCTCTCCCTACATCCCTCTCTCTCTCTCCCTCTCTCTCAGTCTACCCCCCTCCACTGCCTCCCTCTCTCTCTCAGTCCCGCTCTGTCTCTTTCGCTCCAACTCTTGCTCTCATTCCCTCTCTCAAAGGAGGTCACTGTACAAAGCACCGGAGGTGGTGAAAGAGCGACAACCCAGGAACACTGGGCTGGGGGCTTTGGGGGGGGGGGGGGGACTCCAGAACATTCTGTGCTGGTCCAGGCCTGGGTCTCTCGCCACTCTGATACTGGCTTCTGATTTAGATGCCAGCACAGATCCCCACATCGCTCGCCCGAAGGGACAGGCCAGGAAAGTCTTTAATTAAAACACCCACGACGCAACACGTCGTAATGAGACGTACGTTACAGCCCCCACCGCCCACACCCCCACCCTCGCCATCAAAGAGATTCCAACCCCCCCCCCCCCCCCGTCCCTGTCGCCACCGGCAACCTCCTATCCCCGCCGGCACTCCTGGGACTGCTTGTCACATGACCCGCCAAATGGTTGGCCACCTGCTAGCCCCGGCTGCCTCGAGCGGTGTCCGCTCATCCCGCGCAAGTTCAAACAATCTCCGCCACACCTGCCTGTCTCGCACACACCTGATCAGCCTCGCGCACCTGTCCGTGTGATCACTCCGCCATGTGGCTCCTACAGCTCCCTGATTACTCGTGTGTTTCCTGCAGTTCGCATTCAAAAGCGTCTGAAAGTACACCTGCGAAACTCTGAGCGAATTTGATTTGGAAAACGTGTGTAGTTTAGGGGATGTTGCAGAGATCGTGGTAGCTTGCGGACATCGGAGCGTCGAGGATATAAGTGATTTGAAAACCTGTGTTATGCACTAATTAATTTGCAATCAACTAAAACACAACCCCTAATAATTCTGCCATAACAGGCCTACATGCAATAATGGCACTATGGATACTGCCCTAAAATTTTTGCTCAAAGTCTGGACTTTGAGTTCATACCTACTGTTCTTTTCAATTTTAACACCAACATACAGGGGTAGACATCGAAACTAATAAATCTGTCGATGTATGAATATGTATGTACCTCAATGAATGTAACCCTCCACTTACAGGTGTTCGTGAAGGAGAAAAGATTTGACAAACTACGTCGGAATGCAGTTTTTATAAAGGCCATTTTCATTTTAGCAGTACTGGGGCGGAGTCTTGGCATTTTTCTGCAATAGCTTTTTTGATGTTCTTTTGTTGATGGTTTTCAATAACTTTTGCATTGGCTTCACGACAGAAAAGACAGAAAAATTAGATCTTCGAAAGAACACGATATCTCATTTTTAACTTCCCATTCAAAGTCATGTACTTTTCCTTTGCATCTTGCATTGTTACCAACAGCAATGCAAATTTTATGAGAAGAGCACTGGAGCGAAAAAGTAGGAGTAGCTTTTGTTTTGGTTCACGCCTGGGTCAGAGTCCTTCACAACATGAAAATATCTGCGATAGCAGAACACAATTTGTTTGTCCTCTTTGCCTTTGACCCTCTGTCGGAGCAAACGATGCAGGAGTCTGCTTTACTGTGACCTCTTACAGGCTGAAAAATTCGAAGCTCAATCACAGGTGCATCCTCAAGAATTTACAAGGAGAGTAATTCAGCATTGCTCAAACTAGCTTTTAGCCCACCACTTAGCAGAGCAATTACTAGCAGGGTGGAGAAATTTTTAGAGCTGGTGAAACATCAGCTGGCGAATGTGCCAAACGTCAAAGGCCGAGTGCTATATGTACCTGTACAAACTCCAAAATAACACATGGTGAACACTTGCTGCAGCAGGTGACCACAAAATATCAAGGGATTTAGACCCCTGTGGAGGCTTTTATTTAAAACCGTTAATACTGCACTGTATAGGTAGGCTTCAGTAACTCTTTGCGGAACATAACTGTAGCTCAGTGCAGGTAAGCTACGATAACTCTTCATGAAAAATAACTGTGGCTCTGTACTGGTTGGCTACAGCAACTCTAGCCAGTACAGTAACTCTGATTTAAACTTTCCAGAACAAATTCTAAAAATTAAACTATTCTGAAAGAAACAAAACCAGTATTCAGGTTGGGGTTCGATACTATATACTGAAGTGTAGACTGATTAACACACACATAAGTAACTGTACAGTAACGCAAACGTAAACATAATGGATGCAGTGCAGAACGAACAAAGTCTGGGGCTACAGTCACCCGTAGGTCCCTCACGCATTACGGTGCACCTCAGTAAACCACAGGCCCAGCGCGGGCCGAACACAGACCCCCCAGGGGCAGCTCCCTCTCCCCACCTTGATCCCTCTCATGCCACGGCCGGCTCCCGCTCGCCGGGGAGCTTGGAGAGGAGTAGAAGTCGCCCGACGGACTGGTCTCCATGCTGTCCTCAATGGAGATGGTCTTCGGCCGTTTGCTGGAGAAAGAAACAACTCCTCAATGACAGAAATAATAAGACTCCCAAAAAATATTCCCAACTTTCAAAGTACCAGATCTGGAAATGTATACATTTTCCAGGGATCAATTTGCAACGAATCTAAGTCTGAAGGTCCCCTATCTGGTCACCAGGTGAGGAGCTAATTAGTCATTACAACCCATTTCAAAACTGTTTTTTTGTGATATCATTTGGTGAAGTGACTGGCCAGTGACAGGAGGGATTGATCCGCTTTAGCCAACCAGTTAATCAGTTCCTTCATTATTCTGGGTGGTCCCTCCCTCATATGATGTCACAAAGGAGAGATTTGAAAAGGCTTGTACTGGCTAATTAGCAGCACCTGGTGACAGAATAGGGGACCTCTAAAGGTTATTTTCAAGGTCGAACATAACTGAACATTGTACATAAGCAAAGAAACGCACTGTAACTGGAAGGTCTACTCAGAGCATGCCGAGTCCAGGGAACGGTATGCTGAAACGCATAAAGAGGAAAGCGATGGACCGAAATAACTCACGGTTAGATCGCGAGTAGGCAGCGAGAGTGGGTGGGGCCATTACCTGCCGTGCGGCGATGACAGAGACCGGTGAAGTCCGACGCTGGAGTTCAAGTCCTGGTAGTATGGCTGTGTCGGCATATCTGTTATGGAGAAGTTGACGGCCGCTCCATGCGTGATGGCGGCTGGGGGGCGGTAATGGGAGGGGTGGGTTGAAAAGGAACGGTGCGGTGAAGTGCACAGCACTGTAAACTGTCTCTTTACTGAATTTACTGTCAGCAGTTAAAGTGGAAAAATAAAGTGAAAAAATATCTGAAGTGAACTTCAGATCAGTCACAGCGAGAAGATCTCAACTCTATGCAGCTGCATTACAAAACAATAATAGTAATTAATTGGTTGGCATCCTTCACATTTCTATTTTCATGAGTGGGCAGGAGTTTTTTTACATTTTTTATTTTATCATGATAAGAGTTTGAGATCCAAATAGCGCAACAAATCCAAATCGCAAGAACAGGTATCAGCACTTAGAATCAAATCTGCCGAACCCACAAGTTTCTGCTGAATAAACAGGGATTCTATGCAATTTTCTCTTTTTGGCACAATTTTTTTCAGATTTTTCTCTTAATAATACATTTTTAAAATAAGAAAAAGGTGGGAGGGTTTTCTGGGGGAAGTGGGGATGCTAACCAACAAATTTCTTTACATGGCCCAGCTGTCTTTATATTTTTCAGTACGACATGCCGATAAAATTTGCGCGGAAACTGACTGAAAGGAAGGCTTCTTTTAACAAGCAAGGTTTAGCCAATGCCAATATTTTCACAATTCATAACTAAATACGCATGAGATGAGAGGGAGTTTTAAGTGAGACATAGATTGCATTCAACAGCAGCAATAGAGTGACAGGCTAGAGTTGACTGCTCATGGGACTGAGGGTCAACTAAAATTAAGTGTTGTTTATGGAGATGTCATACTTTAATAAATCAGACTATATTTAAAGATGAAATCTCAGCACCAGTCTATATGAACTGCTCAGTATACCTGACCTCCACTACACGCAAGCTGTAGAATGTCAGTGTAATTCAGTGCAAAACAGCAAACATATTACTGATGACCGCAAAGGAACTCTGACAACCAATTAACCCACTTATACTCCCACCAATCCAGTCTTTTACTCTATAATGCAAAATAGATAGAAGATTTCAAATAAAACTGTGAAACAGTACATTGTAATTTCAGTTTAAATGCAACCCATAATTACTGGCTGTTCAGTGAAAGTAGTTCCCAATCTTATTCCACCTACTACAAATAAGTCCCAGAAGACTCCCCCCCACCACCCCCGCCCGCCGGCTCTAAGGATTCAAAGATTCTTTTTTTGTTTTGTTTTAACAGCCATTTGGTGAGTGAGGCAGCCAGACTGCCAGAGCCCTGCTCAACCACAGAAAAATGCCTTAAAGGCTCTTTAAGTTCCCGACCCTCTTAAGGCCATTAGGAGGCGATGAGAGAGAAGGCCGGGCGCCGTCTGTTGTGGCTTGAGGTTAACCAACACCGTTAGCGGGGAGTGACCCTGGTGCTGCCCGCCTGTGTGCAGTGTGTTCCCAGGCTACTGCATGAGCGGTGGATGGTTGTGCACGTGACCTGGGCTGGGAGGGCGGCACAAACTATAGTTCCTGGACAGAGAGAATTGCGACGTGAGGGTATCAGAAAATCTTGTCACGGAGCCACTTTGTCTCCATGGCATTGTCAGGCACCGTCAATAAGCTTTATTCCCGTTTTCAGTTTTTTTCATGTCCGAACATTTTCACTCCTCTGCTTGTCAAAACCATTATCAGCAGGTTTAGAATTGTTTTCCCCTGAAATGAACGTGTTTTCCTTCAAAACAAAGAATGAATAAATCCAATAATCTCCATTATGGGAAATGTCTTGGATTCTAAGGATGGAAACAAAATGGCTCCCATCACTGAGTTGTCGCGACTCCCTCTATCAGGGGATGTAAACCAACACCCAAAACCAGCAGGACCTATTAGCACACCTCATGAATCACTTGTCCGAGCTCTGTGTGCGCCGTGCACAAGAGAGAGAGGCCGGGCTTATCGGAGCACTGACGCAAATTAAATTTCTCCAACAGGAACACCCAAATTCCTTCATGTGGAAGGTGACTGCAGGAAAGACCTGAGAGCTGCACTGACTGATATGTAACCTGTAGTGTACTCACACCCAGTGGATACTAGATTCAAGCCCACGTGTGTAATGGTCCTTGTGCTTGGGGCTACCTGTGCTACAGATTTTATCAGAATCAAACGCGTGCAGCTAACTTGTCCAAAGTTGCTAAAAGCCTTCGGTGTGAAAAGCTTTAACTATGTACTAAGTACACAAATGTGTGACGGACCTACGAAGTGGATACAGATATCTCGACTCGTGCGCTATATGCAGGCCAGGTGAGTGTCTCAGTGCTGAGTGTGTTATAGCATTGAGTGTGTTGAGCATATGTTAGCGTTTTGATAGTGTGTAAGTGTAGAGAGCTTTTCAGTGTGGAGTGCATTTTAGCATTGAGAGTATTTCAGCATTGAGCATGTTTCAGTACTGAAGGTAGTTCAGCGTTGATCAGATTCAGTGAAGTGGGAACTTGGCCGACCCACATCGTCCTTCATGTCGACACATAACTGTGCTGTCGGCTAAAATAGAAATGACTGGGGCAGATATGAAAATAAGGGAGGACACTGCCTCAGGTCCCAACAAAACCAGACAGAGGGACCAGCCAAACCAGTGACCCCCCCCCAACCCCCCCTTCTCAAAAAACTTACTTCTGGAAACTCGAACCAACTCAGAAACACTGAAGACTCCTGATTTGATGAAACTGTCTTCCAGGTACACTGTGGAGCGAAATGAGAGAGAGAGAGAGAGAGAGAGAGAGAGATTGATTAGACACACAGCCATGCAGCAACGATTCCTCACTAACGACAGACCTTTGATTGTTAAAAATGTGAAGGACTTCGAATTGATCTGAGCAGAGATTTGTTTAATTCATCTTCCCAATAACCAATGTGACGAAACTGCAGCACAGTCATATTGATCTTCAATAAAGCAATGGAGACATTGAAAAGCAAGTTCTCCAACACCAAACATCAGTCTGCATGGTTTGAAAAACGTCTTGTTGTATTACCAAAGATGAGGCCCCGAGAATTAGACAGGGGCGTAACAGCAAGAAATGGTTAATACAATAGTATTACATATTATTTGACCATCACTTTAAACATGGTCGTCAGAAATTCAGTCCACAGGAAAAATGGTGCTGAAAGAATAAGACGGATTAAGAGTTGCACGCCGTGTACCAGCATCTGGTTATTCTTCTTCTTCTGCAGTTTAATAGACTCCTGGCTGACTAACAGTAAGCACACGGCTATTCCATTAAGTGCTGTGATATAAATTTATCATCATAAAAAACCTATTTTTTTCCCAAACCCAAACAGTGATATCTACTACTCTTCCTTCCCTACACAAGACAGGAGGTGGTGCAGGTCTGTAAGAGCCCTCGTTTCTTCAGAACTGCTGGTGACGAATCTGGAGCAGGATTTCGTGGGCTAAATTTAGGGAAGTGAATCATAATCCGAACACCCAGTAGAATTTTCTCAAAAAGATCATGAGAACATGGAAAAAAAGGAATTCAGTCGATTTCCTTAACTGGACCGAGCTTGGCCAAAAACGGTGAGGTGATGATGTGGTGGGGGAGGGGCGGCCGTTTCCGGCCTGCTCTTCCCACATTGGCGTGCGCTGCGGCATCCCGGGCCGCGAATCACCCGCCAGCCACCCATGTTTTGCTTGGCAGGGATTCACAGGGACCTGCGCTGGAGGTTTTTTCTTTTTTCAAAAATAAAAACATAAATAAAATAAAAATAACAGTCCGGTTGCTTTGGTTATCAACGCACTACCGTGCGGCTGGTCTGTGCGGAGGGGCGACGATCCTCATTTGATCTTTATACAGCCCGCTGGTCCGAGAACTTCACCTCCCCATTATCCACCCTGCCCAGCAGGAGGCCCCAATATCACAACAATCCAGCACAATATATACCCAGCACAGAATCCAACAACATTACAGCAGAGAGTGATGGACGCACAGCACAGATACAATGCCAAAATTATGGCGGGACGAGAGAAATAGGAAGAGAGACAGAATTACGCCTGAGAGTGACAGAGCTACATCACAGAGAGCAAAACAGAATTACAGCACAGAGACGGGATTTGATCACAGACAGTGATAGAATTACAGCAGCCAGAGAGAGTGACAGTATTACAGTACAAAGAGAGCAACAGATTTACAAAAAAAAAAGAGCGGCAGAGTTACAGCATAAAGGCAGAATTACAGCAGAGAGCAACAGAGTTACAGGACAGAGAGTGCAACAGAATTACAGCTTCAAGGCAAAATTACAGCAGAAAGCGACAGAATTAAAAGCACAGAGAGCGCAACAGAATTAAAGCACAGAGACAGAATTAGATCACATAGAGTGACGGAATTACAGCACAGAGAGCAATAAATTTAAATCAGAGAGAATAGCGTCATTACAGCACAAAGAGAGCGAGAGAATTACAGCACTGAAGAGCAACAGAACCCCCTCCATCACAGGCCAGGCTCAGGGACCACAGACTGCCGGAGTCACTAAAGGTGACAGTTTGCACATCAGGCAAAAACAGCAGCCAGATCACACAGCACCAAACAAATCTACATGCAGTAAAATTTCAGAATACAGACGACTTGCAGATAAACCCTAAGCCGAGTTCACAGATTTAATGTCACTGGCAACTCAACCGTAAGCATTATAATGCTCTTCGGTGGAATGTCAGATGAATAGAGAATTTAAGTACGAATTAAAGATATTTAGCTGACACAAGCAGATGATTAGTTAGAGGCCAATTTCCCTAACTAATGTAGGGTTAAGGGTCTTCCTCAACGACGAAACAACTGAACTGATCTTAATACAGCTCATCTAACTGTAGCTGTACTGGGACTTGAACTAGCAATCTTCTGGGTACCGGTCAAACACTTAAACCACTAAGCAAAAAGCCAAAGCCTGATCATAGAGGGGCCTCTTAGTTAAACTGAAGAGGACAGCACCTTCTCTCTGGTCAGCAGCAAGCTGCTTTTTCGAGTTTAACTATCACAGCAAAACAATGGAGGGGGACAGAAGTCCGCGGGTGTGGGTACACGTGTGAGCGAGAGCATCTGTATGAGGGGGAGAGAGGGTGCAGCGACACAGGTGTACATACCTGGAGGGTTTTTGCCAGGCTCATTGTTACTGGGACTTCCTGACTGCTGGGAGTCTGAAATGACACAAAGCAGGAGAGAGGAATTAGCTTACAGAATCTAGCTACACATACCCACTGTCACCATAAACACACACTCCTAACGGCAAACGTGCACATTTCAACCGCATAGATACACACACTTTACTGTAAACCTGTTCTACAGTCCCCTACACAACAGACACGTACACACACTCCCAATGGCAAAGGTGCGGATTTAAACTGTATGCACATACTACTGTATATCGACCTGTTCTCCATTCCCCTAAACAACAGACACACACACACACACACACACACACACACAATGCCAGCGGTAAAGGTCCGCATTTCAACCAGGAATACGCATGCACTTTACTGCACAAAAACCTGTTCTCCATTTCCCTGAACAACACACACACACACACACACACACAAACTCCCTAACAGATTAGGGGTTGGAGAAAGGCGGAGAGTGATTTATTGGATCCACGCCCATTCTTTGGCAGTATATATTTTTAAATATGTCATGTACTGAGCTGAGTGAGGGAAAGACTGAGCGCAGGAGGTGTGAAAAGCCGTGAGACCGTTTGCCGTTCTCATCCGTCACACAAAGCGAGACCGAGCCCCAGGGGGTTCGGGGGAGCACTGCTGAATCCCCCACTCTCCAGAGAGGCAGGGGTTCCCACAGAAAATTCCAGAACAATGATGTGTTAAAATGTCATTACACAAATGTTTTAGAAATGACTGGAATTTCCCCTCACCTTAAATGACATTTCTGCATCTAGACCACGTGATCTGTGTCACCTCACTTGACCCGCGCTTCTACATCTTTGCGTCGTCAGGGTGTGTGACTGCACGAGCTAACTGGTCCGACTGGATCTTCATTGCAAACAGCACTCATCTCATTTCGATGTTGCACAACAACACAAAACCCTATTTTTACAGCTCAGCTGAGCACACTGCCACAGACAAAAGTCTGCAGCAACCTTCACAAAGAATCGTACCTTAGTGCGAGGGGCACTTCTGTGTGCTGCTAAAGGTTCCTAACTAAGAATTACCTCTTAAAAGTGTTTCACAAAAGTGCTAATACCAACTCTTACTGACTCGGGCGAATTCCCACATTTAGAGCAGGGGGTGTGGTCGACCTCGCTGCCATGGACAATGATGCGTTTCACGTACACAGTTATCCACGATGTTGACAGTAATTGGTAGATGGATGACTGATGATCTTTGATGACTGGAGCTATAACATTGTCTCTGTTTGTTTATGAAGTGATTGCATCCCGAGCGAAGTCCACCACAATCATTATACCCTCTCAGTTCTGGCAAAACTGATTTAGGTGCTTGATATCGCAATATTTTTCATAAATGTTCACCGTGTGACCAAGCTGGATTTTGGTGGCAAAAATTAGAGTTTTTGTGAAATTGTTGGAGCAACTTGGGAGTCCTCTAGTCTTCTCTCAGAGAATCTGAGACTTTTTTAGCTTTAAAAGTCTTGGTGAATCTCTTCTAGCGGGGAAAAAAATAGAATCCGAGAGTTAGGAGTGATACTCCCATTTTTTTTAGGAGTTACTCCAAAATCGGCCAATTAAGAGCTACTTTTAGGCTTAAGATTCCTTGTGAATACAGGCCCAGGTCTATTTTATCTCATTAGCCCTAATCCCGTAGCGTGTCAAGAAAGGCCAGTAATAAGCAAAAGATTCTATTCACACACACACACACGCACACACACCTGCACGCTCACTCTCTCCCTCCACAGCCATCCATCACCCTACTTAAGCAGCCCTGACACCGAGATCCCCAGACGGGAGAGGCTGTGCTTGAGCAGGGAGGGGGGGGGGGGGGGGCTCCTCCTCTCAATCAGCTCATGGCTTTATTGTGATTGAACAAGTAATGGCGACAAAAGCCCAGCTGGTTGGGCGATTAAACGGCCATGTTTGAGGCACCATCTTGTGATACAGATTGCCATCACTGAAAAGGGTTGGGGGGAGGGGTTATCCATACAAGCTCAGTGGGGGCCGGGTGACCATTCGTGAGAGCGAATTCAGTCACCTGGTCAGGGACGCAAATGGATTGACCACTGGTGACTGCAAAAAGTAAGATAAAACCACACCACGCCCCAATAAAAACCAAAGCTACCAATCATAATACACATCAAAGCAAATACACCAATCAGACTCCATCACAAAACCACTGCCATCTATCATATTACACTTCAAAGAGCATCAATCAGAGAAAAACCAGAAACCAAAAAAAAAAAAAATCAAACCCACTTGTCACAATATCCTTCGTAGAAGCCAAACCAACCAATCAAAATCGACCCAATAAAAACCTGCACAATAGACTGCAGCTCAATAAAAACAGGAGGTTCTCTCACCAAACAAGGTCAGAATGTCTCTACTCTCCTGTAACAGCGAGGTCCCGAGAGGAAACCAGTGCACGGGTGTACTACCAACACCCCACAGTTTACCCGGCGTGACCTCTTCCTCGTGCCAAACCACCATGTGAAAGGTAACGAGCAGTGAATAGATTTACCACGAGATGGGCACATTCCGCTTGCCCACACCTGAGGGCGTAGCTTACTGCCGATACCCAGGTAGGACACCATGTTGCCAGATGGCATAGGCCTCCTGATATATGGCCTGTAAGTATAGGCCTTCCAGAATATAGCCCTGCGAGTGTAGCACAGACCAAGAACACAACATGCTACCAAAGCACAAACCTCTCTCCAAACAGTCCTTCAGTCCTCCTCCAGCAATTTTAGTGCTTGTTAGAGATTTCAGGCGACCTAAGTACGACTCCAGGACCACACAAGCACCGAAGGGTCAACAACAGAGCCATTATCGCGCCATTATCGCACTCCAGCATCACGGCTCCTGTGCGTGAGCCGCCGGTCTCGTGATTAAAACGCGAAGGCAGCGAAGGCGTATTCCTTCTGATTCCTTACCCACACTCCGTGCAATAAAATCCCGACTGCGCCATAAAGCCATCAAAGCACAGGCGAACGGACAGGCTGAGGGCGAATTCCCCGGCCTCGTCGCCTCTGATTTCACAAGCCTAGGTTCCAAAGATTTACGACTTGCCGGGTCGTTTGAGTTGAGTCAAGAGAGGTCAGACAGCGCTCGAAAGGGGTCAAAGTGCTCAATCCTGAGAGCCAGACTAATTGGCATTTAAACAAGGTCAAAAGAGCATGTTCAGGTTTATATTTTTCCTTCTAGGAAAACATGTCATCCTGAGTAGCGAAGCCGTTAAGAAAGCAGTGAAATGCACAGGCCGTAGCTGAATGGCTATTAGCCTGCAAGAGTAACGATATCACAAAACTGCAGTGGAAACAAGTACGGCGCTCCACAGAGTGAAAGAAAACCTGTCTACCTGTCCGCATGTAAAGAGGCGAATCGATGGGAATCACTGCTTTACCTGAAACTAAGTGCGCCCATTGTTTTTATAAGAGAAGACTATCAAACAAGCTTGAAATACTTGGGATCCCCCAAACAAAACTCAACGGAGGGACGGACAGACGGACGGGGCGACAAACGGAAGTTTGAAAGGCACTTCTATTCGACAAGATGTATCGACTGTATATATCAGATTCTGTGGAAAATTGTTGAACAGTTCAGAAGTACTGGCTGGACATTGTGATGAACAGACATTGGAATGGACACACGCATGGACGCAAAGATGGACAGACGGACACATGGAAGGACAATACCCATTTCCACATCCTCCTTCCACTTCATGACAGGGGATAAAAAAAAATAAAAGGGCGAAAAGAAAAAAATGGAGTGAAAACTATGACAAATGGTCCTGCGAAAAACCCACAGAGTGTGATTAGAACTTCAGCATGCATGTGGCATCCAGAGGTGATCAATAACGGCTCTGAGAGGACTGGGATATGCCAAGATTAACCTGCATGGCTAAACAACAACTACATTCATTGCAGTAATGCAGAGATATGATGAATATATTACAATTATTATTGTAATTATTGTATTATTATCATTAGTTACATGTCTTCATTTCCAACTAATCATGTCATCCGATATTTCAGACACATGTAAAAGAGTCCCGAAGAAAACACTAACACGACAGTGGGCTCTTGTCACTGTTTAGACATTTTTCTTAATCTTCCAGTGAGTCAAAAGACAAACAAAGCAATGTCTCACACTTCTTCATTCATACATCATTTTGGCAAATCGCCCAAACACAAGTAGTACTTTTAGGCAATTTCTTTGTGACACTCGTCACTGCCTGTTGTGGAGATCCTCTCAGAGAAGTACTGCATCTCCCTGCAACATCTGGGCTCCTTGTCTCCAAACACTACTGCGCTCGAGTGCCCCAGACAGCAGTGCAGAGTGGTTTAAATCACCGAATGATGACTATGAGAATGCTACCTCTTAACATGGGACCTTGTTAAAGAGGAGTCCAGGGTATTGACCTCAAGGGACACTCGCTCTTCGATTAAGTTGAATATGGAGAATCTTAAGTATGAGGATGAGCAAAACGACGATGCCATCTCAAATGGAGGTTAACATGGGGGGCTAAATCAACCTGGGGAAAGGAAAGAAAGAAAGATGGAAAGAAGGCCGCCACAGATTGACGACCGAAAGCACCGCCGAGACCAGTGTGTGGCCCCTCTGATTTTAGGGAGCTCTTAGCCTTCTGCAAATAATTACTCAACTGAACCCGCTGCTGGGAGTGAAGTCAAGGAGAACCAAACTGCCCTACCTACCCCACCCCGTACCCCAACACCGCAAACCAAACTCCCTCACCTGCACCCTACCCTACCCCGTACCCCAACACTGCAAACCAAACTCCCTTACCTGCACCCTATCTCACACCGTACCCCAACATCTGCACCCTACCCCACCCCGTACCCCAACATCTGCACCCTAACCCCACCCCGTACCCCAACACAGCAGTGCGCTAATCATAGACAGAGGAGAGATGGAGACACAAGAAGGGAAAAGTATTTAACAAACTGCAGCCATATGGACTAACATGATAGAAACAAATGCAATGAGCAGCTGAGGTGTGTATTGTGTCGCTTTTTTTTTTTAATTGACTTAATTATTTTAATAGGGGCTATTTTTGTCATCTCAAGGGGCTATCCCGTCAACAAATAAATTTACAATTTACAATTTACAATATATCTGAATTAGATTTCAGCAAATCGGCATGACGAACTGTCTGCCACTCATCCTGACGCCGGCATATTAACCCTTTAACTGGATAACTTTCGTCCGGCTGCACAGCACCACTCCCTGAATTATTTCATGAACGATCAAAAACATTACGACTATGTAACAGCAACTCCTCTTAAAATTAACTGAGACACATTTTTGCATAAACAGTTTATTAACCATATCTGCAGTTACAATAAAGACTTCAGCAGGTGTATGAGCAATGTCACCCCACCAGTGAGCCAACGGTGACAGAAATGTCTTCAGAGTAGCAGAGGGGCCAAACTTTTTTATTGTTCATCTTGAGTAGTTATGAATGACGTAGCCGAACCCTCTCCCTCCTCCTGCGGTCGGTTCTCTCTTTCTTGAAGTAGCGGCAGAACCTTTCACTCCGCAGTAATCACGCGTAAACGCACCCAAACCCTTTCAGTGCACAGCACCCCCTCGCCGCGGTGTTTCCTCCCGGCTCTGCCTGCTTCTGCCACCTTATCGCAGCCTGAGATTATATAAACACTCCAAACCGCCTCCGCTCCGTGCCAAATCGCCGCTGCGTGCGCGAGAGATGGTCCGCTCGTTCGTCTCTCTCTCGCTCTCTCTCTCTCTCACACCTTCCTGCTCACCCCACTCACGGCAATCACTTCGGAAACTTTCTTTTTCAGACCTTGTGCGCTCACATGTGCAAGCACTCACGTACGCAAAGATACATGCACACACACACACACACACACACACACATGCATGAATGCACAGATTGGTAAAACACGCACCTGAACATAATAAAAATTACACAAACAGGCATTCAAACATTAACTCATCCATGCACATAAGCTCGAGCACGCACTTGCACACGCACACACACACACACACACACACACACACACACACACGCGCACTTGCACACACACACACACACACATACAATACATGGCCTTAAACTTTACAACAATACATAAAAAAACAGGCATTCACACAATAACTCATACATGCAGGCGCGCACACACTCGCACATACACACACACACACACCGCAGGCGCATTCCGTCGACATTTCAGGAGAAGCTTGGCAGCCATTTTAGATGCATTCGGGGCCGAGGAGGAACGGCTGCCAACTGAGCGACTCCTGGCCAAAACGTGCCTGAGCCTTTGGAAGCAACTTTTACAGAGGAACAGGCTACAGAAATATCTCCTAATTACAAGGCAAAGGCAGCCGTCATGTTTTAACAATGCAGCTGCGTTAATGTAAATATTTTATTTGGCAACGCTCGGCGTAGACTGTTCGGTACTGCTTGTGTTTATGGCACGGGAGGTGTGCGTGGGGGAGGGTTGTGTGTGTGCGTGTGTGTGTTTGTCTGTGTGTGTGTATGTGTGTGTGTGTGTGTGGGGGCCACCAAGGGCTTCCTACTCAGTGCTGGCTGTTATCTACCCCGGCCAGGCCAAAATGACCTCAGTGGAAAGCTCAACCCCCAGCACAGACCTAAGTGCTGTACGCACTCTCTCTCTCTCTCTCTCTCTCTCTCTCTCTCTCTCTCTCCAGCTATTGCTCTGTTAGTAACTCACTCTATCACTCTGTCAGGAACTCTCTCTCTCTCTCTATCACTCTGTCAGGAACTCTCTCTCTCTATCACTCTGTCAGGAACTCTCTCTCTCTATCGCTCTGTCAGGAACTCTCTCTCTCTCTATCACTCTGTCAGTCACTCTCTCTCTCTATCACTCTGTCAGTGACTCTCTCTCTATCGCTCTGTCAGTGACTCTTCTCTTACTCTCATTCACTCACTGCGTTAGTCTCCCTCGTCCCTGCTCCCCTCCTCTGTTGACAAAACACAGCAGCTTTTATCAGGACCGCCATAACACAAACAATACAGGGGTAAAGAAATGTGCGCAGAGCGAGAGAGAGAGAGAGAGAGAGAGAGAGAGAGAGAGAGAGAGAGAGAGTTTGTGGGTCTCCTCAAGCCAGTCTGCTGCTAAAACACTGAGTACCAGCTTGCGGCCACTCGAACCCCGGAGCCAAACCTCGCCTGGCAAATGCTCCCGGACGGTGTCGTTCCCTCCCAAAACAGGCACACTGGCTGGCATAAGAGGCCACTGCTTGACAGGACTCTGTCCGACTGACCAACGGCATTCTGTTGGCTGGTGGCACAATGGCCCGGCTGTGAGAGGTCCTACAGGCAGGGCTCCTCAGCTGGGCTCAGGCAGCGTATCGCAGCCTCTCCCACTCGCAAAATAACAGCCCCACTTACTTAACCCTTTCAGCGCCGTGGGCAACTATAGTTGCCCAATGATGTAAGACATCAAAATCAGACACTGTTCAAAACCTATCACGTGGCAACTTGTTTAAAAGAGCTTCCGCAGGGGAGCTCTTTTAAACAAGCTACCACATGATAGGTTTTCAACAGCTCAGGACACCTGCATTTTTAGTTCCTTGAAAGTTTAATCAGCGCTGAAACGGTTAATAAAAAGGGGTCATAAAACAAAAAGTCCACCCAAGTGTTACAGCCATCCGTCAACTCAGCCAGCTAATATCGCCAAGCATTTCAAACACCTTCTGGTGCTCATCAGCCAGTGCTCGCGAACGGACCAAAAAGCTAGAAAGGGTCTTAATTTCCAACTCAGAATTTGCGCTATGTCTGCCGCTCAAAAAGCACGATAAAGGTGGCATGTTTGCCCTCTTACATTTACGTACTGATAGTCGAATCTGAACAAGCATTTGGCATATGTTTAAAGGAGCTGTATCACCATTACTGCACATGCTCAGAACTCACATCCTAAAAAGTGACTCTGCTTGATTGCGCGTAATAATCTGATTCCATCCTCGCCAATCCTTCTTCATTTTGCATTGCATTCATATATTTTAGTTAATCCAGCATTACGCTTTTGTATTCAGGAGCTTTCTATGGAAATTCGAGAATTCAAAGTGCAAGCTTTAGCCATGGGCAGAGGTGGACAATCCAGCTCCAGAAAGTAAAAGTCCGTCCCAGTATTTTGCTGCCACTGCCTGGATCTAAGAATCGCAGCAACTCTTCAGCCCACAGGTTGAACTAATTAGGAAAATGAGCTGCCTGAGCTCATGGCTGGAGGTAAAACATGGCCGGACTTTTACTTTCTGACCCCTGGAATGTCCACCTCTGGCCATGGGATATGGAGAATGTAAGCTGGTTTGTCATCGCTAATATTCATAGAAGAAGAAAATTATGTTCTAGACTCTCACTTGCAGTTGAGCTGATTTACTTCACTCACAGTTATGAGCAGCACAGCAAATGTGACACTGCACATTTAAACGCCGCACCAGACCTTCGCTCACATATTTCCACAGCAATCTCGCAAAACAATGTGAGCAAATTTAAAAATTTTAAAGCTGCAAATATGAATGAATTTTGTGTGACAGGAGATGATCGGGAGTGGTGATTGGTGCAGACGTGCCATGACTATATCTCAGTGTGTTGCTGGATTACGTGTAGAACAGAATAGAGATGTTGGAGGTTAGGGGGGTACTTTTGGGGTTTACAGGGACATGGGGTTTGGGGTTTTGGTGATTTCAGAGTACTTGCTGCCCTCAAAACTTGGTCAGTGGCCCAGAGCACAACTTCAGGACTTAACGTTTCACCCCGTGCTGAGGCAGCATTGTTTAGAAAAGAGAAAAGAAAGAGGGACCTGCTGACTGTACAGAAGGAGTCGGCTGACAGGAGACATTAGTATGCGCGTCGCCGTGGAGAGAATTACACACAGGCGCGCATGCAGCCTCCTAGCTGCCAATCGCCAACATGAAGCTCGCCCCTGCGGGGCGGTCGTGGGGGGTGGTGGTGATGCCACACCATGCGGTGGCATAGATGGACTCGCAGACGTGCAGATGTTGGAGCGCTGCCAGCAGCCAGCTCTGTGCACATCTCTCAATCCCACTCAGCCGAATGATATTGTGCCATAGACTAGGGCCCCTGGCACCATAGTCCTAGTTCCATCTCTTCTGCTCGTCAGGGCAGACTTGGCCATGGAGGACTTGGCTGGACAGCCAGCGGAGCATCATTCAGACGGCAAGGCCAGAGTAAATAACACTGCTATGCAGTGAAAATTAGGGCTGGGCTATAAAACAGCATTATATCAATATTGCGATATGAGATATTGCTGAGGATTATTGATATCGTATGTCATGATATGATATGAGTGTTGGCTTTTCTGGTTTTAAAGGCTGTATTGTTGTAAAAGGATGCAGTTGTCTGTAGTTACTAGAGTGTTCTAGCTGTTTCCAATACCTGCTTGGCCACAATGTCCAAATTAATAATGACCGTTTATCAAAATCGCACACTGGGAATATTTTTTGAAAGCGCCAATAGCTATTCCCACAATATCGCCACAGTAGCAGTATCCAGGTATTCGGTCAAATGTATCCTGGTAATTGATTTCATCCATATCTATCAGCCCAACTTGCATTTATTGGCAGAGCATATTTTGGTATGGAGGGCCCACATACCAAGGGTTTTCAGCAGGCAGTGTACGTGGAAAGCCAGCAAGATGTCACCTTATGGGATCTATGTCTCAGTCCCAAAAGCAAGGAGGATATACCCCCACATTGTAAACTGAAACGTTTATGAAGGTTTTCGCATTCTTATTTTTGAAGACTCTTTAGACAGAGATACCTAAAGGCAGCGTAAACTTCATTTGTGCATTCAATTACTGTACAGTCCTCTGAGACAGGAGTTGACTCCATGGACATGGAATGTGGTAGGAGAGGAAGACAGCACCAAGACCTTCAATCGCTTCCATTTTCTCCCTGTTGTCGACGTAAAAGGGCAGAGTGAGGGGCGAAGACTGTGAACAGGACATGTTGCATGGGCTGGAGAGCACAAGCTGCGCTGGTGTCCTCATCTCAATGGCGTAGTTCCGGCCTGGCAGTAGGCTTGATGTGTTCTGGTACCAGTAAGACCACCAACCAGGTGGCCTCCATGTCCAAGTTCATCTGTGTGTTCAAAACGTCCACATTTCTCCGGATACACTTCAGAGGAAAAATTCACAGTGAGCACAGATAAGAAACAAAATGAAGCATTTAATCAGGGTTTAATCAAATGACTAAAGCCATCATTCGCGTCTCCTTTCCCGAGATTCCCAGCGAGTCGGGCAGAATCGCGGGGCACGTCTGTCTGCATTCTCCGGGCGCAGTTTTTTTTCACCGATGGCGCGCTTCCAAGCTCGCCTCAGCTTTTGTATAGGGGAAACCAGAGTGGGAATATAGATTTAATTATGCACGGGCATCCCCCCTTTTCTTTGCTAGACAACAGCCAATGAAATCGCTCTCGCTACCCTACCCCCCCACCCATCCCCCCAAAGACGCTAATGAGGTGACACTCAGTTCCTGGAGTCCAGCCAAAACAGTCCATTAACTCCTCACAAGTTGTTAAGAGGGAGGGGGTTGGATCAAGTGAGAGTGGGTGGAGGAAAAAAGAAGAACGAGTAGTCCGAGGGCCTGCGAGTCTACAGCGGCCTGCGTTTTGTTGTCATGAATGAAACAGCGGGACAGCTGGTCGGGGGAATGGTTTTGGTGGCGCTGTAAGTAATGCGGTATTTTAAAGAAAGAGAGCAGGGCGATTTGACGGAAGTCTTGAGGGAGGGTGCGGGGGTATGCGGTATTCGGGGGCGGTTGGGTGGGTGTCAGTGCACATCGAGACTCAAACAGACCAGACAGACAGAGCTTTGGCTGGAAAGTCTTTGGCGCTCTGCTCTTTCATGTACCCCGAGACCCCCGTCGGTTCGCCCCCACACCCCAGTTAATTAGAAAACAAAAGCATCGCTCCCCGTGTAGAGCAGAAAAGGGTTTCCGAGGAACACTGTGGTTAACCCTCGGCACTCTGGGAAAGAGAGGGCCAATCCACAGCCTCTGAGCCAGAGCCAACCAGACCTGCACCCTCGCTAAGCATGATGGGAATCCTTCTCTGAGCAGTAAATACCTAACAGCCATATTCATAATCACTTTCTAGCCTTTCTGAGACAGGCGAGTCCCTTGCTTCAAGATAGTAAGTTCCAGTGTGGGCATTTCATTCACCAGTCCATCGTAACAACATAAAGCCAACTTTCATGAAAAAGGTAAAAATATTCACAACTCCACCTCCCCCCCTCCCCAAAAAAAAAAATGTCTTCCCTGTCGATCCTCTTGGTGTATTTTCTCCCCACAAGCTGATTTGAGACATTATCACACTGTTTGGAGAACATGCCAGTATTTTTTGAATGAATCAGTGACAGACAGTGTCGCTGCAGACGGCTGGAACACCGGCGCTTTGATGATGTGCTATGCTTGGTCAGACCTCATGTTCGGCTTCCACACAGAGCCAGCGATAAGCAAACCTGTCAAACCTGCTGGACTAACGCGCCCATCGCTGACTAACGTCTGTGGATTGCTTCACGGAGCCAGTGGTCGAGGCTCTGCCCTGATGGATTGGCGCCCCCAGCCTGATCGCCAAAGCGGGCGAACAAATGTTCACCTTTTCTATAAGTGCGGCATGTTCCAAATAAAAGCACATCGCACACACCGGACACGGCTTGTGAAGGTGAATCCACCTCACTGCTGGCATGACGAGGAGGAAAAAAGCTCCAAGGTGTACGACTGTAGATTTAAACGGGGAGGTGATGACTTTGGGACGAAAGGAAGGGTTCAATTGAAGTTCCATAGCACCTGTGTCCACAGTAATAGTCATCCATGGGCTCATGAGCCTCTCACCCTGTTGGTCGATGGCAGGGCCAAAAGGAGTTACTGACAACACGCAGTTCCGCTTGCGCACACACCATTCACTCTCACACTCATACCTATGGGCAATTTAGCATCTTCGGATAGCCTGATGAGCACGTGTTTGGACTGTGGGAGGAAACCGGAGTACCCGGAGGAAACCCACACGAACACGGGGAGAACATGCAAACTCGGTACAGAGAGGCCGCAGGCCGGATTCGAACCGCGGAGCTTCTTGCTGCGAGTATGCAGTGCTAACCACTGTGCCGTCCACACGTTTTCAAATAGGAATGTGGAGTAGGCGCTCAATGTTCCACCTCGGATCAATACGAAGGTGTAGGAACCAGCGCTGAACCTCACCTATGACTGACAGCGATTTGTGAGAGGCAAATCGCTCGACTTGACAAAGATAGCTGGTATGGGCCAACACGTGTCGTCCTGAGAGGAATCGAACGGGAGGCCCCGGCGGAAAGGGTCAAGAATCTAACATAAGCAACGACTCGGCTGCCTCACCCAGCTCGTCCCTCTGTGACCCCCTCATCATGGACGGTGATGGACGGTAAATCAAGCAAAAAATTCCACAGACACTTACATTCAGAAACGGTAACAAACTTCAGAAATGCCCACACCTGGGGTGCGGGGCGTACCACGAGACGCTCCACACACCTGTCATTCTGAACTGTTTGAACAGAGGGCCTCACACGTGGTCTTTCTCTCATTCATCCACTCTGAGGAAGAAAGGAGACATCTCCTCCTTCACAGGTAGGGCACCTCTCATGTCAAAAGAGGCAAACATCTGAAACAACCAGTGTGTCAGAATGTGTAATGTGAGAACAAAATTCTCAGAAGCAAAACACAGGTAACGCCATTTATTGTCATTCGGAAAATTCTTTAAAAGAGCAGAGAGAGCAGAGCCCGCATCCCTAGTGCTCTCGGACGAGAGGCTGGAGCGACCGCTCAGGACCGAGCCCGTTCCAGCCTGCGAAGGCCCGCTCTTCCATAGCACGATGGCAGCGGCAGGCCAACGGATAGGGGGCAAAGCGGCGAGCGCGCCGTCGCGACGCCTTCCGGGCAACGGCCATTTGATTAGTGGGTCCGAAGAGGGAATCAGTTGAAACTGAAGATTGGCTCAACCATAGGTGGCGATGCCCGACCTGGGCAGCACACATGCCCCTGTCTCCTAGAGTGCTGAATGCCTGGGCCGTACGCCACATTAATATCGCCATCGTCTGGATCTCCACCGCAGTCATCTCGGTTTGGCTGTGGGTTCGCCGCTCAAGCGAGCCTGCCAGGGAGGCCAACTCGTTAGCCAGTGTTACACACTGCGCAGCACTGGCATAACAGGAATCAAAAAGGCCAGCAGTTTCCCTATCCTTCTCGGATAGGAGCACAAGCCGACCGCTGGGCCCAAGGGAGGCAGGCGCAACTTGATCCATGATGAAAACACGACACCAAATAGTGACTGAATTCGCAAAAGGTACTTCTCCTTCAGAGGCAGAGAAGAAAATGATATAAAGCTTCAAGCTTTCGCTCTTTATATGAGCAGCTTGAACCTCCTACGGGGTGGTAAGCCAATTACTCTTTGACACGCAACGCGGAGGTGTCACAGGGGAAAACCACGTGAGCATATTTTTTCTCACGCGATGAGGCAAAGCCTTGGTGGGGTGAACCACTAGCAAAGCCCATTAGAGGTGATACGTACGACACAGAACTGGTTTTGGATTTATGTTGTGGTTTCATTATGCGGAGGGTGGGGCCTAGTAAGTCGGCTATGCGGATCATGGAAAATTTTGCCACACCAGAAGAAAAGAATTTAATTTAACCCGGGAAGTCCCGTTGAGATTGAAATCACTTTTTCAAGGGAGCCCTGGGGGTTTTGATGAGGAGGGAGAGGAGGAATTGCACAGCCAATTAGATCAGGGTATGATGAGGTGGCAGGTCAAAAGAGCCAGGTAGGGACTTTAGCCATGACACTGGGGAAACCACTACTCTTATCAAAGAGTGTCATAGGATCTTTAATGACCACAGTGCAACATCTCATCCAAAAGACAGCACCACCTTCAGTACAGTGTCCCCATCACTGCACTGGGGTGTTGGCGATTATTCTGCGAGAGGGAAGATCACCACCTACTGGCCCCCAACACCTCTTCCAGCAGCAATCTGGTTTTCCTCAGCAGTCTCCCATCCAAGTACTGACCAAGCCCACACCTGCTTAGCTTCAGCCACACAGCTGTAGCAGATCGAATAGTGGTATGACTGCTGGCAAGAAATGTAGAAAAGTTAAAGTCAGTTGATTACGCACAAATAGTCAGAATTTCTGACAATAATACCCAAAACTCCAGATGAAAGGTTTTGTCTCACATTCTATGACTTCTTCTGCCCCTGTGGCTCTGTGACGAAGCCTTCTTAACATCGAAAAATAATAAAGCTACAGCCATTGGTGTTAATACTAGACACAAAAATGCATCAAATCATTTTATCAGACAACAGTTATATCCCCAAAACAGGGTATTCACAGGGAAGACCAAAATTACACCAAGCCCAAACCATTAAATCAAAACATTAAACAATGTTGAAAGTCATTTCAATATCTTACGTGACCAACACCTGCCACAGCTTGACAGTGTCTTGGATAGCTCAGAACGAGAGAAAATAATTAAGAAAAACTCAGTAGTCCATAACTTCTTTTGTTGAGAATATTTCTGACCTTCCAGTACAAAACCAGTCTAAAGTCTCAATTTTCGGAAACTCCCAGAAAATACATAAAAACTGCTTTAATAAAAGGTATAGTTTGTTGAAATTGGATCCCTATCGGACGATATATGGGTATTTCAAGAATGGGGCCAGTGAAAATTTAAAAAATCCAACAAAGTACTATTTAAAGTTTGTAAAGAATAGTCTTCAGCAATGCATTCTATTCTACGGCAATTTTAATTAAACTTGGCAGCACTTGCCCGCCAACAACGGTTGTTTGTTTACTAATGTGAATTTATGACGAAGAAACTGTAGAAATTTCCAGAAAGCGGGGAATCCCAGCCATGTTTTGATACCAAACATGTATTTGGTATATTTGGTACGTGATTCTTATGTGAAGCAGGGGCAAAAAATTGTTTTAATGCATTTTTTGGCCTTTGTCTTGGATAAATAGATAGGTAAATTAAGATAAACTCTCATTTCAATCATATTTTTGGTCATTTAGGTTTATGTTTTTATCCCTTATATTTCTTAAAATATTGATGTTTTTAGAAACGTTTGGCATGAAAATCCAAAAATCAATAATTTCACCGTACTGACACTTGCCTGCACTGCAAATTTGGACTCAGCAACTTTAAACTGGTCTAGTACTTGAGGGTTACATTTATTTCTCAATGAGATCAAATATATAAAAAGAAAATGTATTATTTTTGCTGAAATGCATTAAAGAACTTTCTTCTGTAAAACAGATAATAGTAGACAGTCAGTCAACCATTGGTCAACTTGTATAACCCCCACCCCCAAAAACAATCACTCCCAAAATCGATAGGTTTTGTGAACTTAGCGCACACAAGGCCCATGCTAAATATCAATCAAATCAGTTGAAATTTGTGGCCTGCTGAGTGCTCACAAAAAATATCTAAGAATGCTACGTGTCGATCACTGATCCATACTATCCCCGAATTGTCGTCCGGGATACAGTAATGGAAAATAAATATTGACATACTGAAAAAATATGAGTTGCAGTAGCATTCATGTCCTTAAATGACTGGTAAAAGTGAGAAATTTACAGGAAGACAAAGACGTTTTGTCAATGTTTAGGCCCAGAGCTTAATCACCAAAAAAACATTCCGTTTTTATCGTCTCAGAAAAACATTGAGTGAACTTTTGGCCAACTTAAATCGCTTGCAAGTGCATTTGAAACTTTTGAAGTGCATTAGACAGAGAAATGTTCTATTCAGCAAGCTTTTTACACATATCAGCCAGTGACTGTATTGACAGCAGTGTTGTGTCAGACTTCTTCGATCCAATAGAACATTTTCCTTCCACTAATTTTGTCAAGTAGTGTTTTTGAACAAACATTGCAGACACAAACGTCAGACATACGTAGACCAATGCTACGTTAAGAATCACAATGAAGAAATGCGACAGCATGACTGCCCGAAATAAACGTTTCTGCATGGCCTCTGTCCCTTGAACATTTTTTTTTTTTCTCTTAAATACTTCCCTCTCAAATCTGTATATATTGTCAGGGTTTTGTCCGTCAGATGACAAATGGCTGTCTGAAAGGCTGGAACGAGGGACGGGACTCGATTGCAGGGTAGGGTGAATGAAGATTTTAATAAAAAGAGACATTACAAAAGGGGAGCAAGTTCCCTTTAAGAAACAAGACAGATAAGGAGAAAGGAATATAAAATCTAAGTTAAACAAATAGATACGCAGGAGGGCAAAAGCAGCTAAACCACATCGCGCAGCAGTGTGGACATTCAATGCCATGCAATAAGGCTAAGATCTCCTCAGCCTTATATGGGTGCAGCTTGCAGCTCAGGTAATGAGCTGCAGGTGCAATTAAATGTGAAAGTGAGTGAGGAAGTTGCCTGGAGGAGGGCCGGAGACAAGAGCTTCACATATATAATGCCAACTAACAGAAATTTACTCGGTTGTGTCGTTTGAGGTCTCTACCTCTGAGTATTTCCGAATTTAAAATAAAGTTTGAACCACAACTTATGAGCTAGTGGGACATTACAGCAATGAAACACAGCTGGCTGGTAGCTAGCATCGTTATTAGCTATAGCTATGCCGTTGTTAGATCGATTTTCTTAAGTTCAAAGGGAGAGGCCTGGCATCTTGGCTCTGTGGGGGAATTACGGAAAATTAAGCCATGCTAGCAGCCAGAAATGTAGAAGGACGTGAGTGAAGGGCAGTATAATTAAATTTTTACCCAATAAATTTTAAAACATTATTAGACGGGTACTGCTAAAATGCTAAAAAAAAGGGTAGCCAGGTACCTGGCTAGACCCTTGATGTAAAGTCAAATGAAATATCGGCTTATAGCATATTTGAAGTCAGCTTCTTCTCCAATACAGAAGAGCAGTGCCTCACACTTAATGTCCCCAAGTGTGTCAGAAAACTGCATAACTGTGTTCAGAATCATTCCTAAAGGGGTATTTCATATGAAAATTGGGATTCCCCGTCATTTTTCCGTTCCCATGCGGTGAACCTCCATCAAAACTGATTGGTGACATAAGTAAGACGAATAACTTCCATGTCCCTTAAATTGTCAGGTGACCTGTTGGTTCACTGTTAAGGATCAGTTGGCGTGGATGAAAAAGTCACAGTGAATTCATACTTCTTTTACTTTTGTGCTGCATACATGCTGAAAGCATGACTGCCAGCCAAATGAAATGGGAAGGATTTCTTATTTATGGCTCCTCAGACTGTCAAGATAGAAAACGAGCAAATTCACTTTCCATATTTTTTTCACGAAGAGTGCCTTTGGATATTCACTCTCATTCGGTGAAATACAACTCTGTCAGACAAAAAAAAAAGCGGTAGAACAGGATGTTTTTACTTCAGTCATGCACCATCTGATACAAGAGGAAACGCAGTGTATCCTCAGGAAAGTTCAAGTTACACCACATAAATACATTTTACCAATTTGAATTAAAAAGACTAAAACGTGCACCCCAGGTCAGTTCCAAACCCAGCTTTCCAAACCTGTCCCCTGAACACCCCCAGCATCACTCTGCCAAATTTTGGAAATCTTTAGAAAATGATCCTCTCCCAACCAAGAAAAAGGTTCCTGCAAAGTGAATCCAAGGGAAAAAAACGAAAGGGTCAAAATTATTCTGTAATTTCCACTTAATGGAAGCAATATGGAGGATTGACGCACTGCAGGGTAAAGAGAAGTGTATGGGTGCGTGTCAGACGTTCCTGCAGTCAGTCTCCTCTCGATGAGTGCACGATGGGAAATAATCACACAATTCTGCAAGAAGAATGAACACCCCGCTCGTCATGCCTCTGGTACGAACCCACAGAAACCCCAGACCCATATGACGCCAATTTTAGGAAAAAATCCGCCATTTGCCAAAGTAATGAAAAAATAAATCCCCAAAATCTTGAGAGGAAAAGGCAGTGTTTTCACGTGCTGCCATTCAAACCCTCAACTTCCTCCGTCATGATAGATCCAGCTGAAACTCAAAATTTCAAATGCGCTCGTAATCCAGCCAGAAACACGTCAAGTGGACCACAGTTTAAAAGCCCTGACCTAACAGTCCTGCCGCCTGCGGCATTAAATTCGAGCCAAAATGGCCGTCAACCAGCAGCAGCCGAATGCAGTTTCCGGTGCGTTGTCTGCAGATTGCTTGGCCGACCTTTAAACCACGAAGAGGATGACGGCAACACTCCAGGGACCACAGGATAGAAAGAGACCGGCCTAAATATAGCCTATGACCAGGTACTTTCATTGGGTCTGACGAGTAAACTGAGTATCAAGCTGCTTTCACACCGGACGCGAAACTAATTTTTTGCATGACAGACGACGCAAATAATTCGCCTCCTTACATCCACTTTGAATGTAATCTGTCTTGCGAAAAATTTGTTTCGCGTCCAGTGTGAAAGCGGCTTTACTAACAGACTTGGAATTAGACATTGTGTATCTTTTTAAATTCTCTCCCGCCTCTTTGCTTTTCATACTGTAGGTGAGCAAAAAAATAAAAATAAAAATCATAATACAGGTCGCGCCGATCCTGGAGCAGACTTCTAGCAGCGGGACAGTACACGATGTACAAGATGCCATTACGTGACACACCTGTTTGCATTTATAACACTGCGCACCCATAAAGACCAACAGCAGCTGGTATTGTTGCCTGCTGTGTCTAATCGTTGTTGCTTAGTGATGTACTGTTACTGTTTTCTTACCGGGAGGATGGCACTTAATTAATTTGCTTGAGAAAATAACGTCTCAATGAAAATGCCTGTATTTAGCATTTTTAATGTTGTGACCATTTTATATGAGCAATAAGCCCCGCGAAGCCGTGGTTTACAGTGATATTACAAAAGCTAAAGAGGCTTCAGGCACTCCACTCAGCATCGCGCCAAACGACGCCCCTTAGTGGTTCTAAAATCTCTGTAAACCACAGCCACTTGGAGCTTATTGCTTTAATCTAATGGGGGGCACATTTTTGTTTTTATCTGAGTATTCATTCAGTTAGAAAGCATAAAATTAGTCTCCACTCAAAGTAGTTCACTAGCTGTTCTGTGTTGCAAGCCTTCACAGGCACCAGCTTGCGTTAAATGAAGGCCAGAAAAATTACCGTGACCACAAATTGTCAAATTCAGATGCGGTGTCAAATCTTGATGCAATGTAAAATGCGAACGTCATGTAAAATGTGGATACAGAACAAAACAGTGAATGTAATATCAAGTGTGAATGCAGTAGTAAGAAATATGGAAAAAATTTACAATGTGGATGTAATGTCAAGTTTCACATGGATGTCAATCTCAAACGTGGCTGAAATGACCACCAATTTGTCTTCAGAAAGATGGGACCAGCGACCAGGAAAATCCCCTTTTTCAGTTTTAATGGACAATAATGGGAAGAGTTTTTTTAATAAAGCAATCATGACAAGCGCACCAGAGTTAACGGTGTCTTGGAAACAAGATCGGGGCAGTTTTGCACTCGCCTGCCCTTACTGCTACAAGCTCAAGCTCATAACAGGAGGCCCTTCTCGAACTTCAAATTTAATCTCAATTTTGAATTTGATTTTCATCATTAAGTCGAACCCAGATGTTAAGCAGTCCGAGGTCAGAAAGTGAAGAAATGAAGTAGACTCCGTAGGTTGGTGCTCATCCTTTGCGGTTCGTTCATCTGCTTCTCTCCTGCGCCGAGATCCTCAAACAACGTCCGAGCTTCAGAGTGAACAACGGCAAGTGACATTCAGTGTCCAATTCTTTTTGCCATCCTGCTCCAGGTCCTCTCCATATCCTGCAGTACCCCCCCCCCCTGCTGGCGGAAGAGCGGTTTAAGGAAGGGGGGTTTTCCAAATTTTTCTCCCCAAGGCCCCGTAGGATTAACTGCCAGAGGCCAGAATCCTTGAATCAATAAACTCCCCCACACTACAGTCTGTAACACACAGAACTGTCAGCACACTGACCCATGGACGCACATCCTGCCTCCCATGTCATTACATTACAGACACAATTAAAATAATCTAATTTATGAATAAAATACAATCCAAACAAAAATAATATGTGTCCTTCAAATGACCATCAGAAATGGAGACGTGGAGAAATGAAACAGTGCTCCATGCCGACTCTAAAAGCCTGAATCGCAGAACCTCTTGGATTTAATTTCCTCCTCACTTTGTTGGCAGGTATAGATGAGATATTATGGGCCCGACTTTCACCCAACGAGAAAGTGCTTTTAGGCTGCCCTCACCCAAACGACTTTTGAGGCAGTTTCACTGTAGCCAAATTTGCAATATCACAATGAAATAATGGGAGTTTTGCTCGAGTCGGGGTGCGCTCCTGTCATCTCAATTGGTTGGCGTAAGGTAATCATAAAATTCAGTCCGACTCAAAAATTTTCTCCAAAGTACAAAAATAAATTGTAAAAAAAAAAATCTAAATGTTAAAAAAATGTAAAAAATCGAACCTGTTCATTATTTTTATTTACATTCATGTTCTCAAAAGTCTTGACTCAGCGCATGCAACAGGACAGGAATGTTTGACAACGTTCTTTGATTAACCAATCCCAAACCCCAAAACCCAAATCCCCCACCCAAGTTCTTTGACTCCTCAGCGATACGATTCCGCTGGCTCAGGGTCAGGGTGCGAATCCTCCCCCAGTCACTCTCCCCACCGCTGAGGCCTTTTGTTAGCGAGGTAATGACTCGCGGTTTGGCTTCAGAGCTTTGTTTACGCGGGCAGGTGCTAAAGACGGCTGTAACGACTACATTTCAGACCGCCTTTCTGAGACCTACAAACAGTGTTTACACAAAGCCTGGCATTACAGGCTGGGGTGCGTGTGTGTGTGTGTGCGCGCGCGCGCGCGCGTGTGTGTGTGTGTGTGCGTGCATGTGCGTGTGTGTCGGTGTGTGCGTGTCCGTGTGTTCAGGGTGGTGGAAAAAAAACAGTCATTCTTCTGTGAATCCATTCCTGCCTTCTTTCTGTTCAACAGATCTAAAACCACCCCAATTAAAATTAATCTCCATGACATCCATCACCACAGAACAAATTTTCTTCCCGCCACTATCTGAAGGCCCAGTACTTTTGAATGTTGAGGACTGAGTGAAAACAGGCTCATTAACAATAGTACCAACAGCCTCACCCTGCTGCAACTGACCTGATTTAACCCCTGCAGGAGACAGATCATTGAACATTAACCATCAGATTATTCCGGACTGAGCAGCCCAATGCAAATACTACAACTGCTACTGACAACAGAAACAGAGCAGCCATAGAGCAGCAAATTGATAAAAAATGTATTTCAAAAACCCGTTCTTCAGAAAGTTAATGTCTGAAATGTAGGCTTTCCCTGAAATTTTGGAATATTTTTAAAAAAATATTCACAGCAATACACTTTTTTTTTATCATTCATGACACCTGTGTTATACTTGGAACCATCATATGGGGGCTGCCAAGCCAATGTTGACATGGAGAATAAAAAACAAATTTGAAGTATTTATTATGATTGGTCATTATAAGTGGAAAACTCATTGTAATATATTGCTTAACTGTAAAAATGTAAATAATTATGTATATATGTATAATATATTGAAATAAGTATATTGAAACTAATTAATACTATTGCTGTCATTCCGTGACAATTTGCCTCTTGTAATTCCGTGACATTGACTTTTTGAAATTTCTTGACCATAAAGCAGGGTTAAAGCCAATATTTGTTTCTATAACTTACAGTATTAACAAAAAACACTTTAAATATGAACATATTGAAGTTTCATAACTTAACTATGACAGGAACATCATTTTCTGAATAGTTAAACACAACATTAAAAAAGCCACGTCAATTTTGTGTAATTCCGTGACGGAGTAATTTTTGCTCGTTTCTTCTATGAAAATTTCTCAAAAAATATATTTTCACTAAATAATATTAAAGAACAAGTTAATACCTTCAATATGACACATCATACTTGATTTTATCTTATTTAGTTGTAGAGTTACAACCCAAAATGTAGTAGGACTGTAATTCCGTGACAGCTTGGCAGCCACCATATGTGACCCATCAGAACAAAACCAGTCTAAAGTCGCTGGGTCCAAATGTGCAGTACAGGCTGATATCAATATCTACAATATCAGGGCGCTTAAATTATACATTTTTGGATTGAAATGCTAAAGGGTTCTAAAAACATCAATATTTTTATAAATATATGGATTTAAAAGGAAACTTTAACATAAATTCAAACAATTTCTCGCCGCCGCTTCACACGGGAATCATGGCAAAAATATTCATATCGAAACACACCAGCGAATCCCCACTTACTGGAAATTCCTGCAGTTTCTACATTAATGCTCCGCATTAACCAATAAAGAAGTTCTCTTCAGTAAACAAACAGCCTTTGTTGTCAGGCATGTGCTGCCCAGTTTCATTAAGGAATGCGTTCCTTAGAACTCTTCTGTACAAACTTTCTAAGATTTTTAAAATTTTCACCCGCCCTTGTCTTAAAAAATTTAAATACCTATATCTTGCCCAACAGTGATCCAATTTCAACAAACTATACCTTTTTAGGAAGGAGTTTATATGCGTTTTCTGGTTAATATAAAAACTCAGTTTCAGAAAATTGAGACTTGAGATTGGTTTTGTACTACATGTATTCTCGGACAGACAGCCGACTGATTGTTGACGGGTGATGTTCAGATGACGTGGCAGAGACCTGCCCGTAACATGCCAATGACGCTTTTCTCTCTCCTGCGTCGTAAGCTGTTCCATTTCCTTGATGCCATAGCATTTTTTTGGTTGGTTTCATTACGCTATTGACCACACCCAAAAGAACAAAAAAAAAGTGACACTGTGCACATCACAAACAGCTCGATGTTTGTTATTACAGAAGTGCATTGGTGCTTCCATGTGGCGCGCGTCAGGATTGCAATACCGCTCGCTTTTCTTTATTTCCACTCATATTTCGCTGGAAAAGCAATAAAAATTGACTGATTCTTCAATTTGTGACAAATACAGTACACATTTCACTGGTGATTTTTTTAATGGCGCTAAGTTTTTACAGTTTTTTTTTTTCCAGGAGTATTCAGAAGTAAGAGAGACCAGGGACCAATGAGCCATCTCGCTATTTTGCCTGTTTTAAACAGTTCTGACATTTATTCATTACAAATATGTGAAATTGCACATTGGTCCCCGTGGCTAATCGAGCCCCAGTCTCCCGTATACTGTGAAATGATCACTGCCCACCCCTCCCCCCACCTCCAGGACTGAGTGGGTGTAGAGTACTGGAGTGCAAGGGCCCATGGGAAAGCAGCAGTGACGATGGAAACCCCCGTGTTTCCAAGCGTTTGTGTGAAAGGTGTAAAATTCGACCACAATTTCACGGTTACACAGCCAGACCGGTGTAACAACGGCATAACAATGCACGCTCACAAAATACCTGCGGGCGGCTTAACAGACCAGAATGTCTATAAATCTCATACACACATACTTCGAAGGGTTCGACAGACATTTTGGCTTCTCGTGTCCGGTCCGGTATTACGAGAATAAGATCATTCTCTGATAGTCTCTCGCCTACCGTCCTGCATTCCCAAGCGTATTTCCCATCGCTATAGAAATGTCAAATTACTTTGGCGGGGGGAGGGGGGGGGTCTTACAAAACCCATTTCTCCATCCCCTCATCGTCTTCGTTAATACTCTACTGTGCTCCACCGTGGGGGTCTTCAAACAGTGTATCCAGTCCTGCTCATCACTCCTCATTCCACCAACTATCTAAACATGTCTCTCTCACTTCATCAGCGGGAGAGACACGGTCCCCCTCACCGGCAGCCCGGGACAACACTACTCTTCTTCTTTATGTTTTATATTGTTTTACTCTCCTCTATATACTCTGCAAAAAAAAAAGCTACGGATCACTTGCTTTTGACTCAAGAACGTGAAACGTAAAAACTGAACGGAAATCTCAATCTGTTTATGTCATTGGTGTTAGACCGAGACACAAAATACGTCAAAACGTTTCATCAGATGATTTTATGACCCCAAAACAGGGAATCCACAGGGATGACCAGAATAACATCAAGCAGTGTCCAAAGTCTTTTCAATATCTTGTGTGACCAGCTTCAAACTCTCACTACAGCTTTGACATCATCTTAGGAACCTCAGACCAAGAGAAAATCACAAAAAAAAAAAAAAAAACTCAGCGATCCTCAACCTTTTTTTTGTTGCGTATATAACCTACATTGGCAGGACTCACAGGCAGAGAGAGCTGGGCGGTGGGATTGCGGTCGACTGTCCTTCTTCTCATTCGTTCCGTTTTTTTTTTTTCAGCTTGAAACTATTTTGACAATCTCCACCCCAACAGTGAAGAACAAACCTCACTGCTGCTCCATTTCATGTGTTGGTGCGGCCTTACTACAACACACAGCGATTCCTCCGCACTATTAACAGGGAAGGTGGCAGTTCTTTAATTTTGCGTTTCACTGGCCAGGTGTGCGCGCTAAACGTGCTAATTGCGACGGACCTCGAGCAGTCTTCCACAGCCGAGGGTGCTGATAGAAAGAGAAAGGGCACGCCCCGCGGCAATTTACGAGCTGTGCATTTTTTGGCGGGTTCTTTTCGACTGCGCCCACACTCTCTTCAGGAATATGCAGGGAATGCATTTCATCGTGAGACCGAGTCACTGCGTGAGCCAGGCACATCCCCGATCATTTTAAAGCCACGGTTCTTTCTCCGAAAGTTTATTTCAGTTTTACGTTGCATTTTTTATTGTCACAAGGAGCACCTGCATGCTTTGCATAGTTCTTTACAGGTGCTGCTACACAAAGAGGAGTGAAGTTCAAGCGAGATAAGAAAACAGATATTTTCTTTTTTTTTCATTTTAAAAGGCTCAAATTTTAGTGAGCAATGAAATTAAAAAAAGCCTCAACATTTACACGAGGTGAGTGTGATACAGCCCTTCAGTGAAAACAGAACAGCACGGAAACAGAACTGCTTGCCTGCACATCCCGAGAGAACAAATTTACAGGCCAAGCTGCTTTCTTGAGTTGCATTAAATTCAACTAAATTTCATTTCTAAGCCAAAAGCGCCAAATGCCCAAAAGCCGGCAACAGGCCTCCTGCAACACGGCATGCATCTTCTAGAAAAGCGCTCGAAGCAAGGACACCTCCGCCGAGGCCAAATGCCTTAACTCGCAATGTTGATGAAACCGAAAAATAATATATGTTTCCACCCAGTGACTTGGATCTGGTCCAAAATTCAGTGGGTTCTTCGTTGGCGCACGCAACACCCTCTCACCGAGTTTCACGAAAATTGGGCCGGTAGTTTTTCCATAATGCTGCTGCTAAAACAGACAAACAAACCCACAACCAGACTGAACCAAAAACTTTATTCTTCAGGCCAGAGGTAAAAATCAACTGCGTCATTTATTTAAAACTATCCTGATCTCACAAACTGGTGACCATCCCACTGGTCCAGGATTCTTCGTCCCTGGACCTCTCCTCCCCAAATTTTTCATCCCCGGAATTTTGTCCAGTAGGAATTTTCATCCCTGGACTTTTTGTCCCCATGAACTCTTCATCCCTGGATTGATGGTCCCCAATAATGCTTTGCTCTCTTCCTGCATTATAACCCTAACCCTAAGCCTTGGTGATCCATTCATTGTCCGTCCGTCCATCCATCTGTCAACAATAATGGCATGTTTTGTTATCAGTGTGGGACGAAAAGTCCTGTGACCCCACACTACTCACTGATCCTCATGACCCCCATACCAGGCCAACTGCTTTACTCTCCTCGTCTCGAGTGAAAACACACATTATGAGGGCAAACCACAGCTTAAATGACACACACAGTCACACACACACACACACACGCATGCACACACACACACACACACACACATGCATGCACACACACACACACACACACAATGCAGGGCCATGTCATAGGAAACTGCCAGGCGCGCTGGTGTTAAAGACGCAACATGCCTTGCCAAGGCCTGACAAAACACAAACAGCTCCGGAGTCTTAGGAAATGCCTCACAAGCCAGGACAAGTCACTGCACAGAAGCAAGAATGCCAACGCACGCACACACTCACACACACACACACACACACACACACACTGACGTACAAACGCACACAAGCATGGACACACAAACTTTCTGGAATGTGAGTTGAGAGAAAAAGGTGTGAACACATTGACGCCTTTACGTTACGCAGGTAATACCAGGGCACACATATCATGCATTCACAGCGAGGGCGGCCACCTGCGGTTTTCATAACATCCATACGCGGACGCTGCACCCCTCCCCCATCCCCATCATTCTGTATCAGTACCTGGCTATTACACCAATCCACCTCCATTGTTATCCCTTGCCGTGCGATTATGGGCTCCGTCAGTCCGTACGTCCATACGGACACGCAAAACTGAGGCGGTGGGGGATATTGCCATGTTAGTGGCAAACAGTTGTTATCTTTTGAGTGTGCCTCCAAACCCCCCCTCTGTAGATCATTCATTGGTTTTCCCTTCCATTTGTGTTTTTGTATCCAATCAGTTCAAACTTTACTGCAAAGAACAGCCCACCTAGTTTCAGGATAAATCTCTGGCCTCCATCTTTAGGGCCTCTTGCCATGCTGGTACCAGACAGAGCCGCGGACCTCAGCAGTTGGTTTTCATTTGTATTGTTCAACCACTCGTTCACAATTTCACCTGTACAATAAACTTGATAAAGACTATTGGCTTTAATTTCTCGGTTCTACGGCAGTGTTCAGCTGAAAACAGTGCATTACAATTTTTTTTCGCTTTTCCACAGTCATTCCATATCCCGGGAGCCTCAGTTTTATTGTCTGAATGCAGCGTAATCTCAGTGAAACTATATTTCACTTCTGTGATGAGATGGCTCCAACAGTCCGCTGCAAGAGAAGGTTGCCTCTAACCGCCAGCGTCTTGCCCTCCATCCACAGTTCAGGATTCAGGAAACAAGCCAAGAAGGTTTGGCCACCGCCTACTAATCAGGAGCAACCTTCACAAATGAGTTATAATCGTACAGCTGAAAAATCAACTCCACCACTGCACCACTGATGCCAGACAAATACCAACCCACCTCCAACCACCCCCTGCCCCCACTTCTCTATTCACTGAGGCGCAGGGCGAATTCGATACTCCCTCCGCAGGAGAGACCGCGTTTCCTCGCCCCTGAGAAATGTGCGGGATATCAAAGAGTGGGCGACTGAATTTAATACCGCCGCCGGTGTCGCTGGCGCCCTTAATCCTCGGCCTCATGGGGGGGGGGGGGGGGGCCTCCACAGCCAATTCTGAAGGGAAGGTCATCCCGAGAGACCTGCCCCAACGCTGGGGTAAACTCTTGCAGCGAACTGAACTGATCCGCCCCCCAAAATCCCTCACCGTACCCTTTTTGGCACGCTCGTACCCGATGCTTGGCACTGCACACCAGGAAGCACACCTCACCTCTCCTTCTACAAACAGGCAACAGAGACACACACGCTGGCAAACACACACACACACACACACACACACCAGTTCTGGATTACAGCAAGAGCAGTAATAATATGCCATGAGGTGACATAACATAGAGGTGATGATAAATACTGAAAGAAGAGGGAAAAAAATGGATCTCAGTGCAACAGGATCCAGACGACTTCAACAAAATGTAGTGGGAGAGCAAATGGGAGAGATGTGGGAGTAGAGAAAGACTAAAAAACTCTGAGCTCTCCAAAACCCGGCGCGGTATCAGCAGGGCCGACGTTTTATCGGGAAACAGGATTCCGCAGATTGAGTGCCACCATATGGAACCGCTTTACCCATAATGCATTTCCTGAATGTGAATCTCAGCTGCAGAACGTCTCCTGTGTCACCAGTGCGGACAGGGCACCGCTCATTCCCGCAGCCCCAGGTGTGCCAAGGTCTTCCTCACGACACCTGAGCTCGTTAAACCAGTTACCTGCAGCACACAGAACAGCTCACACCGGGAGAATATGAGAGGCAGGTGCAACAGAACAAGATGCGAACGATGACCCGGAAGCGCTGCAGTTTCTCAACAGAGTTGCTGAAGTGGGGACCAGCTGACTGAGGTGTGCACTGGAGTAGGACATTTAGAGAAAGCAGTTGTTTGCAAAGCAAAAAAAAAAAAAAGAGGTCAACAAAAGTGGGTGGACTCATCTGGTGACCTTTGACCCAGGTGAACACAACATGGTAGATGCACGAGTACACATCCGCATAAACACATTTCAGAGGTATGAAGCCCTTGTGCCGAACTGTTGCAGAGATCTCATCCACACAAAATAAAGCACATTTTCATATCCAGTGACCTTGACCTTTGACCCAGGTGAATCTAACATGGTGAGAAGCACAACTAAACATTAGAATCAACACGCGCCGAAACTATGAAGTCATTTGTGCCACGAAGGTGCTGAGATCTCGTCTGCTGAAGAAAGCGTGATGCTAACACCGATGCTAGCAAAAAACAAGTGTAAAATGCGACCGTAGGGTTAAAAGCAGGTAAAAATCTCGAAACTCATTCTGATGTGGCTGAACTGGTAATCAAACACACTATCGCACAGGGGTCCTATCGCATTGTTGGTAAATTAATAAGGAACTAAGAATCTTGTCCCGATGAAGAAACAGACTTCGATGTTAGTAGCAAAAGCAGTAAAAAGTTTATTACACAGCCGGCTGTGGGAACAACAGCGTAATGCAGAGTTCAAAATTCCTTAATTTTTTAAGACACTTAAAACATGTTAAAAGTACGGACATTTGCAAATGATTTCTTTAATGTTAGCAGAAGTTGTTGCTGATTGGTCCTGGGGTTTACACGTTGATAAAAAGGGATCCTCTACAATTGGGCCTCTCCTGAACCTCTCAACTTAATTGGTTCAATAGATTCCCAACCCCCGGAAGTGAGCTCCATATATAGGCATACAGACCCTCCAACTAAAAGGCGCTAGTGCATACTGTGTCCTGTCCGAACTGAAGACAAACGGGCATCCCAGCTGGAAGTCACAAATAGGCGATATGTCCTGTCGGACCCGATGGCTTCTCTCCATCTCTGAATACACATTCATCACCCATTGATCAAACCGCCACCACTGTTCCTGTATTCAACAGGATAAATGCCCATTATTAGGACAGCTTGTTTGGCAAAGGACACTTTAAAACGGTAAATAATAAAAAAGAACCAATGAACTTCACTAGTCTCATTGCTCCCTCGGGCCACTATGGCTAAACCAGGTGTCCGCAATTTCAAGAGTCGAACATAGGCTGACGGCGTAATTCCAAGCCCAAATGCACTACTGCTGAAAATTTTTGTATCACAGGTGATGTATACATTGATTAAACTAGAAGCACGTGGCAACCGAGCACATGTATCCCCTGAAGGCCCCCCAGTTGGGCCCAGATGGTCCCAGAGTACCCAAAATCAATAGGTGTCGTGAAGTTACCATAATACATGTCCCTGCTAAATTTGAGAAGAATCGGTGCACTTATGTGGGCTGTAGAGCGTTCACAAGAAAATCTCTGCGGACGTGGCGGACGCGTGACGAGGCCAAATCCATAGTATCCTCCGACCTTCGTTCGGGGGATACAATGAAGGAAACCTCGCATTACAGTGGTTCTCTTGTAGTAATGTGCAGTGGTTAATAGGGTCCAAAATATAAAAGTCACTGGCTTTCCCACAGTACCTTGTGTATGGCATGTAGGGTACACAACAGTTCCCGAATCAACAGGGGGTTACATATCACAACACCATTAATATCTAAGGCAGTTTCCACATCTGAATAAAAGCAAGATTCCAGAAAAAACGACAAAAAATCACAACAGAGCAGCTATCCAAATTGAACCCACAGCTGGGCTCGTTTTTAAAATACATTTTCCCATGTTGTATCTTTTCTTTTAAAAGATGTCATATCAGAGTGTCTGGTGCAAAGATGACATAGAAGAAGCCAAGCGTAATTTTAGGCGGTGTTTAACAGGAACCCCTCCTCCCCGCGGAGCATCACGGGATTCGGTACTGATGCTATCGGACCGCGACACGCGAAAGTACCGGGTAAAAGCAGAACGCAGTGTGTGCAAGAAATATAACGGCCCGACCAAAAATGCTATGACCACTGGTCTCTCAACAGGATGGAGGATCCTGCAGGCTAAACGCGTGCAGTGGGTCTCACGAGAGATCGCTCTTCCGCCACGTCAGCCTCGCCTCTCCCGAGTGTCTCGAGGAGGGGCGAAGTGTCCCGCGACACAAAGCAAGCGCCTCTTCACAAAGACCAAGAGGAGCTGGAAGCGTCCCGATACTCCCTCTAACACACTGCTTCCTTCCTTCCTTCCTGAGAGGGCACATCCGGCATCGTGTCCCAAACCCTCGGTCTCACACAAAGGTAGGAAACAGCCTGGAATCGCCAGGCGCGATGCAAACCGGGGACTCACCCCCCCACCCCTCCCCACCCCCCCGCCCCAAATCCCCATCATTCCTTTCTTTTCATCTCCCAGCCTCTGCCACAGACAAATTTTCCACTGATTGAGGAAATCATAAACATAACAACCCACACAGTAAAGCCACTGATGAATTAGGCCCCTGTAAGCAAGTTGCCAGTAGGAATGAACGCTGTAACCGGCGCTCTGAAAGAGGCCTGATATCTGTACAATAGCCAGTGAAAGAAAGGCTCTCATATCTCGCAAGCCTCCCGGCCTTTGCTCTGGTGCTCTATCGGGCAGTCAGCCTGATCAAGCCGAGTCACCAAACATTTCCTGCGGCATTATGCACTCATGAACACCTCATTAAGAAGGTAACTTTTCTTTTGAGCTTTACAGCTCAATCAGAATGAAGCTAGCTCTTCAGGGGCAGCTAACTGTCCGTAGGCTAACGTCTGAACTCCAGATGCGAATCAGCTGACCGGCCACCTCGATCAACCTCACAGCCACCTACCCCCAGTCAGGCGAGTAGAACTGGACTGACTTCCAGTAAGAGAGGGGATTCCCTTTTCACGGGCCTGTGTTAAAGTCAATGTCCTTCAAAGGTCCACGGTGACAGCACAGTGTGTAGCCCTGTGTATCTGCCACACAGTGAAGTGGGTTCTGTGAAGATACTCAGTAGGTAAGGCACATGCAGTGCAGGTCACACCTATATCACAGGAGAGAGAAATGCAAATAATCAGCTCTGAAATCCAGGCCTGCCTATAGGGCTGGAGTCGCACAGATAAATGGAGTGTCTTATCCAGAGCTCTTTCATGGGGGATAAACTAGAGGGGGGAGGTGGGGGGGGTCTTGGGGAGGAGCCTGAGCAGAGGAGCAGGAGGGCGAAAAGAATGGGACACTGCAGATGAAATGTCACTCGGTGTTGTCGACTCTGAAGCTCCGACTTCGTTTGAGAATCTCGGCGCAGGAGAGAAGGAGGTGAACGAACCGCGGAGGATGAGTACCAACCTACTGAATCTACTTATTTTTTCCAGGACCTCAGATTCTTCAAAGACAGCACGGACAAATCAAGCCAAATCCAGTTTGTGACAAAATTCTTCAACTGTAATTCAAGAGGGGGCTGGTGGAGGCAGGAGTAAAAATTTAAATTTAAAATGCGAGCAAATATTGTAAAAATAGACCATTTCAAGGACTTATCGCAAACAGCAGCTAATACTCATCACAAACTAAAACTTGTCGCACTGAGGAACACCCTGCAATAAGGACAAACCAGTCAAACTGGTCGGTAAATTTCAACTAGCAAACAGTCTATTGCCTTACTTCACCCTGACACTTGCTCTCGGGCTTTTGTGGTTGATTTCCGAGTAAATAAACGTCAAACTCCACTCCAGGAGTTTCTGGATTGTCGGTTATTTCAGTTTCAGAGCATTTTTGGCGTTTATTCAGCGACATGAAGGATATTTCAGAAGTTGTCAGCTGAATGTAGTTGCAGTGGCCGAGACTTGAGGCAGTTCACTAAACCTACATTACAAGTGACATAAAGACAACATTCCCTAGAAAGTAAAGAATTTCTTTAATTGTTGGTATGCTGCCTTGGCAGGGAAAGAGAAGAGGGTTTACACTAGTACTTTGCACCCGTATTTAAAACACTTTATAAAACATTCCTGGTCTCGTCAGTTAACATACAGGCTAAAACCTAACCCCTCCTTAGTTCTACTCTGATCTTCACGAGACAAAAACTGCACGGCCTTTGGATTATACACCACCACTGAGGCCCAATGAAAATAAAGAGGGGGTGAGTTTGGCAAAACATACAGACTCATCACCCCAAATCCCTCCCCCAAACCCCCCCACCAAAGTCAGTTTTTTACTGGACAGTCTGGACGATAAGAGCAAGACAACATCCGAGACAGAGCTATGAAGAATTTCGCCCAAAAAAATTCTTATCTCTTCTCTATTAAATGGCTTGTGTGTCAGTGTGTGTGTGTGTGTGTGTGTGTTCATACCAGGTCAGCTGTGTTTTTAGCGGTTGGATCGCACACTTGCTGCACCCGGGGAAGTGAGGATAAATTTAGCCCTCCACCGCGCCCCCGTTTCAGGCCTCTCACAGTCGCCTCGGTAACGGCCTTCCCACTTTATGGACTTTGATTCAGAGTGGGCGGGGGGGAGGGGGGCGGGAGGCGCACCAGAATCAGCCATTTGACGGACCTCAAAGTCATTATGTACCATAGACGGGGCAGAGACAGACAGATTAATGAACAGGCAAACGACCAAGTCAGTCCAAGTGCAGCTTTACAGCACTGCGTGGTTTCGAGGTTAGCCCGTTTGCACCAATACATCCAGAATGGGCTCGACTCGGGACATCGGCAGCACCCTATGCCTTGTTCTCACGCTTCACCCGAGCCCCACAGTCAACTAAACTACAGTTCTCATAATCATCTACATCGACAGACCGTAATTCAATCATGGTTAACCACACACAAGCAGAAAAGAGGTCAAATATTTATTCGAAATGACGAATGACAGAACTTCACTTTCTTTGCTTACATTGCATTGTGAACATCTGCGGCACTCAGCATTCTAAATTTGTTCACACGAATACACACAGCCAGGCACGTACTGTAGACGATGGTCGCAAAATGCATCTACTTGAAGAAAGAAAGGAATGCGATCATTTAATTAACACCATCAACAATGCCAGGCTATAGCACATCCCACGCATACAGTAGGCTAACAATGCCTCGCTTGAGCGCCACGTAATGCGACCACGAGCCGCAAATGCCATCTGTCCGCCGCTGGGTTACGAACGCGCTCACCGCTAACCGCTAGCGGCACTTTCCCACACAAAGGGCGTGCTAACCCAGCCCCCGTCTGCTTTCAACTCCCCAAAATGGGCACTTAAGACTTAAGAGGAAGTCGACAAAGGCCGGCTAATGTTATATTTTAGTGGTTTTCATGCCGGGGCCGAGAAGGGGATAAGAATCAGAGCGGTTTATCTGTTCAGTAGGGCTCTTTGGAAATTTGTAAACACACCAGCAATCAGAGGGACTGCAGACGGAAGAGAAAGTGCTGGAAGATTCACTCCATGTTTTTGCCAAAAAAGATAAGGGGCCGACGGCAGGGGCGGCCAGATTAAGATTTTTTGTTTGTTTTTGTTGTTTTTTTTTCGAGATGCAGAAACTTAATCGCAATTTTATCCCTTTCTAGGGCTGCTGATGGGTTTAATTTTGAAAATCTGACAAAAAAGAAAAAAAAACAGCACTTGGAAGGTTAGAGAGAAAAGTTTTAAATCTCTTTTAATTGTCCTTGGAGGAAAAATGTCACTAAGGAAACTCTGGCTTTTGTTCAGAATCCCCTTACTCTGCAAGATCTTACGAACGGTTTCGGCAATTAAAGGAATTTAACATAAGTGAGTAAAATTCCCAAGCCAATGTTTATCTCTTGCTAGTTCCCGCTCATTCAAGCATAAAGAAAATAGAATTAACTCTAGAATACAGAAATGGACAGCTTTATTAGTCAAAGGCTCACAAGATCACATCAGAAATGTCTTCAAACACCTGCTTTTGTTTTGAGTTCACAAATCCCAAACTTGTTTCTTAAGATCGTCATCACCAATATCCTGGGAGTGACCACATTGGACAGATAGTCATGTCTTGGTACTCCGGCTCCTGTCATAAATTCCTGACACATGATTGGCCGAAGAGGCCAGCGCGTGACGCTGACCCCAGGGTAAACCCAGCAGTGTGCAACACCCTTCAGACTCATTAGGGAAGGAGGTGCGATAACCGGCCTTCACTCAGTCACAGGGAACAAACTGTGTCAGAGGGCGCACCCCCCTCCCAAAAATTAACCCGTCACAAAAGCCCCCTGCGTCCCGCGGCACAAAACACCTTTTTAAAACTGTCCTCCTCGCAAGTAGCCCCTCGTACTGGGGGGGGAATTCCACAGATCCTGCTCGCGTCGTTACCTTTACTCCCCCTCGTCCCCCTTATCGCTCCGGCCTTCCCAAAAACACCCCCCACCACCCGCACTGTTTCCACAATTCCTCATCTCCTCAGAGAAACCTGTCCTGGGGATGACAGAGGCCCGTCCCACATGAGGAGATGACAGATATCTGCTTAAATATAAGTGCTGTTTATGCCTTTTCGCTTTTTTAAGCTGCCCGTCTTTAGTGGCTTACGTGAGCCAAGTGCGCGATTAGCAAAGGCACGAATGGAGACGTACGGAACTCGACACGAAAGGCCTCCGCGAGGGAACGCTACGGACCCCCCTCACCTCGTCCCCGAAACTCAAGATACCTCCTGCTTGCTGACGTCAGGGCGCACGGCGGGGATTTGGCGCAGGGGTAAGCTGGGGGATGGCGGAACAGCGCTTTTGTCTCGCGGAGGGGCGCCTGTCGTGTACGTGCGGGTCGGAAAGCGCTCCGCTGGAATGTTTTCCACTGGGAATAGGTCACCGCAGCCGAGGAACGCAAATTCACAGAGCACACCCCCCCCCCTCCGGGCCAGACCGTAAAACATATTGGTCGCAGTATTAGAACAGCTTAAACTCAGTCTACCAATGAAAGACTGCCGCCATTAATGCGAATGAATGCTTTTTGCTTGTAGTTATTTTTGCTGTTTTCACTGATCAGTACAGAGCAAGAAACTAACCAGTCAGACGGCTAAAGCTCAAAAGAACTCCAGCATCTCAGCACAGGGATTTTCCTGATCCCAGCAGCAGGATGAGGTCGTAGCCACCATTGGCCAGAGCCCCAAAGATTCAGATTTTGCAGTAAAACAAGCTACAAACCAAATTCTCATATGCACACACACACACAAACACACAGGCAACACACACAAGCACGCACACACACACACACACACACATACATGGTCTCACACAAGAACACAGATATTGATTCTGACTTTCTAAATCACTAGCTCAGTTCCCTGTAACCTTGCAGTGCTGCCTGGTTTTCTAAACACACAAATTCCTAAACAACCTCGTGCAGTGAATCCAGCAGTGACGCAGGATCAGGCAAAGACATGTACAGGACAGAACAACTGGTGGGGGGTCAACTGATTGCAGGTTCAAACCCCAGCTAAGGACCATTGGGATTTCCATCTGAGCGAAACAAAACCTGACTTCTCCAGAATTTCACATTCACTCAAGAAAACAAAACAAAAAAAAAACATAAATGTCTCAAGACAGGGGTGCCAGCTGAGAGAAAACAGAACTATGAAAACACAACTCTCAGATCTACCTGCCTCTATCAGGTACCACACTCCCATACTGTCACTGCGCACATGAGCTAGGTGCATCTCATTCACCCGACGCTCTTCATCTCAGCCAGGTGTGCAGACATGAGACCGATACTGCGTCCGCCGATCGCTACCCAGCCCTGTAATGGTAACATGGGACATATGCCTGTCCAAATATGCCTCTACTGGAGACATATGACAGTCCAGAGACACGTCCCAGCAGGACATATCTACTCACTGTATACATATTTGAGGTGACAGTGAAACACAGGAAAGAGCAGAGGCTGAAGAGGATGTTTAGATGCCGTTCATCACTCCTCAGACTCTGCCACAGACGCCTAAGTCCAGTCGGCCCGGAGCCTGACGGCATTAATCTGTGTGCATCACACACTCTGCTACCTCCAATTACCATTACCATCCCCAACTGTGCGATGTGAAACTAAACCAAGGGGCACGCACCACAGACTGCACACACAGGAAGAAAAGCGATTCTACCTATAGACACACACACACACTCACGCACACCCGTATACACACACATACACACATAGGCAAAAATCCTCTGTTTAAGTTCATTCAGCATGTTGTTATCGTGCTGGCAGAGAAAAGTATATAAGGAGACATTTTCCCCAGAATGGGATGAGAGGGATGTGTGTGTGTGCGTGCACGCAGGTGTATTTGTGTGTGTGTGCGTGTGTATGTCTGTGTGTGTTAACACTTCTGGAGAAGTGTTCTGTACCCACTGTGCTTTCACGGGTACAGTAAAGGTGAGTGTGAGTGAGTGTGTTTGTGTGTGAACGTGGGTTTGGGTGTGTTTGTGTAAACAGACGTCCGTGAGGTAGAGAGTCAGCCCTGCACACAGTTACCCCAGCTGTTGTTTAATCAGCACAGGCGGGTGACTGACAGCTGCTCTCCCCTCTGCACTGCATCTGCACTGCTACATCTCATACAGCACAGCAGCCAATGAGAGGCTTTCACCCTGCTCAGAGGTGGAGTCAGGTCCAGTTCAGCCAATGAGAGAAGGAATTATAAACACACTCATTAATCATGACGGGACGTTTCTCCATTAACCCTTTAAACTCCAACTTTTCATTTACGTTGTCCATCAAGTAGATTAAAAGTCAGAAAAAGTTTTTTTTTTTTCCATAATGTTGGACGATGTCACAAACATATTCTGTATCTGCAGGTTGCAGCGCTTCAACGAAGCTACATCACACACTGAGAGAAATATTCAAACCCAGGACACCATGTTTTTATGGCCCCAGCATTACGTCAAATGGAACGTATCTAGATCTTGTTCATCATTTTATGAACATTTTCCCTGAAAATCAGCAGGACATTTTTGGGATCGTTGGAAACCTTGGGGTCTCCACTAGAATTTAAAAAAGGCCAGAAGTTCCACGGGTTTGAATAAAGCAACTGCACTAGACAGACTCTTACACAGGTCAGTTGGTTTTATGAGGTTAAGATTTTAACCATCATATACTTCTCAATCCTCTATATGCTACTCTACAAGCCCACCAAAGAAAAACTGCCTGAATATTGTTACTGAAATGTTTTGTCAGTGTTTCAGCGCAGCCAGAACATTGCAGTAACATCATGCAAACTTTTTGTGGAAGCCGGGGTCATTGAATGGAGCAACCAGGGGAACCGTGGCAGAAGTTCCCTGGAAATCTCCCTCAGAAGTGGCGTAACACACCTCAAAAACGTCACACCTTGGGACAGTTTGTTGTCAAAATGCCAGATTCCCCAGGTGCTGCAATCTGTATCAGAAACAAGCGGCCGAGGAGACATGTGAACCAGTACCGGTCCTGACTCGGTCCAATACAGCAAGGACAGACTGTAAAGGCAGACTGGGGGTGGGAAGTCAGAACAGGCTTTTACAGGCAGATACCAACGAATGCAAGGAGGCCACATGAGTGTGAGAGAGAGAGAGAGAGAGAGAGAGCTTGTAACACTATTCAATAAATCTCCTGTAAAGTAGTTCAAAACCAGCCATCCAGAACGGAATTCATTAGGCCTAAACTATGCAGGGAACTGACACTCGAGACGTCAGCGCCGCAGCTGTGTCAGAGCAGCAGCACAGCTCTCTTTTCCCTCTCAATCCCTTTCTCTTTCTGTTATTTCTCTACCCTCTCCTCTCTCATTCATTTCCTGTCATTCTCCCCCTCCGCCAAAACTCTCTCTCTCTCTACACCACCCCCCCCCTCTTCCCAACAGAATTTCAGAGAAGTTCTCCAGACCAAAGTGAACCTTGATATCTCCACTTTGAGGGGGTTTTGGAGCAGTATCCACATCCGGCCCAATCACAAAGCAGATGGACCATCACAGCAGTGGATTAGCCAATCACTTCATCACATTGATTGGCCAATCAGAGAGCTGGATGCACAGGCCTGCAAAATGTCTATGCTCTGCTTACATGTGACATCACCCTATTGCTCCCTTGCAGGCCACATGTCTGGAGAAAGTGAAATGTGAATTAACAGCAAGAATGAACCTGAAGACCCACCCCCAGCGCTAAAAGTACTTAAGTCACAAAATGTCCACTTTGAGGAAATTGAGGCAGTGGACTTATGTAGCTATAAAAGACCTTCCCCCATCCTTACCTTACGGTGTGTGAAAATGTGATTTATGCTTTAAGTGACTTGAGCACCTGACGCTCTTCATTTAAATTAAAAACCAATGAAAACTGTGTTCAGTACTTCAGCTGCAAGTTTGGGGCCTGGAGTTTTAACCGAAGCGAGGGCGGAGGAGAGCCCAAGATGGCCGCTTGCATTTGAGCAGCCGAGCTTTACAGCGGGAGAAGCAAGGACTTACCCTGAGCCTCTGAAGCGGCTCCAAACACAGCCGTCTGTGAGCTCACTGAGGTAACTCCTAAATCCATCTTTCAGGTTATTTTAATAGACCGAGCGCAGAATACGACCCGTCAGCCAACAACAACAAATCTGTCGACACACTCCCTCTCGCTCGCCCTCCACCTCGCTCTCCCTCCCTCGTTCTCACAAGCTTTCCGCAGTTGTGCTCGCGATGGGAATCAAAACAAAAAACTTTTGTTTTTCTTGCACAAATGCAGAGAACGGAGAGAAACAAAATATACACTCTAGCGCAATTTCCCTGTTTCCGAGTCCAGGGGCAGGACATGCAATATATAAACAGAACATACATTACTTATGAGTCAAGCAGAGGAGGGGGGGCTTCGGCTGGGCCGAGCTACAGCTCAGGGTCCTGTGAGGTGAACTGAAGGAATTTAGGTCACAGCAGCAAAGTCTTAACCCCGACAGCAGCCGAAGATGGAAATGGTGGAGGAGGCCTCAGAGGGTACATGAGTGACCCCCCCCCCCACCATCCAACACCCTAACCAAGCCCAAAAACAACACAAATGCTGCCACAACCAAACCGGCATCAAACTCTCTGCAGACCCACAGAGAGCCGACGAGATTACAGAATCAACCGCCTTCCTCAAACTCTCCCCTCTCGCCTCTCAATCGCCCTCTCGTTCACTCTCTCACACGCCACATCTCCTGTCTGTCTCGCTCGCTCGCTCTCTTCCATTGTGCTGCCGTCTTTACACCCCCCCTCCCCCCCCCCCTCTCCCAGACCCCTTTAGCCGGCATCTCGGGCCGGCCCGACGCCCGCATCACCGATTTCCATTTTCATCAGTGGGAGTTCTTTACGAAACACAGGTCCCCGCGGTACACAGACTGTGCGTATTATCTGATCAAGAAAGCATCAGTCCCCTTTAAGTGGATTTCTCCACATAACTGCCCCCCCACCCCCATCCTATCTGAGGGGGTCCCCACAAACCCACAAAAAAGCCAACAAAGGCGCACACACACGCAGCCCCACAATGCAAACACTCTTATTAAGTCATGACTCATTATATAAACACAGAGGAGAAACTGATTCTATTGAGCGTCCCAGGCCGGGCCGGCGAACAAAAAACCCAAAGTTCCTGGGAGTCCCGGCAGACGGGATGCATAAAATCCAATTATCAGCGTCGAGGAATTAACATTCCGCCAGTCTGGCAGGTGATCGGCCATCTTTTCAGGCCCGCGCTGCGTGCGAGCGTGAGACCCGGGCTCTGTGAGGGACTCCGTCAGCCCCATTACACCCCCCCACACACCCGCCCCCCCAAAACCTTCCGTACAACCACCAGGCATCCCGAGGATTGCAACACTACAAAACACACGAATAACAGGTTAAAGAGCACAACTGTATTTATAGAACATACTTTTAAATTATCCAATAAGAATGAAGGTGATGGCTTGATTGGGAAAGTGACAAAATAGTCAGCGGCTGGAAACTATTTAATATGAGCCCCAGACCAGAGGGTCCAGCCTTGTTTTATAGGCAAAATGTTTAGCAATGATTCTCCAATATACACTTCAAAGAGCTTTATGCTGGTGTGGGCGGTACTGCATATTTTGGCACATATGTATGTATTGCGGTGTATGCTTTGCGTCGATACATCACTCATCTTCACCAATAACAGTAATTTCTTAACAAGCCACGCACAACTGTTGATGACTATAATTTAGTTGCAATTATAGTTAATTGCTGTTAGTAACTATAATTTATTCCAATTATAACAAACATTTTTAAACAGGGAACAATATGTGCGCAAGTGACCAGAATAAAATTTTCACAAGCTCTAATACCTTGTTGAACCGCTCTTGATTTTGATTACAGAGTATATTCATCTTGGCGTTGTTTTAATGCCGATTGCAACTTTGCAACATTTATTTACATCCACAGTAGAGTCGTGTTTTGGCCAAGACCTTGTACTGATGACGCGAGAGCAGAGCCACTCCGTGAGGTCTTCTCCAGCGCATCCCAAAGACTTTCACCAGGGTTAAGCAGGGTGGTTTAAGAAATGAGAAGCTATGTATATATATATATATATATATATATATATATATATATATATATGTATATATATATTTTTTTTTAATTTTTTGTTTTTTTTTGAAGACCACAAAGGAAAAACTGAACAAATTTTGCATCTTTGCTAATTTTATATATTATATATTATTATTATTTTATTAATTATTTTTATTTTATTATTTTTTTTATATATTATTATTTCATTTTTGAATACTTTTTCAGTGCTTTGTTTCGAAGATCATTTTGAATTTTTAATTCATCATTTCTCCACAACGTGAAAATGTGACTGATAATTTTTCCATTGCAGTCTTCAAATATAATATTTTTTTTATCTGAATGGGGAAACATTTTAGTGTCCCTTCTCAAGTCTCTCAAAGCCAATACCATTCGTAGAAGAGAATGATTAGCACCTCATCCGCAAAGAATAGCACTCATTATCACAGATCTTATTTGACACCATTTCTGGATAACCACAACACGCTGCAGTGCATTTAAGGCAATTACAACTAATTCCAGAGAAACCTTGCTTCTAAAAAAACGTGTGTCTAATCGCTCAAGTGCACAGAAACCGCAGGACCAGTGAGGATTCCAGTAAAACGTGTATCACCTGCCTGCTCTGACTTGACTTCAGAAGAACAGTGGATTCCGACAAAAAGAGACGATGAAAGGTGGTTAAACAGAAAGTTCCGGAGGTTCCCCATGTGCACCCATTCCCATTTTTCCCCGATCGATCAGTACACCAGCCAAACTGATGACAACACAGGCAGATTTACAGGCCACGTTTTGAACTCTTTAAAGAAAAGCGCGCTCTGAATTTAAGGTAGACCTTTCAGCAAGGGGAAACCAGTCTGGTTGTCTCTTTGAGGAAGATGTTATATATTTTATTTGAGCAAAGATATATTGCTCAATTCGTCCAGGCAAGCGTACATTTAATGCTGTACGGTTGGGCGTTGACGGAATTCAGGCTAAGAGCCTTGATCAAAGGTACAGCAAAGCTAACAAGGAACAAATCCAACCCCAAAACCTTGGATTTGTAAGCATGAATTAGCGAATCAATTTTCCAGCCTAAGAGATGCCGGCCAAAAACCCCAATAGGTGTGCCGTACTGCTCATAATTTACCTTCATCACACATCTAAAGGGGCTACAAAACTCCGAAATGTAGCCTCAACTCCTAACTCCACAACTCAAAAAATTCGACCTGAGAAAAGGTAATCTGGGAAACAAAAGCAAAGGCCTACCAAAGAAAACGGCCAAGCTGTGACAAAAGTTTATCAGATGCCTACCTTTTTCAAAGAACTGGCAACACAAAATCGAAAAACTGCCACATTCCTGTAAAGCTTCGCACCACAACACTTCGAAGTCGATCCATTTTCACCAGAACCAAACTCAAAAAAGTCGCACAGCCTGTAACATACCCAGAGACGAACCAAATGAGTTTTTAGTGTGTTGCTGGTTCTTTGAAAAAGGTAGACATCTGACAAACTTTTGTTACAGCCTGGCCGATTTCTTTGGTAGGCCTGAAGCCTGGGCATTCAGAGGCCTCTCAGTGAGTAAAGAGGGAATCTGATTGGCTGATGTCCCGGAGATAAACAAATATGACATCATACATGCACCACAGCTAATGGCTACGACCAACAATATCTCTTCCGCACATGTCTACGGAGACGGTTTTCCCCCCACTTGTGCAGCTCGGACTATCTAATGACTACAAAATTCATCCCGCCCGAATGCAGTAAAAAAAAAATGGACGATTCAATCACAGTGCAGCAGTGACAGGTACTTCTTTCCCCTCTTGCCAAACTCCGCCACTACAGAAAACCATGCAACTGTAATTAGACAGAGCTAAAATGTAGTCCATATTTAATTCAGTACCGCAAAAGCAGAAGCCAAGTAGGTCAGAAAATCTAGAAGCACTCTCAGTCTGCACCTATCAAATACTTGGAGGAGAATCAAACAGAATTTGACACAAAAAGCACCAAACAAAACAAACGAGGGCTGTAACCGCACTGAAAAAAAAGCGGCATCTTTCATGGTTTGGCATCCTGCTTTCCCCAAATGAAAAAGAATAACATGACATGTTTGCAGGGTTACTGCAGTATAACAGGGTTTCTGTTAAAAAAAAAAAAAACCTTCACAGTAGCAGTAGCCGTTGATTCATCCACACGAGTTCTTAATTTCTGGAAAGTCTGCAGACGATACCACTCAGAATGTCCATAAGGATTTTGGTCATATGGATTTAATGCAGTGTAAAATAATGCTGGCATTTTTTAAAACAAGACTAGGTCAAAACTTAGTGAATGGCTCAAATGTCGGGACATATTTGAGAACTGCCTGTACTAGGCTGTCCATTTTAATTTGAAATGCAAACTATACTTCATACTTCACCGAAGTATCTCGGCATTAAAAGGTGCAGCTGCTTTCAACCAAGACTTGGGTTTTCTTATCAGCTGGAAATGCTGTAAACTAAAAAGAGCCACATTCAATCCCTCAACATCTTTCCAATTCTGGCTGCCAGTTTGCACTTGGGGGGCCATAACGCACATACGCTGTGTTTAAAGTCAACTCCAACACGTTATTTATTAGTTTGAATTCCTTCAAACTTGGTTTTGTACAAAAGTGCCAACTTAAGACTTTGTCTCAAAGCCTAGAGATCTGTCTTGCTGTCGATCCCCTACAAAAGGCAGCTGTCTACATAGACAGTGTTTTAACCAAAATGGAACCTTATAAATCTAGGCCACTGAGACACTCTAGTTAGACAGTGATAGCGTCAGGAACTGTTCCTGTCCTCCACGCGACCGGTATTTGCTCTACGCAACTGATAGGAGTACTATCAGATTGGTCGGAACCTCTACCTTCAAGTGAACATGACAGAATTTTTCGCCCCTGCAAACAACTTTCCTTTTGCATAGAAGCTTTTATTAAGGCTTCCAACGCAGCTTTGGTCCATGATAAGGGGTAAAAAAGGCCCTCATTGTGACTACAGATAGCTGCCAAGTTCAACACAGATCATGTTAAATGAAGAATAATTCTAGGTAATAACCTCAGTATCCAAGTTTAATGTTACATAAAACTGAAGCAGCCAAGGTAGTAAAAACCCTTAAGAAAAATCAAAAATTAAATTAAAAAAATACTATAGTAATTCCGTAGTTTACCATAGTGATGCTAAAGTAAATCTCAAAAGTCAAACTCTATTATAGTAAACAATAGCAATGATACTCAATTACTATAGTATATTTGCAACAAACTATAGTTTACTGTAGTCAAATGTAGTTAACTATAGTTTACATCAATTTTACTGTGGTAAACTATAGTTAACTATAATAAATTTTTATGAGGGACTTGTATTTGGTTTCCACCAAACACTTTGGGCAGAGTACCCTTATAACCGTTACCAGTACCAGTACCTAAACCCTAGATCCGTTTTGCATTTCTACTACAGGCAGAATTCCAAAATAGAGGCAGGATTTAAGAAAATATATTATGCAGGTTTTTTTTTTTTTAAATACATTTGGCATCTTATTACGCAGGTTTTAATAATAATGTTAAATGGTGATGGCGGGTGAGCTAAAAATGAGGAGGCCCTGAACATCCCTTGATACTAATGTCTGGTTTTGACCTGTTTTCAATAGTTTCTTTAAATTGATGTTATGCAAACTTCAAAACCCCTCAACATTACTTGCTGAGACTAGTTTTCCTTGTTGAGGTAACAGAAAAAATGTTACAGGTCATTTTGAGGCAAAATTGCATTTCAGTCAGTGATAATCAGTTGTGGATTCTTGTTGCTAATCTTCATTTTCTTTGCAGGAATTATACAATCTTTCAGCACAGGTTCGAGAGTGCAGGATGATCGAAAAGCAAATGCGATAGTGAACACGGCAGTTTATCTGATTTTGTAAAGTTAATAAAATGCTTTTCTGAATTGAATGTAGTATTTTGATTAAGTTGCAAACTGTGTTTAAACACACAGCCAATGGCTTACTTTAATCACTGGAAAACTTGATAATCAATGAAAGTCGATTCAATAAATAAATAGTAAAATAAGGTATACCTATTTTATGCCTAAGAATACTTGACAGGTACTAATTATTTAAAGTTAAGAAATGAAGTTTCCATAATTAATGCTTGATATAACTTATTCGCATTGGAATGCTGATTTTTTTTTTTTTTGGAAACCTACTCAGAATAATCTGCTTCTGTTAGTGGACCTGTGGTTGGACAGGCAGAAAATCCCAAGAAAAGCAGAGGGCTTTCTCTCCGTCAGTGGTGATGGAGGAGAGCGATCACGGCGTCATCAGTAAGGAAACGGTCTGAACGGCCTCCATCGTCACCTCCACTCGCGCAGGAAACAGGAGGCGGCGGCACGAACTGTGATTGGAGAATCACCGAGAAAGAATTCATCATGAGGGCCTGCTGTAAAAAGCCAAACGGCCTCTCCCCGCGCTAATGTACACACGGCGCACGAAGAATGCGCCTGTATAATCCGAGCTGGAGAGATGGGATGTGTGCATGAGAGAGACCATGTTGCCGAGCACATGTTAGTCCCTGTCCTCCTCTGAACCCGCCGTCCGGGGCTATATATAACCGTCAAGCACCATTTCTTTCCATGCCGTCACACACTCATGGAATTCCATGCAGGCCGTACGATGTTATGAGCCTCATTACATTCTCTCTCCGACTCTTTCCCTCTCACAGCAGTGCTCTCCCTCCCTCTCAATCACTCTCTACCCCTCTCCTTCAATCCTCTCTTTCACTCCCTCCTTTAACTCCCTTTACGGGCCTTTCCTCTCTCAAAAGATCTCTCACTCCCTCCCTCTCACCCCTTTGCTCATCCACCACAGAAAAATATAGGCAATGTTTAACAGTAACGCACATTGCCAGATTCTGGATCCATCAAGCTCGACATTAAGGCCGTAAAACACAAAAAGAGAGCGAAACATTTCGTGAACTACACCCCCCCCCCGAACGGTTTCAGAGCGCTGAGATTTGTCCTCAACTACTCTCTTCCACGTCACGGCCCCTCCTCGCACCTGCCAAAAAAGCTCAACGCTCAAAATATTCAAACTCTGCAGCGTGATAACTTATATCGAGCCCCTCCCCCACACTGCTTTCCGATTGGCCCATGTGAAGGAAGGAGCACATCTGGGAGTTTCTGGCCGCGGATCGGGACCCTCGGCCAAGCAAACGAGCCAAATTCGAGGGCCAGAATAAATCACGGAGGGAGTGCGCGTTTGCATGGGGGTTCAGGGGTGAGGCCCTCCAGCAGAGGCCAAGATGAAACCCAACTCCCTTCTGTCACCTTCTTTCAGTTTAACTGCTTGAAAGCTGAACTCATGGCCAAATCAAGGACTTCTTCTTCAATTTAATAAAACATGCATCAGAATACAAACATTTATTTTTATTATTATCATACCTACATTTAAACAGGGAATCCTATCAAGGCCAAATTAACGCAGTGTTTCCTTGTTATTTTAACTGCAAGTAAGTCCAACGCCCATTCTACCGAGGTTTTACATTTAACATACCCAGAACCACGAAATTGGGAGGCGTCACTGCAGTGGTCCGGGCTTTATACACAGCCTAGGATTTTGAATTGCCATTTGCACTCTGTTATAAACTGATTGTAAAATTACACTTAAAATAACTGGCAAAAAAATTGTGCACGTTTATAAGAGAGTAAGAAGAATCTCCCTGACCTGGAATGATGAAACAGAACACGAAAGAGCATAAGTGTGTTTGCCTCTGCATATGTTCATACGTCCTTCTGAATGATTTGGCAACCAGAATGATTTAAGTCGCTTTGGAAACTGCAGAATAGTTTTCATCGTGACATTTTTCTGTGCGGTTACCGCTAGAATTAAACTTTCATTTGTGGGGGAATAAAAGTTTGCACAAGCGGCGGTTTCCCCACAGCCATGGGCTAAGGAAAGCACAGCATTGCCGTAAAATGCCAAGGCGCACTAATGGTATTTTTGAATGATGTAAACCACACCCAGCTACACTACCCCTCCCCCCTCCCCCAGCACCCAAAGATTAAAGAAAAAGCATTTTCTTCCAGAACAATCTTTCTCCACACCAGCAGTCTTCCTCTCTCCTAGTTTCAATCTGCTCATGCCTGAATCGGCCACAGTTTTTCTAGAAAAAAAAAAAGAGAAAGAAAGAGTAAAAAGAACAAGACTTGCACCAATGCCAAGAAACGCTCGGCTACAGCCACTGTATCTCCACATTACATAAACTTACTTTAGGGCATAAAGGATCAGCTTACACGAGGTTCTGAGATTCGCACAGATAGATTTTCATGATTTGATTAATCCTGCGTGTAGGGAAAGGGGGGTGGGGATAAATTTCCGTGACCGTCGGTATGTTGAGTTACTCGACTGCCATGCGACACTGCCGGAGACTAACCCTGGTTTAACCCTTGCCTGACCACTAGAAAAACTTCACCCATACGGCACAGGGTCGCCCAATAGGCCAAAGTGGGCACAGATTTGGCAGTGCTCCATTATAACTGTCGAAAAAAAAAAAAGGGCGACCAGCTCCCTTTTTGTGTTTCCCTGCGCAAGTTTACGATGAGGCCTCCAGTACAGTGCAAACATCGAGGAACTTTTACATGGAGGAACATTTGCATTCCTCTTGTGCGATACAATTCCATTCCCTGAACTGAATACAAGTCAATGATGTCAAAGCCTTGTTCTTTTCCTATTCTGTTGCATGTACAATCCAGAATACTAGCTATTGCTGGCTATTATTTGACTTGCGCCTTGCCTGATCAGCTGGTTGTGAAAGGGCACAGGGCAAGCGACTCCTTCTTTAGTTCCTTTCACAATCACATCACTTTTATTTCGCATTTACTTCACATTCGCTTCATATTCATTCAGCATTTATTTCATATTCATCTGACGGCTACTGGTATTACGGACGTCCGCAGCAGATGTTCCACCACTGAGGAAAAAGGCTCAGAACTGGAGGCCACTGTTTCTATTCAAGGCGGTGGTTAAGAAAAAAAAACGTTGTTGTTTTAGGCCGCGAGCACATGTGAAATAAACGAGAGGGAGAAAGAACGAGAGAGCGAAGGCTGTTTCTGTTCAGCCGGCGCGGTTAAAAAGATGCCAGACTTTTGGCCCAGGAGCAGCGAGTCGGGGCTGTTTGTCATTACAGAGTTGGGCAGAGATGGGGACACCCATAGCGGCGGGGCCCGAACTCGTAGGGACGACACGTTCACGTGCTAACCCAGGCACCGAGCCTGTCGACAGCCACACACTCCAAAATCATATCTGGATTCAACCTGTTCTGAGATAGTACTGTACTACGCACACTTGTAATTGGGGTGGGCTATAGGCCTATCTATGGAGAGTCGGTGCTTTTGAGCAAGAAAAAGAGGCCATTTAAACCACCCTCCGAATTCAGTTCAAATCAGTTTCACTGGCATGGAATGCGTAGAAACACTTTGACAAAGAGTAAAATCTAAAGTTTCCTGCAGCCAACTCGTGGAAATTGCGAAAACCAAAATGTCTTCGTCGTTACAACTTCCAACTCAGCTGCGGTAGCCAGCAAAATAATGTTTCAATATCGATCTGCAAACAGCCGAGATAACAAGTGGGTGAGTGCCTTATTTGTGCATCTGAGTACCCAAAATAACTTGTTTTTATGGTTTGTGTATCCGCGATTTAAAAATAACAAAGAAAACGCAATAAACAAAAAACATTACAAACAAGTTTATTTGGTGTCTGGCATTTGACACTTCTCTTGTACACTACTCTCCATCTCTTTTTCATCCCTTTCTGCCATCTTTTGCTCTCCCTCTCTCTCTCACTCCATTCCATCTCTCTGGCTGAAAGCGCTTGTGGGTTTGTATAATGACAGAGTCGGTCAGAGGAGCGGAGCACGGTTGTTCTTGGAGGCTGCAACGGACGACAGTCGACATTTGCACCAGTTGGCACCTGCCTCGAGGCCCCTGCCAGCCAGTCAAAGGCAAGCAAAATATTTTTTTTTCTGAATCAGAAAGTTGTCTTAGGGAGGGAGAGAAAAGCGTGAGAGGTTGTTTAGACATGCTCCGGAGTCTCTGCCAAACTATGAACCTTTTGACTTCCGAGGATTAGGAAAACGGTACAAAGCGCTCCCTTTTCGGCCAGCGGGACGGACGGGACCCCTGCGTTTCGGTGTTAAAAAACCTCAGCTCAAATAAATGCCCTGGCAGAAAAGCAAACAATGTCCCACAAAGAGCATTCTGGGACAGTAACTGCCTGCGATCTGGTGCAGGGAACAAACTGTGCTTAATTACAAACTGTCATTAGGAGGCTTCACCTGGGACACGAGAGAGAGAGAGAGAGAGAGAGAGAGAGAGAGAGAGAGAGAGAGAGAGAGAGAGAGAGGGAGAGAGAGACATGAGTGAGCATGAGTGCGAAGAAAAAACATCAATTCTGCTTCACAAACGCACGCGCACACACACTCACACATACACACACATACACACACACGTATGCGCACACAAAACACAGGTACAGTCACACGCATATTTAGGGACTTGAATATTACTTGTAATGAATCAAAGAAGATTATTCCACATCAGTTATTATTATACTGTCCTGCAAATTCACAGTCCCCACTTTGTCTCAGACGGCAAGCTTTGGAAATACAAGTGCGTTGGTCACGCCAGCACAGCTAATGGAGTTGAACTGCACTGAACTGACCTGAGGGGAGAAAGTGACAGAGAAAGTGTAAAACAGGTCCCAAAACCTACAAATCTCAGAGCCAGTAGTGTAAGTAATAAACTCATCAATGCTGACAGCACTGCTGTACCGCTGAATGGTCAGGAATACAACTTGACAGCGACCGTCAAACAGTAGCCCCCCCCCCCCCCCACACACACACACACACACACGTCCATTTTGTGTAGCTTTAACCTCCTGTACCGAGGACGGTTTGAAAGCCTGCTTGCCTGTACATGCTCGTCTTGGCTTTCCCCCTGCAGGGGTAGCGTAGAGTTTCTCCAATTTTCTCCGACTTTCTCCCTCACAAAACTGAAAACCAGGCCTCTCCAGTGCCGCGTGCTGAAGGGACAACAAGCTGAACCATCCAACCAGTGAAAGACTGTACAAGCGTCCACACCAAACCAAAGAGAGAATAACACATACATAATCATCTGCTTCTCCTAAACCTTCTAGAAGTCACAAAAAAACAAAACTTTGAAGACCGTGAATGTGTTGTATGATAAAAAGCATTGACTCATTTGTTTCAAGGGGCTGTTACAAACCCTAAAAACTCAGCCCACGTTACAGGAAATACTGTTTAAAATTCATTTTACTTTTAAAATTCATTTGGCGCAGCTTGACTGCCAGTATACTGATGTACAACTTTAAAAAGAAACTGCAAAGCATGATGGGAAAAGGGGAGTAGAGGGATGGGGTGTCCAAGAAGAAAGTTAGCCAAAGAAGTCAGCCCTACAGGGTGCGTAATTTATAGCAGTAGATCAGCAGAGTGTGCAACTATTATAAAATAATACATCTATCCACCCCAAAGAAAAATGTACCGACACGTAAAGCCAAACTTTAGAGAAAGTGCAGTGCAGAAATCTGATCATGGCAGGACGACTGCACAAATTCAGGCAAACCAAGAGACCACCTTTTCCACCTGTACACCCAAATCTACCACGCATAAACATGTCCCTAACTGTGCGCATCACATTCCAGCAAGTTCCAGAATTAAACAGTACTTACGAATCACACAACAGGAAGACATGCGCTTTACGTACGGCCAAACGCATACTGTGCGTAAAATGTGTAATGTGGCAGCATGGGGAAAATGACAGAAGACTACATTAAAGAATGTTACAGACAGAGCGTCAATAGCTGGTACTGATTCAGCCTCCAGACAGCTAGCTGTAGATTAAGGCCTGACAGTGGACCATTGTTTATTGGGTGCCATGTGCGTAAACCACGGAGATTAGTTTGTACAGCTGGCGACATTTGCTATAACTAGCCTTAACAAGATGCACATGGCAACCCCATGTTTTCACAAAAAACAAAAAAGAAATAAAACAGCCGATTTTAATGGGCGGTCAGATTTTGGAGGCGTATGGACTGAGAGCAGACTTCATGTAAGCAGGAGATGTTTTCAAACAAATTACAGAATCCCCATTTTCAAGCAAACATTTCAGCTAGAAACCTTATGGTTTCATTTTTTCTCCATCAGAATTTGTTTTTCTTTGGCCACGGTCCCTGGGAAGGCCGGGTCTAGCCTTGCGCCTGCACTCGCATAAAAACAGGTCAGGTTTCCTCAGTGGAGTCCAACCATATGCCTTAACTTGGATTAGCGAGCGAATACTGTGCTTTATATGGAGGTCTGCTGTCGATCGGGAAGCCCTACGGCATGGTCGGGGGGGTCACCCCGAAAAGCGGAGCAGGTCATGCAGTATCCAGAGAGAAGCAGGACCCAACAGCCAAAGCCTTTTTAGAAATACTTATCGCCAGAGGACAGTCATATCATATATAAACAGAACATAGTGAATTACTACAAACCAGTACTATTTTAACCCACTCAAGTCATGAGACCACAAATCTGCGATCAGAATGTTCCTCACAACACTCAGGAATCACAGCTGGTTGGTTACTGAAACCAGCTAGAACACCAACTTAAAAAGAGTTAAAAACCTGTTCCAGAACAAACCAACTCTTGAAAAGGTTAATGGCCGTAAGACCTGCACCGACAAACATATTAAAAAAGCACCAGATGATGGATTCCTTAACGCTAGTTACAGAGTGTTGGACAACGACTGAGGCACGAACTGTCCTGGCAATGGTAATTTAAGTGATTTCTTTACAGCCATGACCAACCGATCTTATTGCAAAAGCTACTGTATTAACTTTCGATCACCATGACAACTACCCAACTCTGGGTCCTTCCAGCTAATGAAATTATAAAACCGCCAACAATAGTGTCTGTGACATTAAAGAGTCGACAGGTACAAGACACCATCGGGCAGCACAGTGGCACAGTGCTTAGCACTACTGCCTCACAGCAAGTGGGTCAAGGGTTCGAATCTAGCCTGGGGCCTTTCTGTGTGGAGTTTGCATGTTCTCCCCATGTTTGCATTGGACTCCCCCACCCACAAAAACATGCATCATAGGAACACTCCAACCAGTACCCCTGACCAAGGAACTGGCTTTAGAACTGCAGTTGGTCCCCGGGCATGGCTGCCCACTGCTCCTAACTATAGGATGGGTCAAATGCAGAGGACAAATTACCCCACGGGGTACAATACAGTATATCTGATCTTATCTATGATGTTTTTCTTCATCTCTCCAACATCATTTTGGACAGACAAGTCTTACAAGTATTACACGGCCTTGAGAAGCAGGATCTGATGGCGCGGACAGTGGATTGGATTAATAAATATCAAGTGCAAAGCTCGGTAACTCCGGCGTATGCATCATCTAAGTTACAACCCTTTGCCAATGCTTATTATAGGACACCAGACACTACAGAGTCAACTGGCAGGATATTTCTTCATGAATTTGTTCTTAATTAGTCTCTGTGGTGGCAGGAGGGGTCATGAGAAACTACCTCAACCCTTTCGCTTAAAGATCATCCCAGGGAAAAACAAAAAGATAACTAAATAAATAAATCAATTTGAGTAACTCTGAGCATGCTGGCCGCCGTCACGAAGACCAGGGCCCAGTCCGCTAAAACAGAGGACCTCTGCAGATGATTAAACTCTCATCAGCAGGCATCTGAGGTTACTTAGCTGATGGACCTTACTCAACCTTTCAGACCAGCTTCTTAAAGCAAAATCTATTTCATAAAGCAATATCTACCACAAAATATCGCGAAATGTATATGCTCCAGAGGTTTCGCCCAACGAAGAATCTGCCTGATAATGAGCATCGGGCCTTGGCAGCGTTGAGAGAAATGCTTTGTGTTATCGCCACGACAGGAAGACAAATGGGTCACGCACAGACACTCAGACAGACAGAGATACACCACTCAGGACGTGATCCAGTTTAGTCAAACAGATTTTGGTATAAATTTATTGCAATGAGACCCCAAAAGGCCTGCATTACTTTCGACTTTATGGGAAAAGTGAAATTCTCTTCGGCCGGTTAAGCAACTGGACATGATGAAATCAGTGGGAAAAGGACAAATAAAAGCCGTCCCTTCCAAGAGGAGAACAACAAACGTTTCCCCCAGACTCTTAAAAGAATGCAACCATATAAGGTAAATCTTCCAAACTCTGTACTTCAGAGACATGAAAATGGAACAGTTATGAAAGATTATGAGACAACTAAACAATATGCTGGCAGGAGACGTGAATTAAATCTGGGAGAGTGACGGCAGCTAACGGTTAGCAATACCAAAACCGAACCTCATCCAAGCTTTACGTTTCGATGCAAAAGATTCCGAACTTTGGGCTTTACTATCGGCAATCAGGGACAAAGGAGTTTGTGTGCTGTCCGTGTGTGTGTGTGTGTGTGTGTGTGTGTCTCAGAGTATCTTTGTGTGCTTCGAAGAACCATATTTGATTTCCGCTCACCGCTTGTAACAGAAATTCCTGTCTGGGCTCCTTTTGAGAGAGAGGTGGTGATAATGACAGGCAGCCTTTGAAAGAGTATCTTCCCTCAGTCAGCGATGAGGAAGCGTTAGGGAGGAGAGAGGAAACGAGAGAGGGTAGGAGACGAGACGAGAGTGCTAGGCAGGGTAAAGGGCTATTCAGGGAGGAGGCATTATAAAGCACCAAGACGGAAACAGAATCCACACCCATTCAGAACGATGGCCCCTTCCCATATTTTACTGGGTTGATATCGTTTGGAATTGAATGTGGTAATATTTTTTCCTACGGTCTTTCACCGGGTTTGATGTCGTTCACCCTAAATGATGGTGCTTAAAGCCTAGCGACAATATGACAACAGCAGAGAACCAACCAAAGCTGGAATTCGAACATTTGTATAACATGAAGGTGAAATAGAGGCTTACACAGATCAGGAAGAGGAAGCTTCATAAAGCCGTGTATGTGTGTGTGTGCGTGTGTGTGTGTCTGAGAGAGAGCGAGAGAGAGGAGAGAGAAAGAGAGAAATCGGGCATGTAACCATATCTGTGTGAAGGTGAAATGCCAATAGAACAATAAATAGTTGAAATTTACAGTTCCTTTCTTTTTTTTTATAGAACTATGTAGGAAATGTCCACTATTTCCCTTCACTCCTCTGACTCACCAGTTTGGCTTTTTTTGTTCGCCCAGAACAGGATAACCTTTTAAGGAACATGATCAAAACGAGAAGGACACTCTGGTAGAGCACATCCCTCCATCACGTCATATGTCAGAATTATTGGTTACATCGGGGAATATCAGTCTACTCAGGTATATTTTAACTTCTTCCAGATCTAGAATCCAGAATATGTTCTGGATCACTTCCGAAATGGAATCAGCTCATCCTTGGACTACCACCTACCATCCAACCAAATTTCGTGCCAACACGTTCAGCACTTCTTCGGTTATCCTATTAACAGTCAGACGAACACAGGTGAAAATATAACCTCCTTGGTAAAGTTAATTACCACAGAAGGAAGGTCTGGGGGGGCGGGGGCATTGCACTGCATTGCACGCTGCCGGTCGGAGAAACCTTAGAACTGTCTAACGTCCTTTAGGGCTAACTGGGTATTCGCAGGTTCATCACACATACAGTTCATCTCCAACACAGGGATCCAAAGTGCACAGCCGTCCACCCGAGAAACGCTAATCTCTCTTAACTACAGTTCTTCAGCTTGACCCTCCAGAAACGCCATTTCCGTATTGACTTTGGAGCAGCAGCCAACAATTATTTCAATTGTGGATTACTTTGCCAAATGTTTTCATAAATAAGCAAATATTCCACAAAATGTAAAGAAACTGTGCAAACTGCTCATTACAGTTTACCAGAGCTATAAGTGATGTCTTCAAATTCCTTCTTTTGCCTGACGACAGTCCAAACTCAAACGACAACGCAAAGCATAAAATCTGTACACTAAAGGAGCAGGAACCAGCAAGTAATTTTTTTTTTGTGAAAAATGACTACAACGATTCATCAATTATCTACATAGATGGCAACCGTGACTTTTTTGCGACTGACAAATCGATTGACCGATTACTCATTACTGTCGATTTCTTAATGCAAAGAAAAGTTTTAAGAAGCTTATGCGTAGCTTTAAAATGTCACACAAACAAATGTTTACAGAAAGTTGGAGTCCTCGTGTGCCAAGCTCCAGCACCGCAAGAACAGGGGCTCCGGATGTCAGACCATTACAGGGGCAGGATCTCCACACTAGTTTGACATCAGTGGCCCCTTTGTTCGTAGTGAAGTTCATGAAAGGGCACCACCACAGTTTTTGGAACCGGGGACCCTCACACTGTTATTCTTCGCCTATTCCCCACTGTTCAGTATCACCCCAACCCCCCCCCCCTTATCCCCACCCTCCCCCCATCCATAACCTACCCCCACCCCCACTCCCACCCCAGACCTGCTAAGGCACAGCGAGCTGCTGTGTGAGATCAGATAGGACAGGTTACTACACTGATCCCTTTATCTCAGATTCCACATCCACTGGCATTACACAGTAATCCCGTCACAGTACAATGGGAGAGAATATTCCAGGCTCTCAGCAGCGGGGCTAGGCTAGTCCTGGAGGGCTAGCGGATTCAGAAACATGGTTTCCTACATTTACCCCGGGGCTAAGTCGGGTAATTAGCTGGTTGTTTCGAAGATAAGGCCTTCGAACAAACTTTTTAAAGAGGGAGATGAGGATAGTCTTCAGCTGTGGTCCGTGAGGTTAACAAAATTAAGGTGGCGAGGGCCTCCTTCATGCAGCGAACCTCTTATCACGCCACCTTATTTATTTATTGTTTTGCTGAACTCAGCTAAAATGTTCAGTCCACCGCAGTGACCTGCTTCCATCAACAAAGGACGAAGATGCATCTGCATCATGCATCTGATTCCTCCAACATGATGACTAGCCTTTACTTCTTTTCACATGCACTGCACATGCAATGCACTGCTATTTACACACTGCCTGCACTGCAGGAGGATTATACAGTCTATAGATACTTGGCTCGAACATCTATAAGTGCCTGGCCAATCAGAAGTGGCTGGTAGATAGCAATCAGACGATGAATTTAACTGGTTTAATCCTTGTTTTCCTCTGTAAGTTTTAAGCTCCCCTTGAAAGTCCATCCCTGAAAACAACTCTTTAAAAAAGAACTTTCCAGCTGAGTTAATAAATTAACCCTTAAAATGCTTAATTTTTACTCACCCTTTCCCTCCAAAAATCAATCACTCATTATTTAGTTGTTACAAATAACATTACTATTAACTACATTAGTAGTAACAAATAACCTTCAGAGGGACTCACAGGTGAATGTGAACCCCTCTGAAGGTCATTGCTAACTAATTTGCCAACTGAAAATTGACAAAATTGTTCACCCTTTGAGGGCTGAAATCTGAAATTTTGCTTCATATATTTTGCACCTTGTGTGACTATAGCAGTGATTAGCATTTCAAGGGTTAATTTAGCGCGTATGTGTGTTCAGGCTAGTTTTTTTGTGGGCCAGTTTTTATGTGTGCCTTCATCACAGCAATAAATAAATAAATACATACATAAAAAGCAGAACATGTGAAAAAAAAAACTGTATTTTGGGACAGGCTTTTGCTACAGATAACAGGCCAGAGAGCGAGTTGCTCGCACGAAATTCTGGAAAATTGCCTGGGCCCGATCAAGCTCCTGTCACCACAGGAATGCGTTTTGTGTGAGCGCCTGTAAGTTCGGACTCCCCCCCTCCTGAGGTCCCCAGCACCAAGAGCAGGGCAGCCAAACTGCAGTCCCAGTGGGCCCTGGTGTCTGTGGTCTCACTTCAGCCACCGTAAGGTTGATTTCTCCTGGTCTTTCGCGGTTTCCTCCCAATTAGCTGCCCGTACGAGCCTGAATTCCTCAGCCGATTAGCGAATAAAATGAATCACCAAGGCCTCGGTGCCGAACTGTCCTGAAAACCAGCAGACATTGCGGGACTGTTGACTGAGAGCCAGTCAAACGTTCCTCTGCAGCCAACAGGAAGACCACAGAGATCCACCACCCACATTTAAACGCACCGCATTTGTATCAGCGCAAAACAGAGGCACGGTCAGCTACCGTAGGCCATGTAGCCTCAAAATCATATGAGCAAGAAAAAAAAAAAAACAGCCATAAAATGCTCAGTTAAAAACTTTTAAATTTCAGATTTGTGATCTTAAAAGGGTAAAAATGCAAATATAACCAGCAGCATACCAAATATTAGTCTTTCTTTTCCCTTTTTTTTTTTTACGATAACAAAACAGTTGCATGTGAGGTCTAATGATGGCCGGTCAAAATGCAGAAGATCCCAAGGCGAGTGAAAAAGGTCTCGCATCTGTTGTCACTGTGGAAATCTCCGACCAGAGGTCCACCCTTTTCAGCAATGCAGCATCACAAATACCCACAATAACCAAAGGCATGACAAACAACACTGTGCATGCTACTACAGACGAGACCATGCCCACACACACACACACACACATGCACACACACTGATAGACTCCCTTTGGCTCTTGGCCAATCGCCACAATGGGATTGGGTACTGTACGCTCGACAAAAGAGGAGACACCATCCCTCATGATGTCTGCAGAGACTCAGACCTGGAGGGAGACAGGAGGGGTCCACAGAAAGTCACCGCCGCCATGGCAACAGTGGCGGCACCCCCCCACCCACCCCGCCCGGCCCACGCACCAGACCACCCAATCTCCACCTCCCGCATTCGGGCCATTCATGATGCGACCCGACGAAGCATATCCGCCGGTCTGGACCCGCCCATCCTCTGAAGCAGGCCGTTCCAGACGGAGGAATCCGGCGCTCTCTGGCCAGACTCCACCGGCCCAGCTGTCTGCTGAGCGAGCTCCGACAGGGGCCAGCTGGCCAGCGGGGCCGGGACACACCAGAGCAGGAGAGAGAAGCCTGTGCCAGGGACCCACGCAAAGCAGCAGGCCCAGACCAGCACAAACGAGACCAGATCAAGAACAACACCGACCAGACCAGAGCAGCAGATCACAGCACGTACAACACTGACCAGACCAGAGCAACAGATCACAGCATGTACAACACTGACCAGACCAGGGCACCGGATCACAGCACGTACAACACTGACCAGACCAGAGCAGCAGATCACAGCACGTACAACACTGACCAGACCAGAGCAACAGATCACAGCACGTACAACACTGACCAGACCAGAGCAGCGGATCACAGCACGTACAACACTGACCAGACCAGAGCAGCGGATCACAGAACGTACAACACTGACCAGACCAGAGCAGCGGATCACAGAACGTACAACACTGACCAGACCAGAGCAGCAGATCACAGCACGTACAACACTGACCAGACCAGAGCAGCAGATCACAGCACGTACAACACTGACCAGACCAGAGCAACAGATCACAAAAAGAGTAAAACTGACTAAATTAGAGCAGTACATTACACTGCAAAATCAACACAGACCACTCACACACAGAACCTGGCAGGGCAGACCAAAACAGACAAGACCAGTGCTGGGCATAATACTATAGAAAAACACTCAGCAGTTGTGTCCAGTATATGGATATGGCAGTACAGACCAACACAGACCAGACCAGCGCAGCACATTACACTGCAGACCTGTCTAGTACTGAACAAGAAAAAACAGGCCAAAATACACCAGACCAGCAAATCCAAGTACTTGCTCAGTACAGACCAGACCAGCAGAGAGTTAACCAGACCAGCGCAGTACAGTGCAGAGCAACCAAGACCAGCTCAGACCACCACAGTAAACCAAACCAGCACAGACCAGTATAATATTGAACAGTGAAGACACAGACAGCACAGGGGAGTCGGCAAAGCCAGATGCGATTTTGTGTTTTAGGATTTAAGCACATTTTCTCCTCTGAAAGAATATCTAATATTGGCGTGAATAACTAAAATCTATCTCTCAATAGGAAATTATATTCAAAATTTAATGAACATCAATAAATTTTATGTAACACAACATGCACTATTTTTTATCAAAGATTAATAAAGTGCTTCAAGTTAGACTATAAAACAAAACATTCCCTTCTTTTGTAAAATATTGTGCTTCACTGCTGAAGCTGCACTGCTCCAATAACCAGTTTTTGTAGAGACATATGCTCGGTTATGGGTAACGCATGTCAAATTACTCATTTAAATTCATATGATTACACTGCCCTGCGTCATTTTTGCTGAATAAAATCCGAAACTTATTTCTTATTTATTTTGGGGTGCTGAATCCAAAAATAGTGACTGTTCTGCTCCACCGCGGCACATTTTATCACAACGTATGATGTGCATTTCAAAGCAGCGTCACTTCCAACAATCACTTGTAAGGTTAAGAAGTCTTGCATCATCCCTGAATCAGCAGAAATACTGTTAGAGCAACATGATTTACATCCTCCTCTGAGCCAGGTGAGGACTATTTGCTCAATTATTGGCTAATTTTCACATGTATGAATAATCATAAAGACATTATTTTATGCCTAATCCTGATTTCAGGGTTAGTAATATGGCCACTGACAGAGGAAAAAACAAACAGGATCCAGATGTTTCCTGCAACATCTGTGTGTGTTTCACACCACCCAAACTGGGACAGAAAATTACAGACTTTGTGAACGAAGCTAAATATGATGTAATTAGGAAAATATTAATTCTTATTTAGTGAAAGAAAAAAAAACTGTACATGACAGAAACCTTTTACTTGCATTTTTTTCAACTCCGCATAATCAAATTTGGTAATATGAAAACTTTTTGGGAAATCAGCAGAATTATTTTAAACAGGGCTGTGTTATCAGTGGTAGCCTTTCTTACGCAGTTGAAATGCAGTTGGAACAGCAGGGCTGCTACAGCACATCTATGCGCGTATTGATGTTGCATCAATGTATATAGTTCCAGCACATATAATACAGGGCCATTTGTGAGGATTTATCTGCATGCATCCATGTTCATGGATGATGGATGTGTATACATTGGCAAGTGTATAAATATACTGCTTTAAATTTTTCTTTCTTTTTCTTTCATTAAATCTGTACACCGCCCTGCAAATGAGAGGGATGGGAATGGTGTGCATTGGTGTTTATTTCATTTTATCTATAGAGAAAGTTGCACATTTGTATCAAGTTACACAAGTCATAGTAAAATAATTGATAACAAAAAGAGAGTAACATAAATTAGAAGTGACTGAGTAAAACAGTAAGGAACAGTCCTATTTTGCTTCACTAAGAAAAGCGCTTTGTTCCTTATACAACATTTTTGTTCCCAAACTACATTATTTGAATTACCAGTGGACATAGCAACATCTGCAGTGGGATGTTTCATTAATAATGGTAAAATCCTATTTGGCAATCTCACTTAGGTAAAGAGAGGTACCGAGACAAAACGAAGCGCAGAGAAGCGCACCGCAAACAAAATGCTTATCAGTCCGGCAAAAAAAAAAAAAAAGTAAGTAAAACACCAAAGTAGTCGAAAGATAGCTCCTCAGAGCACCCCCACATCCACCACTGGACCAGTGTTTCCATGGAGACCAATGTACACATAAAAGCAGAGCACTGCAGCGAGGGCAGCGGCCTGCTAAAGCCTACAGGCGCTTGCTTCAATTCCGCCTCTGATGACAAGCGGGTCAAGTCAGGCTATGCTGCAAGTCGCGAGACGAGGTAGGTCTTTACTAACTATCGGAGTTGGGGGGGAGGGGGGTCAATATTTTCCATACAGCCCGAAATGTGGAGAAACGATACGTGGTGGGGGTGCGGTCGAACGATCAATAAAGTAAGCGCAGAGGCTGCGAGACAGCCGTCCTAAAAGGCTCGGAGCGGGAGGAGCGTTCGATAGGTCGCAACCTGACGAAAATGCGAGGCCCTGCACCGACGCTTCCTGCGGTAAGGAATCTCAAAAATCCTAAAATAGCGAACCGCGCAAAAGCTGCGGGGCTCTTAGACCGTCCCGGGCCGAGAGCACGCGGGACCTGAAGGCTGCTCTCTCTCTCTCTCTCCAAGAAACACAAAGACGCCGATGATTTTACTCTGTAATTTGTGCAGCGCTGAAATACGCCTCCACTCCCGCCCGGCACTCAAGACAACACGGCAGCACAAAAAACACTGATTAATATTATTACAAATGCTGCCTTAGAAAAGAGCTGGTGGAGACTGCAGCCTTATTGTTTAGTGAAACCATTTTCATGAATAAAATGAAGCCCCAGCTCAGATGGAGGTCAACTTGGTTTTAACCGCAAGGCTGTTAAACTGAAAGTGTAAGGTTCCAGCCCACAAAAAATACTTGTCCTTAACTCTTCACTGGCTTTTTTAACGATTACTTAGTCTTCTGTCTTAGTCACTGTATTTTAACAATTATCTTGGATAATTTTAACAATCATCTCATAATCTCAGAATAATAATCCTACTACTTGTTGCTAAAATTATTAATAGTGCTTGTGAATACAAACAAATCCATTAAGGCAAGATAGTTAGTTATTCTTACTTCAAGATACATCAATGGAGTAATTATGCTAGTAAAGCAATAGTTTCAAACATCTTGGTTAAATTATTCAGCCTCCACATAGTAATCTTCCTGACCTCAAAACTCATTTTTCATTTACACCTGAACATTTTACAGTTTGGCATTTTTGACCCAATACTGCGCAGTACACTCACAGCCCACAGACCACTTACAAGGTTTTCAAAATAAAAATGCACGGTAATGAGCTCACTCGTTACTCTAAAGTATATTCAGCATTCAATCAGAGACGAGGTGCTCAGCAGAATCACATTAATCAAATTAAATTCATAAAGAATTGTCACAATGCACTTCACAGAGAACCCTGCCGAACCCCTAACTACAATAGCAAGCCTAAGTTAATACAGGCAGGGAAAAACTGCCCGAATCGAACTTTCAGATTCAATGCTCCAGAGGAACTTCCAGAAAAGAAGCTGAGGAAATGAGGGTTTTAGTGAAGTAAAAGAGATAAAGTGAGCCAGGACTCTGGCCAAACTGTAAAAACCAGTTCAAGCAAGGGTTGGGGTCAGAGAAAGTCAGGCCTGGTCAGCACCCGCCCACATCGCCCACCACCGTCCCGCCAAAGACCACAGGGCGAAACAGACCAGAGAGGAAAAACACCGACAATAACAGGGGCCAAAGATCAAGTGGTAGGTCACACAGGTCAGCGAGAGGGCAGAGGTGAGTCCTCCCACACACAATGGGACGTTACACCAATTTGTTTTTCTTTTGAAGGTCAATTAACCCCACCTCCCTCGACACTGGAGCGACACACCCACACAGGCACACGCACAACCGCATCATTTTACAAGAGTGACCCCAATCTACGGCTGGGAGCTTAAATCTGGCCCCTCGTAAAACACGGCTCTTAACATGGCAGAACAAATGAGCAGTAATCCATCTGAGGCCGGGGGATGTCAGGTCCATAAAACTTTGTTCGCGACTCGAGAAGAAGGAGAGGAGGAACAAACCGTGTCCATCACACTGCCGCTTCTCGATTCACTCGTTACGTACGACAGCGTTTTAAAGCCGAGGGAGACAGAAAGGAAATATACCCCATAAATCAAATTGCTGAACAACCTGGGTAAGTGTATCGTTCCAAAAAATGTAAAACAACAGTGAAAAGAATAGAGGTTGTTTCATGTGAATCTCACATCCCTTTCAAGAAATTCACAAATTTTACTGCTTCAAGCTTTTGAGACTAAAGTGAAGTTAGCCAGATTTACGAAGCACAACCACAGACTTGTGTCAGGCAGCACTTTTTTTCACATTGTCGTATAAGATATAAGATGACTGAGGGAGGTCTCTTGTGATCTGGAAAAACCCAGTAGATTTGGGAGAAACTGAGTTTGACCCTCATTTGCGGTAATTAAGAGAGGTGAAAATCAATACAGTAGCTATTAGTGTTATTTGAACTGTCAAAATCAGGTTTCTATTATTTCTTACCGTTAGAAAAAGTCCAAAATCCAAATGTTTTTGTTTAGTTCTGAGAATCCTTGCAACTGATAAATTCACTCGGGTTTTCCAGATCACAGGAGAGGTAGCTGAAGTGAAAACACCTAAGACTGAAAGAAGCGGAGGGAAATGCAAAAAGGAGAGGCCACAGACCCAAATCATATATGAAACGGGTTTGATTTTTACTCGCGATTCCATACCTTAACTTGCATGCATAATGAAAAATGGATAACCAATCCCAGGACAAAGTTCATGCAAACAAACAACAAAAAAAGCAATTGAGAAATAATTTCTGCTAAATATTTTGTCTCTGAAACAGTGATAGAAAAGATAGAGACATAATCACAAAGACTGCATCCAAATAGACTCTGGCCACTTCCAGACTTCCCTTTTTTCAGGGGAATAATGCCAGTGGGGTCATTTACAACCTCGTTGAGTAATGAATTTAAACCACACTAAAGTGGTGGTTTTTCTGCAGGTCACGACTTGACTTGTCAGGAAAAGACAGAGGAGGGAAGACAAGAACAACGGGTTGAAAGCACAAGAGAGATTTTAACTGCAAATTTTAAAGAAACTGCTCCAAAAAATCCACATCAAACTTCATCAGCAGAAATCACCGACTATAAGGACCCGAAACTGGAAAAATGACTCACATTTAGCCATTGAAAAGCCTGATGCTAAAAGTACTTCAGTCATATTTTCACACACAATGAGGTAAGGATGGAAAAGTGTCTTTTAAAGTGACCCAAGTCTAATTTCTCCATGTTTTCAAAATGGGCATCTTTACTTAAGTGTTTTCAGAAGTGGGGTCTTCCAATTACTGCAAAAAATTCACACTAAACTTCTACTAAAAAAGTGACAGACTGTAAGACTGTAAGAAAGCAATAGCTCACAATTAGCAAGTCAAGCTCACTGCAGACAAAAAATGGCCGAAAGGACACTACACAAAATCAGATGGATGTTTTCAAGTCTGTGGGGGGGCAAATAAACATCATGTAATGATCTGTTGCATCAAAGTGATGAGACAAAGCAAGACAGAATGTAAGTAATTAGGCAGCCTGCCTTTGCTACAAGAGAGGAGTTCTGCGAGAAGCCTATTGTAGCTAACGAACAGGGAGGACCTCGACTCAGCTAACATTACAGCGTTGGCATAGACCGCAACGCAGGGGCAGTGGTTTTCGATGGCCGCCACAAGCTGCCCAGGACTTGCCGACTGGACACTCCCATCTTCGCTGACCCTGTCACCTGAGCAGGCGTCCATTAAGACAGACGCCGCACACTGCGTTCACAGGAAATAATCATTCTGGGGAAACACTGTAAAACATGGCATGTAAACTACCATCCATCAGTAAATGTATAATATACAACTTAAACTCGAACATGGACTTTTTTACCAGGCGTGAAAGTGACTAACCAGAAAGATGACCAGGGTTTAGTATCAGATTCACCGGAGTCAGTGAGAACTGAACGATGGATGGAAATCATTGTGGAAAATCAAACTGGAGCGGTAACAATACTCGGTGGTTTCTATTTAGACGGGAGAGCAACAACTTAACGATTTCGAGACTGACAATTTGCTGTTTTCACCGAGATTGGGAGGTTGGCGTGATTCTCATTTCAACAAAAAGATGGCTGCCCGAAAAAAAAATCGTGGTGTCGAACAGAAAGAACATCGGAAGCCAAAAAAGACGACCGCACGTAATGGCAAAACGGGAAAAAAATTCACTGCCCCTTTTTCGAACTAGCAGATTTTTTTGGCCATTTTTCCTCTTTTTCGATGCGCATTTGTTTATTCGTTTGTTCTTTTTTCACCCATTCGGGCGACTGCCAGAAGAACAAAGCGCGGCTCGGCGACAGCTTCCATTCCGCGACTGTCGGGTAAGTTTGCCAGTGTGCCCACTGCATTGCGGATGCCAACTGACGAATCAAAGGCATGCAACGGAAGGACAAAGAGGGTCTGATGCCAACCTCGGTACCACTAACAACCATTGCTTGGCATCAAGCGCTCTCCCCCCAGTCTCCCTCCCTCTCTCTCTCCCCCTTTCCCTCTCTCCTTCTCATTCTCTCTCCTGGCACTATGCAAACAAAATGGCGGCCCTCAGCAAGCTAGCACAATGAGGCTGCATTGTTTGGAAGATGGGTACTGGAAACTGAATGCTAAATGCAAGACCCAATCACCCAGCACCAACACACACCCACTAAGTACCCCTGTAGAAGCAAACCTTCCTTTCCGGTTACCCAGTCTTGGCCTCCCGCAATTCCTAACAAGGATCTTCATCGAAAATATATTGTACCATAAAATAACAGCGAAAAGTACCACCCCCCTCCCCAAGTTCGGTCCGCCCTATAAGTACAAAATGAACAAATCCTCCCATGCGATTCCGGGAAGAAAAACAACCAGGGGTACAAATGGAAAAAAAAAATCTGGCTAATTCTGAGAGCTGCAATCATGATAGCATGATAATCCAATAAAAGACTTTCAAATTCAGTGTGTAGTGCACAAACACAGATGTTAGCTGACCATGAACAGAAAAATACCAGCCCTGTAAAGATGGGAGATCTCGTAAAAAGCTGAAATCTTCTCCTTTCCCGCTATATCCTCCACAGTCAAGGACAGGACGTTTGGTTAGTTTTTATCCTCTACTCTTCCATTTTCTGAATTTTATTAAGATAGAATTGTTTCTTTCATGACTGTTTTACACGGCCGGCAGGGTTGGAAGGTATGAAAAACATTTCCATTTTATGTTGTATATCAGTCATATTATGTCATGATGGTATAAGGAAAATCATTATTTCTGCCAGGTTTTAATGTTTACTGCAGAAGAAAGCTGAATATGCCATTAGATTATGCGTTGTTTTGGCTGTTAACACTGCTCAAAAATCGAGCACGCCTGTACACACCTGCTTACAAAGCGCATCCACTTAGTTTTTTTTTTGTAAAAGGCTATTAATCATAATATGCCTTTGGCGAAATCCTAATCCAATTGGAATCCTTGCCAATTCAATAAAAGCAGGCTTTTTAAAATACTGAAGTAGAAAAATCTTAAATATCCACGATATACTTATTTGCCATTATATTGGATGTAAGGTCAGAGGTACAGATGGGGTGGTATTGAAAACTGTTCTGAGGTGATCTCACTGTGAAAAACACAATAATCAGCTGCGGAGAAAGACTGGCTAGTCAGTAACAAGCAGCAGAACGGAAAACCTGTTATTGCTAGTCATCTAACTGAGCTGATATCTTCGAAGATACATCTAGATTCGTGTCTAGCTGGCAGGTAACAATCACAAACTAGAACTTTCACAGCATCAGTGTGACCTTTATTTAACTTGTTTCTCTCCCGATTTCCATGCCAGTCTCTGTTTCTTTCTAGGTGAACGAACAGACTCTCGAGGAAAATTACCGATCTTCTATTATTCCTTTGGTAATAGCTACTTTGTAGAATCCCAATAATAACTAGACTTCGAACAAGCAGCCAGATTATAAAGAGTAAACCGCCAGAAAAGTGTTACTTCTGATTCTCTAAAGCAACTTCAGAAAAATAATCACATGCTCACAAATTATAAATGAACCAGTCACAGTTGCGACGGGTCGGGCGATATCTGTATGCATGTTTCTCCATGTTAGTTTCTGACATCATCTCTGGATATGAGCTGTCTCTCAGTTGCGAAATCCTGGATCATTTTAGTAGTTCTTTACATTTCATTAAATAAAAGTGTTCGTGGAACAGTATTTTATTTGAAATTAGTACAATAATGTATTTATGAGGTTTCATTTAGCATTTCAGATGTTTTTAAATGTTATCTAACATGGGTATCTATTTTAGTGATTCCTCAATAAAAGTATACTCCCAGAGATATAATCTTTGCTCAGCTTCGCTTTGGGAGTTTGAGAAATCAATTTTTCTACAGTATCAGTCTCCACGGATTTCTACATGGACAGCAATATTTTCCATCAGTGTATCTTTGAAGATGGGCACTTTTTACCAGCTCTACGATGATCCCCGAGATCCCAGTTCCTTTGGGGTTTTAATCAAGTGATCGAGCTGGTGACTACATTTTGTACATTCCTTCCCAGAAAGTCACTGCAGAGTTCGGATGTCTGTTTTCGGTCATTTCCTTGCTTTAATACAAAAATTTTCAGTTTAATCTATGTGAAAATCACATGCGATTCCAAACTTTCGAGGGGTGGTGTATGTTTGCACATTTCTTTCTTTCATCGAGGCAAAATATACATCACTGTTCTATCATCTCTCAGCCCAACCGTATATGTTTCATCTTTCAACTGTAACATTAAACATTTTTTAGAACCCTTTTTTTTTTTTTTTAAATTTTGCGGCACATTTCAGCTTTATTTAATTCCGTTTCATTCCGTTCTGCTGACTGGCACAGGATGAGGGGGTTCTTTTACACTGTGGGGTAGAGGCGTTGGGGGTTGGGGTACAGAAACGATTCAGCTGCTAAAAGAGAAACAATGGGGATCCGATGCCAACCTTGGTGCCAGTGGCAGCCACCATTGTGCCTCACAGAGTCCTCGCCTCCGCCTGGCACTTGACGAACACAAAATGGAGGTTCACAGTTTAGCGCTCAAATTTTCCAGGCTCGCTTATGGACCTCCACTCCAGCCGGAGACTCGCCCGCACGTACAGGTTCTCAAAAAAAAAATTCTGTTGTTTTCATTTTGTAGATCTTCAATTTTAGCTCTTTTATTTCAGCAGGATGGTCAGGATGCTGAAATATGGCAAAACCTTTCACTCGGCAATAAAACAAAAACCTCGGATGTCCTTTCTGGCTTGCCAAATGAAAGGCAAACGTAACAGCAGTGTGTATTTGTATCCATAGTACAAATTTTGTGTTTTTTTATACATGCAATTTTTGTTATGCAGTATATGCATTTGTATATAGATGTGTGTGTCTATGCATCCAGTCTCTGTGAAGCATTATTAGCATAAACTGAAAGTAACAGAGGTAAATGATAACCCAGGACTGAATTTATTTCCTGAAATCAGCGAACGAGGGCCTTGTCCACCATGTGAGGTATAATAAGGCACTTTCTTAAAAAGGGAAAAGACCCTGCTATAAAACTGTAAATAGAGAAAAAAACAGGAAAACTAAAGATGCTTCTATGCTTTTAATCAGAGAAAAATAGATCTTTCACGTAAGATCAAAAAAAAAAAAAAAAACTATCAAAGATTATGTTACATTTTATTTTCATTCTCAAGAAAAAAAAGTTTTTAAAGCCATTTTGAATCAAATCGTATCTTTTTTCTTCCTAGAAAATGCCATTCTGGCTGCGAATCAAAAATCTCTAAAACAGCACCAGTTTGCGTCGCTCATCTCAATAAAAGCCGAACTCAAAAAACCAAAAGACTCCTTCTCGCATTAAAGCCAATTTGTGTAATTACACATATTTTACCTGGCAAACGCAATGATATAAAACATCAGTAATTATGCGAGTGTTTTCTTTCATTTTGACAGCTTGTTTTGCTCTACAGGATTTTACAGAATCTTTTCAAAAGTGCACGGTGCTTTTTTCATCGAGGGGCGTAAACACGCTGATGCATTTTGTCTCGTCAAATATTCTCCCCGAACAGCAGACTGAAATGTTCATGGCAAACACGCAGACCGGCCCACAAAAGCATTCCAAGCCCAATTCCAAGTACAGGAATAACTCCTGCCCCGACTCAGAAAAAAAATCTGAACTAAAGCTTCGAGAATCGCCCATAATTTTGCAGAATTTCATCATCCGCGTGGAACACAGAAAATATCAGAAAAAGTACAACATATTTTGGACCATCGACTAGAGAAAAAAAAAATACACTCAAGATAGAACAAAAAATGTGAGCATTTAGCCAAGAACTTCCAGCAATCATGAAGGACAATGCCGTCATTGAGAAGTGTATATTAACTCCTTTATGATGACCAGCGAAGAATTCACCCTTTTTCCATTTTTTTAACAAAGATAACTGCTTCAGTCCCAGTTCAGGTGCAGAATTTGCCCATGCAAAACATTAGAAATCACTGTGCTCCGGTCAATCACCCTTTAAGACTCACCACTGAGAAGGTGAGTGTCATGAAGACTTAGCATCATTTTAAAGGAAGAAATCAAGACCCTGTGTGACTCCCAGTGAGCGAGTCCACAAACTGAATGTACCTTTGGTTTTTTAGTACAATCATTTACATACTTCAGCTGATAATGAATTTAGACTAATCGCCATGCATATTAAATAGTAAACTGAAGTGAGGGGATTTCAATAGGAGGTTAAAAGTCTCAACGCCTTCCATTACAAAACACATAAGCGCTGCTACAAGGGCCATTCAACACAATAATCAGACCAAGACCACCAGCCCAGTGGCCCTTAACCGAGACCCCCGACAACCCCACACCCTCCACCAGACGCCCCCCTCACCCCGATTCGGCACCCCTACCTGGGTCCTGGACGTAGTAGGCGAGAAACAAGTCCAGCTCCTTAACCGAGACGGTTATGTGATGCGGCTGGACGCAAAGTGCCGCGTTGGTGCAGTGGGGCGACTTGACCAGCCGCTCCCCGTCAGTACTTTCCAAAGGGATGCCCTTAAAGAGGATGACCATCACCAGGTCCAGGCGCCACACCTTGTCGGCCTGGCGGAGGCAGTCGATGCGGCGGATCTTGCCCTTCTGGTCCGGGTTGGAGAGCACGCAGCAGGCGTGCTTCTTGCCCGTCACGCTGAGCACGAAGTCCTCGCGGTACTCCTGCCGGATGTCCTTGCGGAGTTTGGCCAGCAGCCGCGACGCCCACTTCTGCTTGATCTCGGGCTTCTCGCCCAGCAGCTCGTCCTTCACCGCCCGCTCCTCGTCCTTCGACATCCGCTTCTCGTGCTTCTTGAAGTATTTGCGCTTTCGGGCCTGCAGGTTGAACCAGGTGTAGGCGATGGCGCGGACGTGGGGCAGGAGCGCCTCGATGAATGGGTGGAACTCGTCCTGCACTCAGCGGACAGGGGAAAGGAGAGAGAGAAAGAAAGAAGATGAGAAGGGAGAAAAAAAGGTTATGGAACCAGCCACGGACCAGAAGCGACCATTTTGGCAACACTCTTCCTTTTGGACGCCCTCCATCCAGCGCCAACTGCCAAACGAAAACAAATGCACTCTATACCAGTGAAGGGAGGAAAAAAGAGCATTTTTCAGGACAAATACCAGAGACAAAACAGTGGAAACTTCACGATGATGCCTTTAAAGCCCAAGAGCACACACACAACAGATTTTCCCTGTAATTCTGCCTCTTGTATCACCTGGCAAAGGCCTGGATTTCGGACTAAGCCATCAGTCAACATTACTTGTTGTTCATTTATTAAGACCACAAACGTTACCAATATAGAAGATATCCATTTTGTTAACTGGCCGAACGACTAAGGTTCGGCCAACCGCTTCCATTTACCATCTCGAAGACGGCCGCAGGTATCGGCGGGCTGCGGCCGGGCCAGGTGCTGGCTGGGCAGAAGAGCGCCACGGTTTTACGTCTCCTTCTCGCGAAACACAAGCACAAAGAATATGTGTTCAGAAAACACCGCTGCTCTGCTTTTTTTTGGGGACCGGTTTTTCCCCCCTTTTTCGTGAGCGCGCTCAGAGCAAATGCCTGCGGCTGAGATTCGGAGCATGCGCCCGAGCGCTTAACCCTTTAAATAGCAGGTGCAGGGGAATCTTTCCTTCATTTTACCTGCAGAATTTAACGCCAGTGATCCAGCACTCAGGTGCCTCAGTTAATGTTGCATCACCAACTGAATGTTCGTTAAAGGATATTCTGATTGCATACTTGCGATCCTACACTTTAAAAGGGTTACGAGCGCTATTAAGACATTTCATTTATCGAAGACAATCGGGGCACCCAAACATTCCGGTGCAGCTAGCACCACTGCCAACACCAAAGGGTGAACCGGGGCACAGGGAAGGGGGGGTTGGGGTGCGAATCCCCCCCAAAAATGCAATCCTGCCATGCCCCGGTCCCAGCCATGAACATGATCAACCTTCCTGCCAAGGGACTCGAAAAGGGGGCCAAAGGTGGGGGCCATGGGTGTATGGTCACAGAGGGGCTGATTCTTATACAGTGGCCAGACGGGGCCGTCGGAGTTTTCTAAATCTTGCTTATGCTTGTTTATAAACTGCAGGCATAAGGCAGCCGCTGTGGTTTTACTTCTTTAAACCAGTGCAGAATTGAAAAAAACAGCACAGAAGGCAGCATTTTTTTCATGCTACCTGAAATGCCTCGGCGAGGGCCGGGTCTTTGAAAGCACGCGGATGAACAGGTATTTAAACACCTCCACCTCCAGGGCAGTCGGCTTTGCTTCTTTTTTGCTTTTTTTTCAGAAGCGCTGAAGATCAAGATCACGGCGTGTATCAACAGCAAAATTTACACAAATCGAAAAGCCTTCGTATTCGTGTGACACGGTTTCGCCCTAAGAGAGGAGGCGAGCAGATCAAATATGGCACCAGGGCTGTACTGCCAGGTAGAACAGGATTGAGAGGTATAATGCAAAAATAAACAAATTCAGCACCTCACAAATTATATTTCCATGAACTGAATGCCAATTAAATTTGCCATCAAAAGGAACTATATTTCACATCTGAAAATACAGCACGCCGAAAATTTTTTTTACAGCACCAATTTTTACAAAGTTCAGCAAGACACTGAAATAAAAAGAGAGAGGAATTACCTGCAAAATAACTAAACTGCAAAATCATATTTTAAATCAGAAAAAAGCTACAATATAGTTAAAAATGTGAGCTGATAGCCACATCCTCCCGGCAACCACACCGACCCAAGAAGCCTTCCCTGCGCGCCACAGCCGTAAAACTTAAGCGCTTAAACAACACGAAATTTTAACTTCTTATTTATTCATTGCGTTTTCCCCCACTGTTATGCAAACTGTGGTAACCCTGCTCACTTCACATGCAGTACTGCAGGGTTAAACCGCATATTGTGCTTAAAGGAAAAACCACAGCCAGTGATATCCTCCATGTGCATGTCCCTCCGACAGCCAAGTCAAAGAGTTCACTGTGCCCAGAAAATACAAGGTTTAATTGAGAATTCTGCACACAGAACTTTTGTTGTGGTTGGACCCCCCACCCCTGAGTTAATGAAGGAAAAATACAAAAAGCCTCCCATGAATGCTGAAGAGAAAGAAAATGATTTTTTTTTTCTCAGTCAAAAGATGTGCACGCTGTGCACGAAAATATGCCCACGCTAAGCATATGTGAACAAAAGTGACTGACCACAGGAGACAAAATATACACAGGTATTAAAAATAAAACTCAATTCTCATTGCAAAACTAAAATACAGAATTCAGTAAAAATGTTTACAGCAAAGCAAGATATTCAATTTTTCATTGTTGGATTACAACACATACTTGACTTCATTCGAACTGGGATTTACATTTATCGTTCAGGTAGACGTGAGATCAGTATAATTCACCCAACATTCAAAAATCACAAGAAATATGATGCTTCTCGGTCATCATTTCACCTCAGACGTTGAACAAAGGATCGTCAAATACTGTTTGGAGTAAGAATAAAATGATTAAGCCATATAACACAAAAAAGTTATAAAATACTCTCTTATACAAATTAATTGCTGAATTAAAACTTGCACGACAATACGCGCATATCTCTGCGTCTTCATACATAATTTTCTTGAGTGTATAGTAGCCTATTCTAGGGGAAAAAAATGTAGTTGTTGTAAACGGGCGCACTGCACGCTCTGTAAAGGTTCAAGTACCTTTGCAGGAACTAAATCATATCTCAGTCCATCACTTTCTGATGCCAAACAAAATATAAACAGTAAAATTGTGTCAGCCAAAAAATGTGAAGGAGTCCTTCCAACCACTGAATTATCGCTGCTTTCATCCTCACTCATAATACATGAATCACCTCCGCGAAGAGCAACCATTGGTTCATTTGAATATCATATTTTAAAATTAGAAAAATTAGTTTTCTGTTCGCAGTATTCACTTTTTATATCTTATTAGGCCCGTGAAGTCTTTATTTTCCTTTGGCGCAAAGGGTCGCATTATTCGCTAAACTGACAACTATTTGTCTATGCGATGGAACTTGCCATGTTTTCCTCCGCAACCCAGATCATAGGGGCTGTAACTTTTGGAGAATCTATACCTCAGTCCATAGCAGTGAGTCCATAACATACACTCATTGTTAACTTAGGTCATTTCGCAGATTACTGATTTTGGAATGCTCGAAGGAAATATGTGAAATAATAGCCGATTTGTGCCATTTGTTTCTCAGATTTCCTTCCTTGCAGAATTTCGTATTCAAAATAAGCCATACAAGGGATTTCATATTAAAACATTCAATCACCAATAATAAATTTAAACTGTCGCTGAATCAAAATCCTCGACTCTCCGTTCCATTGCAGTGCCACTTCTACAAAAATGCGTGTCTCATTTAAAGCGAAGTTTGCACAAGCTACTGTAAACGTTTTAAAAATATTTGCGTAGCCCAGTGGCGAACAAAAAAAAGGAGCCGTCATGCAATATAAAGAACAGTAGTAAATAAATAAGGAAGAAGCAGAAAATAGGTACCTGCGTCAGACAAATTGGAGAATACATCACTGTGTTTAACCCAAAGTTACTTTACTCAGTTACAGAATTCCAGCATGTGGGTTGATTTCATCGATTCATTCTTGCTCGCGAGGCATGCAAAGATGCACAGTTGGCCTCATAAAAAAGATCTTATCCAATGGTGTGAGGGGGAAAAAACTTTCAGAATCCAAGCAGTTTCATTTAGCGGAGCCAGACGACATATCTGATTTTTATTTAAAATATCGTCAGCAAGTCCGGTAACATCCACTGCGAATCTCCTGCTTCCCCTGAGCTGATTAGGGTAAGGAGGGAATACCGGAATATACGCTGAAGCCAGTCTCCAAGCGGGAGGAAATCGTTCAAAAGTATATTACGAAAACTCAAAGGCGCCAAATTTCTGATCCCGTATTTGCTTTTCAAACTTGATATAATATCGACCGGTAACACCCTCTTGACTGCACGATCCTAACAAATCAGTCTCAGGTTCTTTTTTTCATTTAATTACAGTCATAGGCTACTCCTCCTCTTCCAGCAAACGAATTCCATGCATCTATACCAGCCCACTTTTCCTGTTCATTCTGATGGCTCCGCAGAATAAAAGCACATTCCCTCTTCTCTCAGAGTTGTGATTTTGGACGCGAAAGACTTAAGACACGCGCCCTGTTGGTATAGGAAAGAAATGGAAAATTCCTGTCAGCAGCTTTGGGCTAAAGGGTCTTTTGGACTTGAATTCCAACACGCCGCACTGATGTCCATCGTCTGACTGCAATCATATATCCCAAAACGGAACGCACGGGTGTTTAATGCGCATTTGTTGCCACTAAAAAAAAAGGCAATTTCGTATAATGAGGAAAAAGCGGTGAGCAAATCACTGTCTTCACAAAGTGCAATATGAAAACGCAGGCGTAGAGGGAAATGTGTGGGAGTAACAGGGACAGAAAACAGCCATTTCGCCGGTTTACCAACTACCGACGCACAAATATGGACAATGCGAGTTCGTAATGTAGGCTCCCCATTTTCAAGACGGAAACTGAGTCACAATTTTCACTGCAAGTTGCCGCGACGCTTACGCTAGCACAGCATTTACAAGCAAAACCCAACTGTGATTATGCAGTCTAATGCAACGATATTCATTTACGCTAATTATGAGTAAAAATAACATTCATGGTGAAATGAAACAGTCCTTGCGACACGATGTGCACGAGTTACATCGTGCAGAATTTGAAATGCGAACCATAAGATCAAGCGAGTTCCATGGCAAGGACAACCGACAAGCTAGGCTTGCTATGGTAGTATAACATCACAACCTTGGCATGGAGCCGATAATTTGCGTTAAGAACAAACCCCGAGATATTGACGACAAAGTTTGCCGAGGTAAGGCCATGCACTAAACACCTAAATTCGAACAACCGTGAGGCTTTACAATAAGCCTATCCACTGTAACTACAATATCGGCCACTTTTCAGTATACAGTGCGTCTGTATTTGGTTTATATTAACCAAATTAAAACATTCAAAACATCATACATTGATGGATGGCCGTTAATATGCCTCTGTCCGATCGAAGTGCGGCAAACTCAAACACACTCGACATTACCAGCAATACATAAAGTGGCATGTAATTTCGGACACCGGCCTACGGTAGCCCAGCCTGTAAAATTTTTTCGGTTCATGCAAAGCTTCTATGTTGCGTGTATGTGAAGTAGTATGCAAGCCAAAAATCGAATGTAAATTTGCCATAATGCGGTGTATTTTGGCGCCGAATAACCAAAATCGTCACTTTACAGTCAAGTATTAATGAGACAACGGTCCCAATAGAAGTTCACACTTTGCAACTTTGTGGCGCTTGTTTACAACTGTACCCAGAGCTACAACCTTAGAGATAAAGTTCCCCTCTTAAATACTGCTGCGGTCCTGAAATCGGTAGAGGAGAGTCTATTCGTGGGACTAATAATACTGCAGATCATATCACATCAGCGGCTCGTGTCAAAGTCGAATCTGACTTCCCCACCCCCTCGACCGCGAGTAGCAAAGAATTCACACGCTGTGCGTAACTATAACTTCATGGAGGACGCGCCACCTGTGTTCACAGCGCGAAAAGCCAGCGACATAAGCAGCTTTACATGATTTTTAAATGTCATTTCTGGAGGAACTCTGTAGGTTCATCGCTATCCGACAAACCGGCCGACGAGCAAATTCTAACCTATGTACGATGCATCACATTAACTGCACCGCCAGCCGCTGGTTACTGTATAGAAAATCAGACACTAACCTAGTTTCTACCTCTCATTGAAATTAGAGGCACAAAGCGGACTTCTACGTTAAAGCACGGATTGTTAGCATATAGTCAGGACTGATCCAGTAAACGATTTCAAAATTCATCTGTCATAAGCACTTCGTTTAATCTGCACCGGGAACGCGTAAACCGAAGGCGAAAACGCAGCTTGCCAGCTTGGTCACTCAAAGAAAAACATCGCTTCAGAATTTCAATGAAGTTCACTGCCAGAAATGGGGAGGGAAAAAAAAAGTTCGCTTGCGCAGGAAATGTGCCAAATACAGCGCTTTTTTGGCGCTCACTCCATGGCCGACTTCTGACATAGCCATTAGGCTACTGTGACCCATATAAAAGCTGCCAATACAAAACATCAACAATCTAGTATTGCCCGCAGTTTCTGACGTTCGCCACATGTGCAATCGCATTCCAATATACGTCAAAACCCTTACTAGTGATCATTTTCAGGAGGAAGAAAAACTTTGATGCAATACAGTAACAGACGTACAGTAATTTAAAATTGCATTATATTCCGCGCTCACGTACCATTGCACTGTATTGCATGTATTTATACGGGAATCCTGGAATCTGGGCGAAGAGAAGCCGGTACCTTCACATTTCTCAAGTTCAATTTTGTGCTTAGTTTTTTCCTCCTAGTAATGCTTTAAAAAAATAACACCGGAAGAGAATTCTTGGCAGAAAGGCGGCAAAGTCGAGGCAAAGAGGACCAGTGATTTTTTTTATCTTCCTTCCTCTCTAAGTTTTGGACTGGCTTTCGGTTGTTGTGTTGAACGCGATCCAGAAGAGGCCGAGTTTTTGGAACTGGGTAGGTCTGTTCCTTTTCTTTCTCTGTCTGGCTGCCGACGCTCTTGCTTGCAGGAGACGGGAGGATCTGCGCACTTGGATTGGATTCCTCTCGTCCCATTGGTCTAAGCGACGGCGGTCCACGGCACCCCCCCGTGTCTTCAGCCCTCACTTCCGCTCGGCAGGCACAGTTTCCTTATTTGCATATTAACACCGCATTAGCCTATCAGACGCGAGACTAGCCAGGGCTGAAACGTGCGTAGCATGATGGGTCAAAGACCCAAAAGCACCTTTTCACTCGGCCTGTGGATTCATAAAAATAGGCTAATAAACTTAAGAAGAAAAATGAATGTGCGACGTCAAGTGTAAGAATAGTTCTTGTTAAAATGCCGTCTTTGTACGCCTTTACAAATTCTGTATATTCGATCCAACCATGTCTATATAGTTTTCATAGGAATTCAAGACAATCTGAAATCAATGCGTAGGCCTACTATTCGGTTGCCCAAGGCCAAGAAAAAAAGACTAACGAAATTTAGGATGAAAATCAGTAAATTATTCGCTCGAAACTAAGACGTATTGTGTAAGTTTGTACTAACAGCTATTTAGTCAATGTTAGGCTTATGCGATATGTAAATTTTAAATTTAAATATGAATTGTTTGGGGCCTTAATTTCGTCATCTGATTATGTTAATCTTAATTCCTTTGTCTTTTTTTTTTTTTCCTTTTTAGTCGCCTGGGTTTCGTTATTTCTCCAAAGGCACATGAGGCGATTGCAATGATGCCCGAAATTTCGGCTACAGTGGAACCATACCAGTGGCCTCATGAAAACGACCCGTTTTAATAATTATTGATCGTTTTGACAAATCTCTTTTACATTGAAAAAGAGTGGCAATAACAGCGATCAGGTCAGTCTGCTCTCTTTGGCTGGCCCTGGCTCAGGATTTAGGCAGCACAGGGGAGAAAATGTGGGATAGTGGTCTTTATTATTTGAAAATAGGACTGCATGTCTCTGTGAAAACTGTTTTTTTTTCTCTCTTCTAAGAGGCTACATAAATGGATCCGTATGTGCTCCACAATTATTTTCACAGGTAGTCTATATCAATTATCATGATAAAATATTCCTAAGTGACATCACTTTAAAGCATCGAGTTACACAATTATTGCATCATTTACAAAATATTTTTTATTTGCAAAAGGATAATCTGAAGTCCAAACTGATAATCATAATATGTCTGTGCTTATAACAGGTCGAACAGTCAATGTTATTTAGTGTGCACTGGCAAAATATTGATCTGGATCAATTTGCAAGCAAGTACAAACCAGTTTAGAACTTCACACTCACACACACACACACACACGCAAACACACGCACACACACACACATTACCATCATCATCTTGTAAATGTGAGCCAGAGGTAGCCTTTTTGTGATGAACTGGGACATTTCCTGATATTCATTCACCAGTCAGCATTTAGACAAAAGAAAATGCATGAGGCAATAAAAAGGTAAAAATAAATAAATAAATAAGAAATCTACCTCTATTCATGGGTCTGTTAGATCATTTGTGTCTTTGTAATAGACACCTAGGCTTTTTACCAAAGATTGTAGGCCTACCTTACGGGGTAGATTTGATAGCCGTGATATATTTTTTGTCAGGATGGCGAAACTTTTTAAGTGTTTATTAATCCTTACTACAGATTAACGCACTATGGGAGGACTCTCTAACGGCGATTTATTTATTTATTTTTTTGCATTTCCTATAAGTTATGGGAAGTATTGGCCAGTGCAGCTAAACTTTTAGCTACCCTGTCGGAGTTTGGAGTGTTCCTTGCCAATGAGTGATTGGATTCTAAATTGATTTCGTATTTAATTTTAGGTTATTATGAGAATATTACCCCTTCACACACCCGCGCGCACACGCACTCAGATAGACACTAGGCACACGAACTGAATTATTCGTTGAACGCTGAGAACAAATGTATTATTTGGACTATACCCACCATATTATTGTGATTTTTGAATTATAATTTTTTTACCTATTATTTCGACATTATGTTATTATTCGGTCATTAGGCTAGCCTACGTAAGATTCGTTGTTTTCTTCTTTTTTTTGTTGTGGGGGGGAGGGGGGGTGCATAAATTCATACAATTTCCAACTGGTCTACAATGCGCTGCGCAGTACTTGTCTCTAAGCAAGAGAAGGCAGCTGACAGGTGTTCTTCGCAAGCAAATATATGCGAGGGTTATATTAATCCGACAAATAAAGGCTATTTATCATTTTAACAAGTGAAATAAACTTAAGGTGCACAGACAGCCTCTCAGAGAATTTTGCGGAGAATTGCACTTTATTGCGCAGTCTAATGCGCGTGTTACGAAGTATCCCTGCGTTTCCATGGGGAAAAAGTATCCCGCATGCAAGATTGTAACTACAAGTCGGGAGGCAGAGTTTGACTATCAGCAAACATTACATTGAAGACGAACGGTGGAGAGCTCTTGGGACAAGAAAGAGAAACACAAAGATACAGCTGGTAATGCTGGGCTGTTTGAAGATAAATCTTTCTGGGCTATTTCGCCGATCTAACAAATGTTCTGCAGGGCTGTTGACAAAGTTTTCCAGTGCGCGAGCGTGGACTGCTAGGAGCGCGCCTTTCTCGCTGGAACTAGGTCGTTACGCAACCGTAGATTGCAAATACTTTATAGATTTGCTCTTGGTTTTCGGATGATTTATTATAATAGAGTTTTTTCGACCAAATGTTTGTTTGTTATTGAATAAATTTAATAGAGACAATGTTGAGGCTTATTGACTTGTCTCTGCGGTTTTGAAAGTGACGTATCATGTGGAGTTACCTAACATTGTCTTGGCGAGTCGATCTACTTTTTTTAGCTCTACCAAAGTGAATTTGTCCTTAATCTACGTAAATAAAAAATGTAAAAAACTTGTCGTAATTTTGCGCGTTGGACATGCTGCTTGTACGCTCAAAATGACAGCTTAAACGGTGGCGATGACTTTTTTGCCTAGTCTGTAGAATTATGTCAAAAAATGGGCCGGTACACATTATGTTTCATTTCTTTGTTCAAATAGGATGCGACTCGAAATGCAGTCCTCGGCCTGAAAGATGATGATGATGACGATGATGACTATAGAATAGAATAGAATTAGAATATAGTCTAATGCTTACGTAAATAAATTTGCATATTAAATTTGGCTTTATTTCAATGACTCCGTTGTAGCCCTCTCTCGACTGTAATTCGAGGTTCTACTGTCGCCTTTTTCTGTTATTTTTTTTTTCTCGGATGAACGCTTTTGTTGTACTTATCATGCAAACGGATGGGTCGATTTGTATCGAAATGTGGCAAGAAATTACCATTTTAATGCTGAAATAAGTTTTTGGCCAATTCGTTGTCGCAGCAGTTTGTGGGTTTCCCGCATACGTTCACACAAATAAATCTAAAACAATTTAAGAACACAAGAGTTCAGCCGCAACATTAAATAATTTTGAAGATGACGGGAAAGTTACGGGTTCTGAAATAGCGCAATAGCGCTCCTTGCTCCTATTTTGCGATAAGAGGTTGAGCGTCGGTTGCGAGACTGTTGATGGAGTTGAACAAGACAGCACTTGCACAGTTAACGCGCACTAATAAATACTTGTGCCAACAATAGCTGTTGGCAATTAGTGGTAACACATTATTTCATTTGACTCAGACTTTTTACTGGAAGAAAAAAATTCTTGTCATATCGAGGCTTTTGTGCCCCGTGTATTCCACAATTCAAATTCATTGTTCCAGTGTTTCTGTCTTCTTTTTTTTTGCGTCCTTCCCAAACCACCAATGTGCTTGTTTATTTTACTGAGGGATGGGCGCTGTTACAGAAACAGTCCAGTGGACAACGTTCGAAAAGCATTCGATCATTACTTAAAAATTAATTGAATAACTTGCTCCAGTGATGGGAATGCGCCTGTGCATTTTAATTTGCTGGTTGGATTGAAGTAGCATTTTAATTTCAAATAGAAAATGATCCATGCGCACAAACTTGGACGAGCTGAGGAGTAAAAAAAAAAAAAAAAACTTTACTACTTCTCACATTTCTCGAATTTATTTCATTGCTATGCTGGTATGTTAAGTCATCTCACAGTTAGTCTTCCTTAAATACTGTGTGTGTTCCCTCATTAGGACCTCTTCTTATGACGTGATATGTTGTGTTTCATGGAGCCATTAAGCCATGGAAAATAGCATATAAGGATTAAATTTAGACCCAAAGAAATGCATGGTGATAACTACAATAGGAAGAAAGTAATGTAGAGGAAATTATACAATGACCATAAATAATCATGGAATTATAAATAATCTCAATGAATCAGCCTCAATAGCTACAGATCAAACAAGAGAAAAAATGTTTTTCCTTTTTTTTTTTTTTTGAAATTGCACAGGGAAACACACTCTTGCGCACACACACCACACACTCACACAGGCGCGCGTACGCAGACGTGTACATGCTTCTCTCCAGTTCAGACATTCGGTAACACAGAGCCCTTTCCGCAGCACCGGTGTAAGACCTGTATGCTGAAATTCAGATTCAGATAATGACACAGGCTGACAAAATGCTCTGATTGGAGTTTCTGGAGCGAAACCCCGCCTTCCCCTTTCTTATTAGTGTCCGGGGCATGAGATGCCAGAGTTCCTCCTGCCCCCAACCCCTGGACATGCATTTGTGTGTGTGTGTGTGTGTGTGTGGGTGTGTGCACCCCTCGTGCCCCCCTCCCCCCCTGCACACTCTGCCCAGCACTCTCTGTACCCAAGTGTCTGGGGGCGAGTCCTTGCCATCTGTGATGTCACCCGTCTGCCAATCGATGCCCTCTCAGGACCAGGAACAGGCTGTTTCGCACCCCGAAAACCCACCGCAACCTCCGGGGCCTTCTTCTGTGAGCTGGCCCCCAAAAACCCACCACAACCTCGGGGGCCTTCTTCTGCGAACTGGAGGAAGCCCTGAGCCAATACCGCCCTTGGCAGACAAGACATCGGTGCACAAAGAGGGAATATAAGTGTATACCTGCCAACAGAGGTCAAAGAGGATATGGATCGGCGGTTTGTGTTTAACCTTTAGAGCCCTGAAATACATTTTTAAAACACATAAATTTTATTATCTTGTGCTGTTGAAAACCAATCATGTGGCAACTTGTTTAAAAGAGCTCCCGCAGGGGAGCTCTTCTAAACAAGTCGCAACATGATAGATTTTCAAAAGCTTCGATTTTGTTATCTTACATCATTGAGCAACAATCGCTGCATTTAGTGCTCTAAGGGTTAAAATCATCAAGTTTTAGGTCTGACTCAAGGTTACATTACTCCTCCATGTATTTCCCAATAATGACATCTGAATAAGATCAGAATAGTGATATTTTAGCATGCTACCTTTTGTGAAGACACAGCAGAAAATACTCGACTAGCGTCATAATGCCTTGCACATTATTACTGATGCTGAGAATTTCGTCTCCCAATAAAGGGTGACAGTAGACTACATCAGGTAGAGAGCTGACATCACAACTGGGTGGTTTCTGGGTTTGATTTTGTGACGTCGGTATGGTTTCCACTTCCATGCCATTTACTGAACCCAAAATAACCCTCAGAGAGCTACATGCAGCTATTGTAGCTCGATAATGTGAGATATCACAGTCAAAGCTGTTGAAAACCTATCATGTGGCAACTTATTGAAAAGAGCTCCCGCAAAGGAAACTCTTTAAACAAGTTGCCACATGATAGGTTTTTGATGGCACAAGATAATTAAATTTATATATTTCTTAAAAATTTATTTTAGCGCTGTAAGGGTTTTATCAGTAAAACACCCTATGGTCTTCATGTGAAATAAAAATTACGTCTGCTAAATGTCTGAACATACAGTGCAGTCTGTAATTATTTGGCCAGTGAGACTGTAATAAAACAGGCTGCAGTGTGTGCATTGTTCATGCAATATGGATACCTGCAAATTACAGCAGATTAGTATGAGATACTGCATCCCCACATTCATTGATTTTGAATACAGTGCCCTGGAGTACTGAGAGTGTGTGACTGTCCACGTTCCTGAGAGACATAAATGCACTGCCAACTTAGTGTTAAAATGCACTGATGATTTATCAGTGCAGTAAAAGTCATGCATTATCATTGTGTTGCACCAATCCACTCCCTATGTCTCCCATTAAGCTTAAAAAGTGCCACAGGCATTCTAGGGAAGACTACGTAAATCATATTTATTACTGTGCACCCCAGCTCATGGTTGTCGAGGTTCTTTCTGGTCTCGTCAAAGCCAAAAAAAAGGCCTGAGTTACCCTGTATTGAGAATTCAGAGCTTTGACTCAGCCGGGTTCGCTGAGACAGGTCTTTACTGGGCCGTAGTTCTTTGAGATGCTGGATGTGACATAAGGTGGCCGGAGAGGAGTATACATTCTCTGATTAAATCTGTCCTCTCCTCTCCAGCAGCTTTCCGTACTTCCCTTGTCTGTTGCCATTCAGATTGTGCTGGGGCATGCGAGTCCTTCAAAATGGGTGGTACACAATTCATAAAATACACCATAAGCCAAAATGATAAATTTTAATGTAAAATTCTGGCCATGGCTGAGGGAATCATACATGGAAAAGGACAAAAAATATCCAAGAATTTTACTGTGGAAGTCTGGTGGTAAACAATCAAGGAATGAAATTTTAATTGAATACAAAATTGCGAAGCGCTGAAATTATTTATATTTGAGCACCGTGACGTTTAATAATTGAGATAAATGCTGTGCCTGCGAGTTTAGCAAATGTGTTATTGATACAGTGAAGTTCTGCCTATCAAGTTAAGCGTTTGGTTAATCGTTGACTATGATTATCTTATCGATATTAGGTATATATGTTTAAGCATTTGGACGGTTCCACACTGCACACCACCACAGTGAATTTCAGAATAATCCATTAGGTTGTGCTTTATGGGTAGATTTTCAGCTTTAATTTAGTGTTTTGGCGGGAATATTATTTTGACCCTAAAACCAAACACTTCAATATACCTTCAGTGCAGCTGTGTTCAGTTCACGTGAGCTCTTGTGGTGTTTTGCCATCAATTTTTCTGTCAGCAAGTTAAACAGATGCCCTGTTTGATTCAGGTCAGGTGATGTGCTTGGCCATTGTATATTTGCTTCATTAACCCTTGCAAAGTCTTGGCTTTGTCAATATCTTTTGGGTTGCTGTCTGTTTGCATAGGGAAGCACTATTCGATGACTTTTTTAAGCATGTGGCTGAATTTGAGCTCTCTTGCAGCCCCGTACACTTCAAAGTTAATTCCTCCGCTAATAGGAGCTGTGACATCATCAATTAGGGGCACCAGCTGTCTCATGCATGACCACTCTTAAAAGTTGAGGTGGAAGCTATGCTACAGATCATGAACCCTTTTCGATGTTCATTACTTCCCATCATTCAAGGGCAAGTTGATTATGGTGTCATATGTCCAAATCAGTTCCAGAACTGCTAACCCATATAGCAATATTGGCCTGGCCCAGTTCTGGCCCACATGCTGCAAGAACAATGGCCCTTTAGTAGCCCAGATGTGGTTCGCCAGAGCTGGCCTACACAGAGCTGCGAACGCAATCGATCCACACACGGCACGCCATCACATAAACAGTGCCATCATTGCCAGACCTGGCCCACATCCGGTCAACATACCACTTGCCATGCCAGCAGTCGCCCAGCAGTGCCGGCCTGAAGCCGGATCTGGCCCAGATCCGACTGCTATTTGGGAAGGTTTTTTCATTTTGTTTTTTCAGTAAGCCTGTTCGTAAGGCTTATCAATAGCCACGTTTCCACCGAAACGTTCAGTGTAGCACCTATAGAACTGGTATATATCCCAAGGGGAGATGGGAAAAAAAGAAGCTGTATTTATTACATGTTTTAATATTAATAGCCAGGAAGATGATAACTCTTTCATGGCTAAAACCGCTTCCTCCTACTATATCTCAATGGCAAGAAAGAGTGAGGAAGGTATATGTAATGGAAAAGATAACGGCACACCTTCATCTTAAGATGGACATTTTCAGATCAAGATGGGCTCCCATTAAATTTATCAATGTGAAACAACGTCAAACTGTGCTGTTTCAGAAGAACTGTCCGTGTGATATGTGGAATTTGAGCAGCGATCTATCAGAGACAATCCAGTGGGCCGGAACTGTTTGCCAAACTGTTGTTGATTCAATTGTTTTGTTTGTAGTACATCTTCTGAATGGCTTCATTTCTTCATGTGTATGTGGCAAAGGAAGATCTTATGTGAACTGGAATGTATATACTAATACATGTGAAGATTAATAAATACTTGGTTTAAAAAAAAAAAGAACTGGTATATAACCTGCAATGACCGGTACGTAAACTCTAGATCTAATTCACATTTTTGCCACTGACAGTACTCTTCAGTATCGGCGAGTTTGTTATTGTATGGTAATAGCGTGTCAACCAGTCGTCAACCACCTTGTCGACATCCTTGACGATTCCCTCTTGACCAATCAACGGATCAAAGGGTTTCTAGCTCGACCTTTTAGTATCGAATTAGTGTGCTAGGCACAGGAAACGAAAAAACGGGATAGATTAGAAAGGTTATTTTGGTACGAAACGTTTGGAAATGTAAAAATGACTACTCTAAATGTGTAATAAACTGCCCTGAACTGAGCTGGACTGGACTGGTGAGGACAAAGGTAAAGACTGACATCTTGCAGTAATCCCTGTGTATCATCTCTGAGGAAGTCGTCTCTTGATTGCTGGCATTGACACATGTCCCTACCTCCTGCAGTGTGATCAAAAACACAACAATTACAGTGTGCAGTTGCCAAATGACTACTGGATGCCGACAAAAGGAAATGTGGTGTTACACCGTAGTATAATGGTGCGAAATTTCGGAATATGTCGGTTTCTTAAATTTCAAAATGAGCATATTTTAAAGAACACAATAAGATTAATTACTTGGCACAGTACATATCTTGTCTGTGTACTGTTTCCAGTTGAATACAGGTCTAACAGGATTTGCATATCATTGCTATCTGTTTTAACACACTGTCCCAACTTTTTTTGAACTGAGGTTTGCAAACGCTTACTGCTCAGAAACATGAAGCTGAAGCAACTGATTAAAAAGTAACTTTTGCCGCGGTGCTCTGCTCTTATTCACAATATTAAATATAATAATTTTATATTATAATAAATTATATAAATTATATACATTATTTTATAAAATAATTTATAATATAATATTAAAATAATAATTTTAAAAATATTACTAGCACACAGTTTCGTTGGTAATGGCAATCAATAGCAAGCACAGCTCTTAGAATTACCAATCACATTTAAATTAGAGTTGTGCGTAATAATGCATTTGGAGCCGATTAGATTGAAGATATTGACTGTGTTAAACCCAGTGGACTGCTCTTGTGGCGATGTTGGAGTGAAGGATTTCCAAGAGGAAGTTTTAGCAGATGAAAAAAGTCACTCTACTTACACTATAAACGCAATAAATCCTTGTACAGGCTGGCGGTCGAATACAGGGGTAGAGAGGTGAGAACGCACACCGTGATTGGTTTTCACGTCACCTTGTCTCATGTGCCTTACTTCAGCCACAACATGGCTGGGATTTGTCCTCTCAGGAGGCAGATACCTGACACGCCATTCTTTTCCAGAGCACTTCAAGTATCAGATTGACCACAATGCTTATGTGTTCCCTGGTGGGCCTTAACCGCACTCTGTGCACCGCTAAACCTCAGTTACTGTGAGATATTCTGACTGATATCTGACAAGCTTGTGTTTGGGTTTTCAATACAGGCTGACAAAAATGAGATGAGAAGAAATTAGTGTTACAACTTGCTTTCATTTAAATGCACTGAGTTGTTTTTAGATATGAGGTTTACTGATGTCTATTTTGACACATTTTAGTGGTCTTTACTGGTGTAGAATGAAAAGGAATCAAACCCAAGTCCACGGAATCATATTTAAGTGAAGATATTAAAGTATTTGTGAATAACTGGGAGTAGAATAAAAATTATTTTAATATTATTTATTATTATTTAATATAAAAATATTATTTTTTTTTATTTTTCCCAAAATGTCCCAGGCAAAATACCCTATCTGGGAGATTAAATGAGTATTTTTACGATATGAGTATTAAAGGGGCACCGTCATGGCCGATCATGCATCGAAAATGTGAAAAATTTGCTTTTTTTTTCAAATTTTGTCTTGTTGGAAATTGCTTGCGAAACATCATAATGCAGTTACTTACAGCTGCTAATCATAGATGCTCTTTCCAAAAACGATTTGTTTACTTCAGAAAAGGCCACATGGTGTAGCTTACTTTAGTTCAGTTTTGTTAAAGGTGTCATCCCATTGGAAATTGTGTATTACATGAATCAACATGAGTTGCATATGTATGCTGCCATCAACCCTCACTCTGTGTAATAGTGAATTGAAAAAAATAGATGGAAAAACGAGGGAATCAGAAAAGCTCAATGAACCTACGTAGGTTTGTGAATTATTATTCATGGTCTCGCTCTGGTCACGCCCACTTTGACTTGCGACCGCCCACCAAATCATTGGCAGCCAACAGGAAGTAGTATTTTGAAGAGAATAGATATTGAGACAGACTGGTTCTAATCCCAGGTGGAGAGTCATGCAGGTAATGGGGGTATTGGTGTCGCCCGTTCTTCTTCCCATCTGAACTGTCACGTTTGTGAAAATAAACAACATTGAGTAACCTACTGTATATGTATCAACCAAAGCCATGCATTTTATGCTGCTTTCACACCGAACGTGAAACGAATTTTTCGCACGGCACATTACATTCAAAGTCCATGCAAAGACGTGAATACACGCATTTCTCATTCTAGTCTTTGCATGGACTTTGAATGTAAAATGTCGTGCAAAAAATTTGTTTCGCGTTCGATGTGAAAGCAGCACAAAAGGCGTGGCTTTGATTGATGCTGTTATGATTCTGCTCTGTTTGCCATGTTTTTGATGTTCTGCCTGATCTCTGTATTGACTGACCATGCCTTGGATTATGTATTGTGATTTGGTTACTTAGATTTGTTAATTTATGGTCTAGTTTAGTTTTTCCATGTTTTGTATTTTACCATAGTTTCATTCCGGTCCATGTTTCTGTTTATACCATGCATTGCACTGTGTCTCCCCCTGTCTGGTCTCTTGTCTTGTCATTGCTCACAGCCCCGGTATTGCGCGCCACTCTTTCGGATGATTTAATGGTTTCTGGATTTCAACCATTCCTTCCAATCTCGTTTACTTCCTTCACCTTGCTTTTTCTATATTACTAACCCACACTAACAGTTTGTTATTTTTGCTAGAGTGACTAACACAAACTAACATTGTATATAATACTAACTTACTAACAAGCACTAAGGGATTGTATAGCTGCACTTACTAATTGTTTAACAAGCTCTCAGCACTCGCCCTGTTCTAGTCTCCGCCTCTTGTCTCTCCCTAATCTTCTCTGCTGCGTTTCTATGGAAACTCCACACCTGCTCACGCTGTCCTTTCTCTTACTATCTATGCATGTTAGAACTCCTTGACCGGAGCTGTATATCTGTCTATAGCAGGGGTATCAAACTGACCCGTACAAGGGCCAAGAGGCTGCAGGTTTTCACTCCAACAATGCAGAAGCACACCTGATACAGCTAATCAGTTGTGCAGGCCTAGATCAGTTGATTAAATCAGTGGTTTCAGTTTTGCTTCTGCTTGGTAGGATTGAAAACCTGCAGACTCTTGGCCCTTTTAAGGGTTAGTTTGACATCCCTAGTCTATAGGATTGTCTCGTGATCCCTGTCCGCGTTTTGGATGTTGCCTATTTCATGTGATTAGGTTCTTCCACATGTTCCCTCCTTTGTAATCAGTCTGACTTCCTCCACCTGTGTTGTGTTAAGCATGTGACTTCTCGTGAGTGTATATTAGGAGTCTTTTCACAGCACTTCCTTGTCAGAACGTTTCTCTTGTTTACCTGTGCTGCTATCGTCTTCGCCTTGTACTCATAGTGTTACTTTTCTGACTGGACCGTCCGACTTTCGGTTTTGGCTCTGCTCTTTGGTACTATTGTCTGCATCTGTTTACGAACCCTTTTTGCCCGACTACGAGTTTTTTGATTACTTCCCTGGTATTCGGCTCCGTTTACGCCCACTGCATTTTGTCTTTTGCTTCTCTGACATACCTGTGCCTGTGTATTGAACCTATTTTTGCCCGACCACGAGTATTGTGATTGGTGCCCTGTTTACGGTTCTGGATTTCGCCCTTAGGATTCTGATTTTTTTGATTGTGGACATTGTACCGTTGCCTGCTCTGTTGGGGGTCTCCCCCCTTCAGAAATAAAGCCTTCCTTTTTTTTTGTACTCTCTGGTGCTCGCTTGTGGCTCCTATACGTAATCCTGACAGATGTTTGTTGGAATAGGTAGCTCAGTGTTTGTTTTTCACGAACGTGACTGTTCGGGTGGTAAGAAGGATGGGCGACACCAATACCCCCTTACCACCTGAACAGCCACGTTTGTGAAAATAAACAACATTGAGCAACCTATTGCAACAAATATGTATCAACCAGAGCCATGCCGTTTTATGCTTTGACAATGAACGCGAAACAAATTTTTTGCAGGACAGATTACATTCAAAGTCCATGCAAAGACGCAAATAAGAAACACGTGTTCTCGTCTTTGCATTGACTACGAATGTAATCTGCCGTGAGAAATTTGTTTTGCGTTCGGTGTGAAAGCAGCTTTAGTCTTAGTTAACATCAGAGACTCCTAGCAGCCCACAGTCTCCTCCTCTGTGGGCATTCTGCCGCAATTACCGTATGTGTACCTGACGAAATATCGGTGAGTGTGTGTGTTAGGCCTATGGAATAATTGGTAGGCTATAACATGAGCTAATGATCTTCGGGTGGTCAATGGCAGCCTGGAATTCAAGTCATAACGCTAGCAAATTGACATGTCTGCATCGCGATCAACTGCGTCTAGCGGCATGCTGTCTTCAGGTAATCTGGGACTAGACCAGCACTAAACCAGCTACCAGGAAGATTGCCATGACTGTTGATGGTGTAAAGAAACAAGCCTTTATTTTAAATGTTTCCCACAGTTTAGTGCAACATGAAAGGCCATGATGACGATCGCGACAAACGTTCGCCTCTTGAAGAAAATCAAAGTTGACATGCAAATATTACCATTCCGAAACGTTCATCGATAAACATTCTGGTAGCGGTTTTTGTGCTGCATTTGTTTCCTCATTGGATTCAGGATCTAAGACGTAGGGCTGCATCGCTGAAGCCATTGAGAGCAATTTGGAAATCCGCACTGTGAACTTATGTCTATAACAACTAATCAAACAGACTGGAGAAGCACCTCTTCATACAGATGTAGGGGGGGGGGGCAGAGTTAGCCAATCAGAGGCAAGTTAATTTACATACAGAATATTCATGAGCAAGAGGGGCAATCTGTTTCTTCCCAGCCATTTTCTGCACCAAACTAGAACAGAGTGAAGTAGGTCAACCAAAGCATTTTTTTTTCTCCAGAAACTGCTCGCAGGGCATTCAATAACTCCAGAGACCATAACAAAATTATTGAAAAAGGCATGAGATGACACCTTTAAAATGTTTCTTTGTGCAACCTCACCCACCATAATATTGGATAACACACAGTTAGATGGAAATTACACATATGGGAGGTCAAAATGTAAAAAAAAATATCACTAGTATTCAAAGGCATTATTCTGAGCTATACTGCAAGAGATCAAAGTTACACCGCTTATAAAAACAAGATCGCGGACAGCTGAACTATCTCCGAAAACCGATGAGCATTCACTGCGCAACCTCAGCCATGTCAGTGCCCCAATAAGCGCAAGTATGTTTTTTCATGGGAGTCTCAAAATATTTTTACAACCGCCTTTCAATAATTCCCCACAAGAGGGGGCCCTTTATTTGTAAAATTGGTCATAATGGAAGGACAAAGCTTCCGACTGTCCTCTTGCACGACCACAGTGCACAACCATCAATTAAGTAATGAATCGGTGGATGCAAATTCGTTTTTAATGACAATAAAATCCGTAAAAAATGATTTTACCTCACAATAATATTTAATCTAAATCCTCCTGTCCGGGAAAAGATTCAAAATACATCGTTTTCACCAATCACTGAAACCGTGGTTCAACGTTATCATAATCGGTGAAGAAATCATCATTAAATTGTCAAATTCATGAATTTTGAATTCACGAAAAAGGAGAGAGAGAGAGAGAGAGAGAGAGGTCTGGCGTTTCGGGAACTTGGAGATCAGAAAATGGTTAGTGCAACGCTTTCGCTGTAATTGTGAAACACAGACACTAGAGGGAGTGGCGGAGACAGACACATGGGGGAATAATTATACCCAGACTGATACCCGGTGTATTACAGTGATTGAAAATAAGAAGCTGAGTCTCGGCGCTGAACATCAGAGAATGGCATGATATTGGAAATTACAGCTTTTTATGGTTCACCGTGGGTCAATGCTGCTTTATTTACCGACAGTTATCGTCATAGTGTGGGAGCTTGTTTGGCAGAGCGGCTCTGGAGAAATCTTGAGAAAGCTGCAAACAGCAAATACCAGGCAAACACCAATACCGAGGGCCAAGCAACTGCTCTGAATGGGCAGGTTTTAAATGAGCCCTGAGATTTTGCTATAAAGTATTCATTTTTAACATTTGGTTGAATCCAATGACGTCTTGAAGTCTATGACATGTAAACATCACCAGACACTGGGTATCTTCTCTGGTGATGCTCTGCCAGGCCTGTACTGCAGCATCTTCAGTTCCTGCTCGTTTCAGGAACTTTTTGCCTTCAGTATCATCTTCAGCAAGTAAAATGCAGGTTCAAAGGCCCTCATATCTCATGATCAGTGTGCCCAAAATAATTCACCATCCAAAAAATTTTGGTAGTCTCTGCATATGCAAACATGAATCACAACCACATTCATTGAGAGATCGATAAGATTGGAATAGTTCAAAGTCAGCAATAAAAAAGGAAAAGGATGCAATTGTGCAGCAAAAGTATTTCCAACTCTTACAGCATCAGAAATGATTGAAGAGATAAGAAGACTAAATGTACTCAAAGTCTGAGTGAAAATACCCATCCTTGCTTTCTCTCTCTTCCTCTCTCTCCCTCTCTTTCTCTCTCTCTCTCACTTGTCTGCTGTAGCGTGGAGGATTTGGGACTGGGGTGCCATAGATGCGGCTCCCGTTGCGCTAAGCGGAACCCCCTCCGCCATAAACAATGCGCAGGATTAGCTTAGCACACAGCCACACAAAGCCCGGATTGTTCCCCCAGCAGCCAACACAATGCCTGTCTGAGTCAAACCTTCTCACCAGCTAAACTTTAATATGGCTGTGCCAAGTTAGAGGCGGGTGGGCGAGGGGTAGCTCCGTCTCGCTTTAATCACATGAGTGCAACTGCATTTCCACACTCGCATCACATGACGTCAAGCATGCTACCACATCATGATCATAGGCATGTTTGAGATGAACTGCGCCTTACCAGGACGGTGGACGAGATCAGGCGGCATCAGCAAGGGATGGTGACAAGGGGCTGCTGTCAACTGGGAAAGTTCCGGCAGCTTTCAAGGAATTATACTATAATTTGAGGAACGTTTGTCTGTCTGTCTGTTTGTCTGTTTGTTCCCCTACTCCTCCGAGGTCCTCTGACGGATCTTCACCAAACTTGGTGGGTCTATGTAGGTTGTCCCTGGAATTGTCCTTGAGGGATTAGTTTTTTGAAAGGTCAAGGTCACTAGGGTCAAAGGTCACCTTATTCATGAAAATTGGTATGTGGACGTAGGTCATCACAAGAAATTATTCTCGCCACGGGTAATTCACTAGTTTACATGAATTAACAAATATTTCACACCCCGTTAGATACATCTGTACGCTACTGTAGTGTGCAGACTGCATTGTTATAGGGCTGTATGGCTGAGGATATTGTGCATGAGCTTACTGTCATCAACCGCTCAAGATTAGTCTGTTAAAAGTCTAAACCTTCATTACAAAACATGAGACTTGTACAGTTTATCGTTAAATTTTGCAATTACACATGAGATTAGGATTCTCTTCAAAACATGGTGCTTGTGGTCAAAAATAAGAGTCAATCAGCTCTTTGATCAGTGGACAGCCAGGTTTTTCCCATCATGCCCTGATCCTTGCAGTCAGTAGAGAGCAACCGTGACACCTGGCCCTGCCTCGATCTCGTGAGGTCATCGTTCCCCACCTGCACATGACATCAGAGCGAGTCATGATGAAGGCGGACACAAATCTGGCGCACCTCGTGTGGTGGTCACTGTTGATTAATTCTGCGTAGGCCTGGCTCATCTGAAAACGAGCCTCAAAACATACGACTACATTTTGATCGCAAGGCTCCAAAAACGCAACTACATCCGCATCACACCCCACTTTGCACTTCAGGCCTTTTCGTTCCCACACAAAGAGCGAAGCTCCTGTTCCCTCCCCATCACCGACAGTCAGACTGAGTCTGGAGCAGCAAGACTGTAGAAGGTGTGAAAGTGTTTTAGGAGCCCTGAGTGCGTACACAGTCTGCACACTCTCCCCCCTCGAGGTCCAGTGGGACGACCCTCAAGGCCACTTCACAGCTACACTTGTCATCTTCTCCTAACCGCCTGACAGGGCCTTTGCTAACACGGACACTCATTACATAATCCTGATTGGCTGTCACTTTTTTCCAAAGTGACTTACAGTTGATTGCGCCATGCAGGGACCCATCCCCGCAAAATCAGTGGTTTTAAATGTCGGTCCTGGGGCCCCCTGTGTATGTTGACAAGCTGTTAATTTGTCCTGATTACGTGAATTTCATTTTTAGTTTCATACCCTCTTAAAAACTATTTTGACAGAATTAATCCATGCAGTCCATGAAGAACAAAAGTCCCTTCAACAGTATGTGTAGATGTTCGTTGAAATTGTACATTTATTATTTGGAGACTGTCCTCCCAAGGAAAATGACCAAACACAATAGGCCGTAAATGCAAGCTGCAAGAACAATTACTGTTTTTGTTTAAGTGACAGATTTTAGAGTAATTACGAGCGCAGCAAAGGAGGAAACGAGATATCAAAATATTAGCACAAAACTCCACGGGGCTTGAGGTTGGGGTGGGTGGACGGGCGTGTAAATGTGTAACTTCGATTTCGCAAGGCCATCGTTTCTCAGGGATTAGTTCTCCTGTGGTACCAGAAACACTCAGTTGGGTCGTGTTTGAGGGTAGGAACGAATGACGTATGTGGTAGTGTGGTTTGGAGGATATGTTGGCAATTTGGGAAGAAATTGAGAAAAGATCAGTAAACCAGGGACACATGGTAATAATCTTTATCAGATACCAACCAAAAAATTCACTTATCATGTTTTTCCATGGTTGTGTGAACTCACTGAAAGACTACATCGAGAGGTACTACAAAAATCAAACAAAGGGATTGGTTTTTGTGTCTTCTGCGCAGGCGCAAGTAGAAACTATGCTATCGAGTTGTAAGTCCATAAGGAAAACTTAGCCTGCAGTGAACTACCAATGTGCAGTAGGCGCATGTACTCATAAAGTACCCCTTTTTACATAAATGCAATACATCAAAACACACACACACACACATGCGCGCACGCTCACTCACACATGAACAACACCTCTGCGTAGCCATTTTAATAAATATTGGCAATAACCATTGCTCCAAATGCACGATCTGGATTTGTATACAAATTGGTTTTGTTACTGCGGCCCTGGTTAAGGATTGTACAGATATGCAGACACACAGCCAGCGGTTTGTGCTACCAGCCATTTAGTTCCCTTCCTGATTCTCTAGAATGGCAGACTGGTCAATCCTTGCCATCATAACGGGACTCCCAGTCAGTAACCCGAGGTCGCCACGCCCCCTTCATTGTGCCCAGGGTGACTCGCTGCAGACGGCCCCACCCCAATCGCCCCTCCCCCACAGATCACAGCCCTCGTGCCCATGTGTGCCAGCTCCCCTGCCAACATGAAACACAACATGGCGCTCGCCGACACCCCCTTCCCACCGGTGCCCAGGGATCCGGCTGTGCTGCCGGCAACAATGCAGACAAAGCCTGAGACCCAGCCATCACGCAGGGGGACGCTCTGTACTGCACACATCCAGACTGGCAACCCTGGAGAGAGGCAGCACCGAGCGCTGTTCTGTTGGGCTGCCAGTAATTAGCTGAACTCTCTGAACTCCCTATAGGACGAAGCAAATACTTTTTGGGTCTTTCCAGCTTAATAATAATAATTATAATAATAATAATATCCATCTGATGATGATGGTGATTATTATTATTATTATTACTATTATACAAAACAACCATTAAATGATTATTTGTATAGTGTCACCCATGAAAGTGTACAATTGGCATCCAACCTCATTTGATGTATTTCTTATGTGAGTAAAATAATAGAATTATTTTACTCTCTCATCAACACTCAGTGCTCCTGTAAACTGACTGCTTTTGTCACGTTTGAAACACAGAAAGAAAATATGAGAGGGAGGATTATAAAGTACAAAAACTGGATGATAGAGTATAAAAGAGAGGAATAATTTATTAAAAAAAGAAATGTATATAAATAGCATTAATAATTTTGATACTGTTCCTAACTGATGTGAAAAAATGATTATAGCAGTAGCACATGGAAGTCAGCAGCCATTGTACATGCACAGAAAAGGTTTCACTCATCGAGAGCCCTGCATAAACTATTCGGTAATAGTCTAAAAGGTGAACTACTCATAGCTATTGATCAATGTATTTTGCCTGAGGAAATTTTGAATTTATTTTTCTTAATAAAGTAAATACTGTCACAGTGGCATCAATCCACCAGCTTGCTTGAGGACGTCGTTGCCAGTTCTCAGTATCAAGTTCGATATCTTTAACTACTTAAGTTGAGGTGAGCATTCGCTGAGGGTCTGTCTCTCCGGTTCTACATGTTCATCAGGACAAAATGTTCTTTGGCTGACTCTGTGCCATGTATGCGCCCACCTCGGTCTAGACAGTCAAGATGGCAGCGTCTCCAGGAAAACAATGCCAACCTTTCTGCACCAATCACCAACAGCCAATATGTCTCATACCAGGACATAATATCAAATAAAACAGTAGGGCTCCCGGGTAACACTGGCCAGTGCTTTCCACATATTCATCGTTCATTTATTTGCTGCATTTTAGGGTCAGTTTTCTCATGTTTTTGTCAGCCTTTTAGAATCACAGACAAACCTGAGTCAAAGGGGGAAATTAGCCGATAATGAAACCATTGGCTCTGTATGATTAAACTGCGCACAAACCATACAGATTGTCTGGAAACAGTTGGAGACATTTGCGTATCATCCCGTGGCTTCTCAATGCATTTGCTGCACAGACCACTACCTCAACTGCCACAGTGCACTGCGCTAACTCGCTACCCCAGAGACCCACGACCCCGTGCGGATCTGTGACCAACAGCTGTCGCAGGGAGCACTGCATTGGTGCACCGTTCACACTGCAGTAAAGAAGACTGCTCCTGACCATAATGCTGAAAGTTTGTGCTTTGCATAGGTGCACGGGCTACGAAAAGGCCAAAGGCTAACCTCTGGAGGTGTAATGTTTCACTCTTTATCTGAAACTACACTGTAAAAAAAAAAAAAGTTGTCTCAACTGAAAAAAGTTAAGTGTCCAGGCTGCCTTAAAATTTCAAGTTGACTGAATTTAAGATTGTAAGTTGAATATTACCTCATCACTATTCTATGGCCCAAACTACTCTGTAAAAAAAAAAAGTTGTCTCAACTGAAAAAAGTTAAGTGTCCAGGCTGCCTTAAAATTTCAAGTTGACTGAATTTAAGATTGTAAGTTGAATATTACCTCAACTTATCATCTCAAGTTCAATGAGCTTAAAATTTTAAGGCAGCCTGGACACTAACTTTTTTCAGTTGAGACAACTTTTTTTTTTTTACAGAGTTGTTTGGGCCATAGAATAGTGATGGGCCATTGCAAACACAAGGTATAATGTTGTCATGATTGCAAATAATTATACAAATATAAGAATTTTCAGCGAGCATTTTACTCTTGGGGACTATGTCAGAGGTCTCCAATCCAAAGGGCCAAAAGAGTCATGATACTGTAGTATCAGATATAACCATGGACAAATTCATACAACAGATAGTATATAAAACATAATTGGAGTCACTGGCTGGTGATTTTTGATCTCATGGTATCGCATGCATATGCCAACCACAGAACTGGGGAGTCTAGTCAGCCGTCACAGCATTATTATTGGCATAGTCTGGAGCATCTCAGTGTGATGAAACCAAATACTGAGTTTGTATAAGCCAGACCATTACAACACAGAAAAGATAAGGTCGTCTTATTTCAGTAATTAATTTTGATCTCAAATTTTAATATTACAATGGCTTTGGCAGCATTCAAGGATAATATTTAACTTGACATAAATGTGAACTAATGAAAGCGCTTCACATGTTAAGTTCAAGCCGTCAATGTACAGTTCTGGAGCCTCGGACCAGTTGGGCTTGCTGAGGGCGCGATCAAAAGAGCACATCAATTTTGCACAATTTGACAAAAATTACTTTTGATCATTATTAACTTCTAATCGATATCATGTCACTGTCTGAGACTTTGTTCCACCTCTAATTGGAGGACAGTTACCCTTCAGAGAAAATGTCACCATATTCCCAATATACCAAGAAAAAAACTCAACTGTCTTTTGAGCATATCATACACGCAGCGGGACCCCAATGACTTACATATTTTAAAATCCATTAATCCCTTCAATTACTGCCCTGCTTAATGCTAATATTATTCACGATTAGTTGGCATTACGTTAATCTATGACCCAGATTTATTTAGATCTAGGCGCGGACAGAGCAACAGACTGCTGCGGCGGGTTCAGTGCACCTGACATCACGTCCCCGGCTCTGCTCCGCTGCCGCGGCGACAAAAAAATTAAGACGAAACAACAAAGGCTGCATTAGTTGCGTATCTTAATGAACAACTGTTAGCGGCGGGGATTAGAGACAAATGATGGTTTCCTGTCCGCGCCCGGGCAGCGCGACATCTGCTGAGTGGGTTTATATTTCCTCTTGTAAAATTCCGCCTCTAAATGCGAGTGAGACGGCTGGCCGCGCGAAGGGGAGGCTAGGCTAATGTTTCAGCTAATTGAATACACTCCCTCTGTTTCTTTAACCCCTCTGGTTGGTACGGGGCAAAGTCATGGACTCGTTGCAAAACCACATCCCCGCACGTCCCCCGACAGAATGACGAGCTTCTATGATTTGGTCTGCTCGTCTCCTGCACAGTGAAACACCACCACCATGGTCTGCAGGCGTGACATTTAGTGTATGCAAGGCCTTATACTGAAGGTTATTGTAATGGTGATGTAGCCTCTAAGATCTTACAGGACGCTGATATAAGCAACTGACAGAAACAAGCTCTTTAGTCATATATCTGCTGATACACAACTCCCAGTGCCCTTGGTCAGGATACTTTTTTATTCTGTCACACAACTCTAGTCTTGTCTCTGTCTCTAAAGGAAATCAGAACCCTCAAATCCAGAATAGAAACCGAAAGTTCTCTTATACCGGCACAAAGGAAGCAGTGTTCTTCCATGATGGTCCCCCATAACAGGGGTAATCTTCATAAAAAGTGCTGTCACTTCTGCCAAAATTTATTAACATATCCTTTGCTATATGCTTGGAACACACACTTTAAATGCATGTGCATCATTTGGGTGCTAATGTAAAATAGTGAATTACAAAGCCAAATGAAAAAAGAAATGTCTTGGTCCCAAACACAGGACCAACAATATGTATTAAAAATATATAAAATTAATTATTAATTTTATTTATAATAAAACAAATTATTATTATTGTTTTTGCAGCATCCTCTGACAACAATTACAACACTGATCCTTTTACAATGTGTTATATAACCAAAACAACCAAATCAGTTTTAGGAATCTTAAACCATTCCATATAGAATCTTTCTATCCTTTTCTGTTGATCATCTCTCATTTCACACTTAAAAGCTGTTCAGTTCAGAAAACAGGGTTTTTGAGGCCAGGCCCAGTGACTCAGATTGCAGTTGCCGAGTGCGCTTTCATTGACACATTCAGTGATGGGGCTGATTGTTTTCTGCTGAAGGGCCCTCCGATGGCCAAGGCAAAAGGCAGAAAAAAGTATTTTGGTCTCATAAGATTAAAATATTTGGCAAATTTTTACAAAATTCTTGCATTTGCCTCGGCTACAAAATAAACACGCTCTCCACACTGGACACAAACACCTAGTATATATGCAAATAATTTTATTGGGTAGCCTAAAATAGGTTCTATTTTTGGGGGGCGTTTCATTGCATGGTCTGTATTTATTTATTTATTCCTCTGTGCAATTTTTTTTATCCAGTGCGCGGACAGCCAGTGACACAAATGAAAATGATTAAATAAAATGTATTTTTACCCTCTGATAGTAACCTACAGTCACAGAGTATATAAATTTGTCACAGACCTGCATATACATCTTTTCAAAAAGTAAAGTGCACATTCCTCCTAAAAATGGCTTAAGACTGCGTAGTGCAAATGCGTCAAATGATTCAGCATGCCAATTTAAAATGGTTCTTAGCAGCCCAAATTCGCTATTTCACACCGGAAGTCTCGAACTCAGTTCCAATCACCGAACTCTTTCAAGAACTGCTGCTTATTTGTACTATCCCGAACTACTCTACATAATGCTGCCCTCTGCTGGATGGTTTTAAAGTTGTTAAGTCATGGTTAATGTGTGCAAGAGTTGTATTTCTTTATTTATTTATTACTTGCCAAATATGTTAGTTGGTTGCGTCAGTCGTCTGTTTGTATGCTTGTATGTCTGTCTGTTTGTTTGATTGTAGTACGGTTTTTACTCTTTCCATATCGTTTATGTTCCTGCAACTTCACCTTATGATAGGGGAGGTTCTTTGCCAGAAGCCCATACTATTTTAAGTCTTTAAGTCAAAGGTCAAGGTCAAGGTCACCAAAAACATTAAAACCGCATTTTGGTTCATAACTATTACAGCTAGAGACTTGAAGCAACTCAATTTAGCTCATTATGTTTCACAGATCTTTGCAATATTTCGGCAAGTCATCATTCTGTGAATTACCATTTATTTATTTAGTTTTTTTTTTTTTTTTTGCCAGTATCTGAATCTGCAAAAATGAAAAAAAAACCCACCGTATTTTGAGTGTAAGTTTTGTCACAATCATACATCCTAAAAATAATCTTTAAATTATCTATCAACATCATGAACAAATATATATATTCAATTTTTTTTGATAAATGCAGACTTTTTGAATATCTCACAACATCATTTGAAAATTTCCTCTGCTCACCAGTGATGTATAATTTACTAGACCTGCAGCAACTGAGTGCTTTATTTAGAAAATGAAAAGTCACATTTGTTATGAATGTATATTTCATGTCAGTTTATTGACAGTACGATGAACTGTGACATTTAATTGTTAATTTTGTACAAGTATTGTTCTCATCACGAGGACAATCTAATACTTGTAATAGTGTGCAACATTCAGATTAAAAAACAAGTACTGACAGAAATATTTCAAAAACATAAGCTTCATAATGATGTGACTTCATAAGTAGTGCATAATACTTTGATTACACTGTACCTGCATGTATTGCAATAGGAGATTGAAGTACGTCTAATAGTATGTACTAATTTGAGTTTATTGAGTCAAAACCCATAACTGTGAGTAATCTATAAAATGTTTTTGATAATACTGTAGATAAACATGTATCAGATGCAAATTTATGGCGCCCGTTAGCAATATTATTTTTTACAATAAATACATATCAATCACAGGTAAGTAAGCAGATTACATTTAATGATTTCTTTGTTAGTGTCATGGTAACCATCCCGTTACATGGCGGCTTGATAATACCTGTAGTCAAATTTACGACTTGTGTGTTTGTGTTAATAGTGTTTATATGAAACATCTAATCCATTTAATGTACAGCAAAATTACTTGAGGCAGAATTTATTGTACCAATACTCTTCATTTCAAGTACTTTGGCATGATTTTTTCGACCAAAAGGTGAATATCCTGCTCTTCAAGCCATAGAATAGATCCTCTGACAATAGTTTTGCTGAACAAAGATCAATTTATTTATTCCAGGCTTCAAAAATGGTATTATGTTGAATTTCAAGAGGTGTAGTACAACTTCCTTGACCTCTGACTGCATAAAACAGCTGATATGCAATAATCTTTGAGGCATTTTATTAAAAGGATGATTTCTCACATTAATCTGTCAAAGAATGTAAGTAAGTAAATGAAAGCATCTGACTAACTGTTTTTTCATTCTAGAAAAACATAGTAGCGATAAAATATGAAAACAAAGTAGCGTTAAAATATGATTATAGTCTAGTCTATAGTCATAGGCTTGGTCTATAATATAACTATAAAAACAAAAAACTATATCATCATTACACGAGAAATACAAAAAACAAAATATCTATGGACTGCTTACCTGCACAAGATCCAAAATGCACAAAACACACAGAACAAGCACAAACATTTTATATGAAAGCCGCACTATTATAGCTAAATGCCGCAAACAGCAAAACCCGACATCTTGACATACCCAGAGAATTGAAAACCAAAGGACAAAATATACATGACTGTGACCAGAGCTTCACAAACAGCAGTGATAACAAACAATCTTCTTGTCTTCAGCATTGTGAAACATGCAGACCAGACGGCGAATTTGCTAATAAAAAGTAGCAGAATTCAAACAAGCAGAGAGGAGCCTAGATACAGTCCCGTTACTCTGGTTCGGCTCCCGTCGATAAAGTGGCTCGTTCAGTGTCAGATTGTTAATGGGGGTGGGGGTGGGGGTGGTGGTGGTGAAGGGGGGGTTTGTCTGGACAGACTTGAAACAAAGTTTTGTCATAAAACACAGCACTGGGAGGCTGGCATGGGAGACCAGCTTCCAGCCTGGCCCTTCCATACACTACGAATAAAGGGGCTATTGTCTAAAAAAACTCCTCTGGGCTCCCAGAGAAATCAAACACCCCCCACCCCCCCGGGAGGAAAATAATGACCCCATCCAGAGGACAGAAGACAAGGGCACAAGGACAGAGGACCCCCCACTACTCAAAACAGAGGAAAGTTTGGGTTCGTAATTACAAACGTCTGCAGACAGACGGACGGTTCGACGATTCGCAGTAAGGCGCGTCGTGAAGTCCGAGAGGCATCATCGCCAGGTAACAGGCGCAGGTTACCTGCCCTACGCTTGCAACAGTATATGGAGAGATACTGGGTGGTGTTGGTGGCAGGGGTACCCCAGTTTGGCCTGCAGATCTGGCCTTTGTTAAATACAACACTTGTAGTTGCGAGTGTCTTTTTTAAATGATGGGGGAACAGTGTAAATGAGGAGAATTGTTCAAGGTCAGTCCAAGTTTTGAAGGTCAACCGATGAAGTTCACTTAAACACTGCAGCCAGTAAGTATGATGACCAAGGTGTGATAAATTAAGTGCTGCAACTCCCACACCCAGAGCTTCGAGCTCACGGTCCCCATTTTAACCCCATATTCAGATCCAATGCACTGCACTATGGAGCTCAATATGTCTCAAATGCAGACAGCAATGTATTTAAAAAGATTAGCCATAAAGGACTATCAGTCCCTGAATGACTTTGCTGTAAGTACGCCACGGTACCTACTCTGTACTCACTCAGAACCTATCCTGTCGGTCGAATCACCACCCGGTAGCATAAATGTGGTCAAGGCACCCAGCAGCAGAATCGGTCTGGCTCTAACTCAAAGAGCATCGGTCGAAAAAGCAGAGCGACATTGTAGCGGTGCTCGCCCCGAATTCAAAACCCCAAATTCAACACACCCTCCCACCACAACCACTGTGTACCCCCCCACCCCCCCACCACACACACAAACCCTGCTTCTACCACTCCCCTCTGCCACCAAAAACAACCCCCCCACACCCCACTTACCCCGGCCTATTCTACTTAGCGACAGTCCCTGAAAATGCCAGACTCATGCCAAACCTGGATCAGGGATGGGGTGGGTTAGGGGTGGGAGGGGGTGGGGGGGGGTCTGTGAAATTAGCATTTTGTTGATCAAAACAGAGTGGCACCATACCCACAGTTCACAGCGCCCGGCGCTTCTGTCCCATCGCTTTCAGAAACAAAAGCCCATTCTGGTGCCAGCCCAGGGAGAGAAAGCCTCTCCTTCAGTTCGGCCGTTCATTATTAAAAAACAAACAAAGCGCTAAAACAAACGCCGAGGGAGCGAAGTTTCTCACAAGACAGAAATTCTCACACGGCAAAAAAAGAAAGCACTCAAACCACGCTCGCAGAAACTTTGTAACGCGCGCATTTCGGGCAAAGAAGGAGGAGTTTAGTTTTGAAAAAGGGGTGAAAAAGGGCTCGACCAAAAAAAAAAAATTGAAAGAGAGAGAGAAAGAAAAAACGTCGACTCACCATCCACCAGGTCCTGGCTGACATGTCATAACAGAGCTGCCATTTTACGGAGCCGTCGGCCGCCGGTCCCGCCATCTCTCTGTCAGCGGCTCTCATCTGACGCGCAGCCCCTACGCCAGATAAGACACCTAATCGGGGAAGCATCGGGCTCCGCGGCATGCCGAGATACATGTAGGCCAATCCTTATCACGCTGCATCATGGGAAATAATCTCTCTCGCACTACCAATGACTCTCCAACCTCGCCGGTGTAATGACAAGGATCAGAGTCTCACCAAACCCCCCCCCCCCCCCCCCACATACACACACACACACACACACACACACAACTCACCCCCCCCGCACAGTTTTCAACCTAGCTTTATTTTGTAAGGGACAGTTAAAAAATGCTACGGGGAACGTGGCTGTTTTGTGGAGCTGAACGAAGTTCAGAAAGTCTCCAGCCAGTGGGCGGGCTTGATTACTAGAGTGGAAACAAGGCTGGCAAAAGTTTATTTGCTTTATTTCTCTGTTGTATATTGTTTGACTCGACCCCCCCTCCAACCCCACTTGTCCCCAAACCTCTCCTAACCCCCCCCAAAAGAAAACTTCCATGCAGATGAGGAGAGGCCTAAACAGTGAGGAATTAATATCTCCAAACAAAAGGCATGCGGGACCGATAACGCGCGGTGTGCTCGGTTCAGATGTCAGGGAGAGCGCACGCACATGGCGGAACACGCAGGTTACCATGGCGGCAGCTGGACCTTACTGCACAACCGTCGCCGGGGGCAACCTTCAGCTCATATGGAACCAGTTTACCCGGGCATCGAAAAAAAAGGAAAAACAGCTTTTAAAAACAAGAGAAAGATTTTTTTATACATAAATAAATAATGAATTTTTTACATCTAAAATAAATAATTGGAATGAAATTCCAAAACCGCAGAGAAGCCTGAGGCGGAGAGTCGGAAGCGGCAGGACCTGCGTTATATTTCTGAGAGTCGGTGGAAACACGGTAAAACTGAGTCTATAGGCTGAGCTGTACACTGCAGAGCAGCAACGGTCCACCTACCCACCGGTCCACAGCGACTGTCCGCATTCCCAGGTAGGGATGTTTGGGTCGCCCTCACTATTTTTTTTTGCTAGATTTAAGGTCTCTGTTTTATTTGTTTATTTTTATTTCTTTGACAGCAGTTATTATGCAAAGGCTCTTCTCTCTGCTCAGTAAGACGGCACAGACTCATTGTCATTTTCCTGCCTAAAAAAAAAATGAAATGACAGAAATGACAATATTCACTTGATAAGGAGTTGTACTTTACTGAAAAGTAAAAAATGTATATTTGACAATAAAACTATGTAAAATTGTCATTGTCTCAGTGAATTTTGTTTGACCTGCTGTGTCATTGTATTTCGTATGATAAAGATGAGATGTGGTCATGCATATCCACACACAGACTGGCTGTTGAATGTAAAGATACAAAACCCTGGTGAAAAAGTTTGCTATTTTTACAATAAAATTATTTTGCGCGCTTGCAGATGCAATGTGTTACATCTAAGCAGCATTCATAAAGATTTATGAAGACTGCAGCTTGTCGTATGTTTAGCAATGGTGAAAAAGGTGTGTCGTATAAGTTAATCAATTGGTCGTTTTTTTAAGCGTCGCTTTGCAAAATAAGATTATCCTGAGAATGAGTGAAATTAATCACTTAATCAGACAGGAGGTTTCAGCTCTCATTACCCAAACACTGTCTGAAAGGACCGTGCAATAAGTGGGGGACATTTTCATAGCTGGTATGTTATGCCTTATTTTGACCGCCATGCAGTCTGGCTTTTAATTAACTCTCAGTACGAGGAGACCATCATCCGTAATGCAGTCTTCCGTGCGCAGAGACAATGGGCGTTTGTGTTCGGCGCACAGATGAATACGTGAAGACAAGCTGAGGAGTACGAAGGAGAGGCGAGTCACAGGGGGGAGTGGGATGTCTTAGGAAGGATTTAAATCATAAGACGATGTACACATAACACACAGGGTTTAAAAACTCCAGCATAATGGAACACAAAACTCTCCAATGTCAGGATATCAGCACATCGGTGCGAACAGACATGCGTATTTATATCATACCAGTGGGGCAAAATCTGCAGAGTATTTATCATTTTTACCTTTTCCGCAAATAATATTGAGCGTGCATTTTGCCGTTACATAACTTATAGACTTTTTTTAGACAGTTGGGTCTGTTCCACTGAATTGGACATCCTTGATATTTTATTAATTGCATATTTTACATATCAATACTTGTGAGCAGGGTCTTCTGACTTAATATCATTGGTAAGTTCAGTTTAAAAATTTAATTTCCAAATTCTATTATTATTATTATTATTATTATGAGGTTCTGCTATCGCACAGAGGACAGCACCATAAGCATGTTTAAAAGACTGAATAGGTAAAGTTCATCTGGAGGGTAAGCGGGAGTGATTTCTCATAGCTGAGACGCACAGGTCAGAACAGCACGGCACAGGGAAGTGCTCTGGGAATAACACATTTATTCTCTTACACTCTTTTGAGCACCACAGAGATGTACAGCCTCATGGGATCTTGGAATCTCCAAAGACAATTTAAGTAATATTGAAGTGTTTATTGGGAGGGTTGTCCTGTAGACATATGTGCACGATTGCTCTTGCATACATGCATAAAAAGCATTTGCAGCCACATGACTGAAATTGCTAATTAAAATTGAGACAAAGAAGGTCCCAAACAATATTTGTCGTGTGGTTCAGCTTTTAACGACACTTGATGGACACAATTAGTGAAACAATCAAAGAGAAAGGAGAAAATGTGAAACATAATTTTGAAAAAAGGCAACACGCAAGAAAAATATGTGTCTTGTGCTCAACATCATTAATAAAAGAAACCTGTTATTGAAAACTGTCCAGTCCTATTCAAAGCAGTCATTTCTGCCTTCCTTTACACATGAATGAGTCTTACTTTTGATTATAAATTTGAGTCGGAATGATAAAAAAAACACAGCATGACCAAAGGTATTTGGACACTCCAATGTGTAGGGCAGTTTCTCATGGCTCAGACGAGGCTTGAATTTTTCCGCAAACACACCCGCTCAAAATCCTGGAATAATATTTAAGTTGTTTCAACTATAGTCATTCATAAAAGTGCTTGAATGATATTAAATCAAATAAATAGTACAAAGAGAATACCATATTGTATTTTAAGATGTCTAATCTAGTATTTCAATTACTTTAAACATTTTTAAATGAACTCAGTTTTTTGTGATTTCTCATCTGAATATACCCATTACATTTAATTGTTGCTGTGTAATTTTTGGGCGTTCAGGACACTTGTTTTACTACAGTATCATTCATGATTTATTTCCACACGGACTGCGATATTTACTACTTCAAGTGGAGGTGGCCGCCTTTTCGTGAACTTCACAATCCAGATGATTCCACAATAGCCTTATGAGGTTTACATCTAGTGATTAAGCTGACCGCTACATATTTTGGATTTCCTTTCCAGAAAGTCCCTGCGGAGTTTGGATTACGTTTAGAGCCAAAGTCTTGCGCCGATAAAAAGGTTTCCTCCATTTAATCTGTGATGGAAGTCAGTAGTGATTCCAAACTGGATGCAAATCCCTGCAGCAATGTTTTAACATCTGGTAAAAAGCCTTCCAAGTAATGACATATGATTATGTGAATTTGTAACACAAATAATTTTTTCCAGAAGCACGTTCATGTGATCACATCAATTTTATAGCATTTTACAAGAATGAACATTGGTTTTAATAAACTGAAGATAGCGCAGTGGTCTTAGCTTGCATATTCCATAGGATATAATTCCAATTTTAAATGATATAATGGTATTTTGATTTATCAACACATACTATTCATCCCCTTAGTGTATTTAATTTTGCACAACAGTTTTGTAAGTATTGTGAATTTTAATATTTTGCCAAAAACCACAAATGCCCTCAGCTTACCGTTTCAGAGCCAGCATAGGATCTGAAGTCTCATTTCTCATGTTCTATTATAAACAGTCAAATCAATAAACCTTGGAAAATAACCTATTCCTGTAATATTTAATGAATGTCCATTAACGTGTTTACGTGCGCATATGTTGTTTTACCCTGCCGCGCACCCAGCTTTGAACTTTCATATTTTAAGGACTTCTGAAAATAACTTAAGCACTTTAACCCCATAGACTCAACTTTTTTCACTTAAGCTCTCCTTTAAGTAGATCAAAGTCAGAAAAAACATGTTTTCCATGCTGTAGGAAAATGTCACATACATATTCTGTATCGGCTGGTTGCAGCGCTTCACTGAAGCTGCATCACACTTATATAGAGAGATATATTCAAACCCAGGGCAGGGTTTTTATATCCACAGCATTACATCACATGGAAAATATTTAGATCTTGTACATCATTTTATTAACATTTCCCTGCAATTCAGCAAGACATATTTTGGAGCATTAGAAACCTCTGGATCTCCACCGGAATTTAAGATTGGCCTGAAGTTCCACTTGTTTGAATACAGGAGCTACTTTAGATGGACACATATATGGGTCCGAAGGTTTTACTGGGTTAAGAACTCATGAAAGGCAGCCATTACGGGTTCATGCCCTCACAGGTGACACTCCACCAGCTTCCATCCACAGCAGCCCAGGATCACATTGTAAGACAATGACAGCAGTTATAACAAAGCAACTTACAATCCGCCTACCAACAATGGCATGCCTATGTGTGCTCTGAGGACTGTGTTTTTATATGAAGAAGCAAGAGGGCGTGATTGAACTGATCATTCAGTCAGAAATTTTAGACAACTGCTCATTGTCCCTAGAGAGGATTTTCTGCACAGTGAAAGTGAGTCCGGTAACTTGCCATGAAAAGGTAAGTCCCGTCAGTAGCACCTCATCCTACTCTTTCAGAAAGACAGAGAGAAAAACTCCTCCAAGAAGGTATAGTGCTTTACACTGGGGTGGTTCTGCTCACCATTGATTTGATAATATACTAGAATTTTGCGCCACTTTCTTCCCCCACTGGCCCTACAGTTCAGAGACCGTACACATTACAAAATGCCACATCCTGTGTCTCCCTGGCGTTAACTGGCTGTGATGTGACAACACATTCTCATCCAGACACGTCATACGGTGATGCGACCTGACCAATGTCAATATATAATGCAAAAGGAGGCTTCTAGTGCTTTTATTTAACGATTAGGGTAAGGGTTTGATTTAAGAGATAAAGGGTTGGGTTTGTTTTAAACTGGCATCAAAACAGGACGGCAAAAGCGTCCTTCTGCATCGCATATCGACGCTTGCTCAGGTAGCATCAATATACGATGCATCGAGATAAGATCGAGCTCGAATATCGCAGGAAGACAAAGTCACACACGAATTGCGACTTCGCTAAAAGCGACACTCTTGCGGATAATTAACAAAGGCTTTTGCGAATCCCCCAATCTGCTTAAGTTGCTTAGTTACAACCGCTTAGCTAAGCCCTTGCATTGCAAATTTTTTGACTGGTCCCTGCTCCCCTCAGATTGATCTCTGGTTTTTGGCCTTGGCTTTCTTCATCAAACATGTCCTGCCTGGTCTGCATATTTCTGGCCTCTGAACACCGACTTTTGTCGGCACGGTAAAAAGTGATTTTGGAGAGTGGTAAATATAATCTATGCAAACCGTATAAAATTTCCTCGATTATTGTAGTCAGTCAAGTTATTATAAAGTAATGGGTAAATTTTACATAGACTACCTATTCGTTAACAGTAACAACTGTTACATGGAAAAATAGGGTAAAATATACCTCAAAGCCGTGAGTCCTGTGCTCCAAATTGCGTATGCGTCAGACCGTGTGTTTGAGCGAGCGGGACAGGGAACTCTTGGACTGCCATCTTCCTCTCGCTCCGGCTGCCATCGAACCGCGTTTGTTGCCGCAGCAGGGGACAATCAAGGCCATTGGTCAAATCGATTTCCTAGCAAGCCTGCCTTCTTAAACTTTTAGGACGAAAACAACAAAATGAAATAAATTGTGAATAGCCAAAGCCTGTACATCCAGAAAATAGTTTTTAGGTCATTCCTGTAGCATAAAGAAAATATGAAAATAATTTTTTTTTTAAATAGACCGTAACCTGAAACAACCGGAATAGTGAAGTAGAACCAATAAAAGTGTTATATAGCACCATGATACATTCCAGCAACTTCGGTTGATAGACAGTCAGACGTTTTCGAGGTGTGCCAATTATAACACCTCACTCTGCTATATTTTCACCAGATATTCATTTAGGACAGCAAATTGTTATGAGGTTGATCCACTGCGGTCGTACGTGAATCAGTACGGGTCGCTGGTCTCCATCGTGGGCCTTAGGGGTACTAATGAATCATGGCGGGTTTTCTCGCTCACAACTCCCGGTTTTTCCGATGGCCAGTCCGCCCGGGGGGGGGGGGGGGTGAACTGGCGATGACTACCTGGGGTACCAGCCGTTCTATGATTCCCCAGAACATACAGATGACCAGTCCGCCCCTGGTTACTAACTGATTTTAATAAACTTTGATCAGGTATTACCAACTAGCAATTAAGAGATAATTTTACCCAATTTTATTGAGTAAGTACCTGTTGAATATATACATAAATGTGAGGTAAATTGAGCCCAATTTATTTAAATATTTCATAGCTTTTTATTTCAGTTATTTTATACTCAATATATGGAATTAAATCTACCCAAAAAAAGTTGATGCTAATTGTTACCTCAGATTTATTGGGTAAATTCTGTAGGTTAGTTTTTACAGTCTGCCCCCTGACAATAAGTTATCTTGCCTGCTTTACCGAGTTTACTTGTGTACCATACCTGCACAATCGATGAAAGTGCCTGAACATTAATATTCCTGAGTATGCTTGTGGTTTCCTGTGCCGGAGTCTGATAACAAAAAGTATCTTTAAATGACTAGCGTATGCTTAGCAATCAGTGATAATGCTAAGGCTAAGTAAAAACACCCATAGACAGAGATAATAACAATCATATGGTTGCCTTATAGGGTTGGAACGGGACAACCAGCTGCATGAGTGGAGGAGAAGGCAGTGTTTTAGTTGCTCTCTTTGTGATTTATCACTCAAGGAATAGCAGTCAGCACCAAAAAAAAAAAAAAACAACAGGTAAAATGTTGACCAGATAACAGCAAAACTGAAAAATAAAAAACCAAAGTATCCTTCCCTATGAATTGTTCAGCTCACTTTTCATGATGAGACATTGATATTCAAAATCAGTCGATAACATATTAGCTCATCCATTTTTTTTGCTCTTGAAAGAAATGAACAGAAAAGGAGGTCACACATTCAACACTCAGAGCTCCCAAAATCACACTCCGCAACGGCCGAGAACTTCTGGTTTTCCGCTCACCTGTTACCTGGGAGTCGGGTGTTACGACAGTCTGACCAGTCAGTGGTAATGATTGTTCACCTAATTGTCAGAAAGGAGAGAAAACCAGGTCTGGATTTGAAATCAAGGACCTGATTTAGGGAGCCCTGACACTGTTGTTCCAACTTGATGTGCTTCCTTCAGACTTACCACTAAGAATTAGAACATTAACCACGGTTCCTAATGAAACATCAGTGCAGTCAGATATTTTGGTGCTCGTATCAAGCACGCCCCAGCTTTGGTCTATGCTTTAACGTTATGCCTCAATGAGCAATTACCAGAATTCAGACGTGTTGTTACCATGGTCTCATACATCAGATTTTTTTTTTTTTTTTTTTTAGCCGTATTCCGCCTTTTGACCATATGTTAGCTTTTAAGCAAAGCTCCATGCAAAGATTTATACATGAGAAACCTAATCTATCGGTCTCATTTTTCTGATTGAAAAATTGAAATCCAGGACCAGAGATGTGGATTACAGCAGGGCCAATGGCTCTTCAAAGACCAAACCTGAGGGTCATTTTCTCTGTCTATTTTGAAGTCCACATTGAGGACGACGAATTTAAGGACACGTAGGCAGCTAAATGTTCGATAAACTACACTTATTAAGTTCATGAACATACTCTGAAGTATACTCTGAAGTCAACTCATCCTTGGACTACCACCAATCATTTTACCTACCTTTGAGCCAAGCTGTAAGTAAGTTTTTGAGTTATCTTGTTAACAGACGGACAAACAAACAAACAGGTCAAAACATAAACTCCTTGGCAGACGTAAAAATTTTAACAAATCATGTACTACAGACCTTGCCCAGGGTAATATAGCATGATCGTTCTGAAGCCTCGCCATAGGCCTATCTAAACAATCAGAAGTGCACAATCACACGAAATATCATTTTCCATTGGCACAATGAAGAGACCTGGCGAAGAAAAACAGCCCCAGTCAAAAGCTGCATTCACATTGGTCGCAAAATGAATTTGACGCGCGATAGATTACATTCGAAGTCAATGCAAAGACGCGGCATTCACTTTGAGTATGATCTTTCGCGTCCGATGTGAACCCAGATAGCAAGCTCCTCTGCTCCGGATATGCCCCGGATCAGCTGGAACCAGGGCAGATCCGGAGCAGAGGAGCTTGCTATCAGGGAAAGCAGCGCTGTCGCAAGGGCTGGCGTGTGATTTTTTTTTTTTAAATAAATAGCCTAAATATTTTACATCACTGCACTTGACTCATCATGCTCCTTGAACGACAATTCTCTGTGTCAGTTTCAGTATTTACCATTTCATCTCGATAAAAACTTACCCAGATTTTTTTAACGTCGTCTTACGTAACATGCTCTGTCTCGCTGCTCACTCGCCTTTTCATAACGATGAGATACTCTCAGGGTCTTATTGACGATATCAATAATTGACATCGGGGTTGCGAAGCTTTTCAAAGTTATTTAAAACTATTTTCGGACCTCCATGTCGCATGAGAGACTATGCGGGCTCGCCCTTCTGTCTGTCGAAAAAGACGTTGCATCCAGGCTGGATTGTAAGGATTTAATTGCTGAGTTTGCGGCCCAAAATGCAAGGAAAGTGACCATCACCAAATCAATGAACGGTGAACGGGAATCTGATGTTTTAAAGTTATACTGCAGCAGAGCGTTTGTGACTGACTAGTATGAGAAAATATACTGCATCGTAATCAAATGTTAAACTGTCGCGTTTTTCAGCGGATACTATGCCTTTGTTAATCTGAGATTTTTCCATAGAAATGAGTCAAAATAAGCGAATGTCCCCACTGAGTGTGAGCCATTAGGTATGAGTGTTTGTAAAATAGTAGGCTAATTCGAGACTATAGGCTACTTCAACATGCCAATATAAAGTGAAAGCTGAGCTGATTTGATGATAAAAGTCTATCGTTGATCAAAAAGTAGATTTTTTTTTTTTTTACCTGTGAAAGTTTATGATATCCAGAAAATCATAGTTGAGATTATTGTCACAATAATGCTGCTATAGTCTTAAAATGTATGTAATTTCACCGGGTATACCGAGAACAGCTATGAGCGAGCAGCCTGACATGATTAATGCGCGTGCACGTGAGCAGAGCCTCGTGCATCAAGTCGGCACAGGGCCTCGCGGCCCCACCCCCGCGACGGGCCTGTAAAGAGGGGTCCTCATATTTGGCTATTCGGTGTTCACTCCTAACTACGGATCACCGCATTGTGACCTTCTTGTTGTTTCGGGAGTTAATCGAATGTTCTCGCAAGGGCCGGGGGATATTGGAAGAGGGCTGGGGAACAGTGTTAGGAGACTGACGAACACGCTGTGCGGAGCAGGGAAAGACCACGCCAAGCAAAGGCGACTCTGCCATCGATAGCAGAAGGTGGCCGCCGTCCTCTCTGACACCTAAAATATTGAAACCATCACCCAGCATATGTTGGAGGGCAAGCTGTCAATGCCGATGTCCAAATCTCAGGCGGACCCGGCGCGGGGAGAACGCCATGGCAGGCTCTCGTGCGACACTCCCGCCTCGCGCCAGTGCACGTGCCCAGTAGCGGCAGGCTGCTCAGTTGGTCCGTCTTCCAAGCGCAAATCTTTTGTTCTGCCAACCACAAAAACAAGAATGCCTGGTGTCTCCATATACAGTACATTCATAGGAGTGCATTGATATGAGGAGTGCACTCATACTTAAAAATATAAGGATAATTTGCAAGTTAATGAAGTTAATGACCACAAAGACAAAACGCTCCCTAATTTACCACTGAACTGTAATCCCTCCTTTTCTGAATATTTGCATTGGCGCAATAAAGACAAGGCAAACTTTACAATTGTGGAACATCATAATTGTCTTTCTAAACTTTTCAGCCATTTTCTTTGGCTTTTCTTTGGGCTTGGGGAAATTTTAAAATGTATATTTTCAGTTGTTTCAGGTTTTTAGTCCTTTATGGTTGTATGTCCCACGCAGTAATGATGAAGGCATACTTCGTCATGAACATTACGGTGTTAGCATCCATGTAGCATGCAGTTTCTAGTGCAGAGGGCGCCTTTTTTTCAGGAACAATAAAAGTTATTTCAGCTTTGCAAATTAACCCGACTTCCTGACATGAATGCTAACACTGAGAAAGAAGGCAGCTTTGTCAATTGTGTTGGACACTTTTTTCCGCAATATCTTTTATTTCAAAAATGCAAAAAAAAAAAAAAAAACGAAGAGAGACCCCCTTTTCTACCATTCCGCATTCCAGCCCTCCACCTCCTCAGATTACGTTCGTTTAGGCAGCTGCCTTCTTTTCTCTCTCTCTCTCCCTCTCTCTCTCTCTCTCTGTGAATTGTGGGATTGTGTGAGACCCCTTCTGTGGTAAATATGAACAAGGCACAGAGTCTGTCCAACATGGGCGGTTCAGTAGACATGGAAGAAAGTTCCAGAAGAATAGAATAATGGCCACAGTGTTTCCAGCCCTTTGCCCTCTCCCATTGATTTGCTCAATTTGCTTTTCAAAAATTTACTCAAACTGTGTTATCTTAACTGATCTCAGTACGGGTAACATTGTGACATGTGACATGACCAATAGCCCAAATTCTGTTGCTTAACCTTAACTTGCTTGTATTTTTGCAGTAAGATTCTAAGGCGGATGGGCCTTCTTGGCGTAGAGCTGGAAAAAAGGTATAGAATTATAGGAGTGACTAACAAAAATGTTTTGCAATAGAATGTACCATTGAAGTATTGGGCAAAATGACATGTCTTGGTGGTTTTAGCTGTGGTAAAACAGATTAAGAGTCATATGCAGTCAGGGTCATAAAAATGAACACATACAACACTGTTATTTTAACTGTTTCCCACACCATATTGGAGAAGGAACTAAATGCTGAATTCGAGCTCAAAGTACAGAATTTCAGCTTTAATTGTAGGCTCCAAAATAAATGAATGTGAAGGAATTAAAGAACTTTTTATATGTGGTGCACACCTCAACAATAAGTGACCAAAAGGTACTGGACAAACAAATATGGATCTGTTCTATAGTCATGTACAGTGGGGTGCAAAAATTTGGGCACCTCTGGTTTAAATGTCTTTTACAATTAATCTCGAAGTGAGTGAAAGCAAACCTGAACACTAAATGCTACAAAGTTAAACGTGACACATTTAATCACATTTTAAAGCGGGAATAATCTTTATTTTTGACTTTTTTCAGTTTCAAAATAATAAAACAAGGAAAATGGCCTTGTGCAAAAATTTAGGAACCCTGTCAGCAAGTACTTTGTAACTCCTCCTCTGACAGCTATAACAGCTTGCAAATGCTTCCTGTAGCCAGCTGAGAGTCTTTCAATTCTTGTCTTTGGAATATTTCCCCATTCTTCCTGACAGAACACCTTTAGCTCAGAAATATTCTTCAGGCGTCTTGCATGCAAGGCATGTTTGAGGTCTCTTTGCAGATTTTCACTGACATTCAAGTCTGGGGACTGTGATGGCCATTTCAAAACCTTCATCCATCTTTCCTTTAGGTTCTTCATGGTGGATTTTGTGGTACGCTTCGGGTCATTGTCTCGCTGGAATACCCAACATCTCTTCAACTTCAATTTCTGGACTGAGCTTTGAACATTAGCCGATAGAATGTCTTGATATTTGGTGGAATCCATTCTTCCTTCCACCCGCACAGTATTGCTTGTGACCCCTGCTGCTACACAACGCCAAAGCATCATGGATCCACCTCCATGCTTAACAGTTGGCAACGTGTTCTTCTCTACAAATGCCTCACCCTTTTTTCTCCAAACATACCTTCTTTGGTTGTATCCAAACTTTGGTTCAATTTTGGTTTCATCAGTCTAATGCACACTGTCCCAATAGGCTTGATTTTTCTCAAGGTTTTCTTCTGCATACTTCAGACACTAAATTTTGTGTTGAGGTCACAGGAAAGGATTCTTTCTAGCAACTCTGCCATGTAGGTCTTTGTTGTTTAAGGTTCGCTGTATTGTTGTCCTGTGAACAACTAGACCTGTGTCTGCTGCTCTTTTTTTGCAGCTCTTTTGCAGTGATGTGTGGTTCTTCTGAGCATTTCTCACCAGATCTCAGGCCATTCTATCTGAAATTTTTCCTGGTCTTCCAGATCTTGCCTTGACTTCAATTGTTCCATTTATTTGATATTTCTGACAGTAGAAATGCGTAGTTTGAAACATTGCAAGAGTTTTTTTGTTGCCCTCTCGTTGTTGGTGGAAGTGATCTTGATTTTGACATCCTTGGAGAACTGTTTAGAGGAACACTTGATTTTTAACACCAGACACAACAGCCACCTCAGTCGGACACTTAAGAAGGCATGGAGTTACGTCAGAATATATAGTTCAACCCTGGAATTATATTCACCTGACTCATTGAAGCCCTAATGAGTAAATCACCTGGGTCTGGGCCTTAGTCATCGCCTGCTTAAAACGTAACAAAGGATAATCCAAAAGGCTTCCCAAACTTTTGCACAGGGCCATTTTTCCTTTCTTATCATTTAGAAACTCAGAAAAATTTAAATAAAATTAAACCTTGCTTTTAAATTTACAGAAAGGTGTCATGTTTAACTTTTTAGTGTGCAGGTTTGCTTTCAATCACTTGGAGACTAATTGTAACAGACATTTAAACCAGGGGTGCCAAAATGTTTGCACACCACTGTATGTGTTATTCTCTCATTTATTATTTTTGTTATTTTAAAGTCTTGGATGATATCAGACAACTACCAGAAAAAATCAAAGCCCTACTGCTAATAATAAAAGAAAAACAATCTCAGAGGCTGAGTTATGATTAGCGGTTATGAGGTTTTTGATGCCACACTATGTGTGCTCCGAGTTGGATTTATACTACACTTTGACACAACACCCTGCATGTGAAATCATAATTATAACAGGCTTGCAGAACATGATTTAATTACTGATATTATGACCGCTTGTTTCGCTGCCAGCTCCTCTCCACTCCGCTTTGTTTGGCCAGATGTCGCCACAAAAGGCCAGGGAAGCAGGTGGAGATGTATTAGTCTAATGATCTTTTTCACAAAAGCAGGACCAGATATTCCTTTTGTTGTGAATATAGATGCGTGACCGAACAGACCGATCCTGACTTCATTTGTGGCTACAGAATTCATGTATGCAGTGTTTGAAATCACATGAGGTCATGGTATTGTAGAAGTGCAGCTCATTTACCCGAGACGGCGCACTGCATTGACCACCCCATGAATACACAACATATTCTTCGCATATTCATTTTCTATGGAATTTGAGGCTTTGGTCGAGATTTTTTTGATGTCTTTGTAATCAAATTTTGATTTTGGTTCTGTTGGTTGAGTAAATCACTGGCTTTGAATTTATTATATGCAAAGCATATGTAATTAAATTGAAAGATGAAAAGAAGTTTTTTTTTTTTTGAAGATTATGTTTTTGAGAATTTTTCCTTTATTTGATAGTTACACTGTGGAGGGAGACAGGAAAGTTGGGGAGAAGACATGCAGCAAATGACCCGAGCCGGAATCGAACCCGGATCGCCGCAGGAAGGACGCAGCCTTTATGGTGTGTGCGCTTTGACTGATGAGCCACCGAGGCACTCCAAACTGAATAATTTATTCTACATTATGTTTAACTGTCCGATATTTTTTGATGTGTTTGATTATGAGGGGAGGGGGACTAAGTACAAAAGGTGTTGTCATTTTTAAACAGTCCATCCAATATGGATGAAAACTGCCTCAAATTAAAGCTGATCGTCTGCACTTTAACCTCATTGTCATCGAATCCTGTCAAACCAAAAATGCTAGTGGACAGAACCAAAATAAAAACTGTCACTGTCCACTGCATTATGGTCCTCGTATAATAATAAATTAATTTTTATTGAAGTTTACTTTTTTTTTTTTTGTTTTTTTTATTATTAACATTTATTTAACCAGGTAATAAACCCATTGAGATGTAGGACCTCTTTCACAAGGGAGATCTGGCCAAGACAGGCATGAACACACGTCTGTCACACAAAATTAAACACAAAACACACACATTAAGAGGTAAAAACGGAGCAAAGTACAGAGCAGATATACAAATAATAAATTGAGAATATAAAAAATGCAAAATTTTGATGACACTGATGATATTTAAGTACAGCAACACTGTCCAATGGATTTACGTTCAAGTTCCATTAAAATCATAGCGAAGACATCATAAGTAATTAATTCTGGCAGTTTTAAATCTTTTAGAAACGGGAGCACATTTGAATGCTCTTTTCCCCAACTCCGTGCGGACATGCGGAACAGTCAATGGCGCAGTATCCTTTGAGCGAAGGCCATATTGGCTTTGTCTTCTCAGGATATATGTACACAAATACGAAGGGACCAGTCCAAGGAGAGTTTCATAAATGAAATCCAACCAATGCATTCGTCCGCATGCATACAAAGAGGGCCAATCAGATTCTGCGTACAAGAAACAGTGGTGGGGGAGACATTTACATCCAATGACAAATCTTAAAGCGCAATGATGCTCAGAATCCAGGGATCGCAAACATTGGGCTGAAGCATCCATGTACTTTTGTATAACACATCCCCGTAATCTATCAAAGCTAAGAAGGTTGATGATACAAGATATTTTATGACTCTAAATGAAAAACAGGATTTGTTTATAAAATAGAAGCCTAATTTCACCTTTAGCTTAGACGTTTTCATTAATTGATGAATTTTAGTCTCATTCTCCTAACCCTCCCTCCATGTTCCTCCTTGTGTTTTGCTGCGCTCATTCCTTTACAATCCGTTGATAGAGGCCTCTGTGTTTATTCAGGTTCCCGTGTATCATCTCCCCTTCGCTGGACTGTTTCCTTTCGATGTCCTTTGTGCCTCGACCAGACTATTCTCCCCAGCTTTCCATCCTCAGGACTGCAAATCATAAAGAAACGAGTAACCCATTTATTGGGGATTTATTCCCAGTGTCAGTGATCCTGGTGAGCGGCGATCCTTAAAGTCCTGCTGCATGGGTGTTAGAGAGTCCAGCGAGCCCCATATCCATGGCTCGATTTCCCGGCACTGACCTTAGACCAGTTTCTCCACCTACGCCTGAGCCTGACCTCCAGTGTTCCTGGTGCCCCTGTCTGTCTGAACCACCTTCTGATTGTTCTCTGCCTGAGTTCCCTCCGGGTTTTCCTTTTTTCATTTATTTTTTTTTCTTAATTAAAAGGCCGATTGTGGCTCTTCAGTCCTCATTGTAATAAAGTTATCATCATGAGTTAAATGGTAATCCTTAGGTAGTACTGTTGGGTTACTTTTGACCCATTTTGTGGCTTTGAAGGGTTAATATCAGAATTACCATGGCATGTACAGCCACTCCACTGGCATGTCCTGAACACTGCCCACCATTTCCAGCTTTTACCCTGGACTGGAGGAACATATCATTCAGCAACAACCCCTGAGGAACTTAAACACCTGAAATTTAGGAGTTTCTCCTTAAATATATGGCATAATTACCTTTTAGCAATTATGGATCTAAACCTTGAAATATCATCAGCTTAAATATGCATTTAGGGGTGGTAAGGGTGCACACTGTCCTAGAGGTTGCATGCTCCAAATCTCAAATCTCAACTTTGAGCTGTATTTCAATACAGCTGTATAGTGTATATCAACGATTCAGTAAATAAAGCCCAACACAATTCAACGACCTAAAACATAAATCCTAACTCTGCAGGGAGTTTCTGGAATGGTATGACCATCAGGGGCAATTATCAGTCTCCAAATTAAAACCCCTTACAGCTCTTGTGGGGTCATGTGGATAATGAAGGTGGTGAGGTGTGCCCATCTTTAAAGGTACATGAATTTGTAAATCCATTGGGAATGATCCCATTGTAAAATTAATATCTGAATGCCCAAATTAAACAAAGAGCCATTAACCCCTTAGGTCAGTTCAAAGTCAGAAAAGGCATTTCTTTCCATATGGTGGGACAATGTCACATACATGTTCTGTGTCTGCTGGTTGCACTGCTTGACGGAAGCTATATCACACTAATATTGACAGAAATATTCAAACCCTTCATAGGAGCACAGTTTCGGATGTAGCAATTGTGAAACTGCAACATGTCCTTTCATGTTTTGGATTGAGCGGTCCAATGTTATTGATAACAGTTCCAACGATAGAAGATTTCATCCGTATAGTGGGGAGAACACACATTAGTAGATACTGGCAGACAATTTAAGAAGGGTCCTAATAGATCTGTGACTTCTATGCGCATTATTTATTTTTCTGGTACAAAATTACGAAGTTGGCTCAAAGAAGGAACATCAATCTACTGCCATCTGCCCCGTGCCATTTCCTTTGCATCAAACGAAACTTGCTTCAAAAACCGAAACTGGACATGGTGCCAATGCTTCCTCTAAGATTGCTGACCAAGAAACCTGTTCGAAGCCACAGCACCAGACTGCAGTCCTGATCTGAGAGCTATGTGTACACCGTCTTGCAGATCAAACGCCCGCTATAACAGGCTAAATTTCAGCTAGTTTGATTCCCAACCACCCTCCCCTGCCCCCCCTCTCTGCTGGAGTCACAAAGCCATCTCCTGGCCACCATCACCGGAGCCCTAGAATCAGGCTCTCCAGTTAGGGCCGGTGCATAAGAGGCCTTTTGTTGCGTTGACTGGAGGGACATTGTGTAAAAAAACACTGGGCCGCTCAGAGATGAAAGACTAGCCTCTCCTCACATCTAGGCTAAGTTTATTCTCACTGAACTCTCCCTTTTATACCCCCTCCACAAAGGGATGGCTGGCTTTAAGATAGAAATCACAGGCACTTATCAAAATGTCCGTCTCTGCCGGGGGATTTAGATTCTGCTATGTGAAAAAGTTGCTTAAACCGAGAGATTCTGTGATGCTAGCGAGGTTTGTCACTCTCAGCGGTGTTCTCACACTATCAATTCCAGTGCCAAACCCCAAATCATTTGAAGAAAGGTGAAAGGTGCCTGAGGTATGCCAGGTTGTACGCCTTCAGTATAAAGAGTAGCTTTGTCCTTCCTTTATCCATTTAAGATGAATGATCATATATGCTATATATCTGATAATATTGTTCTTCACTGAACGTTTTTTGCCAATATTATGACTACAAATGTCTATTTATTGCAAAATTTGTACAACAGTTCCAGAAAAGGTATAAAATTGGAATAAAATTGAAAATAGCTCCGCAGAAACAAAATGAATGTTTTGGAGTGGCTCAATCAAAATCCTCTGTTGAATTTGATTGAGATGTTGTGGTGTGACCTTAATGCCCTGTTTACACCAAAATACGACTGAAATGGCGACTGCTGCGACTTGTGAGATCACAAGGATTTGATGAACTCACACAAGTATACTCTTGTATACTCTCCAGTCTAATCGCTAATTTGCGTTCACACCAAGCTTCCAGTGAGACCACATTTGAGATATATTAATAAAAATTAGGCGATCTATGCGACTTAATTTACGATGACTCTCCTTTCTCTTGTTAGGTCTCTCTTGGTCTTGTGTTGTTGATGCGATCGTTGCAGCAAGTGATGAACCAATTAAAACAATGGCTTTATATTGGAAACCCACTCTCAGAAAGAGTCACATGGAAGCTCGCCATTGGTCGCAATTTCACTCTCACTGATTACCATTGGTCAAATTTCGATCCCATCCGTCACTGATGCTCTCGCAATTTCACTCGCCATGACAGTTTTGCTCTTGAAGGCATTGCAATGGGCTCTTGTTCAGCTCGCAAAAACGATCGCCATAGTTGCATAATGAAAAATATTCCGATATTTGGAGATTATTTATGCAACCTGTTTGAGAGTCCATCAAGACCTGTGAGACTGACTTAAGAGTGACTTGAGAGTTATGAGAGCTCATTACGATTGTTTTTGAGATGCATTTATTTCTGACCACTCGCACACACTCGCAAAAGTTATGCGATTTTTTTGAACAGCTCAAAACAATCGTAAACCCCTTCAAGATTGATAGAGAGGGAAAGAGAGATTGAATATGAGACCATTGAGAGTTTATTGAGAGTTACTTGCAACCTCATCAAGAGTCAGTGAATTGAGTGATGGCGATTTTTGTCCATTTTTCGGTCGCAACCTGCTCGCAAGCCTGGTGTAAATAGGGTTTAAACAGGCAGTTCATACTTTAAAACCCTCCACTGAGGCGGATTAAAACAATTTTGTAAACAAGGGGGGGCCAAAATTCCTCCACATTGATGTAAAGACTCATTGCCAGTTATCACCAATATTAATTGCCAGTGTTACCACCAAGCGTGAAAAATATTTTATCACAAGGGTGATATAGATCGTGAATAACTCTTTCCCATCCGTAAATGAAATGATCATTTAAAATAATTAATTTGAGTTTACGCACATTATCTTTGTCTCATATTAAAAATTTGATCGATGATCTGACACACTTAAATTTTAAAAATAAGTAAAATTGGAAGAAATTGGGAACGGTGGAATAATTTCTTCAGGACACCGTAGGCTTTACTGTTCTATATTGTAGCACGTGAGGGGACATACTGTAAACTGCATAAGCAAATAGCTCTATTTAAGAATGACATCAGGGATGAAGAAATGACCGGGTATCACTGATGTGTCTTTGTCCCGGAGCACCTGGCTGACGTAAGCGCACCCCTTCCCTCATCCTCTCTCCTGTTTACTCAGCTGGATGTCCACAGGGCCCAATGGAGCCTTCTCCTCGCTGGCCCCAACAGGCTTACGTCATTACTTCACTCTGGGAAAACCGAACCCCTCCGAGCCAGCTCCACTCCGCAAAGACGTCACCCGCCTTTCCCTGTTCCTCTCTTTTCCACGAGAAGAAATTGCTGCTTGTACTCAAAGCTCAAGAGTCACGAGAATCAATGTTCGATCTATTCGAAAACATGTTTTCCTTTCACAATTTTTACGTTTATACGTCATATTTTATCGGAAATCCAATTTTAAGGCGTGATGCTTCAACATTCAATATCATCCGTATGTTTCCCTTTTTTGCATGTATTTATGTACACATGAAAACTTTGTGGCCACTAAATTAGGTACACATGCACACCTGCTAATGACTGCAAATATCTGTTCAGCCAATCACGAGGCAGAAACTCATGCATGCAGAGAGGCATGCAGAGATGGTCATGAGGTTCAATTGTTGCTCAAAACATAATCATAATGGGGCAGAAATGTGATCCAAGCGACTTTGACCATGAAATGAGTGTCGGGGCCAGGTGGGACGGTTTGAGGGATTTTTAAGGCAAAACAGTCCAGAGTTAGAGAATAGTGGGGAAAACTAAAATATCCGGTGAGCAGCAGTTCTGGGTAAAGGCAGCCTGTCAGTGAAGTGATAGGAGAAGAGCCAGACATGTTGTATCTGATGAGAAGACAGTAACTTAAACAGCCATGCATCACAACAGTGCTCTGCAAAAGAGCAAATCAGCATATACAACATGTGAAACTTTGAAGAGAACGAGCTACAGTATCAGAGGACCGGACTGGATTCCGCTTGTATCAGCCAAGAACAGGAAACTGAGGCCACAGTGGGAAAGACCAATTCAGTGCTGCAGAATTTTGGAAAAATGTTGCCTAGTCTGACGAATGTTGATGCAGGGTCAGACCAGCAGATGTTTGATTGGTCAGGATTTTGTGAGAACAACATGAACCCATAGTTCTATACTGCCTTTTGCCAGCTGTTCAGGCACGTGATTGTGGTGGAGGTGTAGAATATTCTCTTGGCTCACATTCGGCCTTTTAAGTCCAATGAAGTATTATTTAAATGCAACGACCTACCTTAGTAGCTCTGCTAACCATGTACCTCCTCTTGTAGTCACTCTCATCCCAAAAGGTATCGGCTCCGGATGTTCATACGCAAAGCACAGCGCTCCAGCACCTCAGTGCCCAGTGCCAACCAAGAGCATGGTACCACAGACAAAACAAAACTGTGTCGGGGTCAATACCCCATTAACACACACACACACACACATACACACACACACAAAGGGGTGAGAGAATTGAACGAGCCAAGCCCTTGGATCAAACCGGATCTGGCGGAGGTTTGTGCTGTTGACAGCCAGGGGAGATGGGGCGTTTCTAGACGTGTGAGACGTTCGGGGAGAGAGAGATGGCAGCACCAGAGGCCTGTGTTTCCCCAGGATGGGATCTGAAAACATCAGATTTTTGTAGGAAGGGGTTTGGGAAGAAGTGGGGGGCAGTACAAGATCCACCAGGGGACGGCGGCTTTGCCAAACTCTGTCTCCAAGGTCGCAATTCATTTCACACCCTTCTCTCGCCCTGTCCGTCCGTCACCCCACCCTGGAAGGCCTCCACAGCCCTCGACCCCCCACCCCAGCACTCCAGAGGAATCCAGACAGTCCACCAATCTGGGCACTTAGTCCCCTGTCCGCACCGCTGGAGTCCGAACTCCCTCGAGCGACACCAGGTCTGAAAGGGCTTGCGTGCTCCGGTTCCCTCCCCCCTCCCCTCTACAGGTCAGAAGGACCCCAGCTTGTCCGGTTTGGGCCCTGCGGATATTCCACAATGCCAAGTGAGAGATGGCAGGACGCATTAGGAGTAAGTCAACCGTGAAGGACTAGCTGAAGGGGGGAGGGAAGCAGAGCAGGACAGGCAGATGAGGCCATGAGCGTCGCTGCAGTGATGGGAGGAGAAGCTTCTGGAACTTTCCATCAGGGTTACTCTCTCCCCTCTGTGTGCAGCTTAAGGGAATGTTTTCAGTATGTTGAGGGGACACAGTAGGGCATGGTGAACATGCTAAATTCAGTGGGGGGGGTTATTGGACCTTCAGTTAGATTCACAGAGGCACAGTACTTGCGGTCATGTGACATGAGGAAATTAAAGTCCAGTGAGTTACTCATGTCTGTATACTGACCACCCACAGCATTAAAACCACTTCCCTCATATTGCATTACTCCCCATTGTGCTGCAGAAACAGCTCAGTCAATCTGATGTCCACTTGAATTCTCAGACAAAGGGTTTTACCCGCAGAACATTTCCCCAAACATAGCTCTCCCTCCACCAGCTTGTCTTCTTCCCAGAACGCTCCAGACCAAAGAAGAAAAGGACCATTTACACTTTTACCAGCAACAACCCCAAAAGCCGTGCCTCGTCGTGGTGCACAGTGGTGTCAGTGCGCTTGACATGGGTAACTTGCATTTCCATCAAGGTACCATTAACGCTGAAAAGATTGTGGAGTAACATAGGCTGCTTTAAAATTGACATGTCGATAGTGACGCCCATTCATAATTCAACAAGACCAATAAAAACCGCATTCTGTATGTATAACAAAGACATGGCTGAGTGAAGAGGGTGAGGGTGCTGGACTGGCCAGCCTGCAGCCCTTCTGTGTCCCTTATAAATCTGAAAAGCAAAATGAGCGGCTTCAATGTTTTGGCTAGTGGGAGTTTACCTGATAAGTGGAGGAGTGCATGTGTGGAGCCCACAAAAAGGCTGATACAGTCCTGAATGCTGGAGCTTTAGTCCAGTGTCTCCTGTTCTGGCGAGCATTTTCCAGGCATGGTGTGGGTCTACTTGTTCTCTTACAGGGAAAAGGGTCACGGCAATTCGGTACAAAGGCATTCCAAGTGATCAGCATTACCCAATGATGCAACATTTCAATCCTTATGGGAGTTCTCTCTCCCAAGGTGACAATGGCCACCATCCACAGGGCGACAGGGAGGGATAACTTGTCTGATGAGTAGAAAACACAAAACAGCCTCACTGGACACCACTCACACCAGATCTAAACTGAAATGTACACCTACCGGACATGGGAGATTTTTAACCCACATGTTCCATAGAGCGCACAACCACCATCAAGTCACTTCATGAGGAAATATCCCATAGAAGACTGATGTTCTCTCTCTCCAGCATTGTTGCACAGACTTGTGGAATATATACCAGGGTAAAATGAAGTCGTTCTGGAGCCTCATGGTGTCCCAACTCCTTACAAAGATACTTGATCCAACAGTCATCTGTTAGCCATCTGTATACGACATGTTGTCACAAGACGGCCTTACAGATTAAGTCAGTTTGTATGAGTGATATCATACCCTGATACTTTCATCACTGACATTTACCCCCCAAAAAATGCATTTTGTGATATTTGTCTTGAACTGACTCCACCCTTAATTTCCTATATTGAGAGCTGTAGTCACTAGTGTAATGTAGGCCCTTTCTCAATGAGTAGAAGTAAGGTTGTCAAACTACAATCAAAATGGTGGAGGTGTTGGTGGCTATGGCTATGCAGAAACAGAATGAAACAAAAGACACCAAAAAAAAATGAAAATAAAATGATTATTGGCACTCTGAAGGATGGTTTGAGGCTTACATCGGAACTGAAACTTTTTGGCATGTGTGTTCAATGTGACGTCCACGGACCTAGCAGGGGGAAAAAAAAACAAATGCCGTGGAAATAAATGTAGTGGATTTGTTCATACAAGTTCTGTGTAAATACAGCCCGGTGGAATGACTGACTGGTGATGTCACCGAATGTGTGGATAATTAGGGGCCGCGAGGGAAGCAAACTTATAAAAGAGAAATAATCAGAAGGCAGCCTACTGATTCCGGGTTGGACAGGAGAGAGTGGGGTTCGATGAGCCATATCACTATTTTGCGATCAATCGATGAGCTGCTTAAAATAGGCAAAATATTTGACCATTGACTGATGAGTCATGGGGATAAATGAGCCATATCACTAGTTCGCCTATTTTTAACACCTTTGTCATCAATTGATTGCAAAATAGTGATATGGTTCCTTAGTCCCCCTGGCTCATCGGACCCCAGTATTCCCTACACGAGCCACTGATGGAGAAGAACAGAAGAAGGTTACAAAATGGCTTCCTCTCGAAGGGCATCCTACATCTCTCAGTTGAGCACAGAATTTCTGTGGACAGCCAGAGTGACCAATCCAGCAGAAGGGTACTGAGTGAAGTCCTTATTCGCAGATGTCCATCTTTTACAAACAGAATGGAAACATTGTAGATTTGTGGCAGTATATCCCAGAGGTGTATATTCCAGGTTCAGAAAGTAAAAGTCCATCCCAGGTTATTGTTCCAGCCACAAAAGACCCATCAGTTGGCCCTATTCTTCAGCTGGGAGGTAAAACTAACAAGTGAAATCTGCTGACAGGAGTTTACGGATGAAATGAAAACATGGTAGGATTCTTACTTTCTGACTCCTGGATTATACACCTCTGGTACATCCATCCGTTAGCCTCCGTGGCAGACGCCTTATGAGGTTCGCTTCTCTCACACAACAACGTCTACGTACTCAAGCCAGGTTATAAGCTCCATGAGATAATGGCATTGTTTGAAATAAGCAAATCAGAATGCTTGTTTAATGAATGTCCTTTTCGGTTTTCCCAGTCAAATATAAATGAAAAAAGCTGGCCGCGAGGCCCATGGTCTCCCGTCGCCAAAATAAATACGTTCCCTGAGACCTTAAACAAGGTCAATTCTGTTCAGCATGAAAGTAGATATTTTGTAAAAGATGGCAAGGAACTGGATCAATAAAATTTGACCAGCTGGTTGAAGAGAACACCGCAAAACACCACAGTGAACAATCTTGAGCTTGTAAATCAGGTTTGGAAAAAAAAAAAAAAAAAAGGTCAAGTACCAATATTTGACCTGCTGAATGCAAAGTCAAATCATAGGTCAAGGTCACTGGTCTTAAATAGGAAACTGGTTCATAAGATAATCATCTTATATGCACAACATGGGGTCTGTAATCCATTTTCTTCTCGAGTTACCATGTTAACACCACTTTACAGACAGATGGACGGACAGACGCACGGACAGGGTGCATTCCTATGTCTCCCTTTCTCCAGAGGTGACAGGAGACAAAAAAAAAAAAAAACCAACCACGGGCACAGAAACTCCTAAAAACTTGTTGATAATGACATTTGTTTGCATTTATACAGTAATAAGAATCGAATCAAAGAAGGAGAAAATAGCTGTATATGGAAAAAGCCCCCTTGATATTCCTTCTATTAGAAGTTGGGTTCTTTTCTGAAATTACTGCTGTATATGCCTCAAGTGATCTGTGTGTGTACTGTACGTGATGCTACCGTTTATGAGAAAAGTTCTCAGGAAAAAAAAGCTGACTGGATGAGAATAAAAGGAAATCAAGCGACTTCACCATGACAGTGATCAGCCCCGTGTCAAACATCTAATTACCGAAGCGCCAACCGAAGTGCGCTGCTTTGTAACAAAAGAACGTGTGTTAGGGAAAAGAACACCAAAGAAACCTGGAGAAATTCCCCCCTTTAAAAATTTTACGTGTTCGTGTTGGTTCAGCCTCCTTTACAGACATCTGAAGCATTTCGCTTACCTCCCACAAGAGTATGTGCATATAGCTTGGAAATTTCAGAGCTTCTCTCTGATTGGTTGAACACAAACCCCGCTCGATTGTGCGTGAGAGAAGTGCATCACATAAGGCATCTGCAACGGAGGCTATCCACCCACTGGGTTTGTAATCTGAAATTTCATAATGACGCAAGTTCCATTCTTGAAAAACATCTTAATCAAGATTAATTTTTGCCAAAAAAAAAGAAAATGAATGAATAAATAAATAAATATAGTCCTGAAGTTGGAGTTTTACAATCTGTATATTTTTACGAAGTTGGCGATTTGCGTAATTTCACGCATCTCCTCCGAAACCACTGTGAATGCTTCTATTTCTGCGTACACCTGTTTTACTGTGTGACAAAGACAACGCACTAGGTTTCGAACTTAGTTATGAAGTGAAAACAGCATTTTGAGGCCGTTTTTGCAGGTAAATTGCTAATTCAATCAGCTGTTGTCGTGCCAGCGCATACAGCCCGTGCGTAGCACGAGTATCGGCTAGTTTTATGTTATTACTGTTATGTCATCATCAAACTTCCAGGTTTTTTGGACACACATTCATAACCTTAAACTATAGGAGTTAATATCATGTTTACCTCAAGCCACTGAGCTGATATCAATATCTTCTTCTTGACAAGGTCCCAGAACACAACAAATGAACCAAAGAAAAGTCTAGGCAAACAAACAAGCGCAAATAAATCATTTATTTGAAAAATAAAAAGATAATAAATTAGCATCCAACATGTAATCCCAGAGTCAGAAAGTAAAGAAAATAATTTATACATAAATCTCCGGGAAACAAAAATGGGAAAAATCGGCAAAACCAAAATCTCAACTCCTGTACAAAATGTGGTAACGAAGTGTAAATTCTGATGGTAACATATAATTCTTCATTTTGTCCACAATGACTGACAGCACAAAATGGTATATTCCATTATAGGTAGTGAAAACAAACCAGCAGTTCAAATACAGACACCATCCATCTAAGGGAATGTCGGCCTGGATGCTTGTGAGGCACGGCTAAGGATAAACGCTCAGTTTGATCCACAAACCTGTGCAATGGCTTTGCTCTTTAGATAGACTGAGAGCACACGCATAACTCACCAAGCTAGGATACTGTACATTTTCGGTAGGTGATAACTCACGCCCTTTCGCATCCATTTTGATACTGCAAGACGTGGGCCTTTTGGACCTCGCCAGGCTGTATGCAGATAACCACTGCTGATCACATGTCACCATCTTTATTGCTTTGCAATAGATACACACAAGCAAAAAAATAATAAAAATAATAAACTTACCAACCCATGAGCTGACTTGTGATGTAATTGCTTGTAATACTAAAACTCAAATATCCTTCTCTCTCTGAGAATTAACAACAGGGACAGATAACAATCTATCCGCTCAGCAGTGCAGCCAATGACTGGAACCAACTGGCTAATTAATAGCAGCTATTGTGAATGTGAGGAGTTTCATGACCAAGTATGCTCTGATAAGAGCAAAAACTAAAGAATTTCTACACAACCCTACGGTTCAGAGGATCGTTTAGAAAGCCTTCAAGTGTCTTCATAAGGGATGTAGGAAGGATATATGGTTCAGGTAGTGTTACAGCCAAATAAATACCTGAAGGAAGAACACAGCAAGGTAAGCGTGTTTAACAGTAAAGCTACGATAGAAAAGTGCTCAAGAGATACACGAACATAACAGGGCGAAAGACGTTAAAATGAGCAATTTAGGAAATACCAGTATTGTAAATCCTACATAAAAAAAAAAGCTAAAAGCCAATGCTAAATATGTGTAGCTGTGAACAAGTGCTAAAATCAACAGAGTGTATCCAATTCATCCATATACTGTAAACAGCAGAAAGTGATAATTTCACAAGTGCATTATATACACACAACTATGTCACAGCTGATTGTAAAAGGAATGCTTACAGCAGCTAATTCATTGAAGAATTTAGAATTCTCGACTTTCTAACAAACGATCCAATACATACTCATTTACTCAAAATACAAACTTACAAGATAATTATGTAGAAAAAATTTCTATCACATCCAATGTTAGCTTTCTCTGCGCTGCTACACAGAGAGAGCTGGAGTGCCAGTTTAATTTTGGAGAGACAATAAAACTAGATTGTCACAAGGAGACATATTCCCAAAAATCCTTCAAACAAACTGCATTATGGGAAATATGTTAGCATTTGGGAAAACTGAATCACCTGATTCAGGGAAGACACAAAATGGAATCGGCAAATTACGCCATAAAATCTCACAAGGTTTAGTGTTGCAGTGTCAGCCCAAAGTCCAGTGCACTGCCCCACGGATGCTTTCTCATGTTTACTTGAAGTCCCCACATCGCTGCAGAGGCGTCGCAGTGTTGCGTACATGTCACATGCATGGCCGGCGCCTTCCGTAATACGTTATATTCAAGGCGTGAGAAAGTAGAATAAGCTGAAGAATCTCAAGTGCTCGTCACACCACACCCACCAATAAACCGCATATAAACCATCTCTCCTTATATAACGCAGTGTCGTCTTTGGTTTGAGTGGCCGACGGTGTCATATGCTGCAACTACAGATTCTACAGAGGCACTTTAGACTACTGAGATAATGACTGGTGCTAAATGACAATTAAAAAGGTCAGTTGAAGTCATGTTACTAGACAGGATGGAAAAACACCAAAGCTTCTGAGCTATCCCCAAATGGTTTTATACTGGTTTTAAGCCAATACTGCTTCAAACAGCTTCAGCTTGAGTTTCCCCTTGTAAATACCCTCATATTTGTAAATTTCAGAGGAAACCCCTCGTGTAGACAATAATGTTCCTCTACGTCCATCTGCGTCTCGAAGTGACAGACTGTGCTTAAGTGACAGCAGTACCTCCATTTTACCAACAGGGGGCAGCAAAATGGGGACACAACAGACCCCAGTTACAGAACACCAAGTCTGAGTTTCATAAAGCCGAGGAAAAGATATTCAAAAAAGAAAAATGAACAATGAAATATGTACTCCCAATGACAACGAAAGTTAAATGAAAAACAAAAATTGCCGAACCACTTAGAGATGCCACCATCCAGCTGCATTTATAGCCGAAACTGCGCAAGTCAACAGCTCAAGCGTTTAAGAAATACACCTTAGCCAAAAAGGTGGATCTGTAGAGCCGACTGTCACTGGATTTCAGTTGATTAAAAACCATTTCTTACAGCCACAACATTCCTCCAACGATTCCTGTCTGAGGCTAGCGGTAAATGGAGAGCAATGCACACCCAATTCTGCATTAATATATTCCTAATATGTGCATTACGTTAAACATTCTTCAGTTAACTGTCAGTGACCTGAAAAACGAACATCATGGCCAGAAAAATCAAGTTTTTTCAGACCAAATCATACATTCTTGTAAACATATAAAATATAAGGATTTAAAACAAAAATAAACACAAATCGTCATGAACACAATTCCTTGGCCTGAACTGGCATGCTTTCACGGCTATAGCAGCGACTTTGATACCCAGTTAATGATCCTAAATTATAAACTAAAAAAAGTTTAAAAGCAAAAAATTTGAAAGCAATATAAAAATATTAAATTCAAAGGCGAATTTCCACATTTCTCCAGTCACGAACATGTCTGTTTTTAGTTTCAATGACCTCTGTTAAAGGTGCAGCATAGAACTTTTTTTCAATCACATAAGATGAAATGGCATCGACTAACCGATACATAACAGGCAGGTCTAGAATAAAATCCGCCCCTAATTCGTCACGAGTGAATAGATTTCCTATAATAAAATTAAGCACATGCATCGATATAGGCGCACAGATAAAAATATGATCTCTAATAGCATTGCTCACGTTATATTCTTCCACAAATGCAACCAATGCTTTATCTTTAGAATAAGAAGCACATTATCATGTCTTGCAATCGTTACCAATGCAAGTCAGGATCATCTAAATCAAATATGCATATAGTGTGGAGATATATGGATTGCACGAGCAGTGAATGTTATACTGCCACTGTGAGTGTGCTACACGAGAAATGAAGGATTTCTCCCATGTGATGGATGAAGGTTGGCTTAAGTGCTAAATTCTGCAACATGGCATTTATACCTCACACTGTCATGGAGATGGCAGGTCCCAGCTCATTGGACATGTAAATATAATTTTCACAATCAAAAAACTTCAGTCTATAACATTACCTGGATGGTTAACATTTTAGTCCTGAATTACAAAGAAATTACATTGATATTTAATGGAAGTAGTGGCCCACCAAACTGCTTGGCAACTTCAAGATGACACAAGTTATGAGTCATGTCAGTTATGTCAGTTAGATTTCCGTTAGAATTTCACGAGATTGTCATCAATGTCCACCAGACTGAAAACCTGCGTACTGCACCTTTAAAATGAGTTGTGTGATGTCAGAATGATGGACTGGAAGGAAGAGTTGATGTCATACAGGAAACAGGAGACACTGCTCATGGAGACGAGAAAGAGATAGAAGATGTAGGAGTAAGTGGAGTGTTTTTCAGAGATAACTCCTCTCCCCCGAATGTGCCGAGGGGCACGAGCGAACTTCAGAGCCGTCCATCAGCTGGGGCGACAGTAGCAAGAGGGCCGTCCGTACTGACGGCCGCCATCACTAACTGCACCGTCCTCTTCAGAGAACGACCCAGGGCAGGGAGCCCAGCTGGGGTCTAAACAAATGAGCGTTACCCTAGAAACGCAGACACAAAAACACTTGGCGAAACACACTGCTCCTTTTGAGTCCTTAAAAGCTCACGCTGGGATTTGTGAGGAGACAATTTAAAATGCGACACTCGGAGATGCAGACACTGCGATGATGTCTGGGAGGGTTAATGTGAAATGCGGCACGCCGTAACAAACTGTCAGACACTATGGATACCGAACCGTTTAAAACTGCGATGATGCGTCGTAAGGCTTCGACCCGTTACCTCGTGAATGAGTCATACCCTGTTTGGACCCGCGTGGGGACGGAGTTTGCATCTCCTGACGGGAGAAACGGCACACCTGCGGAGTCAGGCGTTCAGAGGAGGGCATCAGAGCACACGATGGCGGTGTGAACAGAGGGCGGGGCAGGGGGAGGGGGCGTGGCCATGATGGGGTCCCGCCTAAGTCCGAGCCTCCATCTAACGCCCCTACACACGGCCGGGGGACAGCGGGGACCCCAACAGGGTCTGCCTCCGCCTGAAGGGGAGGAACCACAGAACCTTCCAGCGCGTGCCGAACACCTCCTCAAACGTCCGCTGCCACGGCCTCCGAGGCCCGCTTCTGAGAGAGAGAGAGAGAGAGAGAGAGAGAGAGAATCAGTAGAGATTATAATTTATTGCAAAATGAACAATATTTTCAGTGAAACTTTGGCATTTATGGTGAGTGTAAAAGGACAGGATGTGAGCTTCATCAGTCTGCTCTCCGTTCAGCTGAATCATGTAAAGATGCAGAAACTACAGCTCAGAGTTACTGCACCTGATAAACACCGTACACTCAATGATACTGTCCGATGCCTCAAAATACCTCAACAATTCAAGAATTCGATCCCATTTAGTTAGCACAGTGCACAATTTCACGCAATAGAAATTGCTGGTTTTTATTTTCTCTTCGTGGAAGGTAAATGCATTAATTTCTGGTGTAAAACGATAAACCAGCTAGCAATGTTTCAACAAGCATAAGAGGTGAAACGTTCGCTCGAGAAAAGAAAAAAATGGGGGGGGGGGACTCAATAAATTTGAGACTGTGCCCGAAACTCGATGAAAACAAAATGGCTCTGCAGGCAAATTTTCTGGAACCTTCATGTCATAGCTCTCTATGAAATGCCAGTGAGGCATTTTTGTTTGAAATTGAATAAAGGAAGAGAGGGGAACAGGCTGAGACCGAACTGTGAGGCAACCATGAACATGAGGCTTTACACGGCGGTCATCTCCATCACACGCACACACACAATCTAAGCGCACTCAGCATTAGCACCTCAGTATGCCAGTCCAAGCACAGTTATCATAACAAAAGAACAGCTCTCTACTGCAACAATTCAACAGCCCATAAAACAGCACAATCCCACTCCTGCATATCAGCACATTCTCACTTCCTGCAGCGACTCCAGAGGCCAATAAAGGATGTGATGAGACAGCCTTTAATAGAGAGGAGGACGACACTGGTGACTGGGCGACACATCAGAGTGTAACGTGTGAGACTTGTCAATCACACACAGTGCACACCAAGGCACCAATGGGAGAAAAGGGAGGCGGGGGCAACTCACATTTCTTCCAGGAAGTGGGACATTTTCTCAATGGTGGTCGTGTCCTGCGAGAGAAAACATGTGACAAGTGTGAGCAGGGCAGGGACAGGCAATACAGGCAACAACAGACAAACAACTTAAACGTGTGTTTAAGTGTGTGTGTGTGTGTGTGTGTGAGAGAGAGAGAGAGTGAGTGTGACCGTGAAGGAGTAAGAGAGCATTTGTGTATGTTTCGGCGTGTATTTGTATGTCTGAATGAGACAGAATAAGCGTGTGTGTACGAGGCAGAGTGTTTTTCAGATCCCAGAACAGGTCCAGGCCCAGGAACGGCTTTGTCCCGGACTGACTGACCAACTCACATGCCTTGCTGAAACGAGCACTTTACCACAGCAAGCCATACTATCACAATGCTCTTTGAACAACAGATATGTAGCTGCAAATGTCACCAAGGTAGCTTGATTGTGGGAAACCATTTTAAGAGGTATTGTGAAACTGTTGTATTTGCCGACTTGGCTTCCATGTTGGCTACAACAGCTGCTTCGCACAGCAACATGGGTCTTCTGTAAGCATGTTTCTGGGGTTACACCAAGCACCGTGAAAAATGAATAAATGGAGCGAGAGCGTACAAGTATAGTTCCATAGTCACATGCAGAGTGAGAATCTCTCTCTCCGGACGTCCAGGCAATATCCAAGTCCTCAGTGGGGCCAATTTAAACAATAAGGACACAGCAGCTGACTCCCGAGACGATCCGCGGCCCTCTTCGCCGAGCGCCAGTTTGGCTCCCACAAAAGACAGCTGCTCGCGAACAATCGGATGCGCGCTTAAGCGACACAAATCCCTTCAGATGTGAAATGAAGACAGCCAGGAGCCCCATGCATTTAAATGATGCGGGATTAGCGCAGTCGTTTAGAGGAACTGGTGCTGGAACACAGCAGTGATTGATGCGGCGTTCGTACAGCAGAGATATACGAGCATTGGACGAGAATCAGCCAATGATGGTCCATACCCTGAGTCTATGTGTGGGCCAAAGCGGAGGCTATCGCTGATATCAGTAACTGTCACCTGCTGTGTGTGTGTGCGTGCACTCGCGGCTCTATATGTGTGTATTAAGTGCTGTGTGTCTGCCTGCAGCCCTGTATATGCGTATTAAGCGCTGTGTGTCTGCCTGCAGCTCTGTATATGCGTATTAAGCACTGTTTGTCTGCCTGCAGCCCTGTATATGTGTATTAAGCGCTGAGTGTCTGCCTGCAGCTCCGTATATGCGTATTAAGCACTGCGTGTCTGCCTGCAGCCCTGTATATGTGTATTAAGCGCTGTTTGTCTGCCTGCAGCCCTGTATATGTGTATTAAGCGCTGTTTGTCTGCCTGCAGCCCTGTAAATGCATATTTAGCACTTTGTGTTTGCCTGCAGCCTTGCATATGTGTGTTAACCCCATAAAACCCACATCAAATGCAGCAGCTGTATTCAATCCTGTGGAACTTCAGGCCCATTTTTAATTCTAGTTGAGCTCAAGGTTTCCAATGATCCTGAATATGTCCTGCTGAATTACAGGGGAAATATGGAAGAAAATAATTAATAAGATTTAGAGAAGATTTTCTCCATTTGATGAAACGCTGGGGCCATAAAATCATGGCATCTTGGGTTTGAATATTTCTCTCAATGTAAGTGTGATGTAGCTTCAGTGAAGCGCTGCGACCAGCAGATACAGAATGTGTGTGTGTAACACTGTCCTACAATTTTACAAACATCGAGGAGAACATCCTCAGGTCAGATCAGACAAAAATTCAACTCTTTGGACTGAACCTCAAGAGCCAAGTCTGGCAAAAGCTTGGCCCCGCCCATCAGCTGGCCAATACCATCACCACAGTGAAGCTTTATCTGCAGCGTTAAGTTCTGGGGCAGCTTCCCGGCAGCAGACACAGTGAGACAGACAGGTTGGAGGAAACAATGAATGCAGGAGCTGCACCGAAGCCCAGAGTTTAACTCCAGAGGACATCTGAGGGGACGCCTGGATACGGCAGCACAGACGCTCCCTGTTCAATCTGACTGAGCATCTGCCGGAACCTCACAAATACAGGTTCGCGTTTACAGACTTATGACAGAGCATGTGTGTGTGCGCGTGCTTAGTCAGAGACTGCGGACAAATATGTGGACACTTTTAGTTCTCGTGTTGATTTTTATGTTTCGGTCGAGGCTTCGTAAGGCGATTAACTCATCTGTTTTTGAACCTATTTATGCCGGCGCGGGGTCACGGGGTGGCATGCAATGGAAAACAAGCAGACACACACTCCGGACAGTCTGCAAATCCGTCAGAGAACACACACCACTGCCTGCGACATTCGCACACATCTGTGAAGACCTGTGCACCTGTGCGAGCGTGCACGCATGAACGCGTACATGCAAGTGTTGTATTGAGCACATCTCCCCCCATCCGTGACCTTGACCGCCTTCCATAACACATCAGAGTCCATCACACACAGCAGGCGAGACCAGGAGACAGAGGCCCTCAGCTGTCAATCAAGAGCTCATCACAGACTGCGCTGGGAGACGGAGACGCGGGACTCACGGAGAGGAGGCCGGTGATCTGCGTGTAGAACAGGCTGCTCATGCCGAAGAACATGAAGAGGCCCATGAAGGAGGAGAGGCGAAGCAGTGCGAGCTCATGGCGCCACACGAACCGCTCCTGAGAGAGAGAGAGAGAGAGAGAGAGAGAGAGAGAGAGAGAGAGGTGAACTCAGGAATGATATTACACTACGGGCAAAGTGCAGCACTACCCAAGTCTCAAGCACACATAAAAATATTATATCAGTCAGGGATGCTCTCATAAAATATGAATGATTAGTATAAAAAACAGGGAACACAGTTGTTGCAGACTGGATATCTCCCAGTATAGCAGCATTTGTATTTCTCAGTTTTGGCTGCCCTAAAATGGCAGCGCATCTCACGTACTTTGCGGTACTCAAATCGGTCGACATAAATCCACATAATAGTAGCCAAACCCTCGTTAGACACAGACTGAGTGGGAGCCCTTTCAGTCTTTAGTAGCAGCAGTACGTTGTGCCCACATACAGCAGCGGTGCCACGCTGCAGCATTACAGGCTCGGGTTCTGGAACTTTCCAACTGACCCAGAATATTTTCTGTTGAGCGGTTTCAGAGAAGTAGATAAACAATACCCCCTTATCAAAACGATCAGCCCCGTGCGGATGTCATACGTACGGACAGATGGACCGACAAGGGTAACCCTATATGGTGGTCAGCATAAAAAAAATTAGGACCCCAAGACTTCTGTGCAGCACTATGTGTACAGTTAGCCACATACAGAAATGTACATCAGTGTTAAACATGGCCACTCCAGCCCCACAGCACTGCATGCTGGGATTAGCCAAGCTTACAGCATAGCTGGATGCAATTAAACGCTACGCCGATTTATTACCGAGGCTTGCTCTGGCTCCACCTTGTGGGCAAAGGCAGCTATATCTACACACCCCCCCCACAAGAGGTCTCATTTACAGGATATCGCTCCGTCACAGACTCCCCCCGCAGCCTCCCCTTCTGATTCAGTATCCGCAGCATTACCACCAGCGCTAAGAGCTAAGCCCCTCCCCCGACGAAAACCAGACCTTGGAGTAACAACATTATCTCCTCCAAACAGCCCGTCACACGCTTATTATTATTACATATTCACTTTAAATCACTCCTGTACATATTCATCTGAGAAATTCTGCAGAGATTGCAAAGGGGAGTGAACAAAAATAATAAATAAATAAATGTTTAATTCAGTGCTATCATGATCTAAAAAGCACTACATTTTATCACTGATTTTTGAATCAGGCATAACAGTGGTGAAATTGATTGCTGACCATCGATTTTCACTTCCTTTAAACCAGAAACTGCATTAATGTTTCAGGAATAGAGTTAATTGAGTCATAAGGTAACACACAGTAAGCGAATAGTGTACTGCAGTACTCTCCAGGAATTAAGGCAAAACACCCTGAAGATTTAATCTGCTAAACCTCATATCTTATTGACTCAGTTCCTGTGCACCAGCTTAATTTTGCTCAGACCATCTTTCAAGAGATAAACTAATCCTGCCTTAGCTGATATGGGAGACGATTACTGACCTTGAAAAGCCACTTCATACAGACTTTAACTGAGCTAAAGTAAACAGTACAAATTCAAGTCCAAATATAATGTATTCACAAGAGGAAAGAAGAGGCAGAAATGAGACTTGCAAACAGAGCTCAATCCCAGCGGCTCAGTATGAGCAGGTAAACACATTCAGCTGAGATGTGAGTGATATCAGAGGTGCGGTGGTTTCGTGGGTGAACGTGGGCGTAGAAGGGGAGGGGACGGCTCACCTCCGTCCGCACCAGAGGAGGGAAGTAGTAATACTGACAGAAGTCCAGCGCCAGCGTGAAGAGGCTCAGGACCTGTGTGTAGAAGCAGAGCTGCAGGAAGAGCCAGTGATTATCCTCCCCGACACAGTTATTGATCCTGCATGGAGAGAGAGCAAGAGAATCCTGTGTTCAGGTAACGTACACAATTACATACTACATATGAACAAACACACGCACATCCCACAGACTTACATTCATTCCCTAACCCCTTACCCTGACCTTAACCATAAACTCCACATGCCAATTCATGACCTAATCCTACCCTAAATCGCTGACCTGAAAAGAGCTCAGTGATGCTAGATTCCCACCATCATGATTCGCGGCAAGATTGAAATCGTAGAGTAATCGTCGTGATCCTATCAGATCTTGAGGTCAGTCGTGGCAAAGGTGTTGATCGTAGAAAAGTTCTGGATTTTTCAAAAATTTCCTACGATCAACACGATTAATTGTCAATCGTGATCATCGCATCACCTTGTACCCGAACCTGAAATTTTAAGCCACTTTCACACTGGACACGAAACAAATTTTTCGCACAACAGATTACATTCAAAGTCAATGCAAAGACGTGAATACACGCAAAACTCTGCATTGACTTCTAATGTAATTTGACGTGCGAAAAATTTGTTTCGTGCCCAGTGAGCAAGCAGCTTCAGAGAAGTTCCACGATCAGCTACAAATGGCCAATCATGGAGTTCGTAATGGAGCGCACAACAGTGCGAACTAAGCATTAGCTTGTGGGGACTGTCCCCATACAGATGAAAAAAATCTTGCATTCAATCACTTGTGGGGACATTTAATCCCCATAACGGTAAGAATACGTTCCCCCACAAACACACAAACAAATGTGCATAAACACATTTACACTTGCCTAAGTACTAGGGATGCACCGAAATGAAAATTTTTGGCCGAAACCGAAAAAGATTATGCGAATTTTTAGTACCATTGCATTCATGGTTATGACTGTGTACTTACCTAACTAAAGCCAAGGCATTGCAATGGCATAAATTAACATTCACGCTTCAAAAAATAAATTATTACAAAACTATGAAAATATTTAGTTAGTACTGACATTCCAACAAAGCACAATATAAGATAAAATAAAATTATAAATAAAATGTTTAACTTGGCCCCACTCATGAATAACCTACAGGCTTATAACTTACTGGTATATTACTGGCAGCAGAAAAATTGTAAAATATGTTGCGTGACGACAACAGCAGCCCACTGATTGGTCAGAGAGATTTGGCTGCGATAGACAACCCGCTTCCGCATTATCGCTAGGAAACAGGCTTCACTTTCCATCAATGAAACAGGTCTTCAGATTTTGGTTTTGAAACAGGTGTTGTTTTAAGGCTGATTCATGCTTCTTGCGGTCGAAGCGGTTTCAGCGGTGCGGACGGCGTGCACGGTCCCCACGAACTTTGAGTCCTTATATGCTTCTTGCGGTCAAAGCGGCTCCAAGACCGGGCATGTTCTATTCTTGCGCTACTGAATCTTATTTCTGTGATGAATACGTTCATTTTTTCTATCATATTGGAGCTATTATTATCATTATTATTGTTATTATTATTATTATTATTATTAGGCTATTATTATTATTACCTCCAAACACACGGCTTTGCACTTTGGCAGTTTCTGCATCGATGTCTGGAAATGATCTTTTTTTTGTGATTTCAGATGCATAGACTTGTTAGGCTTTATATCGTGGAGAATAACTTCACGGGTGCTGATGAAGCATTTTGTTCTCAGGAAAGGGAAAGGTATCACAGATGAGATGACGCATCGTAAAGCGGTAAATTCGAATACTCTGCCATCTCCCGCAATTTGCGCGTTTGCCACGTGTTTTGCCTTCATTTTCAAAGTGAAACGTTAAATGACGCCTGCATGTCAAGCTAATAAACAATGATTGTTTTATCATGTGTCATTTGCTTTTTTGTTATGAAGGAAAAAAGGTAAATTAACATCCGTGTGTAGGGATTCCATATTTTTCCAGGGGTTGTAGTTACATTACGGAATACTGATGGTGCACAAATGCCTTGAGAATACATTGCCATTGTCTATAAATACTCTAAGCCTTTTACAAATATCAATGCTTTGCATTTTTATGTGGTACGCATTTAATGTGCAACCGAATCGGACAACACCAGCTGCTATTCTATGCATCAGGACAGTGTCATTCAGAAATTGCAATTCAGCACTCGCGGACTTTAGTGCCATAACGTGGTGACGGTGGTGCGCCTCCCCCGATTTAAAACATACAGACAGACGTGTGCTGGCAACGGTATTTGTTTGAGTCATCACAACATTCTGTTTCGGCCCTATTGTTTCGGTGTTAAAGGTCTTTCGGCCGAAAACCGAAGATGCATTTTTTTTTTCCTTTTTCGGCCGAAAATTTTCGGTGGCCGAAAATTCGTTGCATCTCTACTAAGTACGTATTTGCAAACACACTCATTGCGCTCTAACAAACAAGTATGCAAGTCGCATGTGAGCGATCACACACACAATTAAACACATACGCAGGTCCCGTACACAAATAAAAACACACGAATATGCATGCATCCAATCACATCAGATATCATGAATAAGGCTTATTTGCAAGAAAGCACGATGGATGAAGCGAGAGCGTTTATGATGCCGTACCACCCCACAGCGACAGCACTGAGCTTGAGTAAGTTCATACTGTTACTGAGCACAGAATATAAAATACTGCTGGCTCACAGTCATGATGGGACCACATATCCTCAAAAATATATTTCTATAGCCAACACAGAGGTTTTATACCCATGTCAAATCAAATAAATTAATTTCTAAAGCACATTTAAAACAACTCCCGTAAACCAAAGTGCTGTACACAGCAAAGCAAATAGCTAAAATCTGATTACAATTAAGGAAACACCAACACAGCCAACAGGTATCATAGCACATAAACACACAAAAAAAAAATTAGCCACAACCAGAGGATTCAAATGCTTGAGAAAACAAGTATGTTTTGAGCCTGGATTTAAATGTGACTACGGAAGGGGAGAATCTTAAATGGAGGGGGATGGTATTCCACAATCTGGGGGCTGTAACAGCAAAGGTGCGGTCACCCCGGAGCTGGAGTTTAGATCGTGGGACAACCAGCAGCTCCAAGTTAGCCAACCTAAGTGACCATGAGGTTGAATAAGGGGTCAGCGATATGAGTGGGAGCCAGCCCATTTAGAGCTTTATAAACAAACTGGAGTATTTTAAAATTCTATTCTAAAACAAACCGGCAGCCAGTGGAGAGAAGCTAAAACAGGAGTAATATGGTCCCTTTTCCTGGTTCCTTTTAAGAGCCTGGCTGCAGAGTTCTGGACACAGTTGGAGGTGAGATGGGGATGTCTAACAGATCCCAGTGTATAAAGAATTGCGATAGTCCAGCCGAGAGGACAGTCATACAGAAGGTATAGAGAGGACAGACAGCCTGAATTGGGTGAATGATATGTCCTTCTTGCTCCTTTAAATGTGATGTCAGTAACAGCAGAAGTTGCATTTCAGAGGCTGGAGGGTCTAGAAAGATGATGGATCTGAAATGATCTCCAGCTCAGGCTGAGCAGTGAAATACGGACGGGAAAAATAAGCTGTATGAATGAGCAGATGGACAGAGACAGAGAATGAAATGTTATTTTCTGAAAACGAAGGGAGCAGGACCCCAGGGAGGTGCTGGCCGAGTCACATTTCCCATAATTCCCTGCAGCTGCGAAGTTACAGGAAGTTTCTGACAAAGGTCAGCGTTTGGGTATAGTGTGTTTTCACTGTAAAAGCCTCTCTCTCCAAACAAAGTGCAGTCAGTCTGAATCTCCTGTTGCATGAGTTTATTTGAAGATAACAGACTTCCCTCCGGTGTGGCCGGCCTGAATGTACCTCATTCTAGAGCGCACGCACACGCGCACACACGCACACACACAAACATAATACAGGCACACTCATATTCAGACGGCACATCCAAAAAACAAGAACACATTTGTGTACAATCATGACTACAACATGTCACATCCAGCAGCTGTAACTCGTATCAACGGCAGGTGGAGCGCCAGAGGACCTCCTGCGAACAGGGCGTCTCTGGTGACTGCAGTGACATGTGACCTCACCAGGGACAGTGATGGTCCATCTTGCGTACGCAGTGTCCGCAGCGGCTGCAGTGGTGAGATCTCTTTGGCCTCATGAGGTTACATTTATTGCAGAGCTCCCACTGCTCGCGCTCTGAAACACAGATCACATGACCATCAACAGCAGGTCCAGCCAATCATCATCAAAATGCCCTCAATTACATGACTTCATAGAGCAGAGGATTTCCTCCTGATGCTTAAACCCCACAAAACCAACAGACCCATATATGGGGCCTTCAAATGCAGCTGCAGTATTTGTGCCAGTGCAACTTCAAGCCTATTTTAGATTCTAGTGGAGATCCCACGGTTTCCAATGATCCCAAATAAGTCCTGCTGACTTACAGGGAACTTTGTACAAGATGATATACAAGACTGAGACATTTTCCATTTATATAATGCTGTGGTAATTAAAACATGGCATCCTGGTTTTAAGTATTTCTCTCGATATAAGTGTGATGTAGCTTCAGTAAACCGCTGCAACCAACAGATACAAAATATGTATGTGATATTGTCCTACAATATGAAAAAAATGCTTTTTCTGACTTTGAACCAATTTAATGGAAAACATAGTTGAAAAGATAGAGTTCAAGGAGTTAAAGCAAAAAGCAGATTATGGCCAACAGTGGACTGCACTGCTCATGCTCAAAAAACAGTAGCAATCAGCAGCTGGCCCCGAAATACCCACTTTGAAAAGGAGTAGGTTACCATCAACAGTGTGCACAGTTGTCCACACTCAAGAGCAGATCTTAATGCTCATGCTCAGATGGATTACATCACAAGTCCTCCACTTACAGCCAAAACAGGACTGCATGGGTCAACAGAAATCCGAGAACAATCAAAACCAGATCTCTCTGCTCAGAATCAACAGCAAATCACACAGCCCAACCTCTGAAACAGTAATCTGGTCAGGGCACACGATCAGTCAATGAGACAGTCGATGATGATGAATTGCAGAACGGATCACATAGTAAACACTCTTCGAGTAAGTGAATCAAAATAAGTTGAACACACAGCAAGTGGATCACACAGAAAATTCTTTAAAGTAACTGGATAAGTCTGTGGATCGTGGTTATTGGATGACAAGAGCAAGCAGATCAGGTCATTTTGAGCCCATCATGCAGCAAACAAGGAAACTGCATTAAGAGGCAAGTTCGCCTTTCCACTGTGACCGCCAGCCAGTACAAATGCTACACTTTGGTAATAAACCGCAATTAAAATAATGATTTTTAATTCCCCCAGAAGAGCTCTCCCTTTGGTCGCTAAAATAAGCTCTCAAGTTGTGAAAGCCCATCTCACCATTAGCTATATGCAGCACCTTTCTAAAGGACGCAAGGCAGCCATTTTGTGCCAGTGTTTTCCTCAGCTGCGGTGGACAGAAAATGTATTTGCCAATGCACAGCAACCAGGTGTGGCCACATGCAGCTAATATTGAGGCAATTTTCCTTTTTTATGAGAGACTTTTCATATCCTCACTTACAGTCCTCACTTACAGAACAAGGGCTGCTTTGAAATGGCTTAATCAAATTATCCCGCTACCCCAGCTAGCTTGGATAACTGAAATCCCTCGCAAGCACCACCCCCTGCAGCTAAGCCAACACGGCGCCGACAGTGAAGGAGATCAGCGTTGATCGTTTACTGATGCTGAAACAACGTGGATCGGCGCTAATGGGTTTACGTTTAGCACTGATGGAGATGATTGGAAGCATAGCCGATGGCTTACCGCTGATCCACTTCTTTCTACACAGAGGGTGACAGGGATTTACAGTAATTCAGAAAATCGCCGCTCCAGTCTGAAAAGCTGATCTCACGGCCCTATTGTGCTTATCTCTCGGCGGGAAAGCAACATCCTCGTCCCTTGAGAAGGGAGGATTGAGCCCTTTTCACACCATAACCCGGGTTATGGTCTGATCTGATGGTTTGAGAGATAAAAATTTGAGCCAAAACACAGTACAGCTCTTAGGTCAGGCCTACCAACATTAGCATCCATACTAGAGCTTCAAGATGCAGTCCCACTGACCAAGTTTGACTTGACGAAGATCGACTGTCTATTCAACAATTTATACAGATAAAAAAAAATACATACTGAGTTCATACTTTGCGGTTATATTGCAATTTTAACTAAGTCACATTTCCTGGAACCCTGACTGAAGAGCTAATTGTCCTGTTTGGCAAAGCTGCAGCCAATGTTTCAGTTCTAATCACCCGGCTCTGATCAGCGGACCGCGGTGAAGACTGCGGCAGAAATGCTGATATATACAAACCCCAATTCCAATTAAGTTGGGATGTTGTGTAAAACGTGAAGAAAAACTGAATGCATTGATTTGCAAATCTCATAAACCCACATTTTATTCACAATAGAACATAGACATATCTGATGATGATGACAGTGAGACATTTTACCATTTCATGACAAATATTAGCTCATTTTGAAATCTCTCCAAGTCCATAGTCAAGTTTAAATTCATCAGAGCATGATCAATGCCTGCAAGAAAATTTCAGATACACTTAGGGCAGCAGAGGCGAGGGTCTGCATAATACAAGGCTCCCTAAATCTGGCCCTCGAATCCAAATCCAGCCCTGGGTTTCTGTCTTCCAGGAAATGAACTGAACAGTTACTGCCGCTCAGTGGTCAGACTGTGATCAGACGTAACTCTCAGGGGAGGCGAGGGCGGAACAACAGAATTTCTCGGCCTTTGGGGGACTGTGATTTGGGAAGCCCTGACCTGATGGTGACTCCCGAGAGAGTTTTTGTAGGCCTACACACGCCTTCTCGCGTGGCAGAAACTAAAGGCTCAAGTTCAGGCCCATAATGCCATCTGTCCACCCGTCACCACATCTGTACCTCTCCGTCTACGTCCATCGTTTACCCTTCAGTTATCCTCACAATACCCTAACCTTCTGCCTGGATGTCCATCCTCCAATAAACTGAAAATTCCATCATTCGTTCAACTCCGTATAAAACCACAAAGCCGTGGACTGTGTCTCAGGAGAGTCTCGACCGCACCAGAGTCTAATGCCACAATTCTGGTGGGAAAGCTTCAACTGTCTGAGCCTATGGACACTGTACTGTCACATTTCCCTCATTCGTTATGAATACTTACACTGCCCTCCGTTCAGAATACTGCATCTCACTAAATGCAATGAAAATATACATCTCAGTTTGACTTCAGCGCTCAATATAGTTCAATTCATAAGAGTGTCTGTCAAGTGGAGTGTTGCTGAATTACGAAGAACGAGAGAGCAAGAGGATCTAAATACTGCGTGTCAATACGGTACCCTCTGGTGGTGGAACAGTGTACTCCATCTGATCATAGCTGCCAGATTTTGAGCATTGTGGCCACAAAACATTCTCATAACAGTAAAGCAACATTATAAAATGTAACATAACTTCAGCTGTACTGGCTGTGTGGAATGTACATTATCAGCAGCTCTGGAGTAATGCTAATGCTATTCAACATCAGAGTGCTATTTAACACCATCAGATACTCTTTCTATCAGGGGATAGAGCAGCATTTTCACCGTCCCCCGATCATCGTTTATTGTTAACAGAGAGACGTCAGCGTTACTTGAAAGGCACATGACCACATTAATTTTTTAATCATAGAAGCCCTACTGGAATCCATTATTGCACTTTTGTTGTGACATTCTCAGCTATAAATAATTAATGAGATGACTAAACGTGATAGGGGTGATATCAATCGCTACCAGAACCAGAGTTGCCAAGGTTACCGCTGACAAACTTGTTTAAGGTGACAAAGATGTGAAAAGATAAATTAGCAGGCACTGCTACAACGGGGCGTAGGACTGCGAACACAACCAACACTTAGGTCCAGGGTAAAAACTGAAACCCATTCATTTCTAAGTTTTAGGAGCACCACTGCAAGTGCAGTGAAAAATAAATATTTGCCCTCTTCTTGTTTTTCTCAAATTCAGCATATTTGTCACAATTGATTCTCATGTCCAAACAATGCTGATTCAAGTATACTACAAGGCAGACAACCCGAGTAGACACAAATTACAGTTTAAAAGATCATTTTATTTCATGAAGACAAAAAAGTTATCCCAATACCAATTAATCCTGCCAGGAAAAAAATACTGCCATTTTAGAGATTCAGTCAGCTAATATAACATATTTAATTGATAACTGGATAAAGTCAGACTGGTAACACCCAGGTTTCATAACTACCAGCCCTGATGAATCTAAGTTTCCAGGCCAAAGTCCTGACTTGGACCATATTGTGATGCAGTAGCAAGACCTTAAATGGAGCAGTTCATACTCTAAAATCATCCAGAGTGGCAGAGTTAAAGCAATTCTTCAAAGAGACTTAATTTATCAGAAGTTCTAGTAACATTTACGTCTGCGAAAAGTGGCAACAGCAGTTGAGAAGTACTGGGGGGTAATCACTCGTGGTGCAGAAAAACAGGTTTCATCAAGAATGTCACTTGCAACCTTTTGTTATTCATGGGACGAAATATGCCAAAAAAACAAGATAATCAGGATGAGGGCTCATATTTTTTCACAGTAATGTTGACTATACTTGAAGGTGAAAAGTGTGGATTTTGGCTGGATATAAAATGACACACACAGTGTTCATAGGTCTGGGGAGGACGGCCCTTACTGGAGTGCGGGATGTGGGGGTTTGGGGGGGCCCTTACCGGAGTGCGGGATATGGGGGTTGACAGGAAGCCGCCCCGGGTCGGTCGTGGAAGCCCTAAAGAGCGCCGTGACGCAGAACAGGGAGGCCAGGTAATACACTGTGGAGGCAGAGAGGGAGGAATTGTGTCACACCCAGCAGCCAATCAAACCTGTTTAATCGACAGACCTGCGTTTGCATGTCTGGTCTTTGCTGTTACACGGCCCTTACAGGATTGAGAGGTTTTCTACCACGCAATGAACGCGAAATGATTGCAACAGATATTTAAAGAAAGGTAGCTCATCCTGAGTGCCAACATCTGCATAGACAGCAATATCAGAAGCATTTGCGCTTACGAGAGTGCATTTCTGTGTACCTGGGTCAGATCCAACATTTGCCAACCTCCACGCTTTTACTGAGATTACATTTATCAATTTTCATAGTTCTTCCCAAAGAATAACAATTTGGGCTTCGTGAACAAACAATAAATACATTTAAATACTTCTTAATTGAGGCATAGTGCTTAATTATATTAGTGCTTAATCACAATGGAGGCTGGTGGGAATTGATTATTTTTCTGCATATCTAATTTGTATATTCTGACTGATTATAAACAGCCTGATTATTTTTGGTTATACAGCAGAGGTATCTCAACTTGTATCAGCCATGCAAACCCCACCTAATTTCAACCCTCACACTATTTTTGCTGGAATTTATTCTCTCTGAATTACATCTACAAGGCTTAAAGAGGTTGTGGATCTGATTCACCTATATTGGGTTGGAGGGTAGGTTTGTATTGTGCAGCTGTTGTCTGCAGTAGGAACCAGAGAAGTGTGTGAGAGTCTGTGTGTGTGTGCGCAGACACTCACAGACCAGCAGAGCGCTGGAGACGTGTCCCTCCTGCACGTGCGGCAGCAGCACCAGCTCAGGAATGAGGAGGGAGTTGTAGAGCCAGACGAAGATGATCAGGCTACTGCAGAACCAGCCCATTGGGTCCACCACGAAATGCAGCCGCAGACCCATGGCGGCTGCAACACGGATCCTGCTGAAGGAAGGGGTACAAGGGGTGAGTGAGTGAGAGAGAGAGAGAGAGAGAGAGAGAGCGCGAGACCACAGCCTCACCATTGAAAAAGGCAGGCATTAAAAAAAAACATGGCTGCCAGCGAAACAGAGAATATGGGCATACCTGCAAACTCATGATGGATGAAAAAAAGTGAGAAACTAAACCCCTGCAGGGAACCCTGAGGGTCTGCGGGAATCCCATTGTGATTTTAACACATAAAGGTGACCTATTATGCTATTGTTCCAAGTTTATATTTTGGTCTTTGACTCCCCTAGAATACTCCAGATCACGCAAAGTAAAAAAAGGGTACTTATTTCGCTCATATTGCCATCCTCAAGAAACCCCATTTGTAGTCCATAGTAGTCTCTGCCTGTAACGCCTCATTGGGGTAGCTCTTCCGCTATGTCCCCCACTCCCCATGTGCCCACTTTCTTCTGACTGGCCAGCTCTGTGGAGGGCGGATCTAGGCGGGACGAGGCAGCAGAACGCAGTTTTCCGAGTCCGGCCCCACAGAGTGAAACTAACGCCTCTCCCGAAAGAATCAACGGGCATATTCTGCTATCAAATGCAGTACATGTGTAGAAATTAACTTAACCGCGAAAGTGGAGGATGCAGTGCGAATGTCTGGCAGCTCAAGCACAAATTTGCTGTCTGCCTACGGCTACTATGGTGAGTACACCGGTGTTTCTACTCTAGCTAGGATTGAGGGAAAGCTAGAATCCACCCCATATAGACACATTTGTAGAACGGGTCGACAAACCCAAGTGTAGACCGGAGACCGTCGAAATCCGGTGGGTCTGAGTTTAGAGGGAAACACGGACAGTGAGGAGCAGCTAAAAGTGGACCAACAGCTTATGGACTGCTTCGGTGTGTATAAGGACCTGCTGGTTCGTGTGCATAGCTATGGTGTGTCGTTAGCGTGGAGTAACGAACAGCTTCTGCACTGGTATATGACGAGGGGGCGAAAGCTCCAGGCTAAACGGCCTTTACGGAAATTGCTCGTGGTAATGGTTTACTTATTGCGTCGGAATGACCAGCGTTTGCTCGGAGAACATGGGCGCGATAAGCCGCTTTCACATCGGACGCGAAATGAATTTTTCACGCAACAGATTACGTTCAAAGTCAATGCATGGTCTTTCCGTTTACTTTGAATGTAATCTCTCGCACGAAAAATTTGTTTCGCGTCCATTGTGAAAGCTGCCTAACGCGCCAATTACGCGTGTATTCGCCTCTTCGCGTTGACTTTGAACGTAGCCAATAAGTCGCGTGAAAAATTTGTTTCGCGTCCGGTGTGAAAGCTGCTTAACGCGCCCATTACGTGTGTATTTGCCTCTTTGCATTGACTATGAATGTAGCTAATCTGTTGCCTGAAAATGTTGTTTCACGTCCTCGTGAAAGCAGCTTGACATGCCCATAACTTGTGTATTTAAGTCTTTGCGTTGACTTTGAATGTAATCTGTTAGTTTCGCGTCTGGTGTGAAAGCTGCTTGACATGCCCATAACTCGTGTATTCGGATCAGTGACATTTTTGAATTTCAAACCAGCAAAAAAATAAAACTGAAGTTATACGTCAAGTTCAGCTTTTCCTGTGTAAATCCATGTGTATATTTTTGAGAGTGCCCCTTGCAAAAGATGACAATATATGACATTTTAATGCATTTGCCTGTATACACCCCTTAAAAATGTCATGCGGTAAAACTAATTTATTTTCAATATAATATTAAAATGAATGTTAATGGCTCTGTAACAATCAAAATGTAATTATTGATGTACACAGATGCTATATCCAGTTGCAGAATGTCAACACTAGAATATTAGATATTTTGTCTTTAAAGACAGCAGCATGCAATTTGGCAACATTTATTACATCTTTTTTCAATTAGAGAGGCAAAACTGCTTTAAAATCTGTCATATCTTTAGATTTTATTAGCTCTTCTTGATTGTGTTCATTCACAATTTAACGGGGTATTTTGTATATTTATTTCAAAATTAAGCGTTTTACCGCATGACATAGCACAACTGCATTAGACCATAAACACATAAGCCTAACAAGTTGAAGATGGATACTTCTGAAAAATGCCAAAGATACTCAGGGCTTTCAAAGTGAACCTTTTAATTACATTAAAATGTGTTTTCCAACAGGAAATCAAGAATCATAATAAAACTATTAATAAGTTAACATTCATAACATTAATCTGATATGAATAAAATACACTCATTAATAGTTCATTTATTCATATCTTCATATACTGAAAGTCATTGAAGACACTTTATACTAGTGCCGATGATAAAGGCTATAATTCAGGCTTAAAGAGACTGCAGCCTGTACTGACATAACTGACATGTACAGGGTGTTTCAAAAAAGTATACCCAAATAAAGTCATCATTTTTTATGAAAAAAGTGTAATATGTAAGTGAAAGTGAAATATGTCGTTGGAAAGGGCTGACTGAGCTCTTTCCAATGATGCCTAGAAAATGCATTCATTTCCACGGGTGAATGAGCAGCAATGCATCTTTTGAAGGGCACCCAGATCCTTACTGTACCAAATGTTGTGTTCTCCATTAAGAAGAATAGGGAAGAGAAATCAAACAAAAAGATTGATGAAGATTACTCAATGAATGCAAGTTCTAGGCATCATCGGAAAGAGCTCAATCTGCCCTTTCCAACGACATATTACACTTAAAAAATATTACGTTTTTTCATAAAAAATGATTATTTTATTTGGGTATACTTTTTTTTTTTTTAAACACCCTGTATACGGACATTACTTCAGTCATATACTTTCACAGTTATACCTTTCACTTCTCTTCTCTAATCTCTCCTCTCTGGCAGCAGGAGGTGCCCTGATCTCTGCACGAAAACGTGCACTGCTCTCTTCACTGGAAAGAAGCATCTGTAAAACTGTAGAACCCAATTTCCAAAAAGTTGGGACAAAGTTTAAATTGTGAATAAAATCAAAACGCGATGACTTACAAATCACCCCAGCCAGTATTTATATATTGTGTATATATTCACAAAATAGCAGAGATAACAGCAAATGTTGAAACTGAGATATTTTACAATTTTATCCACAAAATGAGCACATTTCAAATTTGATGGCTGCTACAGGTCTCAAAAAAATTGGGACAGGAGCCTGTTTACCATGGTGTAGAATCCCCTCTTATTTTTAACACAGAGTGGAGGCGTCTGGGCATTGAGGAGACAAGTTTCTGGAGTTTAGCCTTTGGAATTTGATCCCACTCTTGTTTAATATGGGCTTCCAGCTGCTGGAGAGTTTTGGGTCTCCTTTTAAGGACTTCTCGTTTAATTATGTGCCAAATATTCTCAATTGGTGAAAGATCAGGACTGCAGGCAGGCCAGTTCAGCAGCCGGACGCTTCTACTACGAAACCATGCAGTTGTAATAGCTGCAGTATGTGGTTTTGCATTGTCCTGCTGAAATACACAAGGCCTTCCCTGGAATAGATGTCGTCTGGAGGGGAGCATATGTTGCTCTAAAACCTTTATATACCTTTCAGCATTCATGGTGCTTTTAAAAACATGTAAGTATCCCACACCATATGCACTAATGCATCCCCATACCATCAGAGATGCTGGCTTTTGAACTGAATGCTGAATAGCAGGAGGGGTGGTCTTTCTCTTCTTTAGCCCGGACACAACGCCCATGATTTCCAATAAGAATGTCAAATTTGGACTCGTCTGACCACAGGACACTTTGCTTCTGTCCATGTTAAATGAGCCTTGGTCCACAGAACACGGTGGCGCTTCTGGATCATTCTCAACAACGGCTTTCTTTTTGCATAACAGAGTTTTAGGTGGCATCTGTGGATGGCACAGCAGACCGTGTTTACAAATAGTGGTTTCTTGAAGTATTCCAGGGCCCATTTAGTAATGTCGATAGAATCATGCCGGTGAGTGATGCAGTGGCGTGTGAGGGCCTGAAGATCACGGGCATCAGTAAAGGTCTACGGCCTTGTCCCTTACGCAAAGAGATTTTTCCAGTTTCTTTGGATCTTTTGATGATGTTATACACTGTCGCTGATGAGACCTTCAAAGCCTTTGCAATTTCACATTGAGGAACATTGATTTTAAAGTGTACCACTATTTTTTTATGCAAGCCTTCACAGGTTGGAGAGCCTCTGGCCATCTTTACATCTGAAAGACTCAGCCTCTCCAAGACATCCCTTTTATAGCCAATCATGTTACACTCCTGATGCCAGTTAACTTAATTACTTGCTAAATGTTCTTTCAGCTGATTCTCTTTTATATTAATAGCTTTTTCAGCCCTTTTTTTGCCTGTGTCCCAACTTGTTGGAGACCTAAAATAAAATTTTAAATAAGCTCAATTTGTGGATAAAAATGTAAAATGTCCCAACATTTTAAAGTTGAAACTATCCATGTTCTATTGTAAATAACATATGGGCTCATGTGATCTGAAAGTCATTGCATTTTGATTTTATTCACAATTCACACTTCTTCCCAACTATTTTGGGACTGGGGTTGTAAAATAATGTTTAAAATATACAAAAATGTATTACAAAAGTTAAAAGTAATTAGGAATAAATGTACAACCTTCACAAATGAATAAAATAATTAAGAAAGAAAAAGATAATTTAGCTTAAATCTTCTGTGTCATGTGGTAAAACAGCATGTTATTTGTAAAAACGTTTGTCCACATGACATATTTTGTTTGTCTGCATGACTGATTCCATCATTTTCATTCCTAACAGGCAGTTGGTTGGCCACCTATTCACCACACTAACTTTGATCTATAAACTTTAAATTTCATATCTAAATCAATATTTTTAAAATGTTTAACTTTATCAACACTTTTTTGACACTGGACGGCGCGACTCTCAAATCTGTGACACTTTGTATGACACCTGGTAAAGGTGATAGTCACTTAAATATAGGAGCACATTTTTGAAATTGCCTCCAAATCTGCTTGTCCTCAGGGGTCCTCTGAGTGATGTCATCACAGGTCACATGACTTGAGTCATATTTCTAAAGTACAAAATGGCTTCCAATCTTTGTTTTACTACATGACATTGAGGGAAATCTGTCTTTGCGGAACAAAGTGATTCAGATATTAACAACATTTCTTCTAGATGTATCCTATTAATACTTTGCAGTGCTTTTCTGTACACTATAAAAAAATGCCAAAGACAAAAGTTGCTGATTTTAAACATTTTTAATCATTTTAAAAGCAGAAGTCTTTTTTTGAAATTAATTGACTCCCATTTTACTGAATGACATTTAGCCCTTGAATGGTGTAAACGTGTAACAATTTTGTATTTTTAATGCAAATATGAATAGTGAAGAGGGAGAATGATGTAGATTAATGAATATATACAATATCAAACTTATTTTATACAAGTACGTAATAGAGGACTTTGGACTTCAATTTCGTTGTACCACTGCCCCATTCAGGCGAGATGTAGAAAAATCTGTATAGATTTCCCATGGAACGCACTCATTGGTCGTACTGTCAAATGCTGATATTGTCCATTGTCCAGCGCGTACAGCTGCTGCCTACTGTAGTTAAATCTGCAGTCTTTGAGGCATTTTTCATTAATTCAGGTCAACCTGAGGAGGAAACATAAAATACTGCCTCTTCTGTGTCTGTGAAAAGATATCTTCTCAATTAATTATATTGTTGGCTACAACGTGTTCAATGTGAGTAATGTTCTGAGAGATTATAGTTGGGCATACCAATATGGCGGCACGGTTACTTCAAAATTATGACGTCATCAGCTATCCAGTTCTTATATATAGATCAGTGGTTCAAAATATGAAAACAGCATTCCTTAGACATAAATATAGAACTCTATATTTACAAGTCATTTAAATTTAAAATATTTTTTAATTTTAACCAACGCTTTAAAACTTCCAAGACATCAAACACCTGTAAACAAAATAATGACTCATTAAATAATGGTCGTGTTTGTAGGCTGATGTGTCACCAATCCAGTGTTTTTCATTTATTTTTATCTAGTGACTAGTCGCATATACATGTACAGCGTTTGATTGCGCAATTCCCCCGCCGATTCCTTACACAAGATGGCAGACGCGTTTGGCGGTTTGTTCAGCCAATGACGTTGTCCACCCTGGTGTTTTCTCTCGCTCTGTGGGCGGGACTGGCGCGGAGGCAGGAAAACGGAGTCATTCCACCTCGCTGTTTGGTTATCCATGGTGCGATAGCAGAGGCCGATCAGGACGATATTAAGAAGCTGTTGGAGCCCGTCTTCGTTCAAAACTGGACTAAAACTTATTTTCACATTATCAGAAGACTGTATTGCAAAACGTGCGATGGGGATTTTAAAAGCCCGTCGCAGATTGGCGCATTTTAAAGGCGAACTGATCGCATTTTGCGATGCGATACCGCTTGACGCCAGCCCTGCATTGTATGCTAACCCAACTGCATCGTCCACGTTAACGTCACATAATCCGCTAGACTGGAACAGGTTTACGGGTAACATCACTAAATAATTCTCGCCTACTGCAGAAACGGGTGTATTTAGATTCCTTACCGGTTCGTTCTCATGTCCGTTATCTCAGGACAACCACGTGACAATTGGGATGCAGTGGAGATAACGTTAGTCTTTCGAAAATCACCAGCATTGCATCTATCTAGGTGGCTTGTTAACACAATTCAGACGAGCTATTCTCAATGATGTTAAACATGAGAAACGGATCACAACACACTTTAAGAACTCCTTAATTAAGCAAATAGATGTCTAGATACATAACCCCAATTTAAACAGTATATAATGTCGCTGACAGATAACGAGACTTACCTCAGTTCTAACGCAGGTATTCGCTGAAGTAGGTTACTATGGTAACGAGCATAGCTTCGGCAAGAAGCTGCAACTTCGCGCCATCGAGGCGAAATCCTAATCTTGATTGGACAAAAGAACTCGAACGGTGCGTCCTATTCAAAGAGTGTATACTCATTGGGTGCATCTCAAAGCATAGGCTGCATCCTTTGAAGGCCTAATTTTTTGGGGTCATCACTCACTTCCATCCACTAAACTGACATTTAGGGTAAGGTTCTGGGTTAAGGGTTAGAGTTAAAGTTAAGGTTAGGGAAACCAGTGACAACTCACTAAAACCAAAGCAGTTTAACGGAGATGAAATGACATGTCAGTTCGGCGGATGGAATTATGTGACAACCCCTAAAAATGCAGCCTTCAAAGGATGCAGCCTATGCTTTGAGATGCACCCACTGGTTCCATCAAAGAATTGAAGATTCTGATACTCAAATTGCGTGGCGCTCTATGAGCTTTGATTCTATGGGTCCAGCGCCAGGTAGATGTTCCCTTCTTCTACTACAGGTCATGTAGGCCCAGAGAGAACTCACCCCTTTACCCTGATGACAACCCCCCCGCTGCCGCCTCAGATTTACAAGATTTGCATATGTGACCTTTTTGAATTAAATACAGCGACAAGTTTGCAGGTATGAAAGCTGACCTATCAGTTTCTTTGAAAAATCCAAACCCATTGCGGCCCCCCCAACACACACCTACTCCCCTGCCCTCTGTCTGGAAAACATTCAGCGTAAAGAGGGCTTCAAAGAAACCAAATGCTTGCAGAGTGTTGGCAGCGGGTCACGAGATCTTATGCCCAAACTCTTATACCAGAGGAGAACACAGTCCTCCAGCACTACAACAGTCTGCACAGGGATGTTTTCATCTGTATAATCATTACATGCTTGAACCACAGCAGCACTCAGAGCGCAGATCTCCAACAGAATCCGCAGCTCACTACCCTCTGACACTGCATGCAGATCTACACGGGCAGCCCTTGTATTTCCACAACTGGCAAAGATTTGTTGCACCGAATTTTATTACCATCTATGGATTTTAAGACGCATGTCAGTTACGGCTCGATCTTGCGATCTCTCAATGGCGAAGAATCCTACAAAACAACAAACAAATCCAACTGACCAACTGGCTCCGCAAAAATGGGAAATTTTGGCTGCAAAAAACACTGGCAAAAAAAATATAACCTCCTTGGCAAAGGTGATAACACCATGCTTGCGTGAGTCAGGTGACGGTGGCTGTTTGAGCTGGGAGATAACAGCCCTTTTTCAGCAGCAGTGCTACAATAGCAACACAGTGAAAACAGCCCTAAAAGAGCGCTTACTGTGAAACTGAATGATCCTGACATAATATTGCTTCGAAGTCGTAACTGGCTAAAAGTAAAAGGGGCTTTCAAATCTGGCACTACATATTTGCCTTAAGAGAGCTGAAAAATTAAGCCAGCCATTTAGCCAGACTGGATTGGCACCTTACTCCCAGGCAAAGGAACGGGACGAAAAGGTTCTGAGTTCTAAAATGACCGTCTGTTATGGAGTGATGATAAAATGAGTCCATCCCCCACATACACGGCTTGAGTTCTCGTATGAAAGGCCTACAGTAACCTCAAACCTTTGCCCGAACCTTCCCTCTATTCCCTTCATTGCTGACCATCAGAGACTGAGTAATGATTGGATTTCATATACCAACCGCGGGACCAGGAATCATCCCTTATGAACACACACAGTGAAGCCCAATTACGTGCAGAACAAATACCTTTCAATGGGATGCCGCTAAAGCCTGCCCAAGGAATATCCACACTCAGCATGAAATGCCCAGTTATTTCCTCAGACAAAGGTAGGCTTTTGCTCTCAGACCTGCATCATGACTTTCACCATCCGATTGGATAACCCACGTTCTGACGGGACTCCGCCACTATTGCAGTCATAAGTGGAAAAAAAAGGCACTGCATGGTATCACCCCCTTTCCAGAAAAGTTGGTATGCTATGAAGCGTAATGAATGCGAAAACAAAAAAGTGACATTGCATGATGGTGTCATACTTCTAATGCCCCTTTTTCCTCATAAAAATATCTTAAAAGTTGCCATTATCATTTTCAGCCAGGTCCTCTGTAGATATCAAATTGTCTCCATTACAGTAAAAAGTTTGCAGAGTACCGAAAAAGTTGATGTCTTCCCAAAATGCCTGTGCTTTAGTGACGCGTCTATAACAAATTATACTTGCATTTTGTTCAGACTTATCAATATTTTTGTTATTATTTTCTTGGCTTTTCCAATAATCCAATAGGATGCAATGAGAATACCCAATGATAGTTTATCATGTAAGAACAGCAATTTTTCAGATCTCTCTGTTTTGACATTTTGGTTCCCAATGTCAAGACCTTAATGCTGCAATTGCCCATTTGTCATAAAATAGGATAGGGGTCCAAGTACTACAGATAATACCCTTCTACATCAAATAATTCAGAATGGCAAAGCCCATTCAAATTTCTCATTCATGATGTGCTAGCACTAAGATTGCTCCCCCACAACACCAGCTGTCCTTAACTTAATTGAATAAGTAGGAAGGATTTACCTTCCAGTGCCTCAAATCTCGAGGTTTTCCAACATCTCCTCGACCTGAATGTCACCAGCCCCTTGAGGAAAATAAACATGACATATTTCAAACTTAACATCGAATCATATTTCGTGTGACATTGAAACGTTCTCCGTACGTCTGCGAACACCAAGTCGAACCGTGTGACTTACAACTCGCTCATGAATGACTCCTTTCGGGGTCTGGTACCTTAGCTAACTCGCTACAGTACGACAAAATAAATGATTTAATAAATAGAATGACAGAGAACGACTATGCAATATATTCATATCCTTTCGCGACGGCTGTTACTTAATGGCAGTGTTGTTTACAACACAACTTGGGATTCCCTGTCCAGCTGGGTAGTAAGCCAGCTCAAATACATTCAGCAACAAAACTTCATGAATCAGCAACCCAATAGCGTTGTATGACTAGGTAATTTATAATCTACTTTAACTTATTAGCAGTCGTCAAGATCGTTATAGAGGCAAACTAGAGGAGACCTGACGTTGCGCTCGCAATGCAGCCAAAATGCAACCACACAAGTAAAAGCCGCTTTCACACCGGACGCGAAACACTATTCGCGTCCTTGCATTGAGTTTGAATGTTATCTGTCCTGCGAACAAAAACCGTTTCGCGTCCGGTGTGAAAGCGGCTTTAAGAGCCTGCATTCTGGAGGGGCCGACATAATAACGGCATTGGAGTGAATGTGACTGATTTTGAGAGGTTCCCCAGTCCACCAGAACCACGCATGTCGAGGGGCCAGATTTACATCGAGAACTGCTTCGTATTTACTCCTTGGCTTAACGTAGGAGATATTCTGTCAGTCACAGCATTTTGCCGGCCTTACCCTGGATAATTTACTCTATGTAACAGCAAATGTCAGCCACCGACAGTCATCTCGCCGAAACTGACAGCATGACACACCACACCCTCAGCCTTCCGGAGCCAAAGGCATCCGACGTGCACTAGATGGCCAGCAATCGGAACTATTAGGGAGTTGATCATATAATCATTAATAGCCAAAAACAGATTCATTTCTTACCTTTTAATGCTAGTCACCAACCAGTGAGTGCTACCCTTAATATATGAAATAAAATGTATCCGACCAAAGCGAGGTATTAGAACCATTCGTTACTCCGTATCACTCCACATTGGGAGTCGGTGACGTTAGTGCTGGATGGGCTGGTTTCACGATTTCTTCCGTGTTTGTAGATCAGCATCAACAGAGACGTGCAGGATGGTCAGGAGCTCTACTATCCAACCATAGTCTGGCCACATGCTGTAGGCTGAAAATTAAGTACCTGCAGGTATAAATTAATTTTTGCCCTCCTCCACATGCATCATGTCGGCGGTTGCATTATATTAGTCGCGACACCCCTGTGCACAGCGAGATGTTTATCTTTTTAGGATACCAGGCTATCTAGTGCACTGACAGACAGGAGCTGATGCAGCCACATGAAATGCAATGCGGACTGTTCTCCTCGGGTAAAAAAGGGCACTTCTAAGAGTGCTGGAGTACTTAAGACGTTATTTCAGAAAATAAATACAATTGTGCAAGTCATTACTGACTAAATATTTCACCCAACTCATTATGCGTACTCGCAGACTTGGTACAGTCTGGTATGTGCTCTGCATGAGTGACGTCATCCGGTTCGTCTCACGAAATTGTTGGTTTGGTGAATAGATACTCAAATAATAGCAAATTATGGACTACTTTAAATGAAGCCTTGACTCAAGTGCCCCCACAAATCGAGTTTTAATCCCGTTTCAATAATCTCATTTTCTTTCACATTTTACCCATCATTCATCACACCGGCATCACAAGCAGTTCTTCCGGGCGTGTTGTTGCTGTGTCAGTGCCCTGCTTCCTTGCTTTTGCTTTGAGTATTTATCATAAATTAAGCCTTTCTGTCATCGGATTGGGAAAGAATGGCGTCTCATAATACCTATAGGTTAAGGTGCTCGATTCCTGGGCATGAAATGGACGTAAGAGGACTTGTATCTGCTGCTTTTCCCGAAGGAGCCTTTGTGTCTGTATCAAGGGACCGGACGGGTCGGGTATGGGCACCACATTCAAGGTACACTGACAGGTGATGGATTTAAATGTGCGCGTCAGTGGTGCTGTTTAAAATGCATTACAGACACTTGTCTCTGGTACTGTCATGTAAGTCCAGTCATAAAAGCCAAATGTTTGTTTTGGCAAAAGGTCAAAATAGTTGGTCCGTATGTATGTCAGTTAATTAGCTCTAACTTGAGTTAACGTTTAGCCATTGGTACTGTTTGTATCACTATTTTTCCTGGCGAGCTTGTCAGTATTTCGATAAATGAGTGAATAAATAAATAAATGCGACGGCTGCATTAGCTGTAGTTGTAAGAAGTGCGATGCTCGTGTTTCATCATTATTAAGAAGTTTGTTGAGTAAAGCCGCTTTCACACTGGATTACAAAAAAAAAAAAAAAAACCGAAACAAAAAAATTTGCTTCGCGTCCGATGTGAAAGCAGCGTAATTATTGCTGACGCACAAACTTGCTTCCGTTGGCCATAGTTTAGTTACTGTCATGTTAACTTGTCTGTTCACGAATGAATTCAATAAAATGCTCATGCTGCGTATCTGTGTGTTCAGTCCAGATCGGGGCTTCACAGAAATGCACTGCATGAACGGCCACACAAACTTCGTATCCTGTGTGTGCATCATCGCTCCTAACGACACACACCCCCGGGGACTCATTGCCACGGGTGGAAACGACAACAACATCTGTGTTTTTTCACTGGACAGACCTGACCCTCTCGTCGTTCTGAAGGGACATAAAAACACAGGTAGCTACTGAAAGCCCATGGTTCACTGTGTGGCACCAAGGAGAGTCTCGCCTTTTCTGAATGTACTGCAACTAGGACAGGGTAGGCTAACTTTGTCTTGCTGTTGGGAGGATATATAAACCAAACTGGGGCTCCTAAATTGTACCTATTGCCAGAGTGATATCCTGTACTTTATCACTCATCCTGTTTTGTGAATAAAAATCAAAACAGTTGCACCAAACTTGAGTCATGAGCATTAATAGTAGTATTTGTATATTTTTAACTTTGCTCATGTTTGGTTTAACCCAGAAAATGTTCTACCTGGTTCACCCTTTGGTTTAACAGAGAGTTAATGGCACGTGGTGTACTCTTTCAGTGTGACATGTGCTTTTGTCTCTTTGGAGAAAGGATAAATTACTCAATCACTATATTGGCGAGTAAGCACGTTGATGAAGGGGAAAGTTTGTTGTTCTGTTCAGGTGCTGCTGAAGTTCTCACCTGACTTTTTGGAGTAACCTGCCTCTTTAAAAAATTCTGTCACTTGTTGACAGTTTGCAGTCTCTCTTCTGGAAAGTTTGGGACACTTCTGAGCGGCTCGTGGGACACTACAGCGAAAGTGTGGCTCAGTGACAAGTGCATGATGACACTACAGGTTCGAACCTTACCTACCTTTTATACTTGAAGGAAATTTCTCTCAGGATTTGTCTGTTTACATAAAGGCTAATGTAATTGGGCCTTTAATTCAACATGCTAATCTTCTCTCACCTGTATCACAGGGACATACTGCTGCAGTTTGGGCTGTGCTCATACTTCCAGAACAAGGGCTCATGCTGACTGGCTCAGCTGACAAAACCATCAAGCTGTGGAAAGCAGGACGATGCGAGAGGACCTTTACTGGTGAGTGCGTTGGTTAGTGCTCGCCTGAAGTGGTCTATTTCAAAACTAGCCACTAGGTGTCAGGTTTGCCTAAAATTTGAGCTGAATGGTGTAATTTTTTGCACGTAGAGGCTTTACCTCTTTATCTCCCTCTCTCTCCTTTGCTTGCATTTCTACCTGGTCATCCCTCAAAAACATGAAAAGTGTTCATGCCTCTGGGCTAATGCTTATATAGGACCGGCAGACAGGGAAATGGCTACGAGGGAATGATATATCGATGACCGTCACACAGGGAAAGGAGTGTGGGTCCTCTATATATCGGCAACGGGCGAGACTAGGGTTAATATAGGTGATAAAAATGAGACCAATGGCCCTCAACCTCACCGGCCGGCATTTAAAACTAGTTTAGGCTAAACCCACACGAATCTCACTGTCACAGTGTACCGATTAGCCACTAGAGGGCATAGTTTCATCACTTTTAGTCATAATTTAATTTGGAATTTTTTTTAAAATAGGGACATTTTCACAATAAGTAAGAAAATACTTAAACTTTCAAAAATAAAAAATTTTAAAAACTGTGAGCAAATTTTGGAGACATGGTCCCAAATATGAGGTGAAATTTACCGGTGGTTTCAGAGGAGAAGATTGCGATAGATAGATTTTGCTAACGGAGCACGACCACAATAACGATGCCAAACACAGTCTGATCCTAATCACTCAGCCTGCCTTCTGGCCTGTGAGCTACAGTCTTGGAGTCTGGTGCAGTACATTCATGACTCTGGCAATAGCAACGATTACTTGGAAACGTATTTGTCCTGCAATTATGGAAAAAGGTGAGAGGTGTAGGTTTGAACAAGTGCATTTTTCTCGGAAGAAGGTTTGGTGTGACGCAGAGTTCCTTCCCCAGGTCATGAGGACTGCGTCAGGGGCCTGGCCGTCATAAACGAAACGGAGTTCTATTCCTGCAGTAACGACGCTAGCATCCGCCGGTGGCTGGTGTCCGGAGAGTGCACGCAGGTCTACTACGGCCACACCAACTACATTTACAGTGTGGCTCTGTGTCCCAATGGCCAAGGTAATGACTGCTTTACAACGTTTTAGTCACCTTAGTGATTTTACCTCCCAACCTAATGAAACAAAGTTATCACTGCGCTGCTGGGAAGTTTTATCAGTGTTAAGAGATTAACAGTACTTAGCAGCAGCCCTTGTGAGAATGTTATGCGTTAGCTGGCCTCACTCCTACTCCGTGTGACTCATGATGTAAGCAGGAAAGGAGCTTCATCATAATGCTTGACATTTCATTTCTGTATCCAGGGATACGTTCCTTAAAAGCTTAGTTGCTAACTATATTAGCAACTTGGATACTCTTCTCTACATGTGTTTGTTTTAAACTATGTAAGTTGCTAATATTGCTGGCAAGTTTTTGAGAAATATGCCCCAGAGCGAAATGAGGTAGGTAATTAAGTGAAGAAGTGCGGCCAGGTATTTACGCTTAAAACATTGATTGTGACAGAGACAATTATGTGGAAAAACCCCTTATATTTTTACTATAGAGTAATGAGCTTAGAATAGGAAGCCTGTATACTGTTACTCCAAAGCAATGTTCTAGTTAGAGCACACTTCTGAGGTCTCATGTAATCTTGTGAATGGCTATGAATTGCACAGTCTCTTAGTACTGATCTTAAACAGATTTTAATCTCCTGTGTTTTAGTCTCTCTCGCACTAGTGTGCGTACACAGGCTGAGGAGGGCGTAGGGATGTGACTGTTTCCATGGTAACACAGATTTCGTCAGTACGGGGGAGGACCGGACCGTGAGGATATGGAGGACAGGGGAATGTGCCCAGACCATCCACCTCCCTGCCCAATCAGTGTGGTGCTGCTGCGTGCTGCCCAATGGGGATATAGTGGTGGGAGCAAGGTAACGCCCTCCTTCTATGATGCTCTGTCATGTTGTCCCGCCTCCTTGGAAACTTTTTTTGAAAAAAGTATTTCCTTAAATTTCTCAAAATGGCATGAAATTAGAGACTGACTGCATGTTTGTGTTTGTGTGTGTGTGTGTGTGTTTGTATGTGTAACTTAAGTGTGTGTGGTGTGACACTTCACTGCTCTGTATTGTACAGTGACGGGATCATTGGAGTGTTCACTGCAGCAGACGTGTGTGTGTGTGTGTGTGTGTGTGTGTGTGTGTGTGTGTGTGTTTGTGTGTGTGTGTGGTGTAACACTTCACTGCTCTGTATTGTACAGTGACAGGATCATTGGAGTGTTCACTGCAGCAGACGTGTGTGTGTGTGTGTGTGTGTGTTTGTGTGTGTTTGTGTGTGTGTGTGTGTGTGTGTGTGTGTGTGTGTGTGTGTGTGTGTGTAACTGCATATTTGTGTATGTGTGGAAATGTGTTTGTTATAGCACTGCGCTTCTCTGTATTGTACAGTGACAGGATCATTGGAGTGTTCACTGCAGCAGACGTGTGTGCGTGTGTAACTGCATATTTGTGTGTGTATGTGTGGAAATGTGCGTGTTATAACACTGCGCTTCTCTGTATTGTACAGTGACGGGATCATTAGAGTGTTCACTATGGCTGAGGAGCGTGTGGCGAGTGCGGAGGATCTGAAAGCCTTTGAGGAGGAGCTCTCCAGAGCCACCATCGACCCCAAGACTGGAGACCTGGGCGACATTAAGATGGAGGACCTGCCGGGCAGAGAGCACCTGGACGAGCCCGGTACTGTTCTGGGCTGTGTGAGATACTGAAGCGTGTTTGTCTTAGAGCAGTCAGAACCAAAACATGCACTCCATTTAGCACAGATCTACATCAGGTATACAAATGGGAGGTATTTAATGTATTCACCTCGCTGATATGAGAGGGACTAAATGTGGAACTGCCATGGATGTCCAGCTTAGAACGCTGCTGTAAAAATTTTATTTCAAGAGTGGGATTAATTACAGTGACTGGTAGAAATGATATTAGTAGTTTCAATAAAATATTTCCCAGTCAGTGTCGACCTGTATTACCTCTCATTAATTCATTGTGACACGGTCATAGTCGTGTTTCTGTCTGGCCTGTTTGGTTAACGGATTGAAATTATACTGAAGTCGACCAAACTGTCGGTAAGTTTGATGTAAATCCATTCAGCCCTTCTTAAGATATCTTGCTCTCAGCCTGGCAAACAGACACAGCAAATATGTGACCTCATTGACCATAGCTGCAATAAAACACTTTCCACGACCTGGGCATTTACTCAACTGTTTGTTGAATAGCTTAGCTATTAAGATGGGTGTAAACTCCGTCGTCTGTCATTGGTAGTCCGTAAACGATTCAACCCGCAACCTCTAGCGGTCACCTATGAAAAACACACAGCAACCATGAGGCCTTGTAAAATTATTTGGGAAAAGCTTAATTGACATTTGCTTCATTTCTTAATTTTTGCTGGTGTGTGCAGCATGTGCCCGGTAGAAGTGGATTTCTACACCATTTGCATCTGTGGCCAAAAACTGAAGGTGCCAGATGTGCACCAGACTTGGCCCTTTTAAGGTAGCGTTCATAAAGTGAGCAGAGGTGCACCAGACTTGGCTGTTTTACGGAAATGTTCATAAGTTGAACAGATATGTATCAGATGGCTGTTGTACGGTATTGTTCAAAAATTGGGCAGATTTGTACCAGACTTGGCCATTTTACGGTTCTGTTCATAAGTAGAGCAGGTCAGGGTAGTGGTGTGACTGACGCGCGGGTGTTCGTGTGGACACAGGGACGCGGGACGGACAGACACGGCTGATCAAAGACGGGCAGAAGGTGGAGGCGTATCAGTGGAGCGTGAGCGACGGGCGGTGGATGAAGATCGGAGACGTGGTTGGAGGGTCGTCCCAGGCCTCCTCCGGCAGGGTCATGTACGAAGGGAAGGTGAGGAGGATAAACACACACACACACACACACACACACACACACACACACACACACACACACCGATCAGATACAGTCTAATCACCAGCCAATCACAATGCAGGAGATATGCAGAGCGTAAATGCACAACTGAACAAGAATATTTATGACAACTGGTATGTACTAAGTTTAGTACGCACAAAAATGGGACATATTCCTAATATCTGTGGGAGCATAGATGTGACGTGGGAGAGGCCCCAGCGGCTGGGCATATTACACGGCCCTGTTATCCATCCTTACAGTTATTTACCGTTATTTCTCTGATACTTTTACTCTGAGTGACTCTGTTGATCAGGCTGAGTAGATGCTGATCCCCCCGAAGCAAAGGGTCTCAGAAGTTTAGTTGTCTCCCCCTTGCGAGTTCCTCAGCAGTTTGAAAAAATCTTGCCGTCTATGGGAGTTATGAATGAAGTTTTTTTTGTAAATCCTCTGAAGTAAATTATAGCATTTGGTCGCTTGTTTCAACAAGAAAGAAATGTATGAAAATGAGGGCACATGTTCTTCATGTGTTATATTTAATTGATGAAAAAATTTAGTTTAAATTTTAAGAAGAAAAATGCTACCAGCCATGTGATTGGGGAATACAAGACTGCATTTCTGGCTCGCGTTGCCAGTCAGTGGGTTGCTAGTGGCATTTATTAATTTTTTATAGTTGTAAATGTTTCATGAAGTTGTTCGAGCAGTCTCTTAATTTTTGTTGCTGGGTCAGAGTTTCCTCCTGGATTTTTTGAAACTGTGGCGGAGGGCTTCAGCGTCGGGTCAAAACTCCGCATTATCAGGTGTGGCCAGTTTTCATTAATCAGCACATAGGCGATGTAATAATTGAAGTCTGTGTGCACAGAGGTTTATCAGTTTCACATGCGTGACGGTGGATTTCACATATAATATGAAAACCGATAATGACTCCGGACTCCAGAATTGGAATTAAATAATCATGAAGATGCAATTAGGTAGAGCAGGATGTGCTCCCAGCAAACACAGAAGTTAACATCGTAGTTTATGGTTTTGCAAAGTGAACAAAATATTTTTTCTCTAATCATTGCACACTCTGCATTAAGAAGAAGCAGTGTGTTTTACTGCTGATGGCTAATTTTTATTCATTGAAAAACATATTCATCGAGCAAAATGATTGACAACGGGTGGAAAATTATTGGGACTGATCTTAACTTTAGAAGGAGAACTGGCGACACCTGATTGTTCTTAGGATTTTTGGAGTTAATGTAAAGTCATTTTACATAGGCGTGGCGGCTTTCATTTAGCCATGGCAGTGCACCACGATCAATTACATGTAGCGGAAACCCTGTGGGTATTGGAAGCAGGACGCTGATGGCTGCCTTGTAGCTAAACTGATAAGATGACGGCAGCAGCATTATTGGTATGTTGCTGTAATTATGGAATGCTCTCTTCGCCTTATATTAGATGCAACAGGACCCGTGTCTTTCAAAAAGATCCTCTTTTCACTGTTTGGTCCACAGAATGTTATCTCACTTGTCTTGTCTTGTTTTGTTCAGCGGTGGTTTTCACCTTTCAGCTCTCCCATGAATGCCATTTATATTCAGTCATTTATTTTAATAATTTTATGTTTATTTTACTGTTCGCTACTTTTCTTTATTCAAGGGTATGCAATATTCAAGTGTGAAATCCACGTAAATTTTTCCCACGTAAGGCCCCTAATTTTGGTTCAAAACCTGCAATAGAGTTTGTGTACGCGCACATGTGCATGCATTCCTGTATGTGTGCGTTCCCCGTGCAGGAGTACGACTTCGTTTTCACCATCGATGTGAACGAGGGGGGGCCTTCCATGAAGCTGCCTTATAATGTTACGGACGACCCCTGGCTGGTTGCACACAACTTCCTGCAAAAGAACGACCTCAGCCCAATGTTCCTGGACCAGGTGGCTAACTTCATCATCGAGAACACCAAGGGCCACACCCTGGGCCCTGCCCCGACCTCTGCGGCCGACCCCTTCACTGGTAGGAGGAGCTAATGGCCTCGCCATTTTGTGATGTCATGGCCTCATCATAAATCCCTTAAACTTGCACTTTTCACTGAGGTTTTCCCCTACACAGGCTCAATGTCAGAAAAAGCTTTTTTTTTTTTAATATTACAAGACAATGTCACAAACAATTTCTGCATCTGCTGCTCGCAGCTTTTCACTGAAGCTACATCGTTCTTATATTTTGAGAAATATTCAAACCCAAGATGCAGTCATGTTTTTATGGTCGCAGAATTATATCAGACATGAAATATCTAGATCTTGTACATCATTGCATACACTTTACCCCGTAATTCAGCAGGACATATTTCAGATCATTGGAAACTTTGAGATCTCCATTAGAATTTAAAATAGGCATGATGTTCCTGAGGTTTGAATACAGCAGCTGCATTTGATGAGCCCATACATGGGTCCAGAGGTTTTATGGGATCAGAGCTGAATATGAGAACAGACGGAGTGACTGTGAGTTTGGAGAAACCTGCTCTCATGCATATCCTCTCCCCAGGATCAGGGCGCTACATTCCGGGCAGCTCTGACAGTAGGTCAGCTTTCGGGGCTGATCCATTTACAGGTATGTGTTTATTTACTTTAAATCGCACTGTATATCCACAGTCACATGCAGACAAAGGGCAGGAGTGAATACAGAAGTACTGAATGGAACATGCAGTGCATTACATTGTATGTAACACAGTAAATTACATCATATTGTATTAATCCACTTGTAAAAGACATAAAAACCAAGTCTGTTCTTCTTTGATCTTGGCCCTTTATTGACTGACTGACTGTGTGTGTGTGTGCGTGTGTGTGCGTCTGTGTACGTGTGTGTACGTGTATGTGTCTGTGTCTATCCCAGGTTCTGGGCGCTATATTCCTGGATCAGGCCCTAATGCCCCGGGCCCCACAGGAGGAGCCGACCCTTTCACTGGTGAGGCCCCACCCCGTCTGTTTCTGAGAAACTGGACTAGTGCAGTGGGCGGTGCTTATACTCGGTCCCCTCTCATTGGTTCCTCTCTCCCCCCAGGTGGAAGTGCCTACTCTTCCTCAGCCTTACAGCAGACCGCGACCAACATCTACTTTCCCAAAACCGATGCCGTCACCTTCGAGCAGGCCAACGCTGCACAGATAATTGGTAAAAAAATCCTCTTGCTACATCTGGTATTTATGAGGATAATCTGAGTCTGTTCCTTAGCGACTTCAGCAGTGGTGCAGCCTGTTAACATGAGTACCCGATGAAAAACCAGATAAGTGGGGTTGGGACCTGTGTCATGCAGTCTGTAAGAATCGGCTGAGCAGGAGTTAATGGATGGAGAGAGTTGCAACACGAGGGTTCATAAAATCTGGTCATGGAGCCATTTTGTTTCCATCGCAGTATCGGGCGGTGTCTCAAGTAAAAACACTTTTTTTTTATTTTTTTCTTTTTTTTTTTTTTTCTGGTCTGTCAGATCATTTTCCTCTCTAATGCTCGTCAAACCCATAGCTAGCTGGTTTAACATCAAAATTTATGTTTCCCTTTCAAGACAAGAACGAAAAAGCTTAAAAATTTCCATAGTGTGCAATGGCTTAGTTTTGCACAATGGAAACAAAATGGCTGCCATTCTTGATTTGTTGCGGAACTCTCCATCTGGGGACGCAAGACTGAATACTTCATAGTTTGGGCAATTCATTAAATCAGTTAAAGTAAGATCAGGCTGGATTGTATGGATCAAGAGTGAGGTCAATGTGAAGGCGCTTTGTGGAAAGATTCGAGATTTGAGCGCACATTGGTGAGTCATGATATCACCCCTTGGCCCGGCAGCCAAGCTTAAGGAGCTGAACGGTGGGGCACCGGACGATCACAAGCTTCCGGAAGATATCATGGCCAAGCTGGAAAAGCTCCTCAAGAAGGTCTGTGACCTCAAGACCTCTGAGACTCCCACCCAGGAGGAGATCACCGTCCTGTGGAAGACCTCCCACTGGCCGGAAGGTAAGGTCAGCCTGCAGTGTTAACCAATCACTGTCACAAACCTAAACCTGATTATAAACTGGTGAAAGCTTCTCTGCTGGAATTCTGCTTGGATCCCTCGTGCTGTGACATCACAAAGGTGCGGTCATGTGCTTGGCTTGACATTCTAATGCTGAAGTCATAATAAATTACTGGTAATTGGCAACAATGTTCTAGAACGCAGAGTTAAAATTTTGAATAATGCTGTCAAATATATAGCCATGGTGTGTTTTATGCAGACATTCTCATCATGTTCAAGATCTTGGTCACCTTTAGAAAAGGCCGGCCCATAGAGTTTGTCACTTGATGATGTCACTGAAGTACACTGACCCTGCAGTGGGCGTATTGAATTGTTTGGTTCAAATTTTCCTGCTCAGTCTTCACCCGTTGTGTTGCAGATATAGTCTTCCCCGTGCTGGACATCTTGCGTTTGGCAGTGCGCCATCCAGTGGTGAATGAAAGCCTGTGCAGCGAGACGGACGGTGTCCAGTTCTGTAACCACTTGCTGAGCCTGATGGTACCGCAGGGCCGGCCGGCCAATCAGATGCTGGCCCTCCGGACTCTATGCAACTGCTTCTCTGGTCCGTTTGGGCGGAGCTTGCTGATGTCACAGAGGGAGACCGTGATGTCACGGGCTGCCGAGCTGAAGGGTGTGTGCAACAAGAATATCCACATCGCTCTGGCAACCCTGGTGTTGAACTATGCGGGGGGACTACACGGCCAGGCTGACCTAGAGGGGAAAGCGCAGTGTCTCTCCATGGCCAGCACCATCCTGGAGGGGGCGCTAGACAAAGAGGCCATCTTCCGCATCCTGGTGGCCCTGGGCACCACCATTTCCGGCGACTCCACTGCCAAGGACCTGGCCCAGTCGCTGGGGGTCCAGTCCCAGATCGCAAAGTACACCTCGGTGTCTGATCCCGCCAAGGTGGGAGAGTGCTGTAGGCTGGTGGTGAATGAACTGCAGTGATTCCTCGAACCCCGCCCTTCAAAACACTCACGCTCTCTTTGTACATTTATCTGAAAATAAACTGGGGATGTTGACGACTGTTTCCCGCATGAGTTGCAATAAAACCAAAGTGCAAAACTTGAAAAGTCCTCTTTTTCTTCTCCAGCCTTTGAGCCAGAGATTTTTAACGCAATAAAATTGTATAATTTTACAGATGATTTCTTGGCTTTGCCTCAGGCATTTGGTCAGGTCATTTCTAGACAGCAGCTGGACATTATAGTTGTTGGTTTGGGGAGCTGAGCTGATTTTGGGCACTGGGGCAATTGTGCGTTGTCGAGCCTCTTTCAAACATCACACCCCACACATCCCACTTAGCCTAGCATGGAAGAACAGGTCGTGCCAGCGTTTTGGATGGACCAATCAAGGCCCCTCCATTTCCTCACCAACTATTTATCTAATACTTATGGTGCATCTCTTGCATTTTGCTTTCCTGTAGATTACAGTTACACAGTACAGTGCATTCATCGAGTCTGGAAAGCTTATCTCTCAAACTGCTCCTCTGATTAAATTCAGAGAGTTCTGTTGTGTTTCAGAAACCTCTCAGACTGCAGTTCAAATGCAGTTGACAGTAGCTGCCTTTATTTTGAAAGCAATACTAGAAGCTGGATCGCAATATTTTTGACTGTATTATCATAATAATGACTCTCAATAATCACTGCAAAGCTTCATTCTGCCGGCGAGTTGAAGTGACCCTTATGCTGGTTGAGTACAAGTGGAGGAGTGATTCCTGTGGAAGTCAGGCGGGTCTCTCCCTCTCGGTTACATGCCAGTCCTCTTCATCAGGCTTCTTCACTGCTGAGTACAATCGTGTCATGTACCTTTGGTCACATCCATCTGTTGTTAAACGGGGTCTTTTCAATAGCTGCGCTCATCGCTGAAGTGCGGCACACAATGATGAAGTTCGATGTTGCTGTTCCCTCATCACTTTGGTTACCTGTCTGTTGTGGCTGCTCAACATTTCACTTGAGTATTGAGGCATGTTAAAATATAACAGAATTCTGCTGCAAGCTGTATTGGAAGGGGTTCAAGCGCACATTCAATATGATGTCACTCAGTATCCATAGGGGGGTATCATTTCATGATTAACCCAATACAGGGGACAAAGAAAAATGGAGAATATCTTTTCCAAAATGGAGAACAATACTAGAGGTTGGCAACATAAATGGTGTCGATCGAGACTAAAGACTAAAATCTCAATCAATGCAGCAAATTTTACATTTTGAAAGGACACAAGTGATTTTCTTTGAATTTGTGAATGTATTAGAGTATTGTGCTTTATAGCACCGCAAAATAAATATATTAAGCCAATAAGTTCATTTTTGCTAAGGTAAATATAGCAAGACAATTGCATACATTTTAATTAAATGGATTGTGAGATTTTAACATTGTGATGACCTTTACAGTGCTGCTTCGTCAACAGGTAGTACATTACGTTTAGATGATATTGAAACTGAACAAAGTCTTGCATTCAGGCTTGATTTGATAAGAGAGGAATTCTTATGAATTTTTGTTGGAATTCTTGTGAATTTTTGTTATAATTCAACTTTTGATAAAAATAATAATCACAGGATTAGCCATTTTGGTGAGCTAAGCCTACATTGGTTTTCATTGGCTCTGAGTTACTAACTTAAATTGGGCATTTTTTGAAGATTTAAAATATTTTTTCTAGGAGTAAAGTATTATACTAATGGCGTCACCATCTAGCTAATCTGGTGGGTTTCCTAACCCGATTCATTAGTCAGACTTGGAGCTTATGTGCTGAATTTAGTTTCACTGCAATGTATGCATTTTCTATTCAAACACATCTTGGACAGAAAAATAATCAAATTGCCGAATTATAGCCTAAAAATCTAACAGGATTCCAACATCTGCAGTGCTTGCAACCAGCAACATATGAAGACATGAAGGTGCACATTATCACAACATTAATCATTACAAGGTTTCAAATCGCTTCTATGCTGAATATAGGTAATAGCAATGCATAGTGCAACTAACAGTTCAGCTTGCAGTGGCAAACTGATGAGACTCGCTGCATATTTTACTAACATGGACAACTATTTATCTGCTTATGTCTATTAAACCTGATTTGAGGGTCAGCAATTATGATAGAAATGCATGTTTTAAATGAAAGGAGCTCACAGTTCATGTCAATCCATCTGTACATTCCTTACACCAGATGATTTTGTCTCCAGGTTTGTTGTAATGAACTGTCTGTTGTGGTAGTCCGCTTGTTCCATTTGGAGATAGACCTCAGGAATTCGGCTGTACATCATAGGTTCAGGTGCTCCCCACAGTTAGAATGTTTTCAGTAAAAGGTGAAATATAGGCGATCTAAGGCTCTTTCAGGGTGTCCCGAGAAAAGTGGGTGGAGCCAGTCTCAGGCTTGGTAAAGACTGATGTCCCATTATACTTTGTCCTTTGCGCTGCAGTCACAAAGAGCAGAAACACGCAGATTAGTCACTGATTGGGCTCCAATGGAGCACCTGATTGGCTGGAGTTTGCTTGCAATGCTCAGCATTTTACTTATATACCTACAGGGCATTTTATGCTTTATACAGTCGCCATGAATACCTCAAGAGTCAAAAACCTTAGACTGTCCGGCAGAAACGGTGAGTCAAGCTAGACTAACACAGTGTCTCTCTCGGGTACAGGATGCACAGCAAATCTCACTTTATGCCACCAAACTGAATCAGAGAAAGACTCAAAAGGAAAGCAGGATCAGTATAGCGGAACAGAACAGAGTGAGAGAGACAGAATGAGAGAGACTCACCTCACTTGGATCTGAACTTGAACTTCTTCTTGAAGGCCTTTTCCAGCTCAGACACTGACAGGGTGAGGGTGACCGATCCATCTCGACGTGACCTCACCACCCGAGCTGAGGAAGAACATGAACAGAGAACAAGCGCATGATCATGCGTAAAGACACATTTGAGCAAAGAAGATCAGGATTTTCACCAATTCTTCATCTCTGTAAGCATAACCAAAAACACTCAGTCGCAAAACTTCTTGTCCACCTTCGATAGCAGGCAACAAAATTCAAGATGTTTTTGTGTTCTTTATGTGTTATGTGAATATGATGACGATTATTGTTATTTATTTATTTACAAGTATTTATCTTTTATTTATTACTAAGGAGTCCATTTTTATCAGTAATATCCAAACAAATTTAGAGTATGCTGGCAAAACGTAGCACCCTACTTAAAAAAACAACTGAACTCAATGGAGACTTGGTCATTAGCATTCTTCAGAGTTCAAAAAACAGCCCAAAATGACCATAAAATCACGCTATGCAGCCCATGCAGCATAATCAAAGTTTCCTGAAGCCAAAGGATTGCACTGTTACTGAAAAAGACCCGTATTTCTCCATTATTTTGAGTATATTTTTTGCCGCATCCGCGCCGCCTCAGCTCATTTATGCTCTGCCTGACCTGAGCTCCCCAGCGCTTCCTTATTTACACAGCTGGGAAGGCGGGAGGGCGCGTGCAATCCTGAACTATTTGTAATATTATGGCTGTGGTATATAAAAGTGGGTTAAAAAGAAAAAAAAGTGGGTTCATGTATTGTGACCCTGTTAGCTGGAGTCAGTTGAGCCTGGGGCTTGCATGGACAGGGGCTACTACTCATTGAGACGATGATGATGATGATTATTATTATTATTATTATTACTCATAACTTGTGACTCCCTGGAAAGATTAATATGACTGGCCTTAAACACCGAGAATAACATAATTAAATCCGTTAAGCCTGTTTGCCCCCTGAGTTTGCTGGCCCTCAAGCGCTGGCAGTTTTGAGCTCAGAGCTGATGGAGTCTCCGGGTGGATCACAGTGCCGGGTGTTTGGGGGGGAGGGGTCAGGCGTAAACACTCAGGCCGCACTGCACCTGCTGTGGCTATTTCCATGGTGTTATCTGTAAGCCTGGAGGTCCCAGCGGGAGTTCGCCTCATGCTGGGCATGTTTTAATGGAGCTGGCCTACAGCAGAGGCCTTAGGGCTATGTCAGATGGACACACAAACGTGTGTGTGTGTATGTGTGTGTGTACGCACTTACAAACATGTCCAAACTAAAACACCTGATACAAACACTCCCTTTAAACAATCTTCGGCATTTGCAAAGCATGACTGCTCACTGCATAAAAAACGAATTATCAATCAAGCTGGCTGTAATTAAATAAGTTCGTTACTAGAGAAACTGAGAGGCTGTACAAAAAAAGTGCACACAAGCACGCACGCACATGCACACTCACATCACTCCAATGCACGTGGAAGTATAAAGCTTCAGATCGTATTTGCTGATGTCACCATCCCAGAGCACTCTGTATGACTCCCAATGTCCGCAACGGTTCAAAATTAACTTCACAGGCAAAATAATGAGCTTGAAACAACTGAGGTTCCTAACTGCTGAAACTGTCTTTTTGGGTTGAATGTCCCTTCGCTGAACAAAAGCAGCACTAGCTTTGTCTCATCAGATGAAAGGACAGACTTATCAAACTCAACCTCGTTTCAAATGACCCCATGAAGAGTTTGGACTAATTTTATATGCCATTGTGTGATCAGCAGAGATTACCTCATGAGGCACCCAAAAGACTTTCATTTACCTTATTGTCATACTGCCAGTCATCAAATGTTTATTAAATTTATAGGTCCTCATCTTTGGAATCTACTAAGTAGTACCTTGAAGTTGTCATCCTGAATGTCCTCCAAAAGACATTTAAAAAAGTATCTTCTGTGCAGATAGACTTGTATGTTATTACAGTCTATGCTCATTTAATGTATTTAGGTTTCTGTCTATGCTTTTATTTTTCTGAGTTCTCCTTTTCCTTTCTTTTTTTTGCTCTATTTTCTTCTTTTTTTCCTTTTATGATGTTCTTATTTCACTTTTTTTGCTTGTGTGTTCTTGTTTGGTTTTTTGTTGACTTGAAGGGGAGGACTTGGTATGAGCCCTTTGGGCTTCTGTTCTCTCCTGCACAGATGATCTTATTCTGAAAATTTACTGTGTAATATTTTATCCCTAACCTTGAGCAAATAAAATTAAACTAAACTTAATTAAACCACAACTAAGTGTTCGGTGACATAAAATGTTTAGTTGTGAAAAATGGAGGTTGAGCATCTTTAGTGGAGGTGTATGCAAACTTTTGGCCTCGAATGCATATCATGCAGTGTTAATGGCACCGATACGGACGTGAAAATGACCAAATGGCACTAACAAACCCATATTCCAAGTCCAAATGCTATGCTAATGCAACGATGCCAGTGGAGTAGCTTTAATTGATGGCAATGGCAGTATTTCCGAACCCTGAACGTGACACAACGCTTGACATCAGAGGTGGAACGGGGCCCTTTGACCGCTCACATCCCGACTGTGTGAGTGAGAATCGGTTAGATTCCCTCGGCCTGAAGTCAGACTCACCCACGTCGTTGTTGTTCATGACGGCGTTGGAGCAGCGTACCCTTGGGCCCTGCTGGGTGAAGTTGTACCCGAGTCTCAGCAGGGTGGAGTTCTGTTCCAGCATACGAGCTATCTCCATCTCCACCCTGTTCCCCAGGGCCTGGCTCTGCCGGGAGACGCCGAGAGGCACCGAGAGACCGAGGGTGGGAGGGAGAGAGCGAGAAACATGCAGGGAAATTTAAAGTCCACCATATCCTCTGTCTGATATCCACCGTGTACGTATGTCAGGGCTCCCCAAATCTGGCCAGTCCAGGTTGTCTCCCCTTCCAAGGCAATTAAGTCAATGATTATTGTCACTGATTATCCAGACTGTCATCACACCTGACTCTCAGGTAAAGGGAGGGGGGAAAACCAGCAGTTCTCAGCCCTCGAGGACCGCCATTTGGGGAGCCATGATGTATGGCCAATGTCGGCAGTATTTACTCTTTTCTTAGGGAGTGAAGTAGCTATATGTGGTATATAATGGGTGCCACTTGAGTGACATTGGATATGCGTATTGTGTACCTGGTTGTGAGAGTCTGGATTTCTGTAAATGTTGTGTACCTATTTCTGTGAGCCCAACCTGGCGTATGATTTCTGTACTTGTTTCCATAAAACTAAATCCCAGTATGTGATTTATGCACCTGTTTGTTTACTTCTCACTCGAAGCGTGACCTGTGTACCTGGTTGTCGATCTTGAGTTCCTGCAAGGTGCTGTTAGACTGCAGCGACTGTATAAGAGCCAGGATCCCAGCCCCCGTGATGAAATTGGACTCCACATTCAGGCTCCTCAGAGTCCTGTTCACTTTAAGCATATCTGCCAGAGCCTGAGGTCAAGGGTCACATAAACAGAGTTACAGTTGTACCGCGAGGCCCAGATTCAAAAGCCACTCAAAATCTGGAGCATTACCCTCAGGCCAGGGGCACAAGAGCTCTGAATCTGCACACTAAGACCATCTTATCAAGCATTTCAATCTTGAATTTAGATTAAAACAATCATTTCTATGACCATTTTTTTCCCCAGTAAGATGAAATTCTGCCAATGAGGTAAGATAATTCTAACCTATTTCTATATTTGCCAATGGAGCAAAAAAATAGCACTTGTCAAGAACATGGAAACCTTAAAAAAAGTTCATAATTTTTTACTTCAGAGAGAAAACTTGGGAAGTTACATCTCATAATAAGATTAAAGGACTTATCAAGGCAGACTCTGCGCAGCGCATTTAGCTGTGAATATTTGAAACCCAACAGGAGAGTGATAGATAAGAGAATTGTAAATATTGGGTAGGTGATAGTTCTCATTGATGACAAATTATAACCTATGTGAGTCACTGGAATTTGTTACTGGCACTGTGACAGAGAATTTCCTAGGTGAAGCCAGCAGCGCCCAACTGATGGCCGGTCAGACAGCTGATGCCAGCTGAGATGCGGCTCTACTTGAACCCACGCTGAGCACCACTTTCGACTGAGACACGACTGAGAAAGATCACGCTTCTGCGGAAGTTAGCATGAAGTGAGCACAGCGGTGACATCAGACTGTTATGAGTGTTGCGGGGATGAGATGTGACATCACATGGCATCACATGACTCACAAAGGCCACAAAGTTGGTGCTTCGCGTTCCGACAATGCTCAGCCGCTGAACGACAGTGTTATGCTTCAGGGCCTCGGCGTATTCTCTCAGGGTGAGTGCAGGAATGTTCTAGAATAGAGTCCAAAATCGAAGGTTATTCCCATGATCGTTATTTGTTCAAAGAGTAGGCCAAAAGTTCTCTCGCCCTTAAAATCTAACATTTCAGCTATTTTCCATCTGATGTAACGCTGTGCCCATAAAAACATGGTATCTGGGTTTGAATATTTCTCTCAATATGAGTGAAGCGCTACAACTAGCTGATACAGAATAAGTGACATTGTCCAACAATATAAAAACAAAATGCTTTTTCTGAATTTGAACCCACTTAAGGGAAAACTTCAGTGAAAAATTTGAGTTTAAGGGATTAAATTCTTACTGGAGGAAAATGACTGGTGAAAACACTCGTACATTAAGCACCCTTCCCTATATTTTGGGCAGGTAACGGAGGATGACGAGAGCTTTGTCACCTTGATGTTATTGAGGTTGACCTCCAGAAGGTCGGGGTCATTCCGTCGTATTCTCAGCAGAGTTTCCTCTATATCGGTCATATTCGGCTGCTCGTCCGGAACTGGCTTATACTGGGCGCACTGAATAACACCTGGGGTACAGGAGAAACATTACAACCGTAAAATCAGAGAAACATCTTCACACACCAAAGGCACACACACTTGGCATTCTGCACAGGAGTGTAGCGCAGTGATGGCAGTGTATTTGTGTCAGTCAGACATCAGATACGTGGGCAGAGTAAACAGATGGTGTACAGGAGATGTTATTGCAGACGTGTTTGAGGCAGACGTTTGTGTTTTCTTTCGGTGTACCATTTCAGCAGTGAGCATCTGAAATCAGCTGAGCGAAGAGGCCAACTCCTTCAACTCTTAACTTAGCACTTAAGTTTTCCCTTAAGTATGTTCTAAGTCAGGAAAAACATTCATTCAAATTGTGGGACAATGTCACATACGTCTCCTGTTCTTGCTGGTTGCAGCGCCACACAGAAGCTACATAACACTCGTATCGAGAGAAATATTCAAACCCAGGATGTCATATTACGACCACAGCATACATCAAATGGAAAATATCTTGATCTTGAACGCCATTTTAAACACATATCCCTGCAATTAAGCCGAATATACTTGTGACTGTTGGAAACCTTGGGATCTCGACTAGAATTTAAAATAGGTCTGAAGTTCCACAGGTTTGAATACAGCAGGTGCATTTGTTGAACCCATATATGGGTCTTTATGCTTTTTGAGATTAAGGAGAGAAGGAAACTCACTGTTCCAGCCCTGCTTGCAGACGATGTTGCTGCTGGACAGAGCGTCATAGTACTGCTGTGAACTCATGAGCTTGTGCATCCCTAGGATGGCTAAAACGAAAGAGAGAGAGAGAGAGGGGGGCTTGTATTCACATTATCGCTGATTGAGTGCTCTTTTAATGCCGCGTGTCAACTTGAGGTCTCCGCGAGTCATTTGGACTTCGATTCTCCTCTGTATATTACACTAAGGAGCAGTGAATGCTCCAACTACAGCAGTGAAAGTGATGACAACACAGAAGAAGTTAGCAGAACAGAGCAAAGACGAGTTGGTGTTTGTCTCCTCAGAACGCTGTGCGTAGATGAGTGACAGTGCGAAGGCTAAAACGAACATTGACCTCAGCCCAGTAAACACAAATGGCTCGGCGAAACCCAGGAGACGTATAACTTACTTCCCCCGTCTGACGAATTACTGAGCATCCAGCCACTGCCCTGCAAACCTCACCTCCACAAGAGAAGACAGTCGTGTGCACTGACTGACCTCGCAGTGTGACACAGCCTAATATATTTTGCACAAGACTGAGACCCATTCCCAGTCCACCACTGCCAGACTCTCAGTCTATTCTAACTTACTTTTCTCCTTTAGTTTAATGTCACAAACAATGCAAGGATCACAAGTGTACACAAAAATAGTTCTGGAAATATGCCCCTGGAGCATTTCATAAGTACACAAAAATTTGTTCCATGAAAATGACTAAACATATATTGTGTGATTAAGACTGCATTTATAGAATGCAGTAAGAATTATATTAATAGGAACAAGATTATGTCGAACAGATGCATTCCATAAATATGGGCACAAATGCACACAAACATCCACAGTGAATACGCACACAAATATGCTCTATAAATATGTCAGCGAATACACTCCATAAACACCCTCTTTAGAGATGTCAGATATGGACTGGGAGCAGATGCCCTGTGCTTTCATCATTTGTGTGAAAGGTTTACACCAAAAATAATTAAGTATTACTATTATATTCTTTGACACTAATCCTAACCAAACAGGCAGTTGAAACCAGCTGAGCTCAGGGACATCGACTTTGAATTTTTCAAAAATATTTTTTTATTGAAGAGTATTTTCAAAAAATGCTCTTCAAAGGATTAAATTGACCAAGACTTCTCAAGTCACTGCGTTATCAGAGGTGAACTAATCAGTAGGTAATAACTAATAATTAATAACTAATAGGTGTGCTGTTATCACATCTGCGCTGAATGGTAGTCGCAGAGATGCTATGTAATGGGCAGGGGCGATCATGTTCAGTTTTTATTTTTAATCTCGCACCGAGGCTGTGCACAGGCATTCCAATGATGCAAGCTGACCTTCGAGCGCAGCAACGAGCACGTTTCCAATATTAACCATCATGTTTTCTAGCATTTTGCCCTTCAGAGTACTATATTTACATCCGTCCAACAGTGCTTTTGTTGCCCTCAGGCAATGCACTATCAACACAGAGATCTACGGCTTTCTTCCTGCAAAAACCAACTCCTCCTCGTGGTACTATACGGCCTGAAGAGTGTTAATTTGCTCAGTGGCATGTGCCTCTGCAGCTGTGCACCACTGGAATCCAGCACCTTCCGAGACTGTAACTCCAGTTCCCATACTGCGGAAACAAGCCATTCCCACACACCTTACCTGAAAAAAGTGTCTATCTTGCTCTAAAACAGTGCAATGCCACATCAGGCCCAACAGACTACAGCACACCACTGGATTTACTCAGAATTTTACCACCTTGGCACAGGAGTAAGCTCATGAGTGAAGTTAAATGGTGCAGTTCCCGAGTGAACCTTAAGGCAACATATTTTATGACCTGTCGGTTCTGTAGTTTAATAGTGTCATACCAAGCCACTGTGGGATGAATGGAGAGAGTGGTTAGACAGTGATTATCAAAGTCAAAATTCAAGCTGTGCAGTAGATTTTTATTCTGATTGGACCAAATGAAGAGTTTGTTTCCAAAATGCGATAAGTGCCAAAATTACAAAAAATTGAGATAATACCAGAGGGATAGCCCTGTGCTTCTGACACATGGTGAAAAAAATCAATTTTTACTGTATAAGGGAAACTTAGGAAGGAGTGTTGTGATGAGACTTGACCATCAGTCACAAATCAATCAATCAATCAATCAATCAATCAATCAATCGATCAATGTGCCGTTAGCGCAGCCACGGGTGGTAAGATTCACAAACAGCTTATCCAGGAGTTAACAATAGTGTCACTTTGATTAGAAATTCATACTATAAGGTGTATTTTTTCATGGTCAAAGATTGTGTTTTTCTATAAAATGCAATAGACGCCAACATAGAAAAGGCTGATTTGCTAAAATGAGTACAATGGATGTATTGCATTTAGGAAACAAACTCTTTAAATCTTACCCTATAACCCAGCAAACATGAGACGTCTGCCCGACGTGCGGATCATGTCTATATCGCAATATATACGTCATCTGCACTTCGGGCAGACGTCTCATGTTTGTTGGGAAAGGTTAGGGCTTTGGTATTAACCCAGTGCTACAAATAAACTATTCTGGTCTTCAAATAAGACTTTGATAAGTCAAGCCCAGTATCACAGTGCAAGACTAGGACCAAAACTTGCATGCTCAGCAACACTCCTCCATTTTAGATATGCTTTATCATCCACAAAGCAGGACAGCGAAGTGAAACAAGCTGATGTTCTTCGGGCCGCAGTCGAATACAACGGTCGGGATCTCTGCTCTGAGAGCCGAGAGCTTGGAAACTGCAGCCAAATTCAGTCATGGCTCACGAGCTGCCTTAAAGCCAGAGGGGGGAAAAAATGTGTCATCTGACAAATCCAGCAACTCCACTTTAAACAAGTCTCATAAACAACTTGTCAAAATGGACCAGTTCCTGCAGATAATGTGCACAGTGCTTTGTGATGAAGGTATCGCAGGCAAAGTGGAATGGGCTCTGTGGAAACAGAGGGATGTTCTGTCAGGAGATGAGAAACTGCTGTGGAGAACAGCGTCGTAACCCGAAAAGCAGACACTCCTGAGAGTGCAGGCTTTGTGTGAAAGACCAGACATAAGTCTGATCACATCAGCAGTGTGGTGATGTTTAATAACAAAGGACCCACGGCTCTGACTCGTGACAATAAGTTTGTGAGTGCGTGTGTGTATGTGTGTGTGTGTCTATAACTAAGGTCTATCATTCAATATTTTGAAAAATGAATGACCTGTCCTGACTTCCTCTACGCATATTTTGCTAAACTGAATGCCAACCAATTTTTTTCTCAGAATAAAATGAAATAAAAAAAACCTGTAAGAATTAACAAAATTTCTCCAAGGTAACTTAAATATCACAGAGGCGCGGTAGATGGACATAAGCAATACGTGTGTCACTTTGTGAGGGAATACACACACAATCACCGAGCGCTTTTTCAGAAACAGCTATACCCCCGCACAATCATGCAGTTATCAATCTGCCAGCAGTGCAGTGCGTAATATCATGTAGACAGAGGCCTGGAGATTCAGTTAGAGGACTGGAAAAGTGTAGCTTGGTCTAATGAATCTCGCTTTCTGCTCTGACATGAAAATAGTAGGGCCAGAATTTGGCATCGATATCACAAATCTTTAGAGCCAAAACGCCTTGTGTGAAGAGCTAAGGCTGGTGGTGGTGCTGCAATGGTGTGGGCAATGTTTTGTTAGCTCCATCTGAGTCCTTTAATACCAAAAAATATATAATTTTAGTGGCATAAGCTATCTGAGTACTGCTGCAGACCCCTCACAGCCACTATTTCCTAAACTTGATCTGTCAGTCATCTACATTGAGGATTGAAAATTACCCAGGTGTTTGGGTATCTTGTATTCAAAAGGCGGCTGCGCACAAGGTCACTACCCGTTTACGTCAAGGCAAGGGTAGGCCGAGTGCGCACCTACTTGGCGTCTAGTTCAAAGAGAAAAGAATTACTACTGTGTTTTTACTACTGTGTTCCCCGTAAAGTGCTCAGAGAGTGTATATACTCAGCCAAAATAAAAGCTTCACACTCGTTTGGAGGTCGGTAAGTTGAACATACAAGAAATTAGGTTTTAATAATGAATTTATTTAATTCAGTACTCATTAAAGATGGTGTATCATAAAAATAATGTCCATAATGTAACCAGTTCCACCGGAAATGCTAGGGAAATGTCCAAGAGTAAAAATGGTAAGTTACAACCTGAATAAGAGCAGTGCGCAGGCGATTAGGTACGGTTTGGGCCATCACACGACCTCCAAACAATTCATTCCTAGTGGACCTTGCAGTGACTAATCGATTATGCAAATGACGTAAGACAATTTGTCGGTCTTCTGCTTTTGACGTCACACGTGGGCTACCAGAACGAGGTCGGTCACCTGTGGTGCCAGTATGTTGGAGACGTGTCCGAAGATCATGGATAGTCCGTCAACTGAATCCCGCATAACCCTTGCAACGTCAGTGACGGACGTTTCCATATTTAGCATGCCAATGGCACGTTCACACTGAATGTTCGACAGCCATGGCATTGAAAATCAACGAATAATTAACTGTAAAAACTTGTTTTTCCGAGATGTCACTCTAAAGTGACCTCAGTTGCACATCTCTCATATGGTCATGTGACTAGGCACACGAGATGGTTTTAGCTTAAAGTACGCTCGCACGTGCTACGTACCAGTGCTCGTCGGAGTTGATGTGTGTCATGATGTCTTTGACAACGCATTTACCCCAAGTGATAATAAAAACTCTTTTATTAAAAGTTTCAAGAAAATATTTACAAATTAATGAGTGTGAAGTTTCTTTTTTGACTTAGTATATTATGAGTATATATGTACGTGGAAATGTGTATATGTGAATGTAGCTCCGTGTGTGTCTGTGTCTATTTGTGAGTGCATGTGTGTTTGTGTGTGTGTGTGTGTGTGTATATATATATATATATATATATATATACATACTGAGAGGCATTAAAAATGCATGATAAAATATACTGTTTTAAGTAGTGGTAAATGGTTTCTTATGCAGTTGCAAAACATGGTCTTGGGAAACTGTGCTTTAGGTAATGAGACTTGCCAAGTCAATTTAGCAGTTCTTATACATTATCTGACATGGCAGAGGACGATTTATGGAATGTGTTTTTGTGATGTTACAGATGACGCACTTTGTCGGGGACGACATCTGACACATCTGGTCATTCTGAGTCATCCCTGCAGTCTGGATACAGTCATTTAAAGGACATTAATGCGTCCAGAATCTTTTCTTTGAGACTGGCCATCATTCAACATTCAAAATGTCTGATTCTTTTGAATTCATTTGTTTGTGGCATTTGAAGTGGGAACTTTGTGACTTTGTTTATGTGTGTTTTTATTGGCTCTGATCTTCAACTCTTCATGTGCTAAACGATTTCTCCCAATGTGATTCACGACTGTGATCCAGGGAACTGTGCTGCATTTAGATAATCATAATGAGGTGTTAATCCAAGAAGGGATTCGAACCCAGACACTTCGCATTCTGAAATGCTTACAATACCTGATGGTCATCACGTCAATCAGCAAAAGGAAAAACAATCAGATGATTAAAACCAGTTTGCATTTTCAATCCCTCTCAGTATATGTGTACACGGATATGTGTATATTTGAAGGTAGCTCTGTGTTTGTGTGTATGTGTGCGTGTGTGTGTGTGTGTGTGTGTGTGCGTGTGTGTGTGTGTGTGTGTGTGTGTGTGAGAGAGTGTGTGTATACCCTCCTCTTCTCACCAGCGATGTCACACAGCTCAGCTTCATTAGCTACGGCGAGGGCGTCTTCCAGCTCAGGCTCCAAGGTCACCTTCTCCCTGACGGGGGTCACCGTCCTCTGCTGGGGCACCCAGGCTTTCCCTGGGGAGAGAGGAGGCCCCAGTGTCACGCGCACACACACACTCACGCACACACACACACGCTCACGCGCGCACACATTTGTATACCTACTTGTTCAAGACAACCTTTCCTGAACCCTAACCATGGCCAAATAATGCCGTACAGCCTAAGTGTTACCTTAACCATAACTTTAACCAATCACATATAATCCTCAGGGAGGGAAAGCAAAAATCCCTCACAACCCCAAATGTCCTCACAACACCAGTGGTTTCTCAAACGCTGGTTCTTTCAAGTACGGTTAAAAAAGTATTATCAGATGCACAAACATAAACACACATGTCCACGCATGCGCACACACTTCCAACCACAAACACCAGAGACACCAGGCATTACGGCACTTTATTGGATCCACATCCAGCCCTAAACTGAGGGATAATGTGACACATTCATTTATCATCCTTGTGTTGTGCTAATTCTCAAGTTCAAACTGCTATTAGGACAAAAAACAACCGCAAAAGCCTAAAAGGAGTTTTGCCTGAGTCACTAGGCAACACAAAAACATGGGCCTCATTTCCTGGGGGACTGTTGGCGTCATGCGGGAAAAGAAAGTCGGGAAGGAAAGCTGATCTGCAGCATCACCCAGATTCCAGGTCTTTCTGAAGGTCCAGACATAGTGGAGATGAAGAGGAGTGGTTTTCCCAAACTTGGTCCTGGGCTACAATTGTGTTCGCTGGCTTTTGTTCCAACTATGATTGCAATCCCAAAATTTCTGTAAAGCTTTTTAAAAAGATTTTTCATTTATTGTTTTTTTCTTGTTTAGAGGAATCAATGGCCACCTCAAACCACGTTTTGACTAAAATGGCAATGAAGTCAAAGAACAATAAAAGCCCAATTGTCAAATTGTGTTACTCAGATATTTTTCGGGTAACAACAACAATGATAATGTTTTTTCATCAGATTTAAGTTTCTGATGAATCAATAAGAAGCTAATTTGGGTATTAAAGAGAGGTGTCTAAGTTCTTTCAAAATGGTTTTACTTGAAATTAATGCTGAAATAACACAAAACATGTTTGACTCAAAATAATTTGCTTTGTCTTTGAATTATTCATCATTAGAAAAATTGTGTTTTTAATGACAATGGGCCGGATTTACTAAGACCTTTAGCACAAGCAAAATCTTTTTGCCCAAGCAAAACTTCTAACATTGCCACTGATTGGTGCAAGGCAAGTACCCTGGCCAATCATGGGCAATGTTATTGGTTTTGCTTGAGCAAAAAGATTTTGCATGTGCTAAGGTCTTAGTAAATCAGGCCCCATGTGTACAATTTTAACAATTTGAAGCCAATTGATTTCATCAGCTGCAATTTTTTCACAATTTTTACACAATTAAAAGTTATTTGCAACGTAGAACAGTATGGAAATGGAGCTCTTATGGGCATAAATAGCTATTTCTGGCTCAATGTGGCTTAAAAACTCCCAATAAACATGGTGCAATTCTGAAAAAATGAGAAGCTCTGGGACTACAATTGCGGTTGGAACAAAAATCAGCCGACAGAGGGGTCCCCAAGGATAGGGTTTGAAAACCACTGATGGAGCAGGACCAGTCCATCGAAAATGGTGAAGGGGTTCAAATTCGCAGGGGGTAAAGGGGGTCCGTCGGCTGAGGTGGAGAGCATCAGACGGTCCGCGATTCTTCGACAGAATCTGCAGGTGTGGAAAGAAGGTGTGGCGATGTCAGCGTGCAGAAAGAGGCGACAGAGGCACTGACAGGCAGAGAGAGTGAATGGGTGGGACTAACGAAGCTTAGCAGGGTTGTGCTAGAGGGCATTGGATATGGGGTTAATTTAATGTAGATTAGTGAACCAGACCACTCCTAAAACTCCACTCTATCCGTCCACATTGTCGTGGTTTTTGGAGGCTGGCGAGCTTTCTTTGTTTCTCTCGTCCGGGACGATATTGTTTTGCCCACTATCGGATTCTTTGGCCAGCTGGCATTAATTGTGGGCGGCGCCCTGACTCTATTGTTATGTATGAACTCATACATAACACTATTTAAACCCAAGTACCGCCTCACCGCCTTTGCTAGAGTGTCAGTGCAACTATTGTTATGGCCCCAATTTGTTATTACATTTACAACACAACAGCAACAGCAAGGGATGACAGACACAGTTTTAAAAACTTAAACACATTTAATGAACAAACAAGGACTTTTAACTGAACTACTATCTACACTAAAGACCAAGATTGATTACAACAACAAAAATATTTACAGTCCCTTTTTGGTTGGGTTGCTTGGTGATGTCCTGGGTGAGGAAAATGCTCTAACACAGGCAAAAATCCACTAAAAGCTTCACAGGTCTCAAACAGAATGACAGGTTGGGTCACAAGTATCCTTCTCCTGGCAATTTCTCCTACTACCTTACTGTCTCAATTCTCCCCTTTATATACTCTTTTGCAGACCCCTCCCACCTTTTAGACTTTTTTTTTCTTTTCTCTGGGACTTGTTTCAGACATGCCCGAAACATGCCCAAACCTAGCTCCAGTCTGAGCTTAACAAAAAAAAGGTAAATACTGCCATCCAGTGGCCTATATTCACATTACACTATGCGCAATAGCCGGAAAGGTCTCTAGCTAAAGAACTGTGAGGATTCTGCTGCAAAGAGGAAAGTGCTAGTTAGTGTGGGAATCTTTCTCTCTTCTCTTCCTCTTTCTGGGCACCGTCTGGTGCTAATTCTTTTTATCTCGGTTCCCGAGATTTTTCCATTTTGTTTCGTTCTGTCGAGCTCGCTGTGCTTCCTTTTTTTCCCGGACTAGATCTTCGTCCGTTGGAAGCGCGAGTCTCTCTCTCCTTTTGTTGGTTTGTCTCTCTTATTTTGCTAGACTTCCTTTCGTTTCGGCCGCTGCTTTTGGCGTCTCGAAACACCAGCCACCACACATGTCCAAACCAACCAGCCTATTTATACCGACTGCATCCTACAATCCTGGTCCGTTTGGATCAATGACCTTTCCTTTCCTTCTCTTCATCTCTCTCCCAGTCACTCTAGACGAACCCCAGGGGACTTGATGAAGCCTTTATGACCCCGAGAAGAGACGCTCCCCCACCCTGAGTCTCGGCACCTGGGCTCCCCTTCATGCAGCACCAGTCACCATTAACTCCACGCCATCCTGTCCTACATCAGCACAAATTCCCATGCCTATCAAATTCAGTAAATATCATTAACTACTATTGTAGGTGTGGTCTGGTTTTCATTAAATCACCCATGACCTTCGCCCTCCTCATTCTACCTTACATGCAAAATGTAAGCCCAGGTTTCAAAGCTCTAGTCTGGTAAGCCGCAGGGCCAGCTGATATTTGCAGTAACTCACCACATATTTATTTCAGTCAATGCTGATAAGTGACCTCCTGCTTTTCAGAGCTTGTACTGGTTGCTGCTATTGTGGTAAATGCAACAAACTAGTAAATCCAGACGTAATCCTCCATAACACATCTTTTTGTACTCCAGAATGAACTAATGCACTGCAAAATAACAAATTTGTCAGTCAGTTGACTGGCAGTATAAAAGAGCATATTACCTTGAACAGAGACCATTTTACCTTGATAAGGTACATGTAATCTGTTTCTGACAAGTGTAAACGTTTGAGAAAAGTCCATTAATTTTGAGCACTGGCCTGTGTAAAATGGCTGTTGAAAGTTAGTGAATGCTGCAGAGTTAAGGAAAGTGTTATTCCAAAGGTTAGATGTAGGGCGATCAGCAGGCAGTGCAGAGCGAGATTACAGAGGCATGGCATTGCCCATGTGACCGATTTGAGGATCAGCACTAAAGCTGCATTCAGTCAGGAGACAGAGACCCTCCCTAACTTTGACAAGAAGCGTCACCCACAGCTTACCAGCAGTATGCAGACTGGTGGCTACATCCTCAAATTTAAACCATTACAAGCTATGCTTTGTCCATGATATGAGTAAACATGAGGTAGAAACACAGGAATGAGTAAGTACAGACCACACACATGCACAGACAGGCCTGAAAACAAACACACACACAAGCATGAACATACACACACACACTCAAACACACTCACACATTCTATCCCCGTGGGGACTAAAAAATTATTTTTGCTCCAATATCCCATTACCATCCCCCTACACCTAAACCTAACCCTGTCCCAAAACCTTTCCCTTACCCTGACCTCAGTCTTAAAGCTAACCGTAATCCAAACCCACACATCCCCCAAAACAGCCGAACTTTTTAACTTAATTTATGGTCTAACCTTAATCTAGAGCCTAATTTTAATAGCTAACCTTAAAACTAGACTTAAACTAAACCATAATTCCAATAGCAACCCTAGACCTAAACCTGGCCCTAAGCCCTGAATTAAGCTTTGTACCCAGGGGACCCAGGAAAGGTCCGCAGGAGTCATGGTTTTTCAGACTTTACTACCTTTGTGAAGTATTCTGGTCCCCAGCATGATATAAAAACAAACACACACACACACACACACACACACACAGACACACTCTTCTCACAGTCCAGTGTTACATTTGTGGCAGAGGGCTCTCCACACAGTGCGCGCCCCTCCCCAGCACACCTCGTTTCTCGCCCGTGTAGGGCACCGGCTCCTCCTTGTCTGGACGCTCCTTGGCCTCCTTCTCCAGGTGAGCCAGCAGTGTATCCCTGTCGAAGACTCCGGTCGGGGGCTTTTTAGTCTGGTCCTTTTGCCTCAGTCCCGCAGGCAAATTAGGGTCCTGAGGAGAGCAGGTAACAAAGGGTGGAGATACAAATCACTGCCTCAGAGACGCCCACAGGAGTAAAATCCAGCGCCAGAAAGGAAAAGTCCTCAGCAGTATTTTGGTCCAATCACCCGAGTCTGCTATTCAGCAAAACAGCTCTGTCTCAAGGATCAACTGATTCGTACAAGAGCACTTAGAGAGCGCAGCACCTCCGCCACGCCAAGGCAACTCTGTGCATTAGTTATTTTCGTTGGCTGATGTAGGGTGTTGTTGCATTCCACTGCCAGGTGGCAGCAAAACCCAAAATGACAGAAAATCTCTGCCAACATAGCTGGATTTGAACTTTGGCCTTTATCTCAGCTGTACTTTGGCCTAGATATGCCAAAATTTTATTACTTGTTCCTCTTGTGATACTCAAAGATCCTGCAAAGTTCGGTTAAAATCAATTTGGCCATTTTTGAGATATCCTGCTAACAGACAAACGCCGGCAAAAACATACACCTCCTTGGCGGAGGTGAAAAATCAGCCAGTTCAATTCAAGAAAGCACATTGGAGGTCCTAACCTCCTGATGCCTGGATTTCGTCCACTGGTTAACTTAATAAATGATGTCATGGAACAGTAGACAAAACACATTGAAAAAGAGGCACATTAAAATGGTCTGGAGAAGGTTACTCTCCAACATCGCTCAAATACAGGCCTGTCAAACTCCCGTCCCCAAGGCCTGAGGTGTCTGCGCGTATTTGAGTGCTCTTGCTCTGTAGCACTTAAATGAAGTCACTGTTTGAATTACTTCGGTTCCAGGGCCTTAAATGGCTCCCAAGTGAGATGACAGCACAAAGACTTGTGAAAAATGCAGGCCTCCAGGACAGGTGTTTGTCACACACACACACACACACACACGTGCGCGCGCACTCTCTATCTCTCTCACACACAAACACACACACACACACACACACACTCTCACGCACACTGATACACTCTCACCCACACACACACTCATGTGCACACACACACACACACACGCACGCACGCACGCACGCACAAACAAACACACATTCTATCTGCAAAGTCTTGCTGTAGCCATTAGAGTTCAAACTACAAACACTGATGGAATTCTGGCCCTCTGTAGAGAAGAATAACAGGACATTTTGGCCAAATGCCCCAGAGCTCAGGGGAGGATTAATGATATCAGGCAAAACTTTGACAGTAGCTCTGCCTCCAGATTAGTTCACTGCACCACAAACAGACTCTCAGCTTGTTTTACACAACTTAACAGCTTTACTGGCTTGACCTTCACTTCTTTACATTTTGCTCGCATTTCACCGACAGTTAACCCACGAGGAGCACATCACGCGCGAGGACTCACGTCCTGGTCCAGCTCGTCCAGCTCATCCTCGAGCTTCCGTAACTCGTCCTCTGACAGCTTCTTCAAAATCTCGTCTTCGTCCACGTCTCGGTACTTCTCCAGATGCTCTTTGAAGGACATGGTGGGACGGGGTGGGGGGAGGGAGCAGGATCCGGAAAAACAAGGGAAAACTACGTCCCGCGGAGATGTGGAAATCACCTGCAGAATCAAAAACACGGGATAAAATGGGCGACATGACGCAATTCTTCCAACTGTGTCACCGATACTCAACATAATTATTTGCGCAAATTCGACTAGAGCACTTTCTGCGGCATTTCAGTTTCAGAAACTCTGTCGACGAAAAAAAAAACGATGGAGCACAACTTGTTTATCCAGCAATTCCATAATCACTTAACAACACTGTTTCCAACTCGCTATATTTTGCGCTTTAAGGTTTGCGGACCTGTACTTTGGCTCATTTTCCCTCGAGTATCCCTGAGTGATAGGCCTACTTCCGTCATTTTTTGGTAATTAATTGTTCGTATCCAACTTCATGTCTAATTAATGGAAGTCAAACTTAATTTTAGCCGCGATTCGCCATTCCCAAACTAGACATCTTAAGTTTTTATACATAAATGGTAAAGAATTTTGCTTTTCTCCAACAAGTAGCTCCAAAACAGGCGGAGTGATTTCATTATCGACCCCCAGATAGCATGACTACATAGAAACAATGTTGATTTTCCATCTGAATCATCAGAATGGTTGACATTGAAATATCAATGCGAAATCAATGTTGACGATGGAAACCTGACGTTGATACAGCAACACTGAAACAATATTGATTTAAAGTTATGATTATAATTGATTGAGCATCGATTCCTGGTTGACAGGGTGATGATACTAATGTTGAAAATTCATTGAAAGCACATTGATCTATGGTTATGTTGAAATCTTAACATTGTTTCAATGTTCTTTTTGATTAAATAACATTGAAATACCATTGATCTTTAATGAGAAAATAAACATTGATTCAATGTTAATTGAGGGTGCATGTCCAATGTTGTTTCAATGTCTTGACGTTGACAAAACAATGTTGATTTAACATTGTTTCAATGACTCTTTGCTATCAGGGAAGGTTCTTAAAATTGTGCATTTTCTGATGGTCTTCAATAATTGGTCGGTTTCCAAAATCTGCAGCCTATTCTACGTGGAGGACAAGCCAGATTCAAAATTTTCAAGATGCCACTAAAACTCGCGCGCATCTCAGCATCTGCCAGAAGTAATCGTTTAGCCATCAAAACGCGATTTGCAGGGTAAATATACACCCCATTACAAGACTCGGAATGCAATTTATTTGTAATGTTCTGAAATAGCCGAATAAAAAATTTTGACAGCTCAGCTGTAATTGCAAACAGCATCTCCATATTAGGACAACTCCGATGCTCAGAGAAACCGTTTCAGCAACCGCGCAATAGAAAGTGCACATTATCAAACTGATTCATGCCTGTTAGACGACTCTAATTCATATATTTATATTTTTGTTTGTTTCTTCGCGTCCAAAGCGGCAAGATGTTCTTGGCGTTATTTAGTAAATTAATAGGCGATACTTTCTTTTTCCATCACGTGCGAAGAACATTAGTTGACCGATGCAAGAATTCATAAATTCCACATTGGAGAAGGTAACTCTTCAAGCGAATTGCATTCTATTTATAGAGATCAGGCTCGGCATTGTGACATGCAGCTAAATAGTTTGACCAGATATGGTTTCTTTTCGACGCACATAGAAAATGCTCGCAATGATGAACACGGAGCAGTAAAACGGCCTTACCTCTCGAGTTGTTCAGCAGCCTAAAAACCACCGTCCCCGTAAACAAAAGAACTTCTAACCAGTTCGTTCCACGTACATTAGTCAATAATTTTTCACGAAACTTGTTTCCCTTCACCGCCGAGGAGATTAAGAAAATGAGATGCAACTTCCCAAGTGCGCCTCCTCACCGCAGCACCAGTAAGGTGATGTCATTTTCGCGAGCGCTGGGAACGCGGACCTCAACGGATCACACGAATCACCGGACTGCTCATCACCAACGTGCGCCAAAGGGAACATTGCCGAAGTGAGTGAACATTGATCATTACAGGAAATCATGGGAGCATAAATCATGAAAAAACTGGCAGCAAATACATGGATAGTGATAAAGACAATTTTGTCCTTTATTTCAGACCCTACGACCCCAAATCAGAAAAAAGTTGGGATGGTTTGTAAAAGTGAAAGCGGTGCTTTGTAAATTCCCTTTGACCTGTATTTCACTGAAAACAAGACAACAGCACATTATTTTCTACTTCATCACATGAATGTCATTGACTTTTCAAACTGAACACATTTAAATTTTCAACTAATGCCACATATTTGTCTGTCTGTCTGTCTGTGTGTTTGTTAGCAAGATAACTCAAAAAGTAATGCATTGATTTTGATTAAATTTGTAGAGAAGGTGGGTATTAAGTCAAGGAACAGGTGATTAAATTTTGGCTTATCTATGCCAAAGTACAGCTGAGATATACCCCAAAGTTCAAGATTTCAAGTCTTTCCAATGGGCCGGAGTTCCAATTGCGGTGCTTTTGGGTTTTTCTGCCCCCTGGCGGAGGTCTGCGCTCTCTGAGTGCTTTTCTAGTCTTCTAGAAGTATTCACGTGCACCACCGGAAAAGATGTCTTGAAGGCAGCATATGTTGTTCTAAAATCTCGGTGTGCCTTTCAGCATTAATGGTACCCTCTCAAAAAGGCATGTTACCCTTGCCAAGGGCACTGACACAACCCCATACCATGACGCAACATGGCTTTTGGACTTGTTGCTGGTGACAGGATGTTCCTCTTCCTCTTTGGTAGAAAAATGCTAGCGGGTGGGAAAATTGACATTCTTTACTCTAGCTACAGCTCAACAGGACACTGGAGAAGTCAGTGTGCCAATTTCACAGTCCCTTAAATTCTGAGGCATCTGTGGTGTGGCGTCATGAAATAAAAATGCAGAATTTGAGGGCAGTTATTGACCCCCTTTAAAGAACACCTGTGTAGTGATCATGCCTTTCAACTAACATGTAGATACAGCACAGCCATGCAGGAGCCGATGGGGAAAGGCCAGGCAACAGCAGTGTAGACAAATGTGTGGGCAAAATTGAAGAGAAATAAGATCTTTGTGCACAAAAGAAATTTTATGGCATAAAAAATAGCCGCAAAAATAACCGTGTTGCACTTATCCCATAGAGAGCAGTGTTTCCCAACCCTGTTTCTGCAGTACCCCTGCCCTGCATATATCAGATGTCTCCTTGATTAAACACACCTGATTCAGCTGATCAGCTCGTTGGTGGAGTACCTAATGACCTGATCTGGGTGTGTTAGATCAGGGAGACATCTGAAATATGCAGGGCAGGGGTACTGCAGGAATAGGGTTGGGAAACACTGCCTTAGAGCGCTAAATGCTACTATTGTTACTCAATGTAAGATATCAAAATCAAAGGAGTTGAAAACCTGTCAGGTGGCAACTTATTTAAAAGAGCTCCAGGGTAATATTTTTCCTCAGAGTAAAATGAGAAATAGTTTTACATTTTCCAAACAATTTGTATCTCAATAATTTATTTTATTCCAAAATTTTACAGCATACAAATTCCATGAAAGAAGGAAATCTCCAGGCATCTGTATTTCAATAAAACACCATAAAAGACTGTTCCCAGCTCTATTTCTATTGTGCACTGCAGAGTTCACAGCAGCCCTGCAGTAAATCATACATTTAAATAAAATCTTCAGCTGTAGGTAAACATAATGCAGTTTAAGTCCAAACTACACTCACTGAGCTGGATGAAGAAAGGAGCTCTACTTTGGCTGCCAGCAGTAACGCAGACTGGAAGGTGCTCTTTGCCCGGGTGCAATGCACAAAGATCCTCAAAAAAGAAAAATCACAAGGCACGCTTCCATCAAAATTAAAAAAAGCCTTTATTAAATTGGCTTATCCATGTGGATTAATAAAACACTGAAGCGTTTTGGCTTCTGCCTTCATCAGAGAGTTTCAAACAGAGGAAGGGCTGGGGGAGGGAGTGATGTAGGTTACCCTATACCTGTCAGAGGTTGTGCAGGTAGACATGTGAGTTTAAATGTTTAAAGTGACAGGCTCCCTGCACAGACACACTATATACACAACACATAATAATGAGAGAGAGAGAGAGAGAGAGAGCGATATATATATATACATACATAAAAGCAGACACACTTAAGACAAGAAAGAAAGTTAATTGGGAGTCTCCAATAAGGCCTTATTGGAGACTCCCAATCAGCTTCTTTCTCATCTTAAGCGTGTCTGCTTTTATGCATAAATATATATATATATATTTCTTTTTTAATCTTTTTTTCCTCTTTTATAATATTATGTTTTGTATATACTGTGTCTGTGCAGGGAGCCAGTCACTTTAAACATTTAAACTCAAATTTAAACCTCTGTTTGAAACACTCTGATGAAGGCAGAAGCCGAAATGCGTCAGTGTTTTATTAATCCACATGGATAAGCCACTTTAATAAAGGCTTTTTTAAATTTTGATGGAAGAGTGCCTGGTCATTTTTCTTTTTTGAGGATCTTCCTACACTCACTGTGGTTGAAGTAATCAAAACTTCAACTGCTTCCAGGAGTCAATGTTAAACCAAAGTTTTGGCAAGTCGGTTATGACTTCTACACTTTGTAGGACTAGTAATTTTTCCAAGAACTGTTAACAGATTATTTCACTTACAGTTCACTATATCACAATTCCATTGGGTCAGAGGTTCATATACACTCAGATGACTGTGCCTTCAAACAGCTTGGAAAATTCCAGAAAATGATGTCATGGCTTTAGAAGCTTCTGGTAGGGTAACCCAAATCATCTGAGTCGACTGGAGGTGTACCCGTGGATGCAGTTTAACGTCTGCCTTCCAACTCAGTGCCTCCTTTCTTGACAGCATGAAAAATTCAAAAGAAATCTAAATGTGGACCTCCACAAGCCTGATTCTCCCAGGGGAGCAATTCCCAAGTGCCTGCAGGTACCTTGTTCATCTGCTCAAACACAGTGGTCATATCACTCAGGTGGGAGACACGTTCCATCTCCAAGAGGTGAATGTACTTTGGCGCAAGAAGTGCAAAATAACTTGACAATAAAAGCAAACGACCTTGAGAGGATGGCAGAGGGAAACAGGCACAAAAGCACTGCGCAGTTAAACGAGTCCTATACTAACATAACCAATAAGACGCTCAGCACTGGAGGACTTCCATCAAGAGGCCAGAAAACGCTTCGCATCAGCCAATGGGAAGAAGGTTCATACTTCTCAGAGAAAGGTCCCGTTGTCTGATGACACAAAAATTGACCTGTCTGGCTATAATGACCATTGTTATGTTTAATGGAAAAAGAAAGAGGCTTGTAAGCTGAAGAACTCCATTCTGACCCCGGAGCACAGGGGTGGCGCCATCATGTGGCGGGTCTGCTCTACTGCAGGAGGAACTGGGGAAATCACAAGATAGATGGCATCATGAGGGAGGGTTACTAAGTGGGTATGTTGAAGAAACATCTCACGTCATCAGCCAGTAAATTAAAGCTCGGTAGGAAATAAGTCTTCCAAATGGACCATGATACCAAGCATACTTGCAAAGCTGCCGCAAAATGGCTCAAGGACTACTAAGTCGAGGTATAGACAATTTGCAGGCTGAAAATGTTTGCAAGCAAGGAGACCCACAATCCCGACTCTGTTACACCACTTCAGAAAGCAGTATCAAGAGAAAATTCCAGCAATTTATTGTAAAAACTGGTGAAAGGCTACGCAAAACATTTCACCCCAGTTCAACCATTTAGAAGCAAAGCTACCAAATAATAACCAAGTGTATGTAAACACGTGACCCATTGGGAATGAGATTAAAGAAATATAAAGTGAAATAAATCATACTACTATCTCTACTATTATTCTGATATTTCACATTCTTAAAAATGAAGCAGCGATCCTCACTGACCTAAGACAGGGGATGTCAGCTAAGATTACATGACAGGAACTGTGTAAAACTTAGTTTGAATGTATTTAAGGTCTATGCAAACTTCTGTTTTCAACTCTATTCAGATCACCAATAAAACCTTTTTGTAAAACACACTTATTTTGCATCTTCATTGCTAAGAAGCTAATCTGAGGTAAAAAAAAAACGCCACCATTAAGCACAAAGTATGTATGCATATTCATCCAGAGGATTTTCAAGTAGGCCTTCATCAGGGTAGTGGTAATCCTGCAGAAACTCAGGTTTTAGAATTCGCAGAAAAATAAATTCAAACCAAACAGTAATAATTTGGAAAGAAAATTCACGTCATTGACCTAAGAAAATAAAAGATGTTTAGCAAGTTTTATATACCTATAAAACCTTATATTTACACAAGCTAAACATTTGTAAACAACTTTCCTCGCCACAGTCCACTCCTTCTCAGACAGCCGCTTAAGTAGAGTGAACATTTTTGAGAGCACCAGCAGTGCGTCCGACAATTTGGAAGAGCATCGCATTGAACGCATAGAATTCTCACTTGCCGACATGCAAAATTAAGTCAACATTTTGAGTTAAAGCGTCAACAGTGGGGGTGGAGCCATGGCGACAATCGCAATTGATTGGTGCATCCCAATCCTCCAGAAATTTTCCCTCCTTTTCTTCTCTTTTCTCCTCCCTATACTTAAGAACAGTCCATGAGCAAGTATGCACTATAAACAATAAAAGAAAATGCAAAGAGGAAAGGATACATGGAGATAAAACCTATATTTTTGGACTGTCTGGAAAGCACTTCTCCTAAATTGCTTTGGTCAGTTCCTCGGCGAACTCGGACATGATGTCGTGTACCCAAACGTCCTTGTCCTCCTGGGACGTGTCCACCAAATAAACCACCGCCTTCCTGTCCCAGGCCTGCTGTCCCTCCTGCACCGACTCCACCTGGGCCACCAGCGGCTTCTTCTCCACGTGGTTCCGGAAAACGATGGAAGCCTCCTCTGACCACTGCCTCGGCTTCACCCCTGCGAGGCCGGAGGAACAAGGATGTTTTATATTTTTATGTTCTCCATATAGGTCCATGGGAGGCACAGAGTCGATATTAGCGACCCTTTCCAAATACAGTTTATGAGAGAGACCCCTGCTGGCGAATTATGCTTACTGCAGCTACTCTGAATCAGACATAAGCCGCCTTCGCACTCGACGCGTAACAAATTTTTCGCAAGACAGATTGCATTCAAAGTCAATGCAAAGACGTCTTTGCGTGGTCTTTGAATGTAATGTGTCGCGCGAAAAATCCGTTTCGAGTCCGGTGTGAAAGCGGCTTTACGCAGCTGAACACCGCACATCTCCGCAAACCAGTGGCATAGCCTGAACTGAAAATCGGGTGTGCCAGGAACATCCCCTCACGACTTCTATTAGTCCTGACTTGTTTGTAATCATCTTCCCTAATGAACTATGCATTCACTCCGAAAACACTCCTCTCTATAAGGTGTTGCTAGTTCTCCTCATAAAAGATGGAAATCATTAGTTTGAATGCGATTTTTTTTTTGCTTTTCAATCAGCCATACTCAAAATTGCGTACAGATGTTTCTCATCTTCGTCTTTGATTTAATTCTGACAATGTAAGTGATCATGAAGAGCATGTTCGATCGCCTGATTTGCCAAAAAAATGTAGCGCGGAAGACCCAGAGCAGTTTCATAAAGCGTGCGGCAACGAGTAAATTATTTTTCTGAACTGAGTTTAGCCTATTATTTTGTCACACTTGGATTGCATTAAAGAAAAACGCCGTGTCCATAATTGCCAATAGCATATTGTTATAACTGTAAAACGTTTTAATTAGGGAAAATGATTGAGAACAAGTCAGGAGCAATAATTGTTCAACCGCGTCCAAACAAATGATTGTGATCTTACTTTCACAAGGAGAACTAGCAACAGCTGATAGTGTGGATTGTTTTCGGAGTGAATGTATTGTTCATTAGGAAAGATGATTGCGAACAAGGAAGGACTAACAGAAGTTATAAAGGGATGTTCCTGGCACACCTGATTTACAGTTCTGGCTACGCCACTGCCTCAAACATAGTGCAAGTCGGCCTCGATCACCACTAAGAGTTGGGCACAGACAATAGTCCTGAATGGATTTTGACTGGCAGGACAGTGGCTTTTTTGCCTGTAATTCAGCAGGACATGTTCAGGATCACTGGAAGCCTTGAGATCTCCAACAGAATCTAAAATAGACCTGAGGTCCCACAGGTTAGAATACAGCAGCTGCATTTAATGGACCTTATATGGGTCTGAAGGTTTTTTGGGGTTTAGCGGGATTTACCACATATCAGCCACAAGGGAGCCTCAAACTACATTTTTTTTGCAGGTCATGACATCGGCCGGGGTGAGAGGGTTTAACAGAGACAGGTAATCATCCCCAAGATCTATCCAAATGAGGGAAAAATTAACCGGAGCAAACACTTCAGATATGCCCCTTTAAATCACAAGGCACACGGAAGAGCCATGATACAGAGATGACCAATCACAGGGAGGACAAGTCATTGACCATTCAGGCGGCTTACCAGCCAGTTGCGCAGTGATTGCCTGGAATGGAAAGTGCCGGAACTCCTGAATGAGAGGGCGTAGCTGGGTGATATTAATCAGCTCGTGCTCCCCGTAGTCCAGCTCAAACACAGATACCAATCCATTATTCAGCACACATTTCACTAAAACCCTGTGCCAGCTGAGAGAGGGGGAGCGGAGAGAGGGATGGAGAGAGGGGTAGGGGGAAAGGAGAGAGTGAAGAGTGAGAGAGAGAGAGAGAGAGAGAAAGGGATAGGAAATGAGTGCTGTACAATACCAGGGGTCAAACAGTGGGCCATAAACCCACAAAAAATGAGACCTTGCGCAATGAACAAATACATCCTCCCCTCTCACACACACACACACACACACACACACACACACACACACACACACACACACACACACACACACCACTGTCTTGGCCATATCAACCCCTTAAACTCTGATTTTTCACTCACCTTTGTCCTTAAGTTGCTTCAAAGTCAGAAAAGGCATTTTTTTTTATATTGTTAGAATGTCATCAACATATTTTGTATCTGCTGGTTGCAGAGCTTCACTGAAGCTACATCACACTTATATTGAATGAAATATTCAAACCCAGGACGCCATGTTTTTACGGCCACAGCATTATATCAAGTGGAAAATATCTAGATCTTGTACATCATTATACATACATTTCTCCTGTAATTCAGCAGGACATAATTGGGATCACTGGAAACCTTGGGATCTCCAGTAGAATATAAAATTGGCCTGAACTTTCACATATTTGATTATAGAAGCTGCATTTAATAGATCCCGCACCCAGGAAGTCATCGGACACTCACAGGGGCCATGACACACCCTGTTAGAGATGGAAACTTTGCCCAGTAAACAGTCGCTTCCTCTCTGATTAGTTCATTACAGGAAGCCCATCATCGCACATTTTTTTTCTAGTCTTTTTCCAGAATTTACAGTAATGAAATGGACTATCATCAGAGTGGGGTCCACCAAATCTAGAAAACTGGTCTTGAAAACTCCTGTAGTTTACAAGTTCAGGCTTGATATAGTGCTGAGTACCATCTAATGCCCGAGTATCTGATGTGATATGCTCACTTTAGCTACACGAAATTGGCGAGCCTGGTCGGGCAGAGTGTTGTGTGGTGTTTTACGGTGTTGTGTATTCTGTGCAATGTGCTACATGTTACATCTTGTGTTAGGAGTTATGTTATATGTTATGTTATTCACATCCTCTTTGTCAGAAACATTACACCACATGGAGATTCTGAGACGTGGCGATAAACGCAAGAGGACCCGGCCACCCCTCCAGACTCACCTGTTCTCCACCTTGGCAGCGTAGATCTGGTTCTTCTCCACGCGGGCCGGCCACTCCTCCACCTTGCTGTAGTGGAGAATCATCTCGTCCATGAGCAGCGCCAGCTTGTACTGGTCCTGCCAGGGCTGTAGCAGGAAGTGGCCCGGGTGGCAGGCCACCGACACGAACACGTCCATGTTCTGCCCCGGCGGGGGCAGGGCCAGGGGAGGGGGCAGCTGGAGGGGGGCAGTGGTGGGACTGCGGGGCAGGGGGGCGTCCCCAACTTCCGGGGTGGGGGAGAGGGGCTCCTTCTGAGATGGTCTCCTGGTGTTGGAGCCCGTGTTGAGGTCAGAGATGGTGCCGGAGTTCGAGTTTGAGTCGGAAGTGATGGTGTTAGAATTGGGGTCGACTTTGGTCTTGGCGGGACTCTGGTTACTGAGAAACACATCTTTCTGCTGCTTCCACAGGTCTGAGTCGGCCAGCTGGTGGTTTACGCTGTGGTCTTTGTCCTGGACGCTCTTGGAGGCGAACAGGTAGATATGGGCCAGCCTTTTGGCCTCCTCCAGCCTGGCGATCTGGAGGGACAGAGGCCACGAAATGAGCAAAGCATCGGCTCCAATACAAGCACTCTATTTGGCAGCATTGCATGGGCTCACACCTCACACCACAGCATTACATCAAGTGGAAAATATATAGACCTTGCATATCATTTTACACACATATCCCTGTAATTCAGCAGCACATATTTGGGAAGTTTGGCAACCATGGGACCTCCACTAGAATTTGAAATTGGTCTAAAGTTCCACAGGTTTGAATACAGCAGCTGCATTTGATGGGGCTGTAGGGTTTTATGGAGTTAAAGGGAGTTATACGCACATTCCTGACATTCCACGAGCGGAGACCAGGGATCGCGGCTCATATAGAAAGGTCTTAATCATCATTTGAAAGAATAACACATTCATATTTTCATATGTGCCAGCTTATGATCAGTTTTCTTTCCATTAGTCTTGAAGTGTAACCTTCTTAGACATATCAAATGTTCACTAATAAGCAAAGGTACTGTAAAGCTATACCGTTTCAAAACTATACACATTATAAAAATGCACAAATTGATGAGTCTGTCATTTCATGAATGTCCAGAAAAAGCTGCACTTTCCTGATGCGCCCTGATTCGTCAGTCTGTCTCATCTTTAACTCTCATGCCCAGGAATGTATTCCCGCCCCCTCTGACTGACCCCTAGACCCTCATTTATCAACACCAAAAAAATGGGTGTACGCCAAATCTCCCGAAAGGATCGGCATTTATCAGAGAATGGTCGGCAAAAATCTCACGCCAGGTCTAACCAGGCTTAAGCAGATTTGAAACCAGCAAACAACATGCAGGAACGAGTGCAGCTGTCAAAATGAGTAATAAACCATATGCAGCGATGCGGACATCATGCTATTGTTGCCCTTATTAGTAAAATGAATAAATAGGCTAAATAGATGAATAGGCTAAATTAATAAATGAAAAAATTAGGGCTGTCGCTATAATTAATCGCGATTAATTTAAGCGCAATAAAAGTAACTGCCCCTATGAGGCAGACAAACGTGATTGCTTATTACCTTTTCTATGACACTCACCTAATGCCGTCATTTGAAATGCTTCCGGGAAGAAAACTGTAATTTGAAGTCCACTAATTACCAGCGAGGTTGGACAGCCTCCATCGCCTCGGCATAATTAGGTCACCTTAAATCAATTCCCGTGTACTTTGCCTGACTTGCAGTCAAGCCATTTATTCAGCCAACTGACTAATCAAAGCCAAAATGTGGCCTATAATGATTAAGAAGTGATAATGAGAATCAGACGGACCTAACCAGGTTGCCGTGTTAGATTGAAAAAAATTCAATAATTTGAATAAATAGCAGACCTCTGAAGTCCACCTTTCATCAAGGAATTTTGTATGCATCATTAAAGATATTTCTATAAAAAACAATGAAGTTATTCAAAGATGGAAAACATTTTGTGAAGCATACCGAACATGAATGTGAGAGAGAATACGTTTGCATTGCAGGCAATAGTCAAATGCACCGAAGATTTGGCAATTAACGTTCAGGCGAATCTTTGCCGCAAATTTGAGGCACTTTTTATTAGATAATTGAACGAGAGTAATTTAAAATGATTTTATTTACTTTAGACCATCTAAATAACCAACAGTGAAGGTGGAAAACATTTTGTTTAAGCGTATAGAACGTGACATGTAAATTGTTAACAAATTTGAAAATCTTATAATATAACGCGCAGCCTGGTTAGGTCTGTCTGCTTCTCATTATCACTTCTCAATCAGTATAGGCTACATTTTGGTTTTGATTAGTCAGTTGGCTGAATAAATGGCTTGATTGCAAGTCAGGCAAAGTACAAGGGAATGGATTTAAGGTGAGCTAATTATGCCAAGGCGATGGAGGCTGTCCAACCTTGCTGGTAATCAGCGGACTTCAAATCACAGTTATCTTCCCAAAAGCATTTCAAATGACCGCATTAGGTGAGTGTCATAGAAAAGGTAATATGCAATCACGTCTGTCTGCCTCATAGTTGCAGTAACTTTTATTGCACTTAAATTAATCGCGATTAATTATAGCGACAGCCCTAGAAAAAATATATAAATAAGACACCTGTGTTGAGAAATTAAACTTATATTTTGAGACAACCTGCTTGTCAGGCCAGACAGGTGACAACTACAATCAATTTGATTAAGCGCAATGCGAGGCTTGGCAGATATGCAGTGTGGTTTGTCAGATGCTCATCCAGTCAGATATATACTGAACAATAAAAGAAACGTAAGTTAATTAAAGGCAGACTGGAAAATACGTTTTCGCGTAATTATTTTAGAAAATCAAATTTATTACTAGCACGTGCACATTTAAACTCGTTTATATCAAACTTTTCTTTATTTTGCGGTCACTTTGACTGAGTAACCATTAGAGTACATTAAATAACTAGCTAGGTTGCGTTTCTTTGTTGCTCAGTATATAGATGCCTACGGACACTTTGACCGTGACCACATTTTGACAATGGCAGATCTTCTATTGTTATTGGAATAAGCTTCAGTCCAACATGTGAGGAACTTTTGGCACAGAGAAGATCTAATCTGGGAAATTGACGAGTGGCTGCTCGTTTTGTGTGGCACCCAATAACATGTCATGGAGTAACACTGATGAAAGTACAATGATCCCTGCAGACTGTATTTTAACAATTACCCTCATGCAGCTCCGATCGAGGTGGTGGGGACTCATTCGTGTCCCCACCACCTGGCATTTCCACAATGGAGGGGGAGATTATCAGCGCTGCCATGAGCTCCTGGAACGGGGACAGCTGCCTGTTTGGCCTCCACCAGTCTGTGCGCAGCTGCGCCTGAACGGATCAACCCGTTTTTTGGAGGCGATCTTAAAATCGGACCACTTTGTTAACCTATGTGTAAAGCATTTCGATTGTCAATTATGTAGGCTATATGACATGAAATATTATGGCTCCATAAATTGAATTTATTAAGGCCGATGTTATTCGCACTTATACGTGTGGCCAATGCTGAATGTTTTTCTTGACCGCACTTGTAAGTGCGCCAGTTGATGACAATTCCAGTGCCGGTTAGAAAGTACTGCTTAAAATAAGTTTGGCCAAGAAAAATTTTAAGCGTGTCCAAAGCTAAAAATTAAGTGGGGGCAATGGAGAAATGTGCATCTTGGCCACAATAATAAGTGTATCAAACAAGAATTTAGGTCAATTTTAGTGCTTGGACGCACTTAAATAAGTGTGAATAGTCACTTTGATTTATTAATGAATTAAATCAAACCTCTGCTGCACTTCGGTTTTCCACCCCAACCGTGTGTACTGCAGCAGCAATAGTTCTCCAAACTGCAGCCTTCTGGGCTCCCTTAATGTCACTCTTAAGGCTTCCAAATAAAATTATTTTGTTTTTCTCCATCTCAGACGTGATAATTTATATCGTCGGCCTGCTGATAAAACCTATTATCTTCAAAATGATAAACTTTACAGGAGAGCAAAAAAAAAAAAAATGTAATTTTGCATGTAAGAATGCAGTCGAGCTGTGTTCGGGTTCAGGTGACTATTTTTCTTCCAAGAATGTATCCAATCAATGGAATTTTGTATTTTGCTATGTTTATGTTATTATCGTGCACAGACACGTTTTTGTTTCAAATCAAATTGTAGATAAGAGGTTTATCAGCAGGCCGACGATATTTCCTCCTCAGTTAAGTTCTTACTTCTTTGCCGTCTTTCGAGAGTCCATGTTGTAAAGTGGGCAGGACTATGCCTCCCGGAGCATTAATTTATAGGGGCGTGTCATGTAAATTACGATGGTTTCTGCCGCCAGGTTATCAATGCCACGCCAGTACTACACCAAAATCAGCGACATACACACTTTTAGTAAATCAGATGTGACACCTGGCGAACGCTGATATTTACCCCAGCATCTACGCCAGATCCTACGCAAGTTTGATAAATGAGGGTCAGTGTGTTCAATACTTCCGATCTTGAGAGAGGTTTCGAGAGTGAAAAGGAAGATAGAGGTAATTGTCCTGTTTCATCTAGGACCTGCAGGTTATATGGAAAGGGTGGAAGAGGACATCTGGGACGTTACATCGTTTGGCTTTCAGAATATGAAGTCTGACATGATACGCAGTCATCAAAATTCGATGTTATGTTGAAGGTGACTGAACAGTTTGGTTGATAATGTTGCTACATGAAATTGTTATCAGAAGGTATTTAAAGTAGGTGAAGGCCATGTAGCTCCCATTCTCTCCGGCCTGATTATCCAGTGAGTGCCTTATGAATTTGATATAGCTACAGCAAAAAATGTCATGGTAGTGCAAAGGCGTAATAAAAGTAACACTGTTCGGAAACAATGTGACCTTTTGACCCCATTGACCAGGTGAATGTCATCCACCTTAAATGTTCTGCAAGCTGATTATCCAGAACATACACACTGTAAATTTTACGTGGCAACAACAGGATGTAATCAAAGAAACAGTGTTTACAAAGAATGTGACCTTTTGATCCCCTAAAGTAGGTCAAGGTTACCCATCTTCGAACTTGTCCAAGCTATACTGTATGTCCCAAGAACAGTCCCTGTGAATTTCATGACCCTGACGTTAACAGGAAAGGAGTTATTGTCTTCACAGACGGACAGACAGATGGACAGATGGACGCAAGGTCTTCACAATTAAAAATTAGCAGGTTTGCATCCCCTCCCACCTCTGATTTTTTTTTTTCAAATCTTAATTTTGAAAAAATCTGCTCAACTTGCACCAAAAAGAAAGTGATAAAAATAGTCAGAATTTCTGTCCACGCAGAAGACAATCTGTTCAGCTTTCAATCAATGTGCCACAAATGGGTTTGGGAGATTTGTTACTTTATTTCATACATGTGCTTATGATTTTGATTTGTTGCACAATTTAAATCACAAACTCCTTTTACAATTAAATAAAAAATAACTTCTAAAAAAACCCTCCGGCCTGCCCCTGATAGTTGAAATGTGAAAAATGCTGACCAATCCATTTTTTATACGGCCTCATGTCAGAGGAGTGAGATTGAGGAGTGAGTTACCCCAGAATACAACTGAGCCCACAGGTTTGTAAAGTGATGCGCAAGGATATGGCGTCCTCTTCCTGTGACTCCGCCCCTTATGACCCAACTGTGTGACCCTGCCCCAATGACCCCACCCCTGTGACTCCGCCCCTTGTGACCCTAGCCTCGTTTATATGCAGCACTGACCTTCATACTGCACTCAGCGGAGCCGAGCACCGCGTCTCTCAGCCGCTGCACCGCGTCTGCAGTCCAGAAGCCCGCATCCAGGGGAACGTCAGCCAGACGGCACCTCACCGCCTGCAGAGAGAGAGAGACGGGGAATGTCATATGCCAAGCTGAAGGTTCAAATCAAGACATTTCTGCCATCATTGGCTTGCCGTTAGAGCAACATTATTCATACACTTGCTTAAGTCTTTTTGTAACCACAGATATGGTGAATAAACATTTAATTAAAATATGCGTGTTATTTGATTATGAGAGGAATTTTTACATCATTGTAATTTTTTTGTTTATTCACTTAAAAAAATGATCAAGTGGTACTTTACAGCAAGAAGAAAAACCAACCAGTAAGAGTTAACACTCAGACTCACTCAAAACCCATTTCTCATTTCCTCATCATGAGACAGACTGACCTGGGGTGGGATGGACAGGAGGTCCCGTAGGAAAGGGGGTGGGACCTCCCTCAGCTCGATGACCTCCACAGACGCAGGGACGCCCAGGTCCAGGAAGTGAATGTCCAGAACACGGCTGCGGTGGAGGTTAGTGATCTGAGAAAGGGGATTGGGTCATTATATATCACAGCTACAAAACTCCCCAAACCCATTCTTCCTCTAGGGTAACAAGGGCTTTCAAACTATATCCATATACGTAAAAAGATGTAGAATCAAAGGCAAAAAAATGCCCAGGACCAATCATTTCATGGTATCTATTGGTACATGTCAACCCTTAAACAGCTAGTCGTGGCTATAGCCGTGATAACAATAATTATAATGGCTGCTGACTAAACGTTTCGGGGGGTTGGTGTGTTTCACCGTACCAATCAGATTATAGTATTACGGAGCCACGTTGGGGATTGGTTGCTAGGGACCCTAGAGTTTGCATAGTAACACTTTCCTTGAACTGCATAGTAATCCTATGAGTGAATCATTACAATATTCTTGTTTTGCGGAGTTTGACCATGAGTCCTTTCAAAATGCCAGCTTTCCAGAACTTGTCAAGTGATGGCAGTGAGTTAAACAACGAAAATGGCCAATAGCTGGATATGTTGTTTGCTGAAAATGACAGTGAAAATGAAGCTGACTCTCTTGGCTTTGAGATGCGAGAAATTCTGATCTGATTCATTCAGCGCTGAAGTGTCCCATGAGGGACATATTTGGAGTGGTATGTGGGTATTTTATTGAAAAAAAAAACATTTCACTTAAGGGGTTAATACAGGTATAGCATTTGTATCACTGTGCATGCTGTAAGATGTCGGCGCTGGGTTGCGTGATGTATTTTTATGCAGTCATCTCTGTCTTTAGCATCAGGCTAGCAGATGTCCCTGCACTCACTTCCACTCGACACCATCTGCCTTTGCTGCGAGCCAAACACAGCTTCCCACAGAAGGGCTTGGACACCAGGATCTCTGAAGACACCTGCAGAACAGGGAACGACATCTCTATACCCTTCAACAAATAATAATGCAGTGCAAGATGTTCTAGATACCGCAGAGAGACAGATAATAAATACATCACCATTTATTTTAAACAATTTAACACCCTTTGTGAACAGCTTCACATCAATTTAAAAAATAATTTCTCCTCAGGAACAAATAAAGTACTACTATTCGAACAAATTTGGCTCCTCTATTACGAGGATTATTAAAGCAATGAAAATTCTAAAGTGATACAAAAAACCTTACGTTCACCCACAGAATAACCTGACTGCATTTTCAGCACCTGGGTAATCAGAGATTATCTGAGTGGGATTATCAGATGTGTGCGCTAACCCCTGATTACCCGCGATAATCCCCATCTGGCTGGTCAGAGAAAGGACAGACAGAATCCAAACAAGATGTCACACATGGCCCAGCTGACAAACCAAATCGATCACTAACGTGCTCCAATCATCAAAAGTGACAAATCCAAAAACAAACAACTGCTGATCAGGCCATGATTTAAAACACCCCTTCCCTTCCACAGCACAAGGCCTGAGCTGCGATTGGTCAGAAAGACAGGAAGTCACCTGCGAGTGGAAGTAGGCATCAATCTTCTCCAGTATCTCGGTAAGCTTGGACCGTCCTAGTGAAGGCATCTGGCAGTAGATGGTTCCGTCGGAGCAAACACTAGTAACGCATACGCCGGTGTAGGTACCGTTCACCTACGAGAGGAAGGCACAATCAGAACAAGTTATATAGATCATTCTGGAAAATTCCTCCACTTGAAGGTTAAAAAAAGGAAGGACTTTTTTGCTTCAGTACCCTTAACCCCTTAAAAATTATAGTTATACAAGCAAAAACACTTAAAATCAGCTGTGCTGGTTTCTCAAGTCATCAGTGTCACAACCAAGAGTTTCTGCATTAAAAACCCACGATTTCGTTTTATCACCCCGCCCCGCCCAAAGGGGGAGGGCAGGGGTATTGTTTTTTTGTTTGGTTTGTTTGTTTCTTTGTTTGTTTGTTTGTTTGTTAACACTTTAGCAGCAAAACTAATGGCCATATTCACCCCAAATTGGGTTTAGGGATTGCCACTGCCACCCAGAATAGATGCCTATTGAATTTAGGAAAAGTAGGTCAAAGTATGTGCGAGGGGCAGAGTTTGTTGTTCCTGGCAGCACTTGTTTACTTACAAGTCAACATTAATGCAGATACAGGAAGGAAACTGTGTATTAAGTAGAATTAAGACTTCGGGGTACACTTATACAGATAAGGTCAGTAAACTCTAAGTTGCGCCAAGTTGAGGAGAAATGTATCAGCTGAGCTACAACACAGAGCAAACATTTCAGTCTGCTGCAGTATATGAGTATGTAAAATGACTCTGTAGACCCAGACGTCAGCAAAATGAGGGGACGGGTCATTCCAGCCCAAGGGATTCACCTCAGGGTGAGGTACTGAGACCTTGGAAGCAGAGGAGTCACCAAACTCAGTCATCCTGCTCTGTGAGCTGAACACAGAAGTAATACCGGAATACTCCAGACTCGGTACCTGCAGCAGACTCTCCAGAGATGGATCCTGCAGGGCCTTCATGCAGGCTGCGTTTATATTGACATCATCATCCTGCGACATGTCGTACAGCACCACCAGCTGGTTTTGGTCCCGCTCCAGGAACTCGGCCAATAGGATCTTCCCACAGGCTAGGGATTCAAACATCTTCATCACTGCCGTCTCCTGGGAGAAAGGCTCCAGACCTACGAACAAGACCTCGTAAGCAGGAGTAAGGAATATCGAGTTTCTGATTCTCAACTAACGGAAACATGACAGAACTAAAGTCTATAAGCAACTAGAGGTATCAGCAAAATTGCTGCCCGGCACCAATCTTCTTTTTCCAGGACATCTGACTGTAAGTCATCGATGACAGATGACATCAGCCAGGACACACAGAAATACATGACAGAAAGTCTTGTAGAATGACACAAAACATTTTTGGCTCAAAAGTCTGAAGTCTCAGATGACACCAGGCTCAGGTACCCTAGAGACAAGACTGATAAGTGTAGAAGCTCTGTTCAGTGAGTGTCAGAGTTAGCCAGGCATAATGAAATCTCTCAGTCATGCCCACTTCCTCTCCGATAAAGCTCCCCACTGAGACAGTAGGCTCTGCTCGATGTGAGAGGGGGTCCTTGGGGCGACGCACCAGCGAGTTTGCACTTTGAGGCCTGGAAGGGCAGCTTGCAGAACTTCTCATGTAGTTCCATCAGCCGTCCTCTGCTAACCAGTTCAGAGTAGCCGTGGTCCACATAGTAAACCTGGAGGTTTAAACAAAAATAATAAAAATAAAATAAAATTAGCAAAAATAAATTAACATGGCAGCCAAGTACAGCAGGTAGTCCACCAGGCAGCGATGAGGGAAACTTTATACAGTCAAAGGTGAAACTTTGTGATTTCAAAAATGAGAGGTTGTTTCCATCAGCAATAGGTGTATTTTGAGAAACCAATGTTATGAAATGTAGCACACTACTCCGAACACTGGCGTGCTGTCAGAGACAAGATGGAGGAGATAGAATCCTCACCTTTTAACACGATTACTCACAACCGGGCTCCATTGACTTGATTGGCAATTAAGTAATTGATTCACTTCATAACTAAGACTAATCCAGAGACTGGCTGGCTAATTCATTTAGATAGCATTAGGTTTCATAGTATCACAAAGCTGTGAATCATTTTCCTATCCCCATGTGAAGATGTACCGTAAAGTGAACTGAGTCCACTGAAGATTCTGAATGCAGATGAAAAGACATAGATTTAGCTTAATATTTCGCGCAGCTCACTGCAAGAGAAACCAACTCAGGGCAACGTGAAAATATTTCATATGCCGCGTTAATAATGAGACATTTTCAACTTTTAATTTTTTCCAACCTTCTCTAATGCCTTTTCTAACACTTGAGTATTCTCAGAGTTCAGGTCACGTGAGGTTACGTAAATGATTGAAAACAGGTCAAGACCAATCATTGGCTTCAAGGGATGTTACGTGCTTCACCAACTTTCAGTTCGCCAGCCGCCTCTGGGCCACGCGTATATAGTGCAAGGCACCATCCTCTCAGTGCTTCGCTTGAAAATGGGGCCCAAAGTGTAAATATAAGAGTGAGATACTTGTATGGACTTATCTTTCAGTTTTACAGTCCTTATAACCTACAGGGATGTGCGTGTTTGATGACAGACGCACTCGTACCTTGACTTTATCGGCCATGACCTCACACACTCGAGCCCGCAGGACCTCCTCCTCCTCGGCCTTCACCGCAGCCAGCTGGCCTGCAGTGGGAGAGGTCAGCACTTTGGAGGCCTTACCTGGGCCATAAAACTCCCGCATCTGGTCTTCCAGGGCCTCCTGGGCCCGTGAATACCCTTCACCAATGTACCTGCGGGGGGCGCAACAGGTGTCAGGTGAGTCCGAGGTTAAAATAGCATTGTGCCTCTGAAATGTACTACTGCGCAAAACAGGACAAGATGCATTGTGGGGGGATGTTTTTGTGGCGAACTTTTTGAAAGTCTTAATTTTGGGAGGCCTATCCATGTTCTCCAACAGGAACCTGTTCACCTGGGACCTCATTTCTAAAAATGAGCACAAATCTCACGTTAAAGTGTCACGCAAGCAGAAAGGTAGCGCATGGCCAAAAATATCCAAATTTATTCAGTCAATGGTGCGCAAAACTGCGTGAAATTTTTACATTATAAATAACAATCAACTTGACATTTTTTATAAGTGCAAAAGTCCATTAGTTCAGCATGTGTCCGAGTCAAGTTTGTTTTTCATGAATGGCAAAAACACCAGGGGAAGTCATTTAGCCGTCCGTCAATAGCTTTCGAGTTTATTAGCGGGCTCTGACGGCGGGAGAGCAGGAACCAGGACGCGTGCGGTGGGGAGAGGTTTTTTGGGACTTGCCGGATTATGACGTTGCTGCTACTCGAGGCCTTCACCACCAGCACCGACGGGTAATCCACCGTTGGGATGTGCAGCGGAGGCACCGATTGGACACTGAGCCGGCGGCCCGCCTCTGGATCCGCCCCCTGGTTCAGGTTCTGGTCCCTCCCAGTCCGCGCGTACAGGATGGCCTTCTTGGGGTTGTTGGGCATGGGGTAGTCGATGGTGCAGATGTCGCTCAGCTGGGACAGGTCCTGGAGGGTGTGGTCGGGGAGTTTGGACTTGTAAGTCTCCAGGTAGAGTTTGGGGAGGGCTTGGGCCCACACGCCGTTACTGCGCTTCAGAAGGAGGTCGCAGAGCTTCGCCTTAATGTCGGGGGGCAGCGGTTGTGGGGGCTGAGGGCCGGGGGAGGGGCAGGGAGAGGACGGGGAGGAGGAGGAGGGGGAGGAGGAAGAGGAGGAGGAAGATGGCAGAAGGGGCGGGGTCTGGGAGAGGGGCGGGGTCGGAGTGCGGGACTTCCGGCCCTGCGCGGAGGACAGGCGAGACGGGTCTTTTGAGGGGTACAGCAGGAGCTCAGAGGGTTTACTGCTGCTTGGCTTCTCCACCTGTGGATGAACACAACGCTTCGGTCACAGGGAGCCGACATAAGCAGCCATGAACACACAGGCCAACAGATACGCACAGACAGACACACAGACACACTGGCAGGCAGAGTTTCACGCACAAACCAACATACAGGCAGATTCAGAGGCAGGCAGACACAGACTGGCAGACAAAAACTAGCAGGCAGACACAGTAACAGACAAGCAGATACAGACAGTCTTCAGATATAGACAGACAGCAGACAGATGCAATAACAGGCAGGCAGAATAAAAACAAAGGCACCGACAAATACAAACAGACGACACACAGACGGACAGACATCAGGCAGATGCCCAAACAGGCCAACAGACAGAAACAGAGGGACTTGCAGATATTTATCACAATCAGAGGTGATAAACAGAATAGCAAAAATCGCCAAGGGAACAAATACTCTTTCACAGCAGTGAACAGATTCAGACAGACAGACAGACAGACAGGGCACAGGCAGCCTCAGTACTCACGGTGCAGATGTCGGACCACTGCTCCAGATCTTTCAGTGCTTCGGCAGGAAACTCCTCTTTGTAAAGCTCCCGATACAGACGGGGCAGCTTGGATACCCACAATCCATTGCTGTGCTTGTTGAGCACCTCTCTGACCCGGCTGCGGACCGTCTGCGGGTCGTACCCTCCGCTGGGCTGTGGAGTTCTGGCCTTGGTCGGCCCGGTGCTCCCTGCAGGAGCTGAGAGAGAAAGAGTGTGGTCTGTTCTCAGGAAGAGCCACAAGATATCAAGCCTTTGTTTCATAGAAGACATTACAACTCGGTTTCACAGTAAAAGCATCTCCTCAAGGCCGTCTTCCACTTTCATGAGAGAACCGCAAAATGGCCCCACATGCTGACGATGGGCCCATTTTTGGAAATGTTTTTGCCACATCAATGGCTAAGAACTCAGTTCCTTGTAGCATCCTGATTAATGTGGGGTCTCGCACAAGACCACAAGATGGAGGTCACGACACGGGCAACTGCCCTGTAATCGGGCTGGACAAAGGGGAGGGTGTGTGTGTGTTGCATGTGTGTTTGTTTGTGGGAGGAGGTGGAGATGGATTTATAGAGACCTGAATCTTCACTCGCCTGGGGCCCCAGTCTGGGACCTCTAATCCCACACATCAGGGGGGTCCACACCTTGTGCAGGTGAGCGAAAAGGGGCTCCAACTACAACGCCAAACTTAAAAACTAAAGGCACTCCGAGAGTGCAAACCTCCGCCAAGGCAGCACAGTCGAAATCTTGCTGAGTGAACATGGCTCATAAGAAATTTAAGGATAGGTTCCGTCCCTGATGCAAGACCAATCAACCCACAAAATGTGAGTGATATCACAGGGAGCGAAGTTCAGTTATCGAATGTCTTAGGATTTCAAGATGGCCGCCATGGCAGCCATATTGTTTGACCGATCGCGTCCACCCTGATGCAATAGCAACACCTCCTTGGCAGAAGTAACCAGCAGCTAGCATTGCGTCACAATGCCAAGTAATGCTTACAGTTTAGTGCCGAGTCAGCATGAAATCAGCTCACCTGAGGGGCAATCTGGGACAACAGTGTCCCACGGGAAAGAGCCAATTTAAAATTAGGAAAAATAAAATTGGTGAAGAAAATGCGGCCTGTCAAACCATGTCAGCTCCACAGGATGGGCAGGGGGACACACCCAGGGTTCTGCTGAGAATGTCCTTACACGAACCGCACCGTACATCAACCAGCCTGGGATTTCAGCACAAACTGTGCTATTCATAATTAGGAGAAAAAATCAGACCCAGAGCAACCCAGGAGGACACAGAGGCCACCCTATTCTAGGTAGCTAATTAGCTGCACGATCCTTGGAAACAGCAACTAAAGAGTGTTGCTCCTGGGGTGGTCCAGAGCCAATGAAAAAGTGTAATCCCAGAGCATGATGCTGCTAGATGAGTCCACCATTAAAAAAACAACATCAACACCCCCCCCAGTCCAGCAACTTCCTTCCTTCCGCAATTTTCTCCCACACCATCTCTCTCTCTCTCTCTCTCGCTCTCCCGGAATCACACTTTCTCATACGTCACACCCGCTCCACCAAACACACCTCCAGTTTCACCTACACATCTGTCGCCAACCCCACTCTCCTACGTCATTTCTCCGCCCCTCATAAACTCACCGCCGCTCGACTGCGGGTTCCTGTACAGGTGAGACTGCACTTCCTTCTGAAACCTGGGGGGCAGCGTCATTCTCTTCTCCGGCCTAAAAAACAAGAGCAGCGGCTCAGTCTGAGACGGAGAGGGAGGCGTTTCAGAAATTTTACCCCTCTAATCCGCCGCTCGTTTATTTCAGAGTTCCAGTTTTTTCAGGTGGACCCAAGCAAAGCGGGGAAAATACACAAAACAAAGGCGTGCTGCGATTTCAAATAAACAGAGCCGAGAAGCATAATAATCACAAGAACACAAAAACACTGGATGCTTAAGCTGAAATTCAATGAACCACATGTCAAAGTTCTGAATGTTCCGGAGAGTTCCTTAATCAGACCTCAGCCTGCTGAACCCTCAGCTCACTCTTAACAATTTACCTGTGTGTGAAAAACAGAAACACATGATCACCGCCTCCTCAAAGCACAGGCCAGAGGTCATTCACTGTCTGGGGTCAGGCGTCACGATGATGATAAACGGCTAATCTTACACAGTTCGCTCTGACTGCAGCAGGAGCGCACGTGCAGAATTAATACATGCAAGTGGGCGAAGAGGCACAAACGCAACAGCACACACACACTTCAGAGACAGAACACACACCCACACACTTACGGAGGTATATTCCTCAGGAATGAGGACGGGCAGCGGTGGGCTCTGCCGATCACAGAACTCAATCTCTGTATTACTGACACCCACGCAGCACTGACACAGATTCACAGCTCCAGACACTTCCGAACCAAAGCCCTGACAGAGCACAGACTGCTGAGGCTGACTGAGAATATCAAACAACTCCAGACCCATTTACCCATAATGCCCCGCTGGGCCCCCGTCACTGAGAACTGGGCCCCACTGTATCGACATCTACATTACTCTAAACACGGTCGGGCATGACAAGTGGAACAGAATACGTTCCACGCCATTCATTCTCTCGCCTACCATTCCCAAAACAAATGAGACTGATAAACGGCTGATTTCCGCTTATCATTTTTGAAAAGTAATACACCTCAGCTGAACAATCGCCCAACTAATACTCAGTGAAAGCAAAGGAGAAAGTCATCATGGAGAAAGACTCTGTGACACCAGAATAAAATTTCTCAATTTAAACATTTCATATGTTGTCTTTGCACTATTTTCGATTAAATATATGATTTAAATGATTTGCAAATCGTTGCATTGCTTTTATTTAAATTTTACACAGCGTCCCAACCTTTCTGAAAATGGGCTTGCGCTAAATTAACGCGCACCTCGTGCCAGTCATTGCAGCCAAACACCTCCCCATATCTCTGACACTGAGGTCAACCCCTCATTGCACTTCTACTTCTGATACATACGTTTATAAATTAGTTTATTACCCCGCCCCACCTGAAAGGTGAGGGCAAGGGGTATTGTTCTTGATTCGGTTTGTTTCTGTGTTTGTTTGTGTGTTTGTGCGTTTATTTCTGTGTTTGTTTGTTAACACTCTAGTGGCAAAACTAATGGGCACATTCACCCCAAATTCGGTACAGGGATTGCCACTGACCCAGAATAAATCCTCATTGAATTTCTTGCAAGTAGGTGAAAGTATGTGCGAGAGGCGGGGTTTGTTGTGCCTGGCACCACTTGTTATAATTTATTTTGGCGTGTGTCTCCCTCTGTTTGTTGTGGCCTGTGAGTCAGCCATGGCAGTCCATCCCCTTTAACTGCGTTTAGCCTGGCCTTCCCATTGGTTAGATTGATGCAACAAAGTGCTGCACAGGAATGCAGACTTTGCCAAAACCCCCCACCCCCTTTAAGGGAACTCCAGAGGCTTGGCCCCTCCCATCCCCGGCCCATTCCCCCACATCAAAGGTGAAAAGACAGAGCCGTTCTTCCCTGCCTGACTCCGCCCGACGCCTTTCCAGCTGTGATATTATTGCACATTACATTAAAAAAGGTACTGGCCAAAGCCTCATTCCAAACACATCATTTTTATGTTGGTATCGGAAATATCTAAACGATAATCACCCGTGCTACGGACAAGCGCAGCTCAATTTCCATAATTGGTCAGCAAATCATCACCACAATGATGCGAATAAGTGCAGAGACAGAAATGGAAGCAGTCTGTTGTAGCGTTAGCCTCAACGCTCCTCTGCCGCTAGGCTAAGCTAAACTACGGAATTCCCTTCAGGTAAGCAGTGTGCTGCAAAACTAGGGGGATGCTGATTCCCATTAAGAGAGATTCCCATTAATCTGTCCATCAACCCACTTTCACCCTGCTTATTCGCGGTTAGGACGGCGGAGGGGCGGAGTCCTGTCCCAGCATTCTTTGGGTTGGAGACAGAAGTACTCCACTATCTAGCTGCCAATCCATTGCAGGGCACAGTCTTACAAGCTAATTCACAAACACTCATGACTACGGGGAACTTGGCGTCTCCACAAGCCTAACGTGTCTCTGGACTGTCAGAGGACACGGACAAAGCCGGGGGATACAGACAGGAACACAGGGAGAGATCCACCCACAGCTGGAAAAAATCAAGAAGGACTGACTTCAAAAGCTCCACTCGCCCTGTACTATATCGCACAACCTGATACCACAGAGTAAGTGTTGTTTCGAGATCAATGAAACCGTGTTCATTCCGTATAGTTCCCTGAGAGCTGGGACATAATCTCTACGGACCGGGACCTAAATGCAGGATCTGTTCTGCATTCTCACCGCAGACAGTGCTATTAAATGAAAGCAGAGTTAAAGCAGTGGAAGCTGCTGAGCTGAAAATAGGTCACCCACAGAGCATCCCTTGAAACTACAGATTGATTTTGACTGGTTTACAACCATTTATTTAAATTAATAAAACAAACTTTTTTGGAGTTCTTTGTGGAAATCATTTGATTTGAAATGAGCGGATATACTCAATAAACAATAAAATTCACAAGTTAAAGCATCAAAAAAATGTGTTGCTGTGAAGCTTTCAATATAATAACGAGTGAGTCGACTTCAAATCACTCCTTTTTCATGTGAATTTGCATTTTTGATCGAGCCTTTTCGATTAAGGCTCCAAGACTCTGGAACAGCCTCCCAAACAATATTGGAAATGCTGAGTCTTTCTGGTCTTTTAAATCTCTTTTAAAGACTCATTGTTTTAGCCTTGCTTTTGCTGATTTTATGGTTTAAATTCTTTTATTGTATAGGTGTGTTTTCATGTGTGTCTCCTTTTATTATCTTAATTCTTCTTATTTTGATGTTTAATTCCCTACTTTCCCCATTTTGTTTTATTGCTTTTATGTACATGTATTTTTGTGCTTGTGAAGCACTTTGTGCTGTATTGCTAGAAAGGTGCTATATAAATACATTTATTTAATATATATTTCATATTGAGCCAGGACGTTCAGAATTGGATTTGTGAATCAGGAATACTGATTACTAAATTCAAATCTCATGAAAAACCAGGCGCTAATACACTAATAAACAGCAGAGGGCACCAACGGGACTCACTGACAGGACACCGAGCTCCACCTTTCTGAAGCTCCACCTAATCCGAAACAATCCCTGCATTACACCTGTTCGCCACACCTAACATGGCATCCAGCCAGGGCCTGAGTGGCCAGCACAGCTTTCTCGTTAAACAAAGCCACACAACACTGACCGCCACACCTTCAACGAGAGATGGGCCGTCAGAGCGCTCTGCTAACTGAGGCCAACTGCTGATTCGCTCAGTCTACCACAGGGAGCGAACACAACATGTCTGCCGTTATCCCCCGACGTGGACAATTTACCCATTGTTTTTCCCCCCGCCCTCCCGCATTTCCTGGGCCGGGGGGTCTAGATGATACAGATAGCAGTCTGGTGATGTCAGCGCTTTTTCTGACTGGACTAGGTTGGGGGGGGGGGAGCAATCGTTAGCTCTGGTGCTGGTCCGGTATGCTGAATAAGCACCGTGCGCGCACGCACAGGCACACACACACACACACATAGCACATTAAGCATCGGTCAGCACTTACTTGTCGGTGGCAGTAGAGGGTTTCCTCATCTGTGCACCAGGGGCTCTGCCCTGGGGAGGTGTGTCCATCTTCCCGTTAGACTGACTGTCCCTCCTGTTGGGCAGTCGATGGTCCCCCAGCCCCCCGGCACGGCCCCCGGGAGCCGTATGTGCTCCCCTATGGGAGGACCGGCCCATGTGGTCAGGCTGCCGCAGGGACGTCCTGGGTTTGGCTGTGAGTTTGAGACGTGGGGACAATAAAAGGACATTCAGTCACAGGATTCCTCACTCTAAACTTGCGATGGCCAGTAGCACACACCTGCCGTGCCCGGCTGCAGTGTAGACCCTGCTCTGCTCTTGGGTAGAGCACTGCCAGCTGTTGAGAAAATTATGCATTGCCACTGGGTGCAGTATAATTGCATACAGCGTCCTGCGCTACTATTGACACCCAAGGTAAATACGAACTAAATCTTCTAAGATTTTCTGGGGACACCATTAATTGTGGCATAAACGTTTTTGGGGATAATATTTATTTTAAAGGGATAGTCCACCCAAAAACTATAATTTTTATATCAATTACTCACCATTAGATGTCCTGAACGGAAAAAGTTGCTTTTCACCTGGCGCAACTTTATGGCCACTGGAGAGTTTTGAAAAATTATCAAAATTCCTTTTTAACTGGAAGCAAATGGGATCACCCAGGAGCAACGGTAAAAAGTCCACAAAACATCTGTTGACAAACTTTCAAACTATCGTCGCACGCATCGTCCAGTATAATCTGCTTTTTCCACTCATATCCTCAGAACTCCAGAAATGCGGTTATTTTTCGCTAAAAATAATAAAATACCACAGTTATTCTACAAGTAAGTGCCTGCATTCAATGGGAGTCCCGCCTCCTGGCTCGTTCCCGAGAGAGGCGTGTTTCAAAAACTTTATTAGTCTCTGGGAACGAACCGGGAGGTGGGACTTCCGTTGAATGCGCAAGCTTACTTGTAGCATGACTGTGCTATTTCATCATTTTTAGCGAAAAATAACTGCGTTTCTAGAGTTCTCAGGATTCAAGTTAACAACTTCGTCCATTTGCGACATCTCATGGTGAGTAATTGATATACAAATTATAGTTTTTGGGTGGACTATCCCTTTAAGAAAAGAACAGTTTATTCCTTCAATTGCTTTAAATGCGTGGTTAGATTTTTGTAAACAAATTATTGAATAAAAGATTTGGAGGTTTATCAACCATATTTTGCATAGCACAGCCAACATTTACCAAGGGCACCAATATCGGTAAAGGGCCCTGTAAGTGCATCGCAGGCACACCGGCACACCATAAAACCGCAATCACTAATGTATATGGTCTGAGAATCACCAATACAAGGATAAAACCCTAATCTTAATAAAAAAAAAACTGATATCAAAGACATCAAACCAATGATGGGAACAACCGAAAAACAAAGAACAACTCAATGATAGCAACGATAGCCTGCCACAGCTGCATACGCCCTATTAGTTGGTCTTCGGCCCCCAAATACAACTGACCTTCTGAGTCCTTGAATTTTGACCCGATGACCTCCAATCAGTTGATCTTTGTCCTCCAAATACAACTTACCCTCTGTGACCTTTTACCTTTAACCCAATGGCCTCCAAGGCACGATCAGTCAAGCTATTCTCTGTGGGGAGTCACCCGGTCAGATTTGGGTAAAAATCCCTCCATTCCTTCAATAGATTAAACGCGAACAAGACATTCGTGAGGGATGCTGTGACAGACACACGTGCAGACTGACCCCCCGGACAACACTACGCCTCCCTCTGGCAGAATAACACATACAGCACAAGCATTGCTACTGAAATCACTGCAAGTAAATCATCTAAAGCATTGATATCCCCACAATATTGACCCAGCAGCTCGTGCAGATAATTGATATCAAACTGGAAACAACAACAACTTGGACAAATTAACAACACAAAACAAAACCAAATAATTTTCCTCTGCCAGACCCAAGTACCAGAAGCTTTCATTTTTATCGTACAAACGCTGTGAATGAGAACACAAAATATTTCCACTGAAGGGCAACACTGCGAAAGGAAAGTGGCAACCAGACGCTTGTTGCAATCATTCGGGCCGTTAATGCCACTTCACACGGCCCATTGGCACTGAGGTGCAGACATTTACTCGCAGTGAAATATTCCACCATTTTAACTATCCAGCTACATCCATCACTCTTCATACTGCTGACTCAATGACAGCTTAAACTGTGCGAATGAGCCGCAGCCATAATGAGGAAGCCCTGAGGGACCTCATCGATGACGTCATCACACCTCTTCCAGCAGGGAACATGGTGACAGCACCGTTATGTGCAGTTAGCGGGCAGGCAATACTACCCTGATTAAAACAAAGGTCACAAGCTGACGACATATCCTTCCGGCCCTGCAATCTCTTCATTTAACTAATGACGGAAAAAGTAAAAATCTCAGAAATCCCATGATATCAAAAGGCACCAGTCTAGGAACGGATTAATGAGCACAGGAAGTTTCGTCAAAAAATACTGAATGGTATTTGATTTCCTGCTCCAGAAACGAAATGAATACAGACACAAAGACAGACATACTGATGACAATAACCTCCACATTATAAGCCGGGGGAACAATAACAAGTCGACATGGTCAACAACATCCCCCGCCAATCGTGTGCTTCTTATTTTCGAACTCCATCAAGGCCTTTTTAGTCTGAAGCAACACACCAAATTTGGTACCTGTATCTGTAGTAGTTTCTGAGAAAAGCTGTCCCCTTTATCTTGGACGGATAGACAGACGCACGGAAGGACGGACAGACAGACGGAGGTCAAACCTATATCCCCCTCCCACTTCGTGTTAGCGGGGAATAATAATGAATAAAATCATGCCATGAGCTGAAGATGAACTTCGGTTATTCCCAAACAGGACACCAGAGGCTCCTAAAAGTGCAGGATTCACTTCTCCGCATTTGTGCCAGAATTTACTACAGGCCGAACCCCCCTTCATCGTGTACAACAGGTGTTTTCACAAGTGAGCAGAGAGAGAGAATGAGCTATGAGCCAGTTTTACAGACAAATATTCAGTCACTTTCACTCAAAGTAAATTCTGTTAAAAATTTGAGATTCTCCACACCAAATCATTTTTTTCCAAGACTAAGGTTACTCCTCATCTGAAAAATGGCCCATAGCCTAAAATTATCCTTATTCCTTTGACTTCCCTGGGTCTGACTGCTGGGTGGAGTCATTAAGGTACAAAATCAAACACTTGCCTGACACCAAACCTTCAGCAAATTACCAATATGACACCACACCTTCAGAAAGTCACTAATACAAAACCATACCTTCACCAAGTCACTGATATGACACGATACCTTCACCAAATCACTGATCTGTTACGATGGCTTCACCAAGTCAATAATTTGACACCATTTACCTTCATCAACTCACTGATATAACATTATACCTTCGCCAACTCACAAATATGACATCATACCTTTTAATCGAACACCATAACACCGCACATTTTCTCTATCACTTGCATGACATCACACCCTCGCTCAGTCACTGACAGGACAACAGACCGCCGCAGAATCACAATCATGACAGCATAAATTTCACTAAATTGCCGATATTATCGCTCATTTTCCTCAATCACTTAAATGGATCACACTTTGACTAAATCAATAATGTCGCAAACCCTGCGTCATATAATCACTCGAGCAATATCATATGTTTCATTCAGTAACTCGCGTTGTACTGCATCAGAGAACTTCCTATTTACTTTCACGGTACTAATCATTCCCTCGATCTGTCACATGACCTCACGCCTTTCATCCTGCGCATTATGACCGACTCTTTGTCGCTGAGGATGAAGCAGACGAACTCCGCCTTCAGCTCTGTGCTTCTAGCGCTCAGTCCGAGCGATGAACAGAAACTGCCTCCCGAAGTCTGTGTCCCCGAGTTCTGCCTGAACCCCCCCACTGCCGCCGCCACAGAGCACAGCGCTCGTGCAGCAAGGTTAATGAGCACAGCCTACCTGTCAGTAGCCGGTCTCGTCCAGGCAAACTACTGAGACAGTTGGGGGGGGAGAAGGGAGGGGGGGGGTTGCGGTTCAGCCACCGTCAAAAAAAAAATCAATATGCCTTTGAGAGAAGTAAGAAATTAGAAAGAGGGAAAGAGACACTGGAGAGACAAAGTCAACATTATTTATTTACTTATTGTTTAATAAAGAAGTAAAGAAAAGTAAAGAAAAAATATCCATCCATCAGCCCGGGTCCCTCCTCCTCACCAGGGTCCATCCCAGCTGACTATGGGCGCAAGGCACGGACCCACCCCGGACAGCTCGCTAATCCACTGCAGGGTGCACACCATTCACTCACACACTCAGACTTACAGGCAACTTAGAGTCTCCAATTAGCCTAATGTGTGTCTTTAGACTGTGGGAGGAGACCCGAGCAAATACGAGGAGAACATGCAAACCCCACGCAAAAAGGATCCAGGCCAGATTCGAATCCACAACCTTCTTTCTGCAAGGCAGCAGTGTTACTGAGTGCAGCACCCCTGATGCACCTTTAGCGGTACGTCCTTTTGATGGGAGCACCTAACCGAAACCGTGATCTCCATCCACCCAAATTATAACACTTGTAGTAGACAAATACCGCAATGGAGCAATATTAAACAAGATAAGTGAGTTTAGTGTTCAGAACACATTAAGAGCCTGCTGCCATCTAATCAGTGCACACAGGGTCTTGTCATTAACAGTAATGAGCATAAAGAGACTATTAGATCTGGGTGAAAAGCCAGGGCTGCCATTGTGTTAGCATCGCTGATCGCATTATACTCACGGGGTTGTTAAATGCACAGCCTATTACTGGTGAACAGCCCACGAGCTGAGTGCCAATGCTCGCAGAACAAAGCAGCATGACAGCCACTGTAAAACACCAGCCATCCCAAGCGTGGAAAACTCACTCAACTCGACTGAATCGATTTCCCATTCGCCCCCATAAATGCACACAAAGTAAAAATAAATCAAGGAATTGCATTCCAGCACTCCATAGCCAATTCCAGAATGTTCCAGACCACACAGGATACTGCTCCTGTCCGAGCAAGCACAAAACATTCACACCATATGCCTGCCACATCACAGCAATATTATGGACATGTACCACAGTGAAAATATTGTGTGCGAGCCGGAAATCTACTTTGCTCACTCAGTAGTTCCTCTCGCGTGCAAACTTCCTGAGACGCCAGACCTACATAAAGGCACCGGGAGAGTCGTGGCCATCCCTCGGAGAGGGAAAAAAGGCTGTTTCAAAGCAGGAAGCCATGTTTAGCCACTGTTTACAACAACAATTCAATTAAATCCCACTGGCATCTCAAGACCATTTAATGATATGCTGCTTTCATTCCAAAGTATCCAAACATTTTACAGCATTTTTCAGAACCTACTCAATAGGGAAGTGACGCATCAGTAAAAATATCAAGAACTAGAGGCACTCGTAGAGTGCAAAGCTCCGCCAAGACAGCACAATCGAAATCTTCATGAGAGGGAGCATAGTTCAGTAATCGCGTGTCATTTGATTTCAAGATGGCTGCCGTGGCGGCCATATTGTTTCACTGATCGTGTTGAAAATCAATAGGTTCCATCCTTGACGTAATAGCAGTGTACCCACAAAATTTCAGACAAATCCGTGCATGACTTTTTGAGTTATGTTGTTCACAAACAGACAGACTGACAGACAGACAGCCTAACAAACAAACAGGGGCGAAAACATTACCTCCACCCCAACTTCATTGGTGGAGGTAATAAAGCATTTTGTTCATGGTATTGTCTACATGTACGAGTCAGGGCTTGGGTCAGAGTTTGTCTTGCGGGCTTACAGGGTCGAGGAGAAAAGCTTATCTGGATGCCAGAAAATCCCGTATCTCAGACAACGCTGAGATACGCTTTATAAAAAAAGCCCTAATACACACGTAACACCCGTCAGAAATAGTTTTTGCAACCAAGTTAATGAGTGCACCGTTTTTACAAGCAGTGCAACAAATAAGGCTTGAACCGAATTGTATGAGGCCCAAAATAGGATACTTGACGAATACCAAAGAGAGGAATACTCGAGATTCTTGTGATAGATTAGGAGAGAAGGACATTGTGGTGTTTGCAATGGATTTTACAGAGTTGAAAAATGGGTTGGTTTATTGTACACAGAGCTCATACACTTTTCTGCATGTGCATGCGAGATTACAGAGCACAGGACATGTCTGTTGCTGTTCGCTTTTCAAAATACTTGTCAGCATGATAAAGCAGATGATAAATATTTTCAAAAATGAGAAAAACTTTGATCAAAAGTGGAGTTTCAGCCTTTTGCCCACACATGGCAGGAGAGCAGTTACTTTTAATCACCTTCCCCGATGCCAGCGCACACTTCGCCCCACACACGTACCGTTCAGCACTGAAGGAGCGGTCAGCTTAAACCTCATCTGGCAGTTGACCAGCTGCTGACCCCCAGTCTTCCTGGACGATCGCTGGCGAGCCACCAGCTCAGCGATGTGCGCCGTCTCCTTGCAGACTGTGGCAAAGCAGATCACCTGCATTTGAGGGCCGGAGAGGAATCAGGCTCCATTATGGCTCAAAACTCCGAGAATTTGGAATTAAGGGCCGTTTTGATTACGTTGAAGAGCTAGCAGAGTTTAGTGAAATCATATTTATTCCAAATTAATCAAAGTCATTAACCATTAAAATGCCAAACATTTTTAAATACAACCATTATATTAACAGAAAAGTTAATATAAAAGTTTTATATAAGGCTCGCCCATAACATTTCCCAAAATAACAGTACAAAAAGGCTATATTATACCCCATTAAAAATTGTGATTAATGTATGAACACATTGATGAGTTCATTAAGGCAGATGAAAAGAAACAGTAAGTTGAGCACCGTAAACTTCGCCATCTCTCATAAGTAGTGCCGTTTGCAGCTACAGATACTTCCATTGGCTCAAGTGAAATGGTTCGGTAACAAAATAAACCGGCCAGTCAACTAGGTGAATGACCTTTTCATTGTGCCATTTAAAAAGTGATCTCTGTCGATAATGGCGTTCAAGCTTCATGCACAACCCCTCGATCTAAAACCCACACAAACGAGGTATGACATCCTCAATAACACAGAAAATGAAAGGCTGGTAAAGTAAAGAAGGAATTACAGTATGTTGCCACAAACTAACCAAATTAAAGCCAAAGCATAGTTTTTATAAGGACGTAGAGGGTTCAAAATAATTGAAATTCTTCCTTCTCAGAATTTCAGTGACACTATGCCAATAGGAGCTATGATTACACTTGGCAAACTATGACAAAAACCAAATGGGGTCCATGTGCCGCAAGACCACATTTTTGTTGACTAGCAGTAGCGCAACACGTGGACTCAGCCGCCAGCCTGGACTGCCATTGCGAAGTTAAGCCTTAGAGCTCCGATATTAATTCTCGATCGCTTAAAAAATGTGAAAATCTTGAGCTTTCGAAAACCTATCACGTGGCGACTAGTTGAAAAGAGCTCCCCTGCGGGAGCTTTTTTCAACAAGTTGCCACGTAACAGGTTTTCAAAAGCTCTGATTTTATTCCATTGCATCAGCGAGTGGCAAATGCTGCCTTTGGTGCTTTAAGGGTTAAGCACACTATATTGACCAGCAGACAGGTCTGCAATGTTGTCCAATAGGGAATGCTCATTAAGCCTAGACTGAGGCTCCAGGTATGTGTGGAAATCTCCTCACCTCCCCCTTTGCAGTGCGCTCCATCCTGACCACTGAGGACATACTGTCCAGATATGCATCCAGGGAGGTGAAGCCCATTTCTTTGTAAGGGATGAAGTCTCCCGTCAGATCCTTGAAGTCTGCCTGCAGCTGGGATAAGGAGACTCCGTTCTTGTTGGACTGCAGGACAGCCCGCAACATCTTCTTCAGAGCCTCCGCGTCAGACATCCTGCCGAACCGGAGACCGAAGGAGGAGGTGCAATCAACGATCGGGCCCATAACCGCAAGCGTGTATTAAAACACTTCAGAGCAGAGCCAGCCCGATTGATAGTGTGATTAACAGCTTTGATAAGGAAATAACATTATTGGCCTGTCGTTGATGATGGAAAACCTCAAGTCAAATTAAGAATGTGAAAATTACATGTACAAGAAGGATATTCCCATTCTTTGATGGCAGAATTCTTCCATATGTGGAAGCAATATGCCGCATTTTGTCAAAACCATGCCATGAAAAAGTATTTGCCCGCTTCCTGATTTCTTTTTTTTTTCCATACAGTGGCTCCAATAAGTATTTGTACACTACTTGAAAATTCGACTACATAACAGCTTTTGTATATTCGGCTAAATGCTTGCTACTGTGTGTAAAAGTGATGAAAATATTTGATAATCAATATGTTTTAAACAAATATTTAATGTCAAAATGGCATATTTGGTCAGAAAGGCGATTATCTGACCCAATAAGTATCTGTACAGTTCCATTAGTGAGTCACAAAACTTATAATACTCACCCAAAATTGACTCAAGATGTTTACAGGACATGGTTGACTCACTTGGTCTGATTTGGTCAAGCGTGACCATACTGGACACCCCCTCTGTACACAGACTGGCCTATGTAAATGGCCTGACCATGCCCATAATGTATTCCTGTGATATATGGCTAAGACAGGCGAGATACCCCGTCGAATGCGGGAGCAAATCATTCAGGTACATAAAGAAGGCCAAAGCACCAGACAAATTGGAACTCGGCTATCGTTACGCCACACGGCCGTGCAGTACATCATCAAGAAGTACAAACAGTCTGAACGCATAGCCAATGCAGCCAGGAAAGGACGTCCCAGGAAGACCAGCCTGTGCACTGACCGGTACATCTCCCTGCTGGTACAGAGGGAGAGACAGTCCTCGGCCTCCAGTCTTGCCACCAAAGTGGAGGAAGCAACTGGAAGCCATGTTTGTGCCCAGGCCATCCGTAACCGACTCCATGAAGTACAGTAGTGTACAAATACTTATTGGAGCAACTGTAAATCCTTATTTTTTGAAGATTGGTATGAGAGGAATATATGGTCTATAGTTGACTTGATGGACACGAATGGCAATTTCTTAACTTATGAACAATTCTGTATGAAATATACAGTGGCTCCAATAAGTATTTGTACACTACTGTACTTCATGGAGTCGGTTACGGATGGCCTGGGCACAAACATGGCTTCCAGTTGCTTCCTCCACTTTGGTGGCAAGACTGGAGGCCGAGGACTGTCTCTCCCTCTGTACCAGCTGGGAGATGTACCGGTCAGTGAGCAGGCTGGTCTTCCTGGGACGTCCTTTCCTAGCTGCATTGGCTAAGTGTTCAGACTGTTTGTACTTCTTGATGATGTACTGCACGGCCGTGTGGTGTAACGATAGCCGAGTTCCAATTTTTCTGGTGCTTTGGCCTTCTTTATGTAGCTGAATGATTTGCTCCCGCATTCGACGGGGTATCACGCCTGTCTTAGCCATATATCACAGGAATACCTTATGGGCATGGTCAGGCCATTTACATAGGCCAGTCTGTGTACAGAGGGAGTGTCCAGTCTGGTCACGCTTGACCAAATCAGACTAAGTGAGTCAACCATGTCCTGTAAACATCTTGAGTCAGTTTTAGGTGAGTATTATAAGTTTTGTGACTCACTAATGGAACTGTACAGATACTTATTGGGTCAGATAATCGCCTTTCTGACCAAATATGCCATTTTGACATTAAATATTTGTTTAAAACATTTTGATTATCAAATATTTTAATCACTTTTACATACAATAGCAAGCATTTAGCCGAATATACAAAAGCTGGTATGTAGTCGAATTTTCAAGTAGTGTACAAATGCTTATTGGAGCCACTGTATTTGTCACACTTAAATGTTTCAAATCATTAAACAAATTTTAATATTAGACAAAGATAACCCAAGTAAATACAAAAGGCAGTTTTTAAATGATGATATCATTTATTGAAGGAAAAAAGCTATCCAAATCTACCTGACCCTATGTGAAAAATTTATTTTATATTAGCCTACTTCACCTTCTCGGACGGGTTCTATTTACGTGGTTCCTTGACTCAACAGGTCTGGCAGTGATCAGGCCTGGTCGTGGCTGGAGAAGCTAAACAAAAAAAAAAAGTTGTTAATCAGAGTTAATTCATGATTTAACGGGGAGGGGGGGAGGGGCCAGGGTGGGTTTGGATAGCTTTTTTCCCCCCGGTAAAAAAAAATTATCATTTAAAAACTGCATTTTGTATTTACTCCGGTTATCTTTATATAATCTTACAATTTGTTTGATGATCTGAAACATTTAATAGTGACATATATGTAAAAAATAAGAAATCAGGAAGGAGGCAAACACTTTTTCACGGCGCTGTATAGGGCACAATTCACTTTCGATTTCCTGATGTAACCATCTGATGGGAGGGGGGGGGGGGGGGGGGGGTGTGCTATCTTACAAAATCCCCTGGTGTTCCCGTGCGTCATCACGGAGCTTCAAAGATCGCATCTTTCATTCTTCTAGGCCAAATATAAATAATAATAATAATAATAATAATAATAATAATAATAATAATGATAGATAGATAGATAGATAGATAGATAGATAGATAGATAGAATGCTCTCATCTAGGCCTAATGAATTGATGGTTACCCAATTTAATTTGTATTTGGTCACTTGGCCAAACTTCTCGATCGTGACCATAACGTACATAAAAGAGGCATCTGTCCATGCATGGCCTTCCTGAGTCCTGACTAACCACTTTCAAACCACTAAATTTCGGTACTGAGCTCCTCTCATTTCTCAATTACTTCATCCTAACCTGTTAGTCCGATTCAAACACTCTTGCATCCCATGATTCAGTAAAAAACGACCATATCATGCAAGTTAAAGTTACAGACCTGCTCAATGATTTGTATGTGTGTGTGTGTGTGTGTGTCTTGGCTGGGCGTCTGCCGACGGATCACTTGCCAATCGGGATTTTTTTTTTTTTACCAATGAGGTGACTTCAAGTTAGCGGAGAGGTCCAGGAATCGGGGCATTTTCAGTTTCGATTACATTTAATCGAGTCAGTCTAGGCTTTATGGGCGGTGCCAAAGCTATCGCCGGCAAAACTGTGAAGTGTCCCCTCATCTCTGAGCTCAGCTTGCAAAATTGATTGGACAGACATTGTATTTTACACGGTGTTCATTATCACTAACAGGAAGTCATTGCACCCAGGCAACACGAACGCACGCACAGCCTTCGAGGTGCCAGACACAGGCATCGCTGCCGAGTTTTCTAGATCGCTCGCAGGCTAACGAGTTACCGCACTTGTGGGCAGCGCTGAACTACTTTTGGTGGCTCAGACGGTGATGTAATGCAATGTTATCGCGCCGGCTAAGTCAGCTCAATCGTGGCCAAATCCGCCAGACAAGCGGGGCGATGGTACCCGCTCGGGTATTTCGCTAATGCATTGGTCTAAAGCCGCTTTCACACCGGACGCGAAACGAATTTTCCGCGCGACAGATTACATTCAAAGTCAATGCAAAGACGCGACGCGTGTATTCGCGTCTTTGCATTGACTTTGACTGTAATCTGTCGCGCGAAAAATTCGTTTCGCGTCCGGTGTGAAAGCAGCTTAACTATTTAACCATGAGATACCGAATAAACAGTGATGCGCTACACAAAACCAGACGTTTATGTTCCGACATATTACTCGAGCTGCTCACTCTCCACTGAGTGGCACCAGGTCACACCCGGCTCATTCCGGATCATACTGAAAGCAAATGTGAACATATCCACGGCGAAAATAGAGCATATAAACTACACTTCAGTGTTATAACTGAAAATACATTGACCAACGATGACCACATTAACCAAACTGCGAGCGCAATCGCTCATGAGCGCAGGAATCGCTGATGTGGCTTCGCCGGATAACAGCGACAATTGTCCATGAACTCGGTCGCAAAAGAGTGTGACTCGTTAAAAGATAAAATACCAAACGCTTCGTTTTTATTACCTCGCTTTCTACGGGTGCCATACTCGGCTGCAAAATTAATCGGGCATTTTTACCTGCCTTGGATGTAGGATGACAGCCCAGATGAACTTCCCAAGGCTTGCGCTTCGTTCTTATCTCGTCTGTCGGCGTTTCCTGATAATCCAGCGTGTGGCTGGCAGGTCCGCTGAAGCTCGTCTGTGTCACTGGCGCACCGATTGGTCACAAATAAAAGGCGTCAAACCTTCTTAATGAGCGAACCAGGCGCGACAGGCATCACTCAGTCCTGTGGCCACGGCACACCACACTGCCGCACATCTGGCCGACACATTACTTCTGTTTGGCATTCCCGAATAATCTTCCTTCATGAGAGAATCCTGCTGTTTTTCTGACCACAGCTAATCACACCGAGAGGAGCCAAATAAAAAAACCATGAGGCATTGCCGATGATCATTTGCTGTGAAGATTCATCTTGAAAGGCAAGAAATGAAGAATAACAGCCGCTTTTCTTAGCAGCACTGAGCTGGCTGAAGGATAAAATCTCCTTTCGCCTGAATAACCACCTGAATTATCCACAGCAGCAAGTTGATCGCTTCATGGCTCTTGGATTTTTGATCCACTCTGAAATAATAAGAGTGAGAGTTTCTGTATGTTTGTCAGCAACACATTACTCAACCTATCATTCCCCCACATCCCAAAGATTCTCTCATAGACCTGGGTCTGGCCAGGCCATTGGAGCTAACTTTTATGTTTGTGGAGCCAGTCTGAGCAGATGTTGGCTTTGTGAAATGATGCATCATGCATCTGGAAGGCGAGACTGCGGTCATGAATGGGGGCACATTGACTGGAACAATGATTCGTTATGCTATCACACTGAGTTTGTATGTCAGGGTCTTTTTTTTTTTTGGCATCTCCATTCCCACCCGAATCTGGAATACCCAATTGGTGAGCTATGTACAAGGCTTGCTCGTATGCGACCCCCTGCTGCCAGTTCAGGAGAGTATGTCAGAGTCTAAATTGTGCCAAGAAAATTCTGTTTACACCATGCAATCGGGCCCTCCCATCTACATGTTTCAAGAGAAATTGAGATGTCCCTGATAAGGCAACACTTTTCAATTCAAATTCATCCCATTATTGTGATCAGATCATGCCAACAGCCAACAGCCATACCACAATTCGATCTGCTTCAGCTGTGTGGCTGAAGTTAAGCAAACTTGTACTTGGATGGGAGACCACTGAGGAAAACCAGGTTGCTGCTGGAAGAGGTGTTGGTGGGCCAGTAGGTGGCGATCTTCCCTCTGGCGGGACCCCAATCCCCAATGCCCCAGTACAGTGACGGGGAGTCCTGAAGGAGACGCTGTCTTTCTAATGAGACGGTAAATCGAGGACTATGACACTCTTCAATAAGAGTAGGGGGTTCTCCGGTGTCATGGCTAAAATCCCAACCTGGCTTTCGATCTGCCGCCTAATCATCCCCTGATCTAATTGGCTGTGCAATTCTTCTGTCCCTCCCCACCTCCTCCCCCAAGGCTCCCTTGAAAAAGAGATTTCAATCTCAACGGGACTTCCCTGGTTAAATAAGGGTTAACTAATAAAAAAAAGATGTGTGGGGGCTTTACCAAAACCTCATTTACATGCAAAGGAAGTGGACATTTTTAAATTCTACATATTTCACATTAACCCTTCGAGCGCTGAAATGAATTAAAAAATAAGTATAAACGTAATCATCCCAACAAGTCGCCACATGATAGGTTTTCAAAAGCTTTGATTCTGATGACTTACATCATTGGGCCGGGGTTAATAAAAATCAAGCCTTGTGACATCGCACAACATTTGATTTTTGGCATTATTTTGTTTTATATGAAAACAAACATGCCATGTATATCCAGTAAAGACATATGAATCAACATAAGCATAGACAAACGGTACTCTGTCCAAATACTGCTCTTTGAATTTAACATCAATTTTAACAAAAAATGCGTTACACTCCTGACACGTCTCCCCCCCCCCCCTCCCCTCCGCACTCCAATGAGTTTCAGTGGAGTCTTCCGTAATGGAGGGGGGAGGGGGTAAAAAAAGTGCGACAAAATGCTAACTGTGAGACAGATTTGAATTGCAGGACCCAAAAATGGAAGCTAAATACTGTCCAGTTAATTTCAAATTCAATTGAAAGTGTCAGATATTTAGAATTTTAAAATGTCTGTTCTTCCTGTACAGTCAGCAGCCCTGGCTGAAAATGTGCTGAAGGTATTGTAAAGTACCTGCTGGCAGAAAATCCAGGGTTCAAGCCATAAGGCTGTTGGAAGTTGAAAGCTTTTGATCTGGACCTGGTCCAATGATGTCTACATATGAAAAAAAAAACACCCAATGAAATCCACTTTTTTAGTCACCAAGAGAATATCCTTCCGTCAGTCTGCCCCAGGGCAGCTGTGGCTACAAAAACGTAGTTTACCACAATCAGAGTGTGAATGTGTGAGTGAATGAATAATGTATCCATTGTAAAGCATCTTTGAGTGTCCAGAAAAGCGCTATATAAAATTGATGCATTATTATTATTATTTATGCCATAATTTTTGCCAGGCCCAACAGTGATTTTGTCGACTCTGCACCATCTGTGTGAGGATTTTGAGTGAGGTTTGCAGTCTTTGTCCCGCAGGAGAGTTCTAGCCCAAAATCAGGAGAGCTAAAGCACTCAGATCTGAGCAAAAAAGGCCCTTTTAATGACCAGAGGGAGACTGGCATTTCTTCGTCAAATACGTCTTACTCAGAGTGAAAAGAAAAGACAGAAAGCACCCCGGGAGGAATATAAGGTATTTAAGTACCCCCTCATTATGTACACTGTCAGGTGTGCAGGAGTACAAAGTCATAACGAAGGCTCCAGATATAATGACAATAAATTCCATTGCAGCAAAATCCAAAGGAGAAATGAGAAGACAACAAGATAAACAAAAAAATTATATTTATGTGACAATATGCACAAAGAAATGACAAAAAAACAACAGGGATTAAAGTACGCATTTAACCATTAGGCTTCACTCTACTATGAGTGTGTATCTAATAAACCTCACTGCAGGGTAATTTCTCGTTAATGTCCTCACCTCCAGGAGACACATGGACTTCTACAAGACCCCGAAATTTTAAGAGCAATCAAAAAAAAGAAACCCTATGAATGTTAGATTTACTTAAGGGGGACCTATTTTGCTATATTTCCAAGGTTATATTTTGATCTTGGACACCCCTACAGTACTCCTGATCGATCAAAGTCAAAAATAGCCTCCTTATTTCGCTCATACTGCCATCCTCAAAAAACCCCATTTGCAGTCCATAGTGGTCTCTGCCTGAAACGCCTTATTAGGGTGGCTCTACCGTCATGGCCCCGACTCCCCAGGTGCCCACTTTCTTCCGTCTGGCCAGCTCTGTGGAGGGCGGAGTTGGGTGGGACGAGGCTGCAGAACGCAGTTTTCCGGGTCCGCCTCCCCAGAGTGAAACGTGCGACACGTTTGCCATCTGATAAAGAAGCGGCGGGCAAATTCCGACATCGAATGCTATACTTGAATAAAGGTCTAATGAAATGAACTTGTTCTAATAAACGCAGCCAGCGAAAGTGCAGGAAGCAGTGCGAAAATCTGGCAGCTCAAGCTCAAATTTGCTATCGGCAACAGTTTGCAACGGCAACAGTGGTGAGTACAGCGGTTTTTCTACACTATAGTGAGGATGCAGGGAAAGCTAGAATCCACCCCATACAGGCACATTTGTAGAATGGGTCGACATGCTCAAGTGTAGACCGAAGACCTTAGAAATCTGGTGGGTCTGAATTTAGAGGGAAACATGGACAGTGAGGAGCTAAAAGTGGACCAACAGCTTTATGGACTGCTTCGGTGTATTTTATAAGGACCAGCTGGTTCGTGTGCATAACTGTGGTGTGTCGTTAGCGTCGAGTAACAAACAGCTTCTGCGCTGGTGTATGACGAAGGGGCGAAAGCTCCAGGCTAAATGGCCTTTTCGGAAATTGCCCGTGGTAATGGTTTACTCATTGCGTTGGAATGACTAGCGTTTCCTCGCGGAGAATGGGCACATTATGGATAGTGCACGAGAACTAGATAGAGCTACGGTTATGTTATGAGCATAATACAGGTTTTACAGACCAAAAGTTCAGTTTGCGTGAACCGTTTCTTATGTGAAGCTAGTGAATCGATAACTTTTACAGGAAAGAATTTAATATTCTTTTCATCGGTCGTGGATAAGTAGAGCTATCGTTTCAGAAGCACCCAAAAATGCACCCCAAGCTCTGCAAAACCAACGTCTGGTTTAACTGCAGCCCAACTCAGCAGACACATACAGCGCCTCTCCAGTTAGCTTCCACTGTAGTGGCTACAATCAGGCAACGTTATGATGAAACTGTCACAGTGATGCTTACCGAAGTAACACAAGCATACCGATCAGAATTGCTGCATATAAGTTAACCAGGAGCATTTTTAATTAGCAGAGCCAGCAAATTAACATGCAGTAGCTGATAAGCGGTCATGACTTTGAAAGTAATTTGTCGCGCAAAAAATTTGTTTCGCGTCCGGTGTGAAAGCGGCTTGACATGCCCTTAACGCGTGTATTCTCATCTTTGCATTGACTTTGAATTTAGACTAATCTGTCCCGCTAAAAATTTGTTTCGCATTCGATGTGAAAGCAACTTTATGGATAGTACGCGACAGCTAGAGAGAGCTCTGGTTATGTTATGAACATAATATAGGTTTTACAGACCGTAAGTTCTGTTAGCATGAACAATTTGCTTATTTGGAGCTAGCGAATCGATCACTTCTACAGAAAATAATTACCTATATAATCTCTGCCTTTTTCGGCTTTTTATTAGCCACAACGACTTCAAAAGGGGGATGAAATTATGTCACAATAGTGCAGAGAAATCATTTGTTAGAGGAGACACGGTTTCGCATTACTTTCACGGGAGCACCAGAGAGCTTGCTCAGACATTTGTGATAGGGATCCGGCTGATCCCTGTCATAGATAAGTAAAGCGATCACAAGCAGCCGTAACCGAACCCAAACACGTATCCCAAGCACTGCAAAACCTACGTCTTGTCTAACTGTGCTTTTTTCAGCCGAACTTTGCTGTCACATACAGCACCTTTTCGGTAAGCTTCAACTGTAGTGGCTACAGTCGGGCAAGGTTATGATGAAACTGCCACATTGATGCTTACCAAAGTAACACAAGCATACTGATCAGAATTATTGCATATACGTTAACCAGGGGCATTTTTAATTAGCACGGCACGCGAACTAACATGCAGTAGCAGGTAACGGAGCGGTCATAACAACCACAGTGACAAACCCTTGCAATTCAGGTTTTACAGACAGCAAGTTCCGTTACTGTGGACAGTTGTACCAAGCATCCAAATTACAAACAAGTATTAAAAGTTAGCTTCAAATGAGGTTTATGTTCACACACCTTCTGTTGAAATTCCCGATATTACTCTTGCATATTTAGGACACAAACATTAGCAACAGTAACTTGGCTACTGTAGTCGCTGTGCTACAGCCACAATCAACTGGCTATCACATCAGGTTGGCTTATTCAGTAAAAGCAACTTACAGCTTCTGTGTCTGTGAGTCACGGACAGTCGCGACAGATACAGGCTTTATCTTCAGATATTTTACAAAGCCTGCGTTTGAGGCCAGTTGTTAGTGCTAACTATCGCTAGTGGTCCTACTAGCCACCCGTAACATGTTAGCTTCACTTACATTATTTGCTGTTATATCGTTACTTACAGCTTGTGGCTCCGGGCGCTTGATTGATGCAGCTGCTTCAGGTTTGAGAAGCAGCTGAAACGCTTATCCTGTGTCGAATTACATTCAGCAGCTTACATTCCCTTTGGCCACGGCAATTTGCTGCCAGCAAACAAAAAGCTACCCACTGATTTCTGGTGGCATCGTCTTTTGGAAGAGAAAAAGGTGTTTTTCTTCATGTCCAAAAGTAAACAGACAAGCAGCTTTGAGAGAGATACTGACAAAATTGCACCTCAAATGATCTGCGGTTCTTCTTTTATATTTCCAAAAGTGTAGATGCTACTAAGGCATAGTATGATCTGCCGTTTTTAGTGCCTGCTAGAATAGTTTCCGGTGTGGGCAGGTCCAGCACTGTGATTGGCTCTGGCAAGGTCTGTACCAATTGGACGGCACAACCTGACGTGTGGTTTTGCCCAGATCTCGCGAAGATCTCGGGAGGAGCTGTTCAGAGAGGAAATCACGTTCACTACATCACGTTCTTGGATCACGGCAAAACCCCTGTATCTTATGTTTAGAAACTTTTCAGAGGTTGAGTATGGACAACCAACATTATAACATTACTAATATGTATTAAAAGAAGGATCAGTATAATAGGTCCCCTTTAATAATGTTTTGTCAATTGGTTCCACAAAACTGAGTAAAGTATATTCCACTCAATGCAATTAATTAAACTGGCCAAAAATATTAAAAGTCAAATAAAGGTTATGCAAAGCTATTGCAGAGAACCAGTTGACATAACGTTAAGTAAATATAACACTTCATCGGGTTTAATTTTCTTGACTGAGGAAACAGAGTCATGGTTAGCGTGGACATAGTGACCTGCAATAGCGTAATCAGTAGAAGATTTTTATATCTTTTGTGTTGGAACAAAAAACACAATGTCCACAGCAATAAAACCCATTACGAGGCACCGGCAGCTAAGAGGTCTTCACCTGTGGACTTCCGTGAAACTGTGAACCACTTAGTCTTTCAATGTTACAGTACAAGACCTCCTAAAAGCGATAAGAGGAGTTTTAGAGGTAAAGTTGCACAAGGAAGGGTTGGTCAGAAGAATATGCCAATGTTTGAGGGCACTGTTTTTATTACCTAAAGCCGGGCTGAACTCAGTATGGACATCAATAAGGGGGTGCACCTGTGGCAATGTTTTTTGTAAATGGCGTTGTAATATGCTAAACTTGCCCAACATTGCTGAGTCAGGTGCGTGATATGGAAGAGCAAGTTATAATTCATTTAAAAGTTGAATATTAATGTCAAGACTTGTGAGTTCCTGATCACAGCAACCTAAACCTGCGATGCTGTGTAAATGAGTGTTTATCTCTCGGTCAGTCATCATTAATGTACATCACAGGAGCAGCATCACAGAAGTGAGTGAGTTCTGTGGGGAGTTACTACAGCTGTGATCTTTCAGTGATGCTGCAGGCCTCTCCTCCACTTCCTGTGCATGCAGTCTGATGGGGGAGTGAGGTGCTCATTTTGGTGCTGAATGAGGTCTCGCCCGAAGCCATCAGTCCGCCGTTGAATGGACGCCCTCCCCCTCCTTTGCGAGCGTCGATGTGTCCAACACCCCACGAACTCTTGTCCTCTGCAGAGCCATAACGCAGGCCAAGGTGACGGTGTCAAGCGGGGTGTGTCTGGAGGGGCGCTGGTCGGGTGCGGGCTGGCGTTTCCTCAGCAGAATCAGCTGAGGGTTCTTAAGGAGGGTGTAGACGAGCAGCCATCGACGTTTCGCCCGGCCACCTTCTGCGGATACTGGGGTACAGCAGAGGGTGAGAGTGAGTGAGTGAGTGAGTGAGTGATAATGGGGGATAATGATAGAGGAGGGGATAGTTTGAGGGGGGAGAGAAGGAGAAAGAAAGGAGAAAAAATTCAGAAAGTGATGGAGGGATGTAGTGAGAGGAGAGTGAGAGAAAAGATGTAAAGAAAAAAGATAAGGATGAACGAATGCAAACATTCCAGCTGATAAAGCTGATTCACTACGACAGTCACAACCAGAAATACCTCAGCGCTCGATCTGTCCAAATTTACAATTCAACGTAAAACTTTGGCTCTTTAAAACTGGCCAAGATGCTTTCTCTTTCATCAAAGTCACACCATCACCATCACAACTATCTGTGATCACACAAAAAAAGTTTGACTTTGTGGTACATTCAGTGGGTCTCAGTTAGTTAGAGGCCGACCGCCGCTGACACTGACCAGCTGACGTGCCGTCTGACGGGGAATAGGTCATGACGGCCCTCTCCTTCTGGGGCTCTCCTTCCAGCAGGAGGTTGCAGAAGGTTATCAGGACGGGATTGCCGTGATAATGGTCAGCGAAGATCATCCCGATCCACGTGCTGTAGCCTGAGAGGTCAGAGGGCAGAAAAATTCACCCTCCAGACTTACAAGAGGAAAGAGAGTTTTGACTACATGTTATATTACCTTGTGTATTTGGCAGACACATCTAGCCCTAGCAGCTAACAGTGCGCAAAAGTGCAGAGTCATGGCCCAATTATCAGCCCTCCCAGACCAATCAGTATATACAAAGTAAATGGAGCATCAGGAAAGTATTTAAGCAAACATTTGCCACTGCAGAGCCATAATACAACTCAGATTCACTGAGCTGACACTCACATGATGCCACAAAGCTTGTTATTAGCATCACCCAGTGACTTCATCAAAAATCAGCGCATATTGGCAGGAGGCCTAGATGACAGGCTTTCATTAAGGCAATATGTTACCAAATAAATAAAAGCATCAATTTCTTTCAAGAACAAACATTTATTATGATTCCAGCCTTTTAAATGGTGGCGGAGATGTGTTGGCACACCATTCGCTCTGCCTTGCATATGTTTCGGGTCAAAGTTTATGCCAATTGAAGAATGTATTAAGCACTTATTTGGTATTCATTTTATCCTAAACTTTATTTCAGTATGGTTATAGAGCTTAAGTAGAGGATGTATACATCAATTGGTAAGTTGTCAAACTGTTTGGGTTAAATTGCTATCTTGGATTTTTCAACTAATACGAACATCACCAAGTGCATCTGATTTAAAATGACATAAGGTGGTGTATCGTCATTCTCTGTCTGTCTTTCAGACATCGTAACCATCTTCCAATCCATTAAAAGGAGCTGTGTCGCGATTAATGCGCATGCTCAAAACTTTGAACAAAGTGAGTCTGCTCAACTGCATGTAAAAATGTACCAGTAAAGTGGTCTACCAACTGCCAATAATCAGAGAAGAAGAAGGTATTATTCCTCCGTGATGTATATTGGCAATGGAAAACCAGCTTACATTCTTCGTATCCTTCGGCTAAAGCGCTAACATAGAGCTTTGAATCCTCAAATTTCCATGGACAGCTCCTTCTAAAAAGCATAATCCTTGAGTAACTAAAATATATAAAAACCACGCAAAATGAAGACAGACAAGAATGGAAACAGATTGTGACTTGCAGTCAAGCAGATTCACTTTGTGAGGATATAGGTTCTGAGCATGCACAGAGCAGTGGTCTCACCTGGGTCCAGGGACTCGTAGCCCCTCTGCATGATGGTGCGGTCGATTCGGGAGATAAGCCAGGTGCCCAGAACGCAGCTCGTCAGCAGCCTCAGGATGCAGTTGCTCAGACCCATGATGACGTTATAGAAGAAGAAGAAGTAGTTGAAGTTGTGAAAGGCCTTCCTGCAAGGAGCGCCGAGAGACATGTTCAGTGGGAGCGCACTTACAGAGGGTCCAACAGTCCAACACACAGAGCTGGCACCTAGCAGGCACACCTCGCTGTCGTTTAGCGCCAAAACCATCCCCAGGTCCCACAGTTCATGTTTTTAAAATGGCGCAGTACCATCAAATATTCGATCAAATATTGCACTCCCTTCCTCTCCTTTTCACAATTGCTCCCAAATATCCTCCAGGTCCTGTTCGTAATCAGTTCCAAAGACAATACTGTCTAAGGCAGTGGTGTCCAATCACGTGCCACAGCAGACCGATAGTATGCAGGTTTTCATTCCAGTCTCTCAACACCAGTTAATTTGCATGCTTTCAACCAGAGAGGCCGGACTAATCAGTGAAATCAGCTGGTGTAGTCTGTGGTCAGAATGACAATATTTGCATTTTTTGTTGATTAAACCAAATACAAACAACAACAACAAAATTGAATTTTATTAGTCAATTACATCACACTCAAAGTATTGAAATTCGGGGTTACCTTTGTTGAATACTTTCCGATGATACAACAACATTAATGTTAACTTTTGAAGAAAATTCATTTATAGGCAAGTGATTGATTTCTGTCAGAAAGCCCGATTTATGAAATTACAAAAAACAATCATCAACTGCTGATATAAACATGTTAGTAATGAAGACACTGGTATACCCCAGTTTAAATCAGGTCTGTGGCCTGCAGCTGGAGTTGAGCAATTAACCCCCACTGCCTGTCCTGTGAATCCACGGAGTAACTCGCAGATCAAAGTACTTTCTCTTCACGGGAGGAAACGAACTGGGTTTCAGACGCTGGCAGTGGAGGTAGTCGTTAGTGCTTTGATTCACAAACACTAAACTCGTCAAATCAACACCCTCTGGAATAATGACAATCTCAATCAGCTAAAATCATTGTTTCCAAATCGGCTCAACAAGGGTCAAAAATCAAGCCCCAGGGCTTTAGTCCAGCATCAGAGGCCATGTCGCTGAAGCCTGCCCCATGCTGAGAACCCATCACAACCCACGGCTGCTTATTCATTAGTCAGAAGGCGCAAACGCCAACATATGCATACAAATAGGTCTGCATTTCACAGGGTCATGGATCAAACAAAGCATTTTTAAGTATTAAGTATTTGTAAGTTGTGGATAAGCCTGCCCCCTTGCACTATAATACGCAGGGGTTTGTTCCCCTCCTGAGGAGATGGGAATACATTTTGGGCAATATTACTGGATCAGTTGTTGATTTTACAATTGCAACATTTATCAGCTGTAACTCCCACTCACCATACTGAGCGTGCAGACATAGGGCTGACTAAACATCAGAATGGGTGGGATATGTGATCTAAGTTACTTTGACCACGGTATGATTTTAGGTGCCAGACTTGGTGGCTCCACAATCTGAGAGACAGCTGCCCACTGATTTTCGGGCACTGCACGTCTCAAAGAGAATGATGCGATTACAAAAATACATCCAGTGAGCAGCAGTTCTACAGCTGGAAACTGCTTAATCACAGTTATCTGATGAGAATGGTCTGAATGGTCTTGCAACCTGAAAGGTCACAAATGCTCAAATTAGTGTCTTTACGGTGTCCAGAAGGAGACTGCTGAACACACAGCGTGCCAACCCTCGAAGCAGATATTTATACCCAAAAAAGTGATAGGTGAGTATAAATATAATTCTTTTTAATGACGGTGATATTAATCATTTAACAGAACAAAACAATTATTTAACGAACACGACTACAGGACTGTATTTATATTTATGTTTCAACACACGTTCAACAGCTACCAATCCTGTTGAGCCATTAATTAATAGAACTAATGATGTAAAAATGCAGTTGACATGAAACTCCACTGGACTGTAGTTCATCAGGAGCAGGGGTCGGGCTGGCAGAAGACTATACGAGGTGTAGAGGGAAGCCACCTTGTGGCTGTATTTTGTAGCGCAAATCATGGTTAAAAAGCAAATCCCAAAGCCCTGCTCCAAATTCACACTCTTCTGAATTTTCAACAAAATATAAAGCTACATCAAAACCAGAATCATATCTTTTCTACCAATAAGCAGCAAAATGTATCCAACTGTAGAAGAATAGAAAAACTTAAAGAAAAGAAAAGAAAGACCTACCTGTTATTAAGAGCCAAAGGTTTCTGCTTATCCGCAGGGTAAATCTTGTCCTGAAGGAAGAACTTCTGAACAAGGACCAGCTGGAGGGATATCAGGGCCACAACCAGTCCAATAGTCAGACTGGGGAGAGTGGGAGAGCATTGGTGTGATGGTTCTGGACTGGGTTTGTCACTGATAACAGTGCAGTAATTCAGCAGTACTGCACATGAGCTCTCTGTACTATCAGTGCTCTTCACAACTGTTTACATCTCAGGCATCTCGTGCCCCTGACATCAGACCAACAATCCACTAATACGGCAGCACATTTACTGAAGTAATTCAAGTGAACGACCATGTAATAACTAATAATAACTACAATTAGAAAATTTGTCAAGTTAATGAATTGTTGATAGAATAATTATGTTCTTATACTAAATTGCATTTTCTGTGGCACCAAGTGTATTCGTTCCCTTAACCCTTTGAGCGCCGAATGCATTTCCAAGGAATTGAAAATGCGGTTTAAAAGAGCTCCCTGCGTGACCTCTTTTAAACAAGTTGCTACATGATAGGTTTTCAACAGCATCTGACTTTGATATCTTTCATCATTGGGCCCACAGTGCTGAAAGGGATAACCGTCTTATGTCACATTATTAGTCACGATCAACTACTTGATAATATACAATTTACAGGGTGTTAAATTTGATGAAGAGTTCACAGAATATAAAAAAACCAAGTCAGAAAAGAACTTTAACGAATGTAAATAATCTCTGCGGGTCACTGCAGATGACGGGTCCCTGTAAAATGAAAACAGTGTGATGTCCGCTGGGGTGAGGCGGTTCTGCAGCACTGTCGCTCAGCATTAGATGTTTGCGGGAGATGCTGGGCCGTTTTCTCACTCACACGATGAAGCCCAGGTTGGACAGCATGGCCAGGCCTCTGCCGCGCTGGATCGGGATGATCAGCAGGTACGTGATGAGCAGGGCGAAGAGGAACTGAACGAAGTGGATGATGAGGAAACCTGCACACGAAATCCGAGAGAAATAAAGAAAACTCACCGAGCTGTGCGAGCACATGTGCAGAATGTGATTAGAATGTTTTTTGATGATTATTACAAGACTAATGTCACATTAAGTACTGGTAACTGGAAGTCACAGATTTCTAGAGAACTGACACAGAATCATTGATATATTGTTGGGGTTCGGATCCCTGCCCCTGAGCAACAGCTCTGCATGTTTTGGATGTCTCTGTGCTCAACACACCTGATTCAAATGACTGTAATGATTGTCAAAAGCTTCATAACAGGGAAATCAGATGTTTTAGAAAAGAGAGACAACTAAAACACGCAGGACTGTGACCCTCCAGGAACAGGGTTCCCTATCCAAGCTATAGGAAAACTAACCAAAGCCCTGAATGTGACGTGCAGTGATTAATCAGCCAGGTAACCTGCAGTTTGATCACAAGAAACCTGTACGGACACATCGGCAGCAGAACAAAGGTAAATCCATTGCTTTCCTAACTTAGTCTGAGGATGCAATTACTGCTTTGACCAACAACAACTATGGATCATTTGTATAGTTGAGAGGCGATGACCACACGAGAGTCAGAGGAGGCGGTGAGACGAATAATCATTAATCAGACCCTTGTGAAAAAACTGAGGGATCAGAGGCAGAAAAACGCAGGGTAAATATCGGTGCTTCTGTCACTCGAAAGCTTGGATGAAGGAGAAGGGATTTTGGATCGACTCCGAACAGTGACTTCATATTTATGCACTTCTAAGTCACCAACTGCCTTCTTTTTTCACATTTTCCTCAATCTTCAAGTCAATATTTCAACGGCTAAATAAGAACGTGAGTATCGATTCAATCCAGCAGAGGGTAATGAAATGCCTTTTCATTTATTCACTTTCCATTTTTATTTATATTCCTGGCTCCTTCACTCAATGCCATCTTTTAGCTTTTAGGCCGTCATCATTCATTTCACATCATCAGTCTTTAATTGAGGTGCATTCTGTTCCAAAATTATAGAGAACTATATTCTTCAAACACAAAAATAACATTTACAGTACCAACATAATCAGACACCATAATGGAGAGCTGACAGATCATCTAGGGATCATAAATTTAGGAATTCTGGTCTTTTGAACCTTCAGTAAATTTTGTTTTTATTGCTCATTACTAATTATATACATTTTCATACGGTACGTCAGGTTTCTCAAATGTTTATGTCATTTGGTAACTTTCCCCGAAGAAACAAAACAACGTGAAAATGGTCTCAGTGCACAATGACAATTGCTCCCGATGTGACAAACTGAGAATCAAAGATGGATGTCCTAGAAAAGAGGAGGGTGAAATCTGCTGTACATACCCCACATAGTAAAAGCAATCTGCCAGCCCGAGTACTTTGCAATGGCAGCCTGAGAAGTGAAAAAAAGACCTTTATTCATGAGAAATTTATTTGATTTTAAGAAAAACCTGGCAGCCACGACGCTGATGATGCAGCTAATGGCAAATATCCTCTGCATTGGTAGTCTATGTTATTTGACTGAGTACTGCTTCTGATTGGCTGATGGCGCTGTCACTCACCACGCTGACAGCAGGGCTGGGGTGATGGTACCTCTCTGGCAGGAAGTTCTTCTGTCCCCGCCAGAGTCTTCTCAGATGCTTTCTATGGCAGGGACATCACAAGCGGGACACAAGAGATAACAGGAAACAGGAAGTGACAGCATGTTCTGGGCTACCCATTACCTTTAACCCCTTTGCACAAAATACTAAAAACGCCAATTTTTTACAGTTATGCATGAGCCTATTAAGGCTTTATAACACAGTATTTGTGTCACAGAGACTGTGGAAAATTATTCCTGTGAAGAAAGACATTTGAAAATTCAATCGCAGAATTGAAGGGTCCACTGGGAAAACGATCAAGGTCACTTTTCTGCTTTTTTGAGTTGCCATCATTTAAAATTTCAAAACCTCAACACTGGAAAACTAGATGGTAGTAGATGGATATTGTTTGTACCTTGATCAAGTCTGGTAATCTCTACAATGAGTAAACTTCTGAAATATTTATATCTGGTGAAGATATTGCATATTTGATAGAGCTCTGAAGTTAATAGGCCCTTGACTTTGATTGTTCTTTCATTGTAAATGATCAATATCCCAAAAGGTCAAAGCAATAGATGAACAAAAAGTGATTATTATCTTGCAGAAATACACAGTTGATTGGTTACCTGAGGTCACGTGACTTGACCCTGATCATTCTTCCAGTGTTTTGCAATAACATTGATCGTTTTGTCATTGTACACAGATATTTCAACACTGCATATTTTGGACTCTGATCATTTTATCAGCACTGATAATCTTAAGTGAAACCACCAGGAGTCTCAATATAGATGGCAGGCCTAACTCAAAATCTCAGAAATTTACCTTGATCGTTTTTCCAGTGGACCCTTCAATTATTTATGAATTAAATTTTAGAATTTATGCGTCTATATCTGCAGAGGGGTTTAAGGGCGCACTGCCCATGGTGCTTCTTTTGGTAGATGCTGAGCTCACTCAAGCCAGCAATTCAACGCCCTGATAAACATACCTGTAACATGCTAACACATGAAATGTGTACGTCACAGAAGTAAGGCTGGCAAAAATTGTTGTGGCGAGCCATGCACCTATGAAGCGAACACAGAAGACACACGAGTGGCAATTTGTTGACCGGCTCTTTGGAATTCAGAATAATTCATAAATGTATGCCAGAATTCATGCCTATAAGCAAGAGCGGCATTTTCCCATTTTTGCTTGTTTAAATAAAACTTTGTGAGAATGTGAATTTGGTACCGCGAGCGACTCGACTGAACTCCTCCATCTGGGAGACCCAGGCTGCCAGAGCGTGATCAGTGAGGTTGCAGGGAATGATAAGGTCCTTTAGCAAATCCTTCAGCACATCCAGATTGTCGAACGCATAGTCACTCAGGCTGTAGTCCGCCACTGTCATCTATGGAGCACAAGAGCATAAGCATAGCATCACAGTGACACACCGCAGGCACACAAATAGATATGGAAGTGCGGCGGCTTAAAATTCTACTACAATTTATTCGGCAGTCACATTCATATGAAGTGATGTAGCGCAGGTAGAGCCTCATTGAGAACAAATGTTAAAGCTGGAGTTTGCAATTTAAAAAAAAATCACTTTCTGTCATATTCGTTAAAACTGTTACTATGACCTGATGTGAGTGGGACGTGAGTCAGATGATCTTTGAGAAAATCTGAGTCACCTGGCTCCATCTAGTGCTTCTAATTCCTTCTGCAAGATTTCACCGCGACCGGGACAAAACAACCAATCAGAGCCAGGAGGAGTGACTGACGATGTCAATCATTTCTCGTGCACACGCAGCGGGCCGCCCCCTCCCTAGTGCTTTTAACCTGTGTCTACGTCCGGCCTCTGGTTTTTTACCGATGCAATGAATCGGGGGCGTGGCTTTGGTCAGAGACTTGAGGGGAGGGGGTGGGTTTAGAGGTGAGGCTACATTCAAATCTTGCTCGCTGTCCCAAGATTGCATACTCTAGCTTTAACATAGACCGGTTATCGTTAATTAGTTAATGTAGCGAAATACATGACAGCTATTCACAGCCATAAACATCAAGTCCAGTTCACACAGCAAAGCTTTGGCTGAGTCAATGAATCTATGACTGAAAACTGAGGACTCCAGTGTTAACGGTGCTAAAAGCACAAAACGTCCGTTTTGAGAAACACCAGGCAGTGGACTTATGTAACTATTAAAAGACACTTTCCAATCCTCTCTTCACAGAGTGTAAAAATGTGATTTAAGAACTTTCAGCACGAGGCTCTTTTATTAAAAACTGCATCAAGATCAAAATGTTATTCAACACTGTGGAGCCCGTGTGAACAGAAGAACAGGGCCTCAATAGAACAGGCTGATGGCCATACAGTGCCAGCAAACGGTAAGCAATTTTATTAGTACCTACAATATACAGGCCAATGAGAGAAATGATGGAAGTGCCAATCATCCTGTTGGGAAACCTGAAGTGGGGGTCCCAGGTGTAAACATTTCTCTGGAACCAGTTCAGCTCCTGCCTCCTGTGGAGCAACATACAAACAAAAAAATATTGGGGAAAGCAGCAGGTAGGGCCGTAACACTGAGATAGCCGTAGAGTGATATAGTGAGTGTGAAGCAGCTCTTCTGAGGAGATTAGTCAGTGAGAAGTGTGCTAATTTAGTGCAGCATTTATGGCACGTACCGCTGGGGTGAGCGGCTTAGTAAAGTCTGAACATACTGGACCTGATGACTCTGCAGCAATTGTTCCTGACCCTAGGAGGAGCAGGAGAGAGTTCATACTCATGTGAATATGAGCGGAGGGTCAATACGAGAAAAACAAAAACACCCATCAAAAGACCTCAGACAAGTGCCACACAGGACTGAAAACCAGCAGCAAATGAGAATCTGTACCCAGTGTTTGCTTCATAATGGGATTAATCTATTCACATCAATTAGCTACACAAAGGCCGTTTCACAACGGAACGGAATAACGAAACAAAAATGCGTCTATCAAAAAATGTGAAGCCATTTACCTTTATGAGCCTCAGAAAATCCAAAATTTTCCTAATTTACCGTCAACGAGTTTTCCACATTTTTTATTTGTTTTTCTATTACATGTTTTGTGTGAAATGGCCTAAAGAGTTATTAACTGGTTTCAAATACTCCACGAACTGCACCAAAACCCTTAGGAATGAAAAAGGAGGCCTTCGCCATGCCCACTGCCCCAGTTCAGCCTCACCTCAGCGCTCTCCAGCCCCAGGTGGATACGGACAGCTTTCACCAGCATGTGCACGAATCGGCCCAGCAGGAAAACCAGGCACAGAATACTGGGCCACTGCAAGATTGGCTTCTGGAACTTTCCCAGGGCCTGCCAGCGCATGGGGAAACAGCTAAATAATTAAAAGCACTCGGAGGCCCGCATGGTGCCAGGCAGTGTAGACAACAAACTGCGCCTGAGATTTCGTTTGGTCTCAAAGATTTCCGTAAATCAGGAAGGTTATCTTTGTTGTCAAGCTCATGACGTAGGACATTCGATTTTTCTAAAAAATGCCCAGGGTGACTTAAAATTTCCCTGCAACTTTCCCGTCACCTACAAGACGTTTTCTTGTGAGGTCAAGGAAACGTGAAGAGCAAAGGAAAAAGGCCGACTACTGAAGAGAACTCGGATGCAGACAGGGAGGGAAACAGTTTGTAAGACTCATAATTACGTCAGCCATGATTATGCAACCGTGATTAACATGAATTTTCTCCGTGATTCCATGGTTTTGAGCAGTACTCTATGGTTCTCTCAAAGAAACTTCTGCTATACAATTAGAATGTAGAAGAAATGTTGACCTACATTGCCAGCAGGGCAGGTCACAGTGTCCCAGAGTGTCACTATAACCCTGTAACGAAAGAGGCGACAAAGGCATGAAGAATTAATAATTAAAGACATGCCCAGTGATATTAACCTCTGAACCAGAGATGAAATGATGCTGTAGTTTTGAGGTGAAAACATTTGCCAATGAAGAAACATATTGAATGAAACATAATGAACTGCACATGAACAGCAGGTCGGAGGTGAAAAATAAATGGGTATTAAATCAAACCAAAAACTCAGTTCAGTATAGCACAAGAAGAGAAGGATATATCCCAGTCATCAAGCAAAGGCCAGATGTCAGCACAGTCTTTGCGCCGCATAAACTAATGCCAAAGAGGTCAGGATCTGTTGTTTAAATCATACAGAAATAGCTAAACCCACTGCTATTAAACCACTGTAGTGCTTACTTTTAAAATCATATAAATAATCAAGCTAATCCTGTAGTTACCACACCACTCGAGTGATGAATTTTTAAACTAAGTGAAAAGCTAGCCCCACTTCTGTCAGGCCACTGTTGTGCTTACTAAAATTATGTGAAAAATCTAGCCATGCTGCTATCGGACTACAGCAGTGGTTGCTTGTTTAACTGTTCTACCAACAACTATCACCACTAGTGCTACCACAGGCATTTACATATCAGGAGAGAAATATGCAATGATGCAGCCACAGCAGATTTCACGCCGCAGTGTAAAGCCGACCATATCAGAGTGTAGAGGAACCCCAGCACCGCTCCAGCTGCTCTGAAGGGCGTCGACAAACAGGCGAAGAACGGGAAATATGCCAAGCCCACCTCCAGCGCGCCAACCAGGTACACGATGGCTACCAGGAGACAGTGGGGTATTACATTCTTATCTCTCCTTCTCTGCCAGCAAACCCAAGTCTTTCTAATTCCAAGATAATTCATTCACAAAATTATGCAGTTCATTAACAGGTAAACATCACCAAGGAATATGGGCAGTTTCAGTTTATTTCTTAATAGAAGTGATGTGAAATTTACCACAATCCTGGCACAACACACACAACAGAACAGCTGGTGAGTTTCTCTTGTGTCATGAATCCTCAAATGCTTGCTCAGAGCAGTCACAGAAACACGTCTTTTTTTTTTTTAGCTCATTTTAAGTAAACCATCCCAGGAACTGCGCACTGTGAAGTATGAGTAAAGCTGCTGTTGAAAAGCTGAGAACAGAACGTTAAATTCACGACTTTGCGTAAAACAGACAGTAAGAGCGCGGTACCTAAAGCCCAGGTCGGTAGGTGGAAAGGTAGGTATGCCTCGGAAAACAGAAGCATGACGCTGGACGACACGGCGCCAAAGGCGAAGCCGTAAGACCATCTGTTACTAAGACTGCCGACCAGGTCCAGGGGACTGAAATTCATCACACACAGTCATTACACACAGCAGCTCTGTCTCATGCGAATATGTGAGGAGAATGTTATTAACTAAACAGTCAAGCACGGATGAAACTATGGCCACTCGTACTGAAAGCAGTACAGTGCTGCAACACTGACTTAAAATTGAATCATTGGGTTTCCAAAGGGCCCAACTTCAATGAATTAGAGGTCTGCATATCTTATAACAAAAAGGGGAACTTTCTTGTAATTTCAGAGAAAAGTACCCTAATGACACTCTCTTGTAAAGAAATAAACTAAAATATATGGGTCATAACATCAGGGCAAAATAAATAAATAAAAAGATAAATTTTTCCTTTCTTAAAAAAGAGTGTTCCTTGGAGTTGGGCCCTTTGGAAACTCAAGGATTCAACTGGGAACATACAGATCAAAAAAATCTATTTACAAACACCCAGAAAAAAAAAACTGAATCAGAAATAATTAAAAAAAAACAAAGCATAAAATCAGATGAAAAAAGTGACCTGTTATAAAATATTGTTGAAGAAACATTCATCTTCAGAAGAGCTTTTCGTTGGTGGCTTTAACAAATGTCAAGACATAACTGGCCCAAGTCTGGAAGGCACAGTAAACAGAAACCGTAACTCACAATAGGGCTTCAGTGGAATAAATTATGCTGCTGCATATTATATGTTTGCCAGTGATACGACAGCATAAAAGAAAGGTGTGTCTGCTGGCTGAGGCTCGTGCCCAGGTGATAAACACATTGTGCAAGAATGTCAGTAGCATCTGCCACCCGACTCAGGTCATGTGCATAGTGGGTTTATGACAACTCAGTGTTATATGGTCATAAAAACTGCACTCACACAACGATCCCAAAGCGACCCCTGAGAGCCGGGATCTTATTATCGAGGGCCGTCTGTTTCGCCCTCCGCTGAAGGAATGACAGCACAGCCATGATGAAGAGCTAGAACAAGAGTGGACCGCTTCGGTCAATCAAACAACCATACAATCAACTGATCTATCGATAGATTACTGAAGAAATCAATAAATTCATTAAATGTAGAATAGTTCCATCGACTCAGTTGCTCAATTAATGAAATCCTGGATCATTCAGTCAATAATTTATTCCAATGGTGATCATTCCATAACTCAATAAATCAAAATCAAACATAATCAAATATTGAATCATTCCATCAATCAATCAATAATTTCATTCAAAAACAGCACCTAAGCTGAATATACCACATAGAAAATGTGGTGAAAAGACATTTAAATTTCAAGGTCACAGGGTCAAGGTCAAAGGTTATAATTCTTAATAACCCTCAAAATGCACAGAAATGGCTTGAATGCTTTCAGTAGAGCCTAATATCCTGGCTCCACTGCGACTAGTCCCTGAGATACACTTTAAAAACAAATATGAAGGACAGGGTCAGTGTGTCACTGTCAAGTCAGCCGGAAAAACCAAACAGACATGCTCCTCCCCCTCAAGTACACTGTAGGGGTATTTGCATAAAAATTTAATAGAAAAGATTGTTATCGGATTTTTTGCCGATGGTGAGAACCGATTCAAACAAGAGCATTCAGAGGGCGCAACACCTCCGCCACGCCAAGGCAACTCTGTTTAGTTGTTTATGTTGGCTGATATAGGGTAATGTTGTATTCCACCGCCAGGTGACAGCAAAACCCAAAAGCACGCCGATTGGAAATCCAGCTCATTGGAAAGACGAAATCTCTGCCAGCAAAGCTGGATTTGAACTTTGGCTTATATCTCAGCTGTACTTTGGCCTAGATATGCCAAAATTTATCACTTTCATGTTATTTTAGTCGGCCTTACTTGCTGCACTCAGTTGCACTGGTCCAAAATGTAAAAATTATGAAGTAGCCAAATTGCCTAGAAGTAGGGGGCATTGTCAGGATTATCTTAGGGAAAGTGTGATCTGTTGAGACAAAATAAAAAAAAAATATATAGAACATTTTCCTTAACTTAAGTTGAAGTAGTTTTCTTGTTTTTTTCTTATTTATTGTTTACATTTGTAAAATTTGTGAATGCATCTAGTGGGGCGTCATGAAAAAAGTTGACATGATGTGTTAATTCCATGACAGGAGATATGTCTTGTTCCCTAAAATTAGTTTGGGGGGAAATATTGCCCGCATATATTGGTGGATATCGGAATAGGAAATTAAGAGTCGGCCAATAATGGCATATTGGATATTGACAATAAAGCCAATATTGGACATCCCTAGTACAACCTCAATTCTGAAATAGTTGGGACGAAGGGTAAATTGTGAATTAAATCAAAATGCAATGACTTTCAGATCACATAAGCCAATACGTTATTTACAATAGAGCATAGATTACATTTCAAATGTTGAAACTGAGACATTTTACATTTTTATCCACAAAATGAGCTTATTTCAAATTTTCTGGCTGCAACAGGTCTCAAAAAAGTTGGGACACAGGCAAAAAAGGGCTGAAAAAGCAAATAATATATAAGAGAATCAGCTGAAAGAACATTTAGCAAGTTATTAAGTTAACTGGCATCATGTGTATAACATGATTGGCTATAAAAGGGATGTCTTAGAGGCTGAGTCTCTCAGAAGTAAAGATGGCCAGAGGCTCTCCAACCTGTCAAGGCCTGCATAAAAAAAGTGGAATCTTTAAAAACAATGTTCCTCAACGACAAAGTGCAAAGGCTATGAAGGTCTCATCATCGACAATGCATAACATCATCAAAAGATTCAGAGAAACTGGAAAAAAACTCTGTGCGTAAGGGACAAGGCCGAAGACCTTTACTGGATGCCCATGATCTTCGGGCCCTCAGACACCACTGCATCACTCACCAGCATGATTCTGTCATTGACATTACTAAATGTAATTACGTAAAGAAACCACTGTCTGTAAACACAGTTTGCCGTGCCATCCACAGATGCCACCAAAAACTCTATCACGCAAAAAGGAAGCCATTGTTGAGCATGATCCAGTAGCGCCGCCGTGTTCTGTGGGCCAAGGCTCATTTAAAATGGACTGTAGCAAAGTGGCAAAGTGTCCTGTGGTCAGATGAGTCCAAATTTGACATTCTTGTTGAAAATCATGGGCATTGTGTCATCCGGGCTAAAGAGGAGAAAGACCACCCCTCCTGTTATCAGCATTCAATTCAAAAGCCAACATCTCCGATAGTATGGGTATGCATTAGCGCATATGGTGTGGGACACTTGCATATTTTAAAAAGCACCATAAATGCTGAAAAGTATATAAAGGTTTTAGAGCAACATATGCTCCCCTCCAGACGACATTTATTCCAGGGAAGGCCTTGTGTATTTCAGCAGGACAGTGCAAAACCACATACTGCAGCTATTACAACAGCATGGCTTCGAGGTAGAAGAGTTTGTCTGCTGAACTGGCCTGCCTGCAGTCCTGACCTTTCACCGATTGAGAACATTTGGCACATAATTAAAGGGAAAGTCCATCAACGGAGACCCAAAACTCTACAGCAGCAGAACGCCTGTATTAAACAAGAGTGGGATAAATTCCATTGGCTAAACTCAAGAAACTTGTCTCCTCAATGCCCAGACGCCTCCACTCTGTTAAAAAGAAGAGATCCCCTACATCATGGTAAACAGGCCCCTGTCCCAACTTTTTTGAGACCTGTAGCAGCCATCAAATTTAAAATGAGCTCATTTTGTGAATATAATAGAAAAATTTCTCAGTTTCAACATTTGCTGTGTTATCTCTGTTCTATAGTGAATAAAATACTGGCTGGTGTGATTTGAAAGTCAATGAGTTTTGATTTTATTCACAATTTACACTTTATCCCAACTATTTCGGAATTGGGGTTGTACATTGTTTGCAATATCGAATTGATGTCATCACTAGTTTTCACGATACAGAGATAGTGATGACTGCTAACCCGTCCAGACAGCTCGAGGATTACAATGGTCCACCCAACCTATCGGTCTGTGGACTGAAAGGTAAATCAGTTAATTAGTAAAACTTGTTTTTGCAAACACGCACGTGCTTAGTAAAAAGCAGGCACTCACAGCAGGCACGAGGGACAGATGGAGGAAAAGGTCCATGGAAATGCCATTTTCACACGTCTGATTGGCCGCACTTCTACAAGGCAGCCAGAGAAAAAAAGACCTTCCCTTAAATAAATGAATACAGCTGGATTTTCTGAAGATGTAGATGAAATTATAAACACACAAAATTACACTCATAATAGTAATGGCCCGAGACAGGCATCTCTAAAATATCTCAACATGTGGTGCGATAATTATTGTTGTGTCGTAGGCTAATCGGCATTGTGGCAGGTACAAAAGAATCATGCGAAGTACAAAGTGATATGGAGTTGAATGAAGGGCAGTATTTGAACATACATTAATCTTTAACTCATGACAACACGTAGGTCATTTCTGATATGAAAGAAAAAAAGAGTAGTTTGTTTATGAAACTGTAGCTGATTATCTTTCACTTTAACATGAACGACTCAACGAAAATATCATTAAGGAAGTGGCCAGCATAATTCTGCAGGGTGACTATGCCACATGAGACATGACTGGAGAGACCAACAGTACGAATAAACAGCTGCAGAAGAGGGTTCAGTGAACTATGCCACTGACCCCCTATCCTGAGGAAGAAAAACTAACCGTCATGGCAGACACCATACGCGGCATTAACCTCATCCGCACGTAAAATACAGCTTACAGTCTAGAGACCCCCAAGCACGTATATTTTTGTGACTGACAGTGAAGTGCACCAGTTCTGATGGTACAGGCCATTGGACTTATTATTAAATCAGTACCATGGGTGAAGGTAGGAAAAGATTATTGTACATTATGGACTTCAATGACGCTGGTCACATAAAGAAGCAGATGTTCTCTTACATTACGGGTTGCGATGATAATATTATGCGCTAAATAATGTAATGTGTGGAATATTAGACATTAAGGCACAAGACGCTTTTTCGCAATTGCTCCTAGTTCACGCTACCTCGTATTTAATCGCTGTAAATAAGACCATTATACAGAAAACTCGGGGATTTTTAATTTTTTGAAAATGTATTATTTTACTTAATTTTTTTCTGAGAAGAAAACGGCCCAAAACAAGAGAACGATAATCCCAATGATTTGCTTACGCAACTAATTCAAAAGAGAACGTTAGACTGAAGAACTTTAACACTCACCTGACATCTTTTATTATCATCTTAAATCAAATGAGTCGCAAGGGAGAGAGCACTTTCAGTGTCACTACAGCTGCTGGTTAGATAACAGGTGTCTTTTGTTAAATTAGCCTATGTGTGGCTTCCCCTTTGCTTCTTCGTGGCGAGCCGTTAATTCCCAGACTTTGACCGCATGAATTTTCTTTGCGGCAGTTGAACAGGGAAGTAGCCTTCCTATAAAAACATATATCGATCTAGATGCGAGTTACGAAGTCAAAGCAAACACGGTGCTTTTCCGCGGAGCGCACATAAGCGATTTGTTGGGCTGAACCATTTCTCTTCGGTTTTTGTTCGCAAATTTTCTTACTATGGGGAGATCATGGGCTAATAACGGCTCATTCAAATTTCACGCACAGCGAAGGACACCGCAAGTACATTACTTTCAATAGAGAATAAGCTCGAATAAATTTGATGTAATTATCAACGCTGCCACAAGATGTCCTACTTCTTCCACGTCTATTGTTCAAGGCCACCATTGACCGTCAAACACAGATCATTAAGCTGCTTGTTGACCAGACTTAGTTAATGAGATTCTTCGAAGTTTATATAGGTTACAGCAACAATGTATATTATTAAGTTTCATGTGGGTTCCATCTCACTCTGGAATCAAGGGTAACGATGCTGCAGACCGCCTGGCTAAGGAGGCCCTGGACTCAGATGCTCAGATATCCCACTAATCAAAGCTGAAGTCAAAACCATTATTATGGCAGAAATTAACAGAGCTTGGCAAAAGCAATGGGACAGAGAAGTTAAGGGCCGCTTCCTATATAAAATACAAAAACAGGTTACAGCAAGAAGACAGGGGAGATGGAACCGCAGGGAAGAGGCAGTTATGACATGAATAAGAACAGGTCACACAGGCTTGAATCACAACCTTAATCTGATGGGTAAATACCAAACAGGTCAATGCCCCAAATGCAACAGTAGGGAAACGGCTGAGCATGTATTACTGGAGTGCCAAGCATATGATAGGCAGAGATTAATGCTCTGAGAGGATGTCAGTGCACTTGGACAGACCAGTCCGACTCTTGAGGGCTTACTTGCTTTTTCTATTCTAAAGTCAATTGCCTGGATCCATGTAATGGCATACTTAAAAAGAACAGGATTATTTAATAGAATATAATTTTATTTTTATTAATTTTTTTTTATTTAACAAGAATATCATGTCCTTGCTCCATCGATGTTCTACACCTCTGTAGTTGGTGGCAGTAATGCACCACGCGTTTGCAAACTGCAATAAACATTAAAGAAGAAGAAGCTTGTATTCGACGTCCCATGATCCCTTGAGCAAATTCTGGGAGCAACTTCCGCTGCATCCTGTCTCTGAACTGTTTACGATGGTAGCGGCTCACGCGAATCCTTAAGCGATTGGAAAATAATATATGACGGAACATCACCGTTTAGCCCTCAGATGGGATAAAGTGACGGTACCGCTGCCCTCTACTATCTAAGAATGGGAGAACGACCTGAAGCAGTGGCCACACGAGCTCATTTGGCTACATTAGCAACCCCAGATTGTGAAGCTTTGAACAATCTACAAAGCTCCGAAGCTTATGCAGTACTTCCACAGTAACAAGGTCAGTCGCGTTTTGTTAAAGGAGGTAGTATACGACCTTATGTACAAAACCCAAAATCAGTGAAGTTGGCACGTTATGTAAATCGTGGATAAAAACAGAATACAATGATTTGCAAATCCTTTTCAACTTATATTCAATTGAATACACTGCAAAGACAAGATGTTTAATGTTCAAACTGAGAAACTTTTTTTTTTTTTTTGCAAATAATCATTAACTTAGAATTTAAAGGCAGAAACACATTGCAAAAAAGTTGGCACAGGGGTCTTTTTACCGCTGTGTTACATCGCCTTTCCTTTTAACGACACTCAGTAAATGTTTGGGAACTGAGGAGACCAATTTTTGAAGCTTTTCAGGTGGAACTCTTTCCCATTCTTGCTTGATGTACAGCTTAAGTTGTTCAACAGTCCAGGGTCTCCGTTGTCGTATTTTATGCTTCATAAAGCGCCACACATTTTCAATGGGAGACAGGTCTGGACTACCGGCGGGCCAGTCTAGTACCCGCACTCTTTTACTACGGAGCCATGCTGTTGTAACACGTGCAGAATTTGGCTTGGCATTGTCTTGCTGAAATAAGCAGGGGCGTCCATGAAAAAGACGTTGCCTGGAAACCTGTATGTACCTTTCAGCATTAATGGTGCCTTCACATATGTGTAAGTTGCCCATGCCTTGGGCACTAATACACCCCCATACCATCACAGATGCTGGCTTTTGAACTTTGCGCCTATAACAGTCCGGATGGTTCTTTTCCTCTTTGGTCCGGAGGACACGACGTCCGCAGTTTCCAAAAACAATTTGAAATGTGGACTCGTCAGACCACAGAACACTTTTCCACTTTGCATCAGTCCATCTTAGATGAGCTTGGGCCCAGCGAAGCCGGCGGGGTTTCTGGGTGCTGTTGATAAATGGCTTTCGCTTTGCATTGTAGAGTTTTAACTTGCACTTGCAGATGTAGTGAAGAACTGTAGTTACTGACAGTGGTTTTCTGAAGTGTTCCTGAGCACTCCAGTGTCCTTTACACACTGATGTCGGTTTTTGATGCAGTACCACCTGAGGGACCGAAGGTCACGGGCATTCAATGTTGGTTTTCGCCTTGTTGCTTACGTGCAGTGATTTCTCCAGATTCTCTGAAACTTTTGACGATATTAGGTACCGTAGATGATGAAATCCCTACATTTCTTGCAATAACTCGTTGAGGAATGTTGTTTTTAAACTGTTCGACAATCAGCTCATGGATTTGTTCACTAAGTGGTGACCCTCGCCCCATCCTTGTTTGTGAATGACTGAGCATTTCAGGGAAGCTGCTTTTATACCCAGTCATGGCACCCACCTGTTCCCAATTAGCCCGTTCACCTGTGGGATGTTCCAAATAAGTGTTTGATGAGCATTCCTCAACTCTCTCAGTCTTTTTTGCCACTTGTGCCAGCTTTTTTTATGAAAAATGTTGCTGGCATCAAATTCCAAATGAGCTACTATTTGCAAAAAATTACAAAGTTTACCTGTTTGAACATTAAGTAACTTGTCTTTGCAGTGTATTCAATTGAATATAGGTTGAAAAGGATTTGCAAATCATTGTATTCTGTTTCTATTTACGATTTACATGACGTGCCAACTTCACTGGTTTTGGGTTATGTACCTTAAAACAGGAACAAATACATTCTGAGAACATTTATGAAGGAGACACTATATTTCAGTGGTAAATATTGCTCTATATATGAAACGTAATGGATTTTTATACAGAGTAAATTAAGCTATTCGACAGTACGATTAAAATTAGCTCTACTCCAGCAAACTACATTATACGGTATTAAGTTGCTAGCTAATCCAATACTATAACATGTAAAACACAGTGAGACCATTTCTCCCATACTTTCACTTTTAGTGAAATGAGGTTTGAAATGCAAGACTATTGTTTGGAACAGATAAGGTTATTTTCAAATTGTAGTAGACTATTGCTACTTCTGCAGCCTCATCTTAAACTGTGCAGGATGAAACGTTAGTTACGCTGACTGGCATTACCGGACGAATACAACAATTTTCTGTCCTCGCTACAGGTGAAATCATACCTTGTGCTCTCCTGGCACTGCTGTCAAAATGCCTCTGAGGACCCGGCGTCTCTTCTGCGGCGGTCTGTCTGAGCGCAGCCATAATGTAGGAATCGTTGTTTGTCGACATAATGAAATGAGCACCTAATGTTTTCGGGGGTCTTTTCAAATTCAGGTTTTTCAGCCAAATTCTGGCTTCCTCTTCTAAAGGTAGGTGATGGAAACCATTTCCCTGAACACAAGGACAATCCCCAATGTTTTGGGCGCGTGTTCAAAACACTGTTGATCAAACCATAAATTTAGCTTCCGTTGGTTGTCAGTTCTGCCTCGAACAGCACAATAGATGCCGGAGCTCTGAAGGGACATTTTAAGAAAAGCAAGTTAATTTGTTAAAAAAAAAAAGAGCTGTAATCGCTAAGTTGACTTAAATAAAGGCTGCTGATCTTGTCTAGCCACTCACTAAAACCTACTTCCGCCGGAAGTTGCTCCCCTAATCATATCTACAGTAGCGCCCTGAGGTATTAGGTGGATAATATGGGCATTGCAGTGGATAGAGGAGGTGAAACCGACCCAAACTATCATATGTTCAGATTCAGCTTCAGTACTGATGACGCTTAGGCAGGGCGAGATGGGAGCCCGATCAGAACTAGTTGTGGAACTACTAACTGGGTTATACAGGATTGAGCAGGCAGGAGGTTCGTGGGATTTATTTGGGTGCCAGGCCATGTTGGAGTGAAAGGGAATGAGGCAGCTGATATGGCAGCCAAAAAGGCACTATAGGGGGAGATTGATGTGGAAGTTTTCAGTGGAACATATGAGTTTAGGACTTTGATTAAAAGACACATAACAGCTGTGTGGCAGAAAGAGTGGGAAAATGAGAAGAAAAGGAGGCACGACGTGTAAGGAAAAATGACTGCTATTTAGGAAGAGAAAGAAGGCATACAGATATTATGACTAGACAAAGACTGGGACATTGTTGGCTAGCACGGGGAAGCACGAAGACGCACTATGTGTGACCTGCAGAAAACAACAAACTGCGAGACACCCACTCATGGAATGCAGTCTGTATTCTGGCGAACGAGAAAGACTGTATGCCAGAGTTTTAAGTTTGGGAGTAGCAATCTCATTAAAGAACCTGCTGAATCCTGTGGAGAACCAGGCAAGGATTGTGAATGCGGTCCTGGAGTTCATTGCCGCAACAAGACTACAACTATGGGAATAAGATCGCCATTCTGTGCTGAAATAGAATTATAACCAGTGAGAGGCAGCAATGTGCCGCAAGGCATTAACAACAGAAATCCAGAAGGAGAAGAAGACCGTTCAAACAATATGCAGTTATGACATTAACACCGGAAAACATATTGACAGCACAGTGCGTAGTTTGGATTGTATTTTTTTGCAGATATTGTAAAAGTTACTGATGAGGGCCGAAGGTTTGGTAAAAAAAGTATAGACAGTGGTCAAAAAAATTATTATACGAGTTGTGGCGCAAGATAATAACGTCATATGCTGTCGACTCAGTAGTATATAGCCACCTTCCATGCTTTCTATCACATTATTTCATGTGTGCAGTCTGTTTATCGTGTGAAATCTTGTTGTATTTAGACGATGAACGTTCTCGTCCATATGTGGGATATATTCTGTGTATTGAGTACAATTTGAAAAGAGTGCTATATGACGCTATAATCTGAAAAGATACGTATTAGCCTTCCGTCTGCCGGGTGAGTGCTTGTCCTTTCCTGTCATGAGTGAATGAGTTCTGATGCGCCTCTGATCTCGTCTGACATTACGTTGCACCAGTTTTAACTTAGTTCTGCTTTTTTGAAATGATACAAAGCATTATAGTTCTGATTAGTTTTTCAAGATTCGTGATTATGCTGATGTTTGCGTCCTGCCTCGCAGAATATCTGCGGTAGTATTGTGCTTTTGTCATGTGACTCACATCAGAGGGAAAGGACAGTTGCAAGCAAGACGCGAGAAAGTCACTTTCTTTTTTCCTAAAAAAGACCCACTTCATTTATTCACTCAAGGACGATTACTTCCTTGCTTGATTGTTGTAACAAATCCTTTAGACAAGATTTTTGCTCGCGGGCATGGTCAAAATAAGGCTGCAACGTCAGCATCAGCACTAATGCAGCCATTACTATAGGGGGCCGCCAAGCCAATGTTGACATGGAGATTTAAAAAAATAAATAAATAAATTTTGAAGTATGTATTATGATTGGTCATTAGAAGTGGAAAACTCATTGTAATATATTGCTAAACTGTAAAAATATAAATAATTAAGTATATGTGTATAATATATTGAAATAAATACACTGAAACTAATTAATACCATTGTTGTCATTCCGTGACAATTTGCCTCTTGTACTTCCGTGACATTGACTTTTTCAATTTTCTTGGCCATAAAGCAGGGTTAAAGTCAATATTTGTTTCTATAACTTACAGTATTAACAAAAAACACCTTAAATATGAGCATATTGAAGTTTCATCACTTAACTATGATAGGAACATCACTTTCTGGATAGTTAAACACAACATTAAAAAAACCACGTGAATTTTGTGTAATTCTGTGACGGAGTAGTTTTTGCCTGTTTCTTCTATGAAAATTTCTCAAAAAATATATTTTCACTTAATGATATTAAAGAACACGTTAATACCTTCAATATGACATGACATATACTTGATTTTATCTTATTTAGTTGTAGAGTTACAACCCAAAATGTAATGGGACTGTAATTCGGTGACAGCTTGGCGGTCCCCTATATCAGTTTTAATAATTTCTTGAAATTTTAAGACATGCGATTGACTATGATTTTTTTGGCAACAGTGCAAACCTCTGTAGGTGGATGGTTCATGGCCTTGTCCCCGTTCTGGGGAAAGCATTCTGTCACTGGAATTGTTGAGCTCTCAGTGCTTGGCTGTCAAAATGGGTGAACAGGTTGCATGTTAAGATGTTGTAAGATGACACAAGATAAGATAATATCCCTTTTGGGAAATTTCCCTTGGGATTGGTGTATTACATCACATTTGCCAAAACATAGGGCGCATTGAATTCAGTTGGATGCCACAGTTCACCCACAACACATTGGATATTGCACATAAGCTGACTGTCATTGCACTGTTTGGCATCTAAATTTGTTAAATGCGTATGCTAACGTATGAATGACATTATGGATGCTGCTCAGCAATGTCTTCTGATGCATTTCTCAGTATTCACCCTTTTTATTGAGATATTTACCAGGTTCGACTCATTGATTTTGCCTGCTCTTAGATAATGTGATTATCATTCATATTTTAGAGAGCGGGATATTCAGAAATGGAACGCATTATGCAAATTTGTTTTTCGTTGTGTCTATGTCCTAGCGGTTTTCAGAATGAATGGCATTGTTTTCCCGGCCAGTGTTCTAAGCTGAATGCAGTGTATTTATTTTTTCATTTTGAAATATTGAGTGGTGTCTGACCGCGGTTGCTCTGTCCTGCAGGCGTTTGGGAGATGCAGTGGAAGAGCGTTTGCAGACTCGCGGCGGCAGTGTCCCAGCATTCTCGCCAAGGAGGCCGACACATGCTGACGCCGCGGATATCGAGCCTCGCACGTGCCACTTTCTTCTCTCACGGCTGTTCGCTGAAACCCGCGCCTGCGGTAACCGTCGAACGCATCTGCTGTCCTGAGTATTCCTGGAGTCCATGGCTGGCCCCGCGGAGGACTCTCAGCTCAGACAGGCCTGGGTGGTATGAAAGCTTGGCGGACTCCACGCCGGTGCATCTGACCGAGCAGGTGCTGATCACCATGCAGGGGGCCACAGGGTTGCCGTGGTGGGCTAACATCATCTGCACTACGCTAGTGCTGCGGACCGCCATCACCCTTCCACTGGGGGCTTACCAGATGGTCATAATCGGAAAGGTCTGTGTGCTTTTGAGAGTTCTGCTGTCTATTTAGGCTGGTATCACCTGATAAATGCACACTGAAATTTACAGCGTTAATTCAGCTCAAACATGGAGTACTAGTCCAATATAGGTGACAGGTGCACTGTAGGAGTTTATTTAACAAAGAACATTTTACTATTTGAGGAAGTTATGGTGTGTTTTTTCATTACGAAATTCTCGTATGGCCTATTTTGAGCATATGGTCTGTTCTGTTTGCATTCAGAGTTGTGTTGAATTTTTGAAAACAGGCTACAGTTAGATTCCTTGAATCAGGCTGAGTTCAACGAACTCTATGGTTTTAATTTCCGCCATATTTCCTTTCTGAAAAAGGTCACACATTTTGTCTGATGGTCACCAAAATGGGCTCTGATCTTTAGACCAAGTCTCACTTAAGGATCTTTATGGAATTTTAATTGTCCAAAGCCTTAATCTGTGACAACCAATCAAAATTGGAGGTAGCGCTGCCCAACAGGAAGTGAGGTCATGTCTAAGCAAGGTTTGCTTTAATGTATTGAAACTAAACTTTCTCATATGGACTCAGGGCCCATTTTTTTGGGAGGCAAATAATTTTTTGTGCGATTTTGCCACAAAGGGGCAGTGATGAAAACTGTTTTTTTTTTTAATTTATATAATAACTGTTAATGTGTTTACCTTAAGCAGATCATTTTTGTCTCTGATGACACCGTGGAAGGTCCTGTGCAGAGACATGGCAACTTGACATGTCAATCTAATTGATTCAGGAGCCATGTTGGATTTCATGAAAAGTTTTAAAAATTCTCACAGGCCACAAATTCTGTCCAGTTTTTCACCAAATTTGCATAAGATGATCCTCAGACTAATTCTCACTTAAGTTATTCAGATAATTTTTGATTTTCTGAACTGTTTGTCCGGTTCAGCCTAATCAAAGAAAAATAACTCAAACAGGACCTGAGCTCATATCTCAGTTACACCCAGTCTTTGCCCAATTCACATAAAACTTAATATTAGTGTTTACAGCCATGTTTATACCATGATTACGTCACGATGCCATGGCGACTCTGCCCTGTTATACTTCTTGTCCCCCTCACTGCTGCTTGCAGCTACGTTTAGTTTGTCTGTTTGATATACAACTCCAATTCCGAAATAGTTGGGACAAAGTGTAAATTGTGAATAAAATCAAAATGCAATGACTTGCAGATCACATGAGCCAATATGGTATTTACAACAGAATATAGATAACATTTCAAGGTTGAAACTGATACAGTTTACATTTTTATCCACAAAATGAGCTTATTTCAAATTTTCTGGCTCAACAGGTCTCAGAAAAGTTAGGACACAGGCCAAAAAAGGGATGAAAAAGCAATTGATATATAAGAGAATCAGCTGAAAGAACATTTAGCAAGTAATTAAGTTAACTGGCATCAGGTTGTAACATGGTTGGCTATAAAAGGGATGTCTTAGAGAGGCTGAGTCTCTCAGAAATAAAGATGGCTAGAGGCTCTCCAACCTGTGAAGGCTTGCGTAAAAAAATTGTGGAATACTTTAAAAACAATGTTCCTCAATGTCAGGTTTCAAAGGCTTTGAAGGTCTTACCATTGACATTGTATTACATCATCAAAAGATTCAGAGAAACTGGAAAAAATCTCTGTGCATAAGGGACAAGGCCATAGACCTTTACCTGATTCTTGTGATCTTCGGGCCCTCAGACGCCACTGCATCACTCACCGGCATGATTCTGTCATTGACATTACTAAATGGGCCCAGGAATACTTCAAGAAACCACTGTCTGTAAACACAGTCCGCCGTGCCATCCACAGATGCCACCTAAAACTGTATCATGCAAAAAGGAAGCCATTGTCGAGCATGATCCAGAAGTGCCACCGTGTCCTATGGGCCGAGGCTCATTTAAAATAGACTGTAGCAAAGTGGTTAAGTGTCCTGTGGTCAGATGGGTCCAAATTTGACATTTTTGTTGGAAATCATGGACGTCATATCCTCTGGGCTAAAGAGGAGAAAGACCACCCCTCCTGTTATCAGCGTTCAGTTCAAAAGCCAGTATCTCTGATGGTATGGGGATGCATCAGTGCATATGGAGTATGACGCTTGGATGTTTTAAAAAGCACCATGAATGCTGAAAGGTATATAAAGGTTTTAGAGCAACATGTGCTCCCCTCCAGATGACATCTATTCCAGGGAAGGCCTTGTGTATTTCAGCAAGACAATGCAAAACCAGATACTGCAGCTATTACAACAGCATGCTTCGTAGTAGAAGAGTCCTTGTGCTGAACTGACCTGCCTGCAGTCCTGATCTTTCACCGATTGAGAACATTTGGCGCATAATTAAGCGAAAAGTCCGTAAAAGGAGACCCAAAACTCTCCGGCAGCTGGAAGCCTGTATTAAACAGGAGTGGGATCAAATTCCAATGGCTAAACTCAAGAAACTTGTCTCCTCAATGCCCAGACGCCTCCACTCTGTGTTAAAAAGAAGAGGGGATGCTACACCATGGTAAACAGGCCTCTGTCCCAACTTTTTTGAGACCTGTAACAGCCATCAAATTTGAAATGAGCTCATTTTGTGGATAAAATTGTAAAATTTCCCTGTTTCAACATTTGCTATGCTATCTCTGTTGTATTGTGAATAAAATACTGGCTGGTGTGATTTGAAAGTCATTGCGTTTTGATTTTATTCACAGTTTATACTTTGTACAAACTATTTCGGAATTGGGGTTGCATTTAAGAATTGCAGTTTCCTTTATCATATCTTCTCATCTTTATGCCAAGTTTTCCACCTCATGCTAACGTGAAATCCATTTTTGCGATATTTCACTAATGGTCCCAACTATTTCTGAACCGGGTTGTACAACCCTAGTGAATTTAACATGTAATCCTGTGTGAGTTCACATACAGCAAAAGAAAGATATCCCAGTAGACTTCAGCTTTGAGCTGAAAACCACCCGGTGAACTGTTTGGGCATTATGTAGATCGCATTTGAAGCGTATACATTTTTGGTCTAAACATGGTTGTCATCTTGGTTTATGAGGTGTACTTCATGCCTCCTGCTGTAAATTGCGTTACTGTAGAAAATACTGAGGCTCACCCATTACTCTATGTTGTCAAATCACTGCAGCAGATGGAGAGGTTGGCAGGTCACTGCAGTTGCTAAACATACACACCATATGAAGCATGTTCTGCACAGCTAAATTCATACTGTATACCGCGAGTTTAAGTGAGTCGCATTCCATTGCAGTCAATGACATTTTTTACCATATAAGGATGCAAGTCCAGTCACTCATCGATTATCTGTGAAGCTGCTTCTTCTAAGCAATTAATTTCAATGCTAATGTACTGTATTTGCAGTACAATACTGTATTTTCCTAACCACATGAAACCTACGGACCCATGTTTGGGTCTGTCAAATGCTGCTGCTGTATTCAAACCTGTGGAACTCAAGGGCCATTTTAAATTCTTGTGAAGATTCAGGATTTCCAGTAATCCCAAATATATCCTGCTGAATTACAGGGAAATGCGTATAAAATGATGCGCAAAAATTAGATATTTTCTATTTCATGTAATGCTGTGGCCATGAAAACATGGCATCCTGGGTTTCAATATTTCTCACAATATCAGTGTGATGTATCTTCAGTGAAGTGCTGCAACCAGCAGCTATAGAAAATGCATGTGGCATTGCCATATAATGTGAAAAAATGCTTTTTTTTTCTTACTTTGAGCATAAAGGGAAATTATAAGTGAAAAGTTAGAGTTTAAGGGGTTAATATAATCACTAAGTGGAATTTGCTAGATTGGTGGTGCATAAATTCTATGTTATGTCCCTTGTGTTTTGAGCGAACCGCTGCAGTCTTTTTGGAATGTGAGAGAGCTGGGCCATTAAGCCAAAATATGCGTTTCTTGTGACCCTGGGAAAGTTGAGCTATCTTTATTTGGCCATGCCCAACCTATCTCTGCTGTATGCGGAATCTCAGGAGGACGTTGAGAATGTTTATGATCCGCTGTCTCATGTTTTTGTTTTAATGAAGGGGGAGACAGATGTCCTCTCAAGATGAGAAAAGAAGAATAATTATTTTTCATTGAGCTGCAAGGCCAGTTCTTTTAAAGCAATGTCCAGAATCTGTTTATGTTCATATAGGTCATGTTATTTAATATTCAAGGGGTTTGAAATAAGGTCTGCCATCACGGTCTCCTGTGGTCTTTCTTTCAGCTAGGTCGAGGGTCTGCAGTCGGAGATCGCAGAGTTGGCCAAACGCCTGCGTTACGAGGTCTCGGTGCGGGGCAAGCAACAGGGCTGGTCAGAAAAAGACTGCCGGTAAGAGGTGACCTTTGACCTCCCGGAAGTAGATGTGCGTCACTTATTCTGGCAGTAGTAATGATGAAGTGTTTTTCTCACCAGTTTATTCTGAAAAACATCTGTCTCACAGCATTGATACGGGATGATAAGAGAAGAGTTGAAATATTTTTAGGTATTACTCCCCAGTAAATGGAGTTTCATTTTAGTCATTTGCATATTGATTTTGTTTATTTGCATGTGTTACGTTATCTGTGTGCCCGCTTGTTAATGCAAATATCTTATCAGCCATCCATAAGGCAGCATCTTGATTCATGTAAGGCTGCAGAAATGGTCTGAAGTCTCAATCGCCGTTCAGACTAAACATTACATTTGGAGAGAAATGTAATCGAAGTGACTTTCACAGCGGAATGATTGTTGGTGCCCAGATGGGCTGGTTTGAGTATCTCAGAAAGTGCTGATGTCCTTAGATTTTCACACAACAGAGAGTTAACAGAGAAAAACAAAAAACATTCAGTGAGCAGAAGTTCTGTGGGCCGTAACACCTGCTGAATGGCAGCGGTCAGACTGGTTAAGGCTGTCAGGAAGGTCATAATGACTCATATAACCGCACGGTATCATGATTCAGGTGGGAATCTCTGAATGCTCACCACAGTGAACCGTGAAGTAGATGGGCAACTGCAGCAGAACACCATACCTGTCAGCTGACAGGAAACTGAGGTTACATGACATCACTTCCAGATTCAACTTGACCAGAATCTGAAAGTAATGTTTCCAGCGCCTTGTTGAACTCATGCAATGAATATTTCAGGCTGGTCTGGGAGTAATGAGAGGTCCTACCTAGTTTTACAAAGGTGTTCTTAACGAAGTGGCCGGTGATTGTATGTGTGACTGCAGTTCAGCTTCCTCTCAAAAGTTCTGCAAATTTTGAACTAGGCAAACAAAACTGGGAATCAGTGTGACCTCCTTTTATCCAAAGCCTCTGCAGGTGCTACAAGTTTGTTATCAAAACAGGGCCAGCCTCCCTTTTTCCTGGACCCTGGCAGAGGCGTTTGACTTAGAATCTCCATCACACAGCTTACAACCCCGATTCTGAACTTATTGGGATGAAGTTTAAATTGTGAATAAAATCAAAATGCAATGACTTTCCGATCACGAGCTAATATGATATTTACATTAGAACATAGATGACATTTCATATGTTGAAACTGAGACATTTTACATTTTTACCCACAAAATGAGCTTATTTCAAATTTTCTGGCTGCGACAGGTCTCAAAGAAGTTGGGACACAGGCAAAAAAAAAAGGGCTGAATAAAGCAATTAATATATTAGAGAATCAGCTGAAAGAACATTTAGCAAGTAATTAAGTTAGCTGACGTCAGGTGTGTAACATGATTGGCTATTAAAGGGATGTCTTAGAGAGGCTGAGTCTCTCAGAAGTAAAGATGGCCAGAGGCTCTCCAACCTGTGAAGACTTGCGTAAAAAAATTGAGGAATACTTTACAAACTATGTTCCTCAATGTCAAATCGCAAAGGCTTTGAGGGTATCATCATCACTGCATAACATCATCAAAAGATTCTGAGAAACTGGAAAAAACTCTGTGCGTAAGGGACAAGGCCGAAGACCTTTACTGGATACCCGTGATCTTCGGGCCCTCAGACGCCACTGCATCACTCACCGGCATGATTCTGTCATTGACATTTCTTAAAGGGCCCAGGAATACTTCAAGAAACCACTGTCTGTAAACACAGGCCGCCGTGCCATCCACAGATGCCACCTAAAACTCTATCCTGCAAAAAGGAAGCCATTGTTGAGCATGATCCAGAAGCGCCGCTGTGTTCTATGGGCCATGGCTCATTAAAAATGGACTGTAGCAAAGTGGCAAAGTGTCCTGTGGTCAGACGAGTCCAAATTTGACATTCTTGCTGAAAATCACGGGTGTTGTGTCCTCCGGGCTAAAGAGGAGAAAGACCACCCCTCCTGTTATCAGCGTTCAGTTCAAAAGCCAGTATCTCTGATGGTATGGGGATTCAGTAGTGCATATGGTGTGGGCCACTTGCATGTTTTAAAAAGCACCATGAATGCTGAAAGGTATATAAAGGTTTTAGAGCAACATATGCTCCCCTCCAGATGACATTTAGTCCAGGGAAGGCCTTGTGTATTTCAGCAGGTCAATGCAAAACCACATACTGCAGCTATTACAACAGCAGGGCTTCATGGCAGAAGAGTCCGTATGCTGAACTGGCCTGCCTGCAGTCCTGATCTTTCACTGATTGAGAACATTTGGTGCATAATTAGGCGAAAAGTCCATCAAAGGAGACCCAAAACTCTCCAGCAGCTGGAAGCCTGTATTAAACAAGAGTGGGATCAAATTCCAATGGCTAAACTCAAGAAACTTGTCTCCTCAATGCCCAGACGCCTCCACTCTGTTAAAAAGAAGAGGGGATGCTACACCATGGTAAACAGGCCCCTATCCCAACCTTTTTGACACCTGTAGCAGCCATCAAATTTGAAAAGAGCTCATTTTGTGGATAAAATTGTAAAATTTCTTAGTTTCAACATTTGCTATGTTATCTCTGTTCTATTGTGAATAAAATACTGGCTGGTGTGATTTGAAAGTCATTGCGTTTTGATTTTATGCACAATGTACACTTTGTCCAAACTATTTCGGAATTGGGGTTGCATTTAAGAATCACAGTTTCCTTTAACACATCTTCTCATCTTTATGCCAAGTTTTCCACCTCATGCTAACATGAAATCCATTTTTGTGATATTTCACGAATGGATGGAAACTCCAGTGCTAATAAACTTCTGTCTACACTGTGTGTGTGTCTGTCAGTGATGAGAGTCTGTGTCGGTCTGTAGTGTGCGGGTCAGTGGATATCGGCTGTGTCGTGACTGCATGTGCGCCTGTGTTGAATGGATCTACGATATAAGGTCACTCCCCTCTCTCTGGTTGATGCACACAGGTACCATTTCAGAAAGAACTTGCGGCGGATCGTATCGGACCTGTACGTGCAGCATAACTGCCACCCGTTTAAGGCCAGCCTGCTGGTGTGGGTGCAGCTGCCCATGTGGGTGTGCTTATCTCTCGCCCTGAGAAACCTCAGCCTCGGCCAGAGAGACTCCGGTAAGGGTAATATCTCACACTTACCACCCTCACTGTGGTCACTGTAATGCAGCATTCCTACATTATTCATTCAATCTGCGCACACTGGAACTAATATTATTATCCTCCGCCATAAAGTGGATGGGGATAAAGAATGAGTGTTGTAATTTCAGTGTGTCCATCCTTTTGTCCGTTTGTCTGTCACTCAGCCGCAATTTATTTCCAGGTGGGATATATGCCATCCCGTGGCAGGATATCAGAATATTTCACGCTTGTTTGTCATTCATTCAGACTGTCGACAACACATTCATTCTTTGAGCACACATTAATCATTATGATTTTGGAAATACTTGCAATCTTGACCAATCAACAAAGGAAGAGTAATCTTCTCGCAAATTTGGAAGGAGATATTTTGTTGAAATTTGAAATCTACCAAAGCTTTGCTGGTGTATTTCGGGTTTCGGAATGACTTCCTTTGCATGGCACCATTATAAGTGATTTCATTGTTTGTAATTTGTGTAGCAAACACAACTTGCAATATGCGGTTTTACGTATTATCAATTTATTTAGCTATACATTATATATTTTCGGAGGTGATTTGCGTTGCGTATGTCGCTGAAGAGTATGACTGCTGTAGAAATGGGAAAGCATTAACGTTAGTTAATAATGCAAAACCTCCGTGAGGAAAAATGTAAACATTTGTTTTGCAGTCATTTATTCCCATCAGTGTGGTCGTTTTCCATTCAGCATCTCAAAATCTTGCTAGAAAAACATATTTCGCACTTTGGAATGTGAAGTACACTCCTGAACTATTGGAATGTGTCAACCCAACAAAATCTGAAGCTTTTACTGGTCTTAAAAACAAATTTTTGATCAGAAAAATAGCACGGATTAAGCAAAAATGCACTCCTGAGACCTTCTGTGCCACAATGTTCTCGTTAACTTTTGCTGCAGTGAACTGTTGAGGGAAAAGCTGGAAACTGGTTCATGGCGTGAAAAGTTGATTAATGCTTCGGATTACCTGAGAATAATGTCGGCAGTCTTGCTTCCCGAAGTTTAAAAGTTGTTTGTCCAAAGAGGAACAGTCAGATGTTTTTTTTTCCCCCACTCTTTCTGTGGTAAAGGTGTTCACAAGTTTTCCCACAAGGGCTAAAGATTTAAAGAAATCATGGGGAAAAAGTTTCTCATGCCATTAATGTTTAATTCTTGCTAAGTACCTGACTAATGATTTGTTGTTGAGACCATTAACAGCTTCATCGGTTGCCATTTTGGGCTTGGCCCCTTTTTTTTTTTTACCGCACTGTGGAGTTACTGAATTGCTGTAAATGTGTCTCTCAGCACTGCAGATGGAGCTGACAGCAGGGGGCGCTCTCTGGTTCCCAGACCTCACTCTGCCGGATAGCACCTGGATCCTGCCTGTGATCCTGGGGCTGACGAACCTGCTCATCGTGGAGGTGAGCCAGTCACCCGCCTCGCTGTTCAGTTCAGGCCAGGGCCGTGTGCCCATGAGCGCCCTCTAGTGTTCTACAGAGGGCTATATTATTCCCCACCACAAACTCCTCTGTTTTTGGCCAAAACTACTAAACCGTTCAATATTTCTCTACTAAAATTGACCCTTAGAGCACTGAAATTAATTTGAAAACTATATAAATTTGATTACCTTTGCTGTTGAAAACTGCCCTGCGGCAGCTCCTTTTAACAAGTCGCCACATGATGGGTTTTCAACAGCTTTGATTTGATATCTTGCGTCATTGAGCAACAATAGCTGCATTTAGTGCTCAAAGGGTTAATAAACAGGTGCATTCGTTGATGTGCCTTTTCGTATGTCTGTCCGTCCTCCAGCCCATCTGTCCGTCCCTCCACCGTGTTCTGTTTCCAGGGCAGATATCAGCCATCCCCCTGCTGGGGGATCTGAGTAATTCATGCTTGTTTGTAAGTCTATTTCACAAAGACCTTTTGCTAATGGAGAATGTTTTAGCTCATGCTCGAGCACCGGTAATGGCACAACCAAGGATTGGTCGAAAACAAATTCTCTGATCATTCACTGGTGGAGTTATTGGTCCTGCGTGCGATGGAAGGGTTGACAGATGCTGGAGTTCATGATGAATCGGGCTCCGAAGTTTCAGTGTTAAATGAGCCTTCAGCTCTACCTCAGATGCACCTCATTGCCTCATCCTCCCAACTCATCATTTACATTGTTCACCCCTTTGTACTTGTAAACTATCTCCTGCGACTGAACTGTATCTCACTCTAGTCTCTCTTCTGTCCCTCCCCCGCCCCGTCTGCCTGTTAGATATTCGCTCTGCGACGACTAGAAGCCTCAAAGTTTCAGAAGTACGTCACCAACTTCATTCGAGGCATTTCCCTGGTGATGATACCTTTAGCAGCCACTGTACCGTCGGTAAGCCTCGCAGAAGCTTCAGTGCACGCGCCCACACACTTCAGAAGAGTGAGAGTGTTGACCAAATCACCATCAAATGCTGTCCTGTCCACATCAGCGGTATTTCATAAAGCAGTTTATTGAATTAGTTGGATATACGTCCTGAGTAAGGCCTTGAAGTGCTCTCTTTATTTGAATGCATTCAATCAAGAGAGACTTCTGGGTAGAGTTCCTTGATGGAGATGTAACATGAGGGCTACTGAAAATCTGTTTATGGAGCCATTTTGTGACCATCGCGTTATTGGGCACTGTCTCAAATTGAATGACTTTTTTTTTCTGGTTTGTTTTCTCCCAAAAATTAATATGTTGCCCTTCTGAGAAAAGAATGAAAAAAATCAACAATCTCTATCCTGGGGAACTCTTCAAATTTGCGCAATGGAAACAAAATGGCTCCTATTCTTGAGTTGTCGCAACTCTATCCCCACCTCTGAGTTTTACTCAGTACTGATACCCTGCTAATTTAGAAATCCTAGTGAAAAAAGCCGTTATCAGGTGTACGGTCCCATGCATTCTCCATCCACTTTGATTCACACATCGCTACATATGAAAACTGAGTTCTCAGTTAACTTAACAAATTACTTGTTTGTAAAAAAAAAAAAAAATGCATGAATCGCATCGATACGCCACACAGTTGTGTGTCGCAACAGTCTGTGCTGTACTGTGAGAGTGCGGCTGAGAATATGATGAAAAGGTTTCCCTCACTGTTGTGAAGCTTGTACCTGATCCACACTAACAATCAGACGTGTTATTTGTTTTATGAAGATATGAGAGCTCTAACCTTTGACCCTTGACCTCTGATCCCTTGCTCTTGCTCCTGTTCCTGTAGTCCATGGCGCTATACTGGCTGAGCTCCAGCTTTGTGGGGCTGGGACACAACCTGCTGCTTCGCTCCCCACGATTCCGCCGGCTCTGCCGAATCCCGCCGACCCGGTCCGACTCTGACACGCCGTACAGAGACATCGCCGCTGCCTTCACCGCCAAGTACCTGAAGTAGAGCCTGGAGCCCTGCGGCGTCGCAGACATGATTCAGACACTTTTTCTCTGTCCGTGTGTAGAAGGCCTATGTGCTCTAGATGGCTACCCAAGGTGCGAACATAGTGGCCAACATTTTATGAATCTCCTCACCCTGGATAAGGGAGCACATTCACACGAGACACGCGCAGACGGTTTGGCCCAGGCTTTCCATGTCCACATCCTGGTGATCAGGCGTCCCCATACAAACACACTGAGGTTGCTTTGACGTTTGGTACGAGAACGGATGAACCGTACAGGAGTCGACTTTTTCCCTCCGTACGCACGTACTGTGCCCGAGCACCATACGCTTGTGTTCACACTTTCCAACTGATCTGGACTTTGGGGTCAAGTACACTGGCATCCATGCCTGAGCCCCTAGTGTGAAAGTACCCTGACAAACGGTCATCAGATATTTCAGTGTTTTTCAGTTAGTCAGGCATTTGTATTAGTCAGCTGTCGCTGTCATTACTCTTATTCGCCGGCCGCGGGACTTGAATGCAGCCCCCCCCACCACCACACTGAAGACTTGCCGAACGGGACATTAAACTTCTAAAACCTGAATCGTTGCTGTGTCCTCAAAGACTGTATTCTAATGTCTGACTTTGAAAATGGTGTGTATGTCAACTGAATTGCCTTGAGTTGATAATATTTAGAAACATTATAAGTAGAATAACTAAATTTGAGCCTTTTTTAATCAAGGACTGATGTAAGATGACTCATTCATCTGTTGTTTATTTAAAACTGGGCTTTGGATTGATTTTAATGCAAGTCTGTGTATTTTATTCATGCCATCTTGTGGTACAGGGATTTGCCATATTTTTATCCTGAGTAACTTACATTAATATCATCTTAAAGAGTTGTGCATGTATTGGTTTGGGAGATTGAGGTCAAGTATCCTGCTCAGAATCGCAGAGCATTTGCACAAACTTCAGTGACCTGAGTAATGGCAGGAACTTGGCCACTGAAAACCTACTGAATACATGCGTGAGTAACTGGGTTTCTCCCACTGAAGTGTCTGATTGCATTATTGACAATCAGTTTTTGACATGCAGGTATGGATAAATACGGAAAACGGTGCAAAATGTAATGAAATGGTAACGAAGACGGACCTCGTGTCGTTGCATATTGTGAAGTTACTGATGTGTGTAGCATTCTTCTAACTGAATCTTTCCCATTTAGCAACCTCAATAATAGCCTACTGGGAATCATCAACACCAATGCTGGAGTGTTATGGAAAAACTTAGAAAGCGAAAAAAGCTGATTTTGAGAGAAAGACAGAAAACTGAATTCCTCTGGGATTAAGCTCTTAATAGACTTTGGCCCAAGTCCACTTGAAAACAATAAAGAGTGTGAATAGGAGAGCAGTGGCTTCTTTAAAGGAAACATGCTTGTTAAAGCAGCCAGAAGCTCGTCAATCATCTAAATGTCATCTTTGGTTTTGTTTACAAAAGTATGAAACAGTTGCAAAGGCGGTCTTGTGGGCGGGGTCTGTCTCCACTAAATCTAGATGGCATATAAAACTGCCAACTGCAGACGGCCGCTGTATTGGCCTCGAACGGGACAGAAGCGAGCAGTCTGTACAGGACGACACCGATTACCGCAAGATGCTGCTGCTCTTTGCCCTTGTTGCGTCCGTCTCGTTTGTGACTGTGGCCTCGGACCGCGTCCCCCGCAGCTGTTCTCCTTGCAACGCCACTGCCTGCGACCCTCTCCCTGCGGACGGCTGCGAGTTCGGCACGTTTCTCGATTCCTGCGGCTGCTGTTCGCTGTGCGCCGCTGGCCTGGGAGAGCCGTGCGGAGGGCGGGGGTCGTCAGCAAAGCGATGCGCAGCCGGTATGGAGTGCGTGAAGAAGGATACGGAGAAAAAAGGCAAATACGGAGTCTGCAGCTGCAAAAGCGACTATGAAGTGTGCGGCACCGATGGAGTGACGTACAAAACCGGCTGCGCTTTAAAAGCCGCCAGTTTGAAAGCCGTCAAGGACAAACAACCCGAGATTAAAGTCCAGAATAAGGGGAAATGCGCACGAGGTGATTATTATTATTATTATCATCATCATCATCATTATAGTTAGCCTATGGAAATTTAGGAAGCCTACGTTATTTTTGGTTCTGCGATTATTTAGGGAGACTGGAGGGCAATTTAACATTTCATTCACTTAATTTTAAAAAAGTAAACAAAAGTAAGCATTTACTCGCAAAAAGATACACGCCCGGGTTAGTATCATCCACTCTTCTATTTTCCCGGCAATTAGCCTTCAACGACCCGCGGCACATCAGTCAAAGTAACAGCCTTGTTGTTTTAATCCAAGTTAAAAGTACCAATAAGACTGCATTTTCATACCAGCCACATTTTCAGCTTTGATTGCTATTAATGTCGTCGCTAAGGTACGTTTTGTCCGACTAACCGTAGCCTATAGCCTATATGATAAAATATCTAGTCAAAAGAGGGGAGCAAGTGCCCTCCGTTAACATATACACCACCAATCAAAAGTTCGGAGTCACTTGTCAGTTTAGTAGTTCTTGCCATTTTATTCAATAAAGAAATGGTTTTTTTTATGCCTTTTCTACATGATTCAAATTCAGATTTAAAAAAAAATGTATCATATCTAAATTTCAGGCAAGAATATTTGGAGGCATTTAAGTTTTTTGTTCGCTTGTTGGGTCTTTAAATGATACATATCACCGCCAGATAATTTATTCATCTATTCAAAGTATTAACCGCGACAGTTCCTCACTGCCTGGCAAATAAGCGTTCCAGCGAATTTTACTAAGGCATCAGTCTCGATGGTGGAACTTGCATGGCGCCAAAATGCACTTGTGGCAACGACACAATGAGAAGTGCATTGCTTCAGCAGCTATGACGAATGTCATTCTAGCGCAGTGCAGCTATGCAGAATTCCCGTGTTTCAGCATTCGCCATGTTACTGATTGTCCCGTGCATCCTCTCCCTTATACAACCCAGTATCCTCTATTTTTTTCTGATTTTTTTGTGATTGGTGGCCGTCTGCTAAAATAAAGCTTTAGAGTATTGGTCCATGAGAAGATTCTAATACAAAGTCAAGTCTTGATTAAGGTCTAAAAAGCTTGAACTACTTTTTAGTACTTGGCTTGATGACCATGATATATTTATATAGCCTGTGAATGTCCTTATGCCTGGAGGATAGACTATGATGGCATTTCCCCTGACTGCACAAAGACATGCCCACAGAATATCGACAAAAATGGCTTTCATCTTACCATTTTGAATTCTTTCAAATCGACCTGTGCCCCAGCAAAATATTTGGACAAGTTTGACACTTTGTGGAACACTGATGATCATGTGCCCACTGTTTTTGTTATTGCCAGTGTTGGATTATTACGAAATCAAATTATCATTCTATGGAGAGAAATATATTTGTTAAATCCTAAAAAAATGACGTAGGTCTTTCTTAGGCCTATTTCCTGTCCATGGACCCTGAGGCTACCTGCAATGACTCCTTTTGAAAGCAATAGGATGCCATTATTTATGTTATGATCAGTACTATGTATAACATTTGAATACATGCTGAAAACCATAGATACTTTTATTCATGTGAGTGCATATGCTGAATTGATTTCCAAGTTCATGTATCAAATCCAAAAATATAGCCGTTTGCCGATCTGCTTTGCAGAAGCTTCTTCAGTAAGCACCATAATATATCGGACAGTGACTTTTTCTTTGTTTTGGTTCTGTATTCTAGCACTTCGAAAGGAAACGGTGCCAGTGGGGCTGAAGGGCTATAATTTCTGGGTGTTACTTTCCATATGGGAAGAACTGTTTAGAAATGACGGCACCTTTTGTTTCTAACCCCCCACCCCCATTTTTAGGCGTGTAATAAATGTCGGATAGTTTAGCATAGTGTTGAGTGAAATGATCATTTTTAACAGTTGGTTGTGTATTCTTTCTGCACAATGACTGCTTGAAGTCTGTGATGCATAAACAACTACAAACACTGTGCATCTTCCCTGGTGATGCTCTGCCAGGTCTGTGCTGCAGCCATCTTCAGTTCTATCTCATTTCAGAGACTTTTTGCCTTTATTCTCTTCTTCAGCCTGGAAATTGCATGATCCACTGGCTTCCTATCTGATGAACAACTTGGCAAACAAACCAAAATAACACAAACATTTTCAGTATCTTATGGTGCTCTGTGTGAGGCAGAAAGATTGCTAGCAGCATTTATAACTTTTTGTGTGTGATTCCTTGACAGACAGTTGGCTTATAGCAGATGAGCAGAGTTTAGAGCCGTCGCAAACACAGGCACAGTCTTCTGAAAGTGAGGACGTGCGTGGACGTCTCAGATCAGCTAGTGGTCCCTAAAACGTGGGTCAGAACCCTTAGCTGCGGGTCATGAGAATGGGATGTGGGAGGCCTAGGCTGTGCGTCTAACAATCTCCACAGTCGCATTTGTACAGAGAGTGTTGTTGTCAGGCCATAATACACAGGTCTGTATTCCGTATTTGATCATGATGTTTGGTTGTATTGTGAGGGATCTGAAAATGGAAAATAATATTGCGATATTAACTAAGTTTTGCCACTGCAGCACAAGACTGAGACAAATGAGGAGATTTTGAGTGTGAACTGGAGGGGGAGGTGATTGAGACTGCGTGTGTACAGTCGAGTAAACCGGTAATTTTTGGGCGCACCAGCATATCATTGCCAGCGGGGTACTGGGGCTGACTGGAAACCCTAGTGGTGATTTATTAGGAGGACTGGGTGATGAGTCTTTATTAATCCCTTCGCTCATCCCTCCTGAAGCAGGGGAGAACAGGGGAAAACTGTGCTATCATTGGCCTCTACTCTTAGTAAATGTGCTCAGCAGATGAAGTCATGCTTATTTATACTGTCAGTATAATTTGCTCTGACTGCAACACTGTCTTTATAAGCCTAATATTATACTGCAACTGAATGCTTAATTGCTTGTGCTGATATGGGGGAACTCAACAGGTACATTTGTGACCTTTTAAATTCTTACTTGTTTTTACACTAGAAATTCATTGACTTGTGAATATTTACTGAGGCAGGTCAGGTACAGTACCTTTACTCTTGGATACTGCACTCGATGGAAACCGAACTGGCGACTTTTGTAAAAGCCCGATTTGGGCAGCAGAGCGGCGCAGTGGTGAGCACTGTACTTCTGCAGGGAGTTTCTGAGTTTGAGTCCCAGCTGATGAGGCTCCGTCTGCGTCCTCTCCAGCTGAGTCCTTCGGTTTCCTCCAGGTTCTGCGGTTTTCTTCTTCAGTGCCAAACATGTTGGCTTCAGGGATTCGCTGTAAAACTCAAGTGAGCCCAGAAAATGGAGGAGAATAGAAGTGTTTTTCTTCTTTTTTTCCCCCAGCATCCACTCGAATCCTGATTCCTTCATCAGAAGGGTTAGCCTGGCATCACAAGTTTTGCCAACACATTCTCATCCCAACCTGTTATATAGTGACGCTACCTGACCAGGCGTCGATACTCAACAAAAAATGAGGTTTTGGGTGTCCTTATTTGATGTTTAGGGTTATGGTTTGGGTTAAGGGTTAGGGGTTGGGGGGTAGGGTTTGTTTTGACCTGGCATTAAATAAAAACGCCAAAAAGCCTCCTTCTGCATTGTCTATCGACATTTGGTCGGGTAACGTCACAGACTGGGCTTGTTTTGTGAACCAGGCTGTGACCGCTCATGAACAGGAGCACAGTGACTGCGAATACCTTCGGCTCACAATGAAGGAGATGGGTTATTAGCTTTTTGTCCGACAGACATATTGTCTGACATTCCAGCCCCTGGCGGATTATTGGTCATAAAAGAAGGTTGTGGTTGATCAAACAGCCGTGCTGTACTTATGGACACACAGTCTGGGGTGTTGCGATAGAGTAAAGCTTGTTTCTTTAGCTCAGTGAACCCTAGAATGATTAATTGTGCCTGTGTGCCAGCCCGGGCTTGGCTCGTCAATCCGAGGTATTTATAATAAAGATAATATGCTGGGTAGCAAAGCCTGTTGCATTCCACATAATTGCACAGGTCGCATTGGCCAGTATCCCAAAGATCCATCCCTCAGCCTTCTCTAGCTAGCCTCAGCAGGCCCAGTTCGTTTGTTGTAACGAAATTAGAATACTTCACCTGCACTAAACATCCTGACAAGAAATAAACCCTCTAGCCTTGTTTACACTTGTCTTTTAAATGTGTCTTTGTGATCAGAACGCAAGTGCACAGCTGAGATGCTTCGCCATTAACGCGTGCCTGTACCGTGCGTCGCAGTCGTGTCGAGCATTATGTTCAGTTCCTGCGTATGTTTTTGATAGAATATTTTCCTGTTATGTCCTTGTCCAGGAGGCATTATGACGAATTTGCGTTTACGCTACACATTATATGTGGTCAAATGCATTTCAGACCACCGCGAGGATATTTTGAGTGATCGGATCACAGAGTGTCTCTATGGTCTTTTACACTTGTATTTAACCCTGTGCCCCTGTGATCTGATCGCATGAGACAAATTTTAAAAATGTCAGTGGGGCTTGAACTTTCTAAATTCCAAGACTGATTTTGATCAAATCTGACTTTGGAATTTATTTTCCCACATTGTCCTGGTCTGAAGGTGTTTTTGGACTAAATGGAGAAATTTGCCTCACATCAGACCTCTGTCAAACGATAACCTGAAGCCTGCTAACACTTTTCCGTATGACTAACAAATTTGATAGAGACAAAAATTTACCCCAGAAGCCAACATTAAAATCTTTGAGCAGATTTTCAGGGTACTGCCAATGTGTTCCCTAACACTTGCCAGAATCCTGAGTTAAATTTTGCAGAACTAGGGATCATGAATGGATCATTGGCACATCGCAGAGTATCTCACTAGGTCATGTAGAGAAGGCAGAACGTTGAGTTTTTCAAGACTGGGCTTAATGCAGCATTAGACACTCTCTTCATGTGCATGCTAAGTTTTTGGCACTTTGAGTGAGGAAATTTGTAAGCTTATTTGGTCTGAGTGACCCGATCTGGTCACTCTGTTGTGCTACATCACGTTATGATTGATGAATTTGAACTTGAAGTACGGAAAACAAGATCATTTCTCAAGCTCAAAACATTGTGGCGGTGTGTGTATTAAGGAGTCTCCTGGAAAAGGACTGTGGAGGGTGGAGGTGGTCAGAGGTTAAATATATTTTACAGTCCTGCAGTACAAGCTTCCTTTCCTGTTTGTACAGCTTTGAACAGGAAATCAGGGGCAAACACTCTGGGGCAGGAAATGTATGAGATGACAGTATAATATACGCTTTAGTCTGGTTTACTCAATATTTTGCGGCCGCACTTGAATGATGATGATGATAGACCAGCCCTCTGAAGAGCATCACATTTTTCATCGCGTGACAGCTCTCCAATTTTGTTTGGATCGCTGTTTAAGCGTCTTCGTTCAGGTGCACTGCGTTTGAGAGTTGCATCTGCATCCCGACTCTTATCACAACTAGCACAAGTAACGCTGCCAAAAGAACTTTTCTCTCCAGCATATGGGAGCACCTGCAAGTTCACCACTCTGTGCATTTTTAACCCCATAAAACCGATGGACTTATATATGGGTCCATAATCATATAACTGTGGTGTTCAAACCTGTGGAACTCCGGGCAGATTTTAAATTCTTGTGGAGATCTAAAGGTGTCCAGTGATCCCAATATATCTTTCTGAATTACAGGGAAATGTTTATACACTTAGGTGCAAGATCTAGATATTCCCCATTTGATGTGATGCTGTGGCCATAAAAAAACATGGTGTCTTGGGTTTGAATGTTCTTCCAATTTAAGTGTCATGTTGCTTCAGTGAAGCGCTGCAATCTGATTTTGAACCAAATTGAGGGAAAACTTAACTGAAAAATCACACTTGAAGTTAATCTCAGGCAGAAAATGCACCAAGGAGAAACACTGTTAGATTAACCTGTTAAACATCTCTGAATGTTTTTAGAATTAGTTTTTCCTGGTGCCGGCAGGTTCCGCACTCTTAAAGGTTAATGCTAAAATACGTTTTGGATCATTTGACACTGTGAAGCAGAATCCTTAAACTCATAGCCTAAGGGAATACTGGAACATCCTTATGCGTTGCTATTCAAAACAAATCTGGCCTTCGACCAGTAAAGGCAAGCCTGGTTTAATGTTGTGCTTTCTGCCAAATATTATTCAGTCAGCTGCCAATGAAGACCTAGAGACACACACACACACACATACAAACATAGACAAACAGGCAAGAAACAAAATAGATCTGAATCAATACACTAACATACATTTATTATCTATCATGGGTATGAATGCCGTTTCCAACCGAGTGAGGTAATGTTATTTAAGTCTGTTTGTGGAGACATAACCCTTAGAGCACTAAATACAGCTATTGTAGTTCAGTAATGTAAGATATCAAAATCAAAGCTCATGGCTCCTTGCGGGAGCTCTTTTAAACAAGTTGCCACGTGATAGGTTTTCAACAGCACAAATTACTGAATTTATTATATAGTTTTAAAAATGTATTCCAGTGCTTTAAGAGTTAAAAATTGGGTAATTCACAGGACAGAATTAATGAAGACCACAATGGAAAAATGACCAGAGTCACATTTTCACGTTGTGGAGAAATGATGAATTTAAAATGCAAAATGATCTTTGAAACAAAGCACTGAAAAAATATATACAAAATATAAAATATTGTAATGATATATAATATTATAGATTATTATAGATGTCATAATAATATATAAAATATACAAAAATGCAAAATTTGGACTCTGATAATTTTTCCTTTGCGGTCTTCAAATGTTTTTTAATAGCCCTTATAGCTTTGCAGAGGCGTGCTGTCAGGATGGACTTTCGCTTGTATGGAGGTTTTCCATTCATGCAGTATTAATGCAGGCTGGGTCTCATTTTGGTGGGGGACAAGCGGCTGGTTGTAATTTGCAAAGGTTCCAGTTTGACCAAGATTGGGGGCTTTGCAGAAGTAGATGGGTGGAGATAATGGGGCACATGTCAAAAGTAGACTTTTTTACTGCATTGCCATGGGTATAAATATCATAATTCTTACACAATATGAATATTGCAAATTTATATATCAATATTATGAGCTTTAACCGTTACTCGCTAGCTTCAATTCGAACTCTGTCAGCTTATCAATCAGAGTAAATGAAATAATTAAAAATCTGTTTTTACCCCTTGTATACACTTTTATGACTCTAATCAGAGCCAAAGCTGTTACTCAGTGCTAAAGTATCTCATTTGACAGCATCCTAGACCAGAGAAGGCTTGTTCTTCAGAATTCATGAACCATTGGCAGTCCTCAGTGCCAAACTGAAGAGCATATATATCAATATGTTCTCTATTGGCAATCGACCCACTTTAAAATTCCTGGCTGGAAGAGCTGTTAGTTCTTGCCCGCTGGGAAGAGACTGCTGAAGATAGATTGATGAGGAGATATTGAGCTGTCTGCATCTGTTCTCCCTCCTGTAGCTCCCGCCATCGTGACGGCCCCGGGTGAGGTGTGGAACGTGACGGGCTCTCAGGTGTACCTCAGCTGCGAAGCCACCGGTATCCCGACCCCTGTACTCACCTGGAAGAAGGTACAACATGTGAATCCCTTATATAGAGGGAGGGCCACGTACAAACGCTCATGAAAAACTGGCATCTGTTCAATTCTGTTTTGCCGGGACAGCATGTCTGTACAGGGCACAGTGTATCTGTCTCAATCCGTCCCACCTGCCAGCAGATACAGCGCTTTTGGGAAGGAGTATTCTTTAATACATTAATCACTGTCTATTATCAGCTAGTGGGGTTAAACTTAGTGTAATAACAGGGGGACATGACTTTGTTGCACAGTAGAATAAAAGTTATTGATATTCTAAACCTTTAAGTAGTATCACACATACTGTGCGATTTGATGTTCTTTATATAGAGATAATTATCTGCACTTTAAAGCAACAGTGTTCTGGGACACTAACTGAGATTATTGGAAAAAAAAACCCTTAAAATGGTTTATAACCATCAGTATGAAAATACTGAGGATTCAGTCCATATCAAACCTATCATGTTGCATAAAAAGGTTTCTTGGAGAAAATAATTGCTATATTCTCTCTCTGTGCGTTTCCCCCCCAACAGCCAAATAAAAAGCAGTGGTCTTTAGCGGTTGTTCTCATTGTCAGTGCCTTTCCGTTGACTTAAAGGAGTGGCTTTGTTAAAACACAGCATCAAAGAGATTAACACCATCAATAACCTGCCAGACACAATAGAACAGGGAACAGGAAACAGGAAGGATTTTGGCGGCAGGAAAGAATTTTTCCATTATTCTGTATGTTCACAAACTGGAATATTAGAGTCACATCTGTTAATGAATGAGCCAGTATCTGAACTCATATATTACAGCAACTTTCTGCCAATTATTTATGACAAAGTTATTGTTACTTTAGCTCTCTACCAGCACTCTGTTTATGACAAAATGTCTCTTAACCTGGTTCCCCACCCACCAGATGTAAAGGAATGTTACAAATGGTACAATAACACAAGAACACCGCCAAAGGTCCCACATTTATGCCTAGAATCATGTTAGCCTTACACCGAGACGCCCACTGAGATTAATCCAGTCAAAGTCTATGTAATTTTTATTTGAAGACACACACAATGCAACAGACAGTAAGCATCCCCACCTCTGACCCAGAGGGACAATCCCTTAAAAACAGCGGCCAATTCAGACCAGTATCCTGTTAATTAACGACTGTAACCCAAAGTAAATTACAGCAGAGCACGGCGGGCCCTGTGGCCCTCCAGGGCCAAGGTTGGAGATTCGTGACACTGTCAATTATGGGAATCAGGGCAAGATCAAAGCCTCCGTGTCATTGCATAGCCAAACACAGTGGCTCTTTGTGACTTCCGCATAACTTCGTCCGTTGCATTACTCTGAACTTTGACCTTATATTCACATTCCTTTAGCCTGTGCCTTTACTGCTAACAATGTGTACATTGTGTGTCCAGAGTACACAATTAGAGGATGAAATCTTTCCCACTAGCACTAGCATGCGCAACAGTCCGACATTCAAAAGCCTATGAACATGTAGCAAGGACTTGCCAGAATTCCCTTTCACCAGGCTTTTATGAATGTAGATACAACAGCTTGTGCAGACGTTCAGACGTTCTGAAGTTAGGATTGAGCTATTAGCATGTTTTCAGATGCTTCATCAAAGGACTGTACATTACTTTTTGAGCTGTAGTGCTTTTTAAAGCGAAACAGGAAATGGTGGTTTGGTGTTGTGGACATTATTTCATCCCCCATTTCAGATCATCAGCAACAAGGGAAAGACTGACCTTCTCCCTGGAGATAAAGATAACCTGGCGATTCAGACTCGAGGAGGACCGGAGAAGCACGAGGTCACTGGATGGGTGCTGGTGAGTACTGCCCTTAAATGCAAGGACACACACACACACTCGCTCATACACAGACACGCACGTGTGAAGGCATGTGCACAGACTCACACGCATATGCGCACACACACGCATTTGCACGCACATTGTTGCATTTTAATGTTTTTTGGGGACATCCCATTGACTTACATTCATTTCTAAACCCCTTTTCCAGGCCTTAACCATGAACAGTACATGCCTGACCCCAACCTTTAACTAACCCTAACCTTAACACTTAACCCTAAAATAGCTAATTTCCTTATGCAGACATTTTAATCTGCTTTTGTATCTCTTGTGGGGACATTTTGTAACTACAACGGTAGGTATACACTGACCACATAAACACACACGCAGACACACTTACTGTGGCATGCAGTACTGAGCAAAGACAGCACATCCGTTGTTCCCAGTGACACAGCCCTGTTCTCACAGTTCCTCTGAAACCACAGTCATTTGGTTGAGCTGTAGTGTTAAGTCTGGGGGTCAAACTGTAAAAGTCCCGCCCAAGAACTCAACTGCCTGACTGCATCAAGTAAGTCCACTGTCTACTTAAAGACATAATAATAATAATAATAATTATTATTATTATTATTATTTTAATTGTTGTTGTTGTAGTTAATTATTTTTTTAATAGATTATTTTGTTGTTTTTATCATTCAATTTATCCCTGTCTTGATTATTTTATCTTCATGGTCTTCTGTACCTTTTTTCTGAAACTGTCCTGATTTTTTACTTCATAATTGTTTTAATTTCATTGCTGATTGTAGAGCTCTAAGAACTGTATTTTTGTATGAAAGGTGCTATGCAAATTATTATTATTAATATTATTATTGAGATTTGTTCAGATTGGCGAGTCCTGTTGGTCAGAACACAGGAACACGGGACAGTTTGCTCCCTCTGATTTTGGGTCTTACACCCCTGTGGCTGAGCGACGGGGATAATCCGGTGTTTTCTGTCCTTGGTAGATTTCGCCGCTCACTGAGGCTGAGGACGGGTTGTACGAGTGTCACGCCTCAAACTCAAAGGGTGAGGCGTCAGCGGTGGGCACCATCCACGTGGTGAAATCTCTCGGTGACATCCCCAGCAGGAAAGAAAGTGAGTCTGCGCATGCCTGGCGACTCAAAAACTATACTCCCGCACTAAGTCAAATCTCTCCTCTGTACTCGCCCCGGCAAACCCACAGACTGCACACCCTGACCCACAGGTGCCCTGGCTGATTCCTCCCCTAACTGACCCCCCTGTGCCTGAGACCGATGATGGTTATTGGACAGAGTTATAAGTAGTGCACCACATCTCAATTTGAGAATCTTAGTAATATGGTTAGCTTCAAACTTTATTTCAAAACTGTCCATTTGTGACATCATATGGTGAAGTGACCACCCAGAGACAGGATGGATACAGCAACCTCAACCAACCAGCTAATCAGTTCCTTAATTATTCTGGGTGACTGCTCCCTCTTGTGATGTCACAAGTAACAGATTTTGCAATGGCTTTTAATTACTGATTGGCCGTGCTCCTGGTGACATGTTCGGGGACCTGAGACGTCTAAGATCATAAGGATGTCTGCCATATGAGTGCTGTCTATATACACTGTCCGGCCAAAAAAAAGTCCCCGTTTGGAAACTAATGAACAAATTCTATAATTGGATCATTATTGCGGTTATTAATATGTTTCAGCTGGAAATAATCATTTTAACCCTGACTGATGAAGTGCGTCGCTATTCATTTCTTAAAAAATCATGTCGGAAGACACATCCCTTGATGGTGGAAAAGATGTTACAGTATTTCAGAATGGGCAAGTTGGCTTGTATTTAGCAAAGAAAACCATGAATGACAAAAACAAGTATGAGGAATCATTTTCACAAACAAATTTGCCACCACAAAGTCCTGACCTTAAACATATTAAAAGTTACAGGGATGTGCTCAAGAAAGACCACCGAGTGGTTCAACCATTATGTCGAGAGGATAAGATCTCGGCCAAAAATTATGGAATTTCTGATAGAAGATAAATGTTCTGGCATTGCATATAGTTGTCAAAACAAAGACGAGACGAATATGCACTGTAATCAAAGCCACAGGGGTTCCAACTAAATATTTGAGTGAGCGACTTTTTTTTTGACCGGGCAGTGTACATGAATGCTGATGTAACGGTCGCCGCTGGTAATTGAAAGCAATGGTGTTCTAGAATGCAGACTTTCTTACGAAGGAACCGATAATTTAAAGTCTTAACTTACCAGTTCATGATGGCAGGACTGTAGTAGGATGCCACATATTGCAGATACACATCAAAATTCTATGTTCGCTGAAGCGGGGGAGTCGAGGGGGGTTTGCAGTCAGAGAGCGTTGCGAGTTTGTGCCTGTGGGCGGGTGAGGGGGTTTGCGAGCGAGGACAGTGGGGTTGAGGTGACCTTGTTGACGTTCTGTCTCCTGCTGGGACATGTAGCAGGAGTGAGCCCGGGCTGTCCGTCTGTCAGCAGGGAGAGTTGTCAGAGGAGGCCCGGGTTTCGAGGATCTGTTCCGGCAGGTTCTGCACACACAGCTCATCGTACTCTGCTCGGAGCAAAACACTCGGGCATGTCGAAATGACAAGCATTACATCAACTTTTACGGAATGTTTTGCTAATACACCCTCTCACCTGTAACATTCCAAGCTGCATGTGTTGTGATGTTCAAATGCCTCTCACGTGTGCTGACAATACTGTTGTGTATTTTCCCTTTGATAAACATCTTGGAGAAACTTTTTGTAAACATGAGAAACCGCTGTCTGTCTTCTTCTATAATACCAGCAGGCAAGGAGGAAGAGCTGTGAGGTGAACCAATGTGCACCCCCTGGTGGTGACTTGTGGAGCAGCAGCGGAAATCTTGGAGAGCACTCCCCTTTAACACAAATACTTTCCCATGACCTCCTTCTCAAAACCCTGGGCTCATGCCAACCTGATTTTCACATCCATCCTTCTTTCTTGCTCTCACCCTAGTGACCAATCAAGGCCCTCCCTCCTTAAGGACACCCTAATCTCTTACACGAGTCACAAAACGGGGATTAGAAGCTACCCAAAAACATTGGGCAATGAAAGCCAAGAACTTCTTTGTAGAAGCTATTTTTCCAAGGAATATGCAACTCATAAATGAGTGACCTTTCAATCTACCGCTCCCCGATTTGTTTCTCCGATAAGTCTTTGTTTTTGAACTGATGTTTCAATGTGCAAGAATGTTCCACTTTACCATGTCATGTTTTGATCCCCAACCATCCTTGTTTTTTTCCTTCCTAACGGTGGAGCAAACGGTGAAGTTAAGGATGTGGAAAATATTTGGAATGAGCCCCACCCATTTCCCTTCATCTTCAGTCGAAGGGGGTGATTTTATTTTCTTCTTTATTCTGCGTTTTATTGAAATGTGTTGAGTTACCACACAACTGACCTGAAAGAAAAGCGGAGGGCATCAGCTCTGGTTTTGAGTTTGCAGCGGAAGCTTTGTCTTCAATAATAGATGTCACCCCTAAAAAAGTAAAACTGAGATAAACATCTCAGATTCTCAAGCGCCAAGTCAATTCAGAGGAGAGCTGAACATTGGAGGCTGAACTACTCAGCCTCCGAGCTGAAGAGGGTTTCGCCTGAATGACTTCATCACTCATATGAACAGATTGAGGCTTCGCAAAACCCTCTTCAACCAGAGGATTTTCCCTTCCCTGTATCCTTTGGATTATGTCAAGAAGTATAAGAAAGTAATGCTTGCAGAGATTTAGAACGTGTTGTAGGAAGTTAGATGCGAGGTGCATTACAGTGCTTTGTGGGATGAGAACGAGCAACTCGGCATCGTTTTCCTCAGTGGACAAAGATATTTAATGCTTTTTATTTTTTACAAGTTACAGTATTGATGCATTTATTTAAGTTCTGTACAGAGGTGTTTTCTCCTGCAAGGTGATCGCCGTGTGCACAATGTGGCCAAAGCAACACATAACTAATGTGCCCATTTCTCAAATATTGAGTCTTGAGATTAAACTACTGGTGCCTTCATTTTTAATGGTATTTACTGTTATGTTCGTCAATAATGAATTTTAAGGGATTTATACATGGCTTCAAAGTGATAGCAGCATTACTGAAATATCTCACCACTAATTCTTTATATGATGCAAAGCAAATTGTACTTTCTTTCACTAATAAATATACTGTTATGTCTAAAACTGGTGTGGGAATTATTCACCGAGAACAGAGGCCATTAATAGATGTTGAGAGTCATCTAGAGCTTTTCAGACTTTTACAGCAGTATGGAGTCCACCTGACACGCACGGTAAGGCTAGTTACCCTCCGCTCACGAAGAAACAACAATCCTCCATTATTGTGGCCTTCTAATGGCAATATAATAACACTGACAAAATATTCTAGTAACATTATGATAATTTTTGTTAGCTGGGATCATATAAATGCAATGAATACAACCGCCAACATATTAAAAAATCAGACTTTATTCACTTCTCACAAATTACAAAAACAAAAAAACGCATTTTTGCGTTTCAGCTCACCGATGTTCCTACAGAAAATACTTTTGTAACCAAAAGTAAACCTTCTCTGCAGCTACCTGCGAGAACAAATTAAATATCTAGGATTTCATTCCTAAAATGCCTTCTTGGTCGTCCTCGACTTCGGGTCACCCCGCCGACGAGCCGAGGCTCTAGCTGGTCATCATGCGCGGCGCGATACTCATGGACATGAGCTCCTGGAAGAGGAGCTTACAAGCGTAGGGCATCCGGACCAGGGATATCTGAAACAATCGAACATTTGAAGACTTTTTTTTTTTTTACTATGTATAAACATAATTAACAGCATAATAAGAATATACAAAATGTCATGGGTGTCGGGTGAAAACCTTGTAAATGACATTTTGGCCATTTTTTATTTCTCATACTTGTACATACAGGAATAACCACTGCGATTACCGTGAAAACTTTGTAACAAATAGACCAATGGAGGGAACTCAAATCTGAAGGAGAAACTTTGAGTAAAACCTCATACATGATTTTGTTTGTTGAAGGAAAACAAAAAATTACAGTTTTCCTAAAAATGACAACCTTTTTCTTACACGCCACAAAAAAATAAAAGGTGCCCCACATAAGTTCAAAATAAGGATGTTTTTTCAGTCTTCAGAAAAAGTTCCAAAATCTGTCATCAAGGTTTTCATCCGACACACCGGTGATATGCAGCCCAATGAACACACTACCTATTTTGAGCAAAAATTCATAAACATCACCAGAGGGCGATAATATTTCAAGTGCTAATGTTTGCCATTAATGCTGGACCCTTGGTCCTACCTAGCAGCGCCATAGTAATTACAGTTTTGCCCTGCAGGGGACAGTGGCGAGCAGACGATACCTGTGTCTTGTTGCGGCAGCCTCGACACTCGTAGGTGTGCGTGCGGGTGTTAGCGATGGCCATCAGGCCGCAGAGGTTGCACACGTGCACCTGATAGGGGTCTGAGGCCTCGAACAGCCGCTCCCTAAGGAACTGTGCCGCGCCGTGGGCAATCTGACAGTCCCGCTCCATCTCGCCGAAACGAAGGCCGCCGTCCCTGAGCACCAGAAGCACACGCAGACAGTCACCATTACACACAGAGCCGGGAGGCAACGCACACGGAACGATGCCAAGAGACATTAAATTCCCTTTTCCCATGGCTAATATTTACCTCCAGAAAAGACGTTGTGTTTTACCTTGGGATTGTGGGTAGGACTCGCAATTGTTAGCAACATTATACAAAAAATTATGGACAGATTTTATTAAATTTGTACCAGGGTTATTTTTTATTTTTTTTTGAACCCAGGGGTTTATGTTGATCCAACTTAGTGATTTAATTTTGGGAGCAATACAGATCAAATTCAGGATGCAGGAATTTTTCAAAGGATTCTTCACCATTGCAGGAGGATTGGAATAATAAATGCCATACATCTCAAAATCCACCAGATGGTAGTAAAGTTCCAAATGCCTAAGCGGAGGTATGCGCTCTCCGAGTGCTCGTCTCAGTGTAGCTAGTTTATTGCATTCCTGAAGCAGTATCTAATTACAGCAAACCATGCTAACATAGACACCTAACAAATCCAATTAATCACAGCTGCCATCACACCGATACACACTGATCTGACGGTGGGGGGGGGGTCTCACCGGGATCGGCCCTCCATAGGCTGTCGATTGAGAATCTGAACAGGCCCTCGGGCCCTGGAGTGGATCTTATCGTCCACCATGTGCTTGAGGCGCTGGTAGTAGGTGGGTCCGATGAAGATCTGGGAGGTGAGCTTGCGGCCAGTGAAACCGTTATACAGCACCTGCGTTACACAGTGGGGGGGTCAGGGGGCGGTTCGTGCACAGCCGGGGGAGGTCATATTCAGGGCAAATTTACTCCAGAATACTTGTGTATTGTGTAAACATGTGTAAACACTGTACAGTCAAACGCACCTCGTTGCCTCTCAGGTGGTAGCCGTACTCCGACAGCAAGTTGGAGACTTTCTGCACGTTTACGGCATCGTTGAACGGCGTGGCATCGCCGATCTCGCCTTTGTTTGCAGACACCTGCAGGTAGGCGAACAGATGTAAACTTGAACACCTTAACAATGCATTCGGCAGAGGGACTCTCTCATGGAAACTCTGCAAAAATGCACCAAGAGCAGAGAACATGTAGCAATCAGTGAGACCGATCATTTCTACATACCTTCCCCTGCAGACACTCGATTAAATGGCCGACTGTCATTCGAGAGGGGATGGCGTGGGGGTTGATGATGATGTCGGGGGTGATGCCCTCACATGTGAAGGGCATGTCCTGAGAGGAGAGGAAACCATGAGCGTTGCCCTTTCCACATGAACACAAACACACCACAACTCACCAACCAGTCCCTACATCTTCCACAGGCACCAATTGGTTTACCCAAGCCCCCCCGTGATGTCATACCCACAGGAAAACCAGGTTTGAAGGCATTTCCTGTCATTATCACGACCTGTTTGCGGCACTTTGCAGCAAAATTAGACGTTTAAATGGATATTAGTTTTATTTCCACATGGTACAAGTGTCTTGTTTCATTTAAATCATTTTCATTTTTCTCTGACACACACAAATCCTGAGTTATGAAGCCTTCAATGGGGGTCACGCCCAAAAGGCAAGGATTGGCTTTATTTAGCATCTGCGTCAAGGGTGCTAAGAAGGCATTTCCTGTGATTACCAGTTATCAAACACACACTCAACAAAACCCCCATTTTAAACTCCATCTGCGGCTAGTGCTGTTAGCAGCAGCGACTCTGACACAGACACCATCACCGGCGCGGAGGACAGAAACCCCATTGGCTGAAGCCGGTTGAGTTTCACCGCAGCGAGAGCAGCTCCTCTTTACCTCCTGCCTGTACTGGATCCCACAGGTTCCCTTCTGCCCGTGCCGACTGGCGAACTTGTCTCCGATCTGCGGGATTCTCACGGACCGAACCTGCAGGGGAACCGGCGGACAGAAGGGAGGTCAGGTCACACCCAGGATAAAATGGACACTGCCCAGACACATCGCCATGGGAACGTGCTGATGACTCCGATCTCATGCTTCAGTGCATCTTCTGCATGAGGGCAGCAGCAACACTGGACTAACAGAAGAGCCCAGAGCTAAACGCACTTAAGTCACGTTTTCACACAGCATGAGGCAAAGATGGAAAAACACACTTAACAGTCCACCCTTAGAGCACTCAAAATAATTATTTATTTATTATTTTTTTAAAAGTTATCTTGTGCGGTTGAAAACTGATCATGTGGCTACTTGTTCAAAAGAGCTCCCCCGCAGGAGCTCTTTTAAACATGTTGCCACATGATAGGTTTTCAACAGCCTTGATTTTCATATCTTACATCAATCACCAACAATAGCTGCATTTAGTGCTCTAAGGGTTAAGGGCGGCACGGTGGCACAGTGGTTAGCACTGCTGCCTCACAGCAAGAAGGTTGTAAGTTCGAATCCGGCCTGGGGCCTTTCTGTGTGGAGTTTGCATGTTCTCCCCGTGTTCGCGTGGGTTTTCTCCAGGTACTCCGGTTTCCCCCACCCACAATACATGCTTGATGGTGGTCGGAGGGGCCGTAGGCGCATACTGGCAGCCACGCTTCCGTCAGTCTGCCCCAGGGCAGCTGTGGCTACAAAAACGTAGTTTACCACCATCAGAGCGTGAATGTGTGAGTGAATGAATAATGTATCCTTGTGAAGCGTCTTTGAGTGCCCAGAAAGCAGAAAAGCGCTATATAAAATTGATGCATTATTATTATTATTAATAAAGTCAATTCTTTTTTTTTTCTTTTTTTTGGAAAATAAAGACACCTCGTGTTTTCTGTACTTAAAGCACCAAGAGTCTTCAATTCGTCTCCAAAATCACTGCAATTCAGCAGCCCCGCAGCGAGCGCCGACTCACCCGGATCTTGCAGAACTTGTACCCCTCCTGGTTGAGCGTCACCATGACCTGGTCCACGATGCCGGTCTCGCTGGTGCGAAGGAACGTGCTGCAGTCTCGTTTGGTGTATCGGCGGTTCGTGCTGTCCAGCTCGTCATCGTTCTCTGGCAGCGTCACCGTCTTGCCGATGATGACGTCCTCGCCAGAGACGCGCACGCCCGGCGCGATCAGCCCGTCGTCGTCCAGCTTGTCGTAGATGGCGTGACGCATACCTGGGGAGGGGACACCAAGTTCCTCAGAACATTCCTTCCCTTTCAGGGCTCCCAAAATCTGGCCCTCAAATTCCAATCCAGCCCTGGTTTCCCTCATCTCCAGGCAGCGAGTGAACAATCACTGCCTCTCATTGGCCAGACTGTCATCGCACCTGACTCCCAGGTAAAATGGTGGAAAACCAGAGGTTTCTGGCCCCTGACGACCATAATTTGGGGGAGTCCTGCATCTATATGGCCTTACAACTACATCACCTCAAGTGGGTAATTTCCCAAAGGACCTGAACACAACTGAAGGATTCCGCACATCATCATCACTGAGGGCATCATTCCGCTCATTCACCTTGACAAGTTTCGCGTGTGGGCTTCTCGAAAATCTCCTCTTGGTCGAAACCCTTCTTGGATTCCTGTTCCTTGTAGGAGCGATAGAATACAGACCTGGAATCACAAGGAATTTCCATTTAGGTTCTGCCATAATGATTACTGTCTAATCATCTGCCTGATTTCTATGAATAGGTCCTTACCATCATGCTCAAGGCAATTTTGTCTTCATTAAACACAACAATAAAGTGTAAAAGAACAGATCAGTTTACTTTCCCAGTCTTAGCGACTCTCTCAGCTTGCTCTGAATCAAGGAGCATCATGGGATCATCTAGAGTGTTATCAACTGAAGTCTGGAGTCCAAAATTGCATTCCTTTCGTCAGAAGACCATAGCGATAGATGTTGCGCATGCATAGCTACAATCACAACATGAACTGAGAGGCTATTCTTTGTGGCATCAAAAAGTCATTGCTTGTCTCATGAGGACTGAGACGGCAAATTAACCATCAACTTGTCAAAAACACAAAAAAGTCCTGATTACAACTGGAACAAAAACAAGTACATACAGGGGTACAACATGACCAAATTTGGGAACCATCTCACCAGCAATCAGAGTAAGAAACTGCAGGAATAATCATCCATAAATTAACCCAAACTTAAAGATTGGCTCATAACTGTCAGACATGTCCATGTTCTAAAATCACCGCTTTACGTTTGAGGTCTGACCAATGTAAACATACACCGAAATTACCACGCTCAACGAACGGTCATCAAAATGCAGAGGCGCAACACGAAACACATGCAGGGGACTCGAGATCTGCCCGTACCTGAAGAAACCGCGGTCAACAGCGGATCGGTTCATAATGACAGAGTCCTCCTGATTGTACCCAGTGTATGAAGCGATGGCAACTATGGAGTTAATACCTGTAGTGGAGTATCAAAAACAGTGTTACAATACAACAAACACAGGCTTTCCACATTAACTCTTAGAGCGCCAAATGCAGATATTGTTGCTTGACAATGTTAAGATATCAAAATCAAAGCTGTTGAAAACCTGTCATATGGCGACTTGTTTAAAAGAGCTCCCACACGACAGGTTTTCGACAGCACAATATAACAAAATTTATAATTTAAAAAAATGTATTTCAGCTGCTGAAGTCTTCAGTGGGAAGAGACTGGATGCCAGTGCAGTGAGCCCCACCTGCTGGCAGCTCTCGGAAGCGCAGGTACTCCATGGAGCGCGTGGTCACCAGGGGCTTCTGCGGGTAGTACAGCACGTGGGCCAGGGTGTCCATCCGCACGTGGAAGTTGGTGATGTAAACGCCCATGGCTTGTTTACCCATAGCAGACTGATAAGTGTTCCTGGGCGACTGTACCCAGTAGAAATCAAATCAACATCGATTTAGACATTAAAATATCAGGTCACAGTGCACATTTAAGTCACACAGCACTGTGTTCACATATATATTGTATTGAGTAGCTCCCCTGTAGCAAATGAACATTAATCATAACCACTACAGAGAAACGTGAACATACTTGCACCAGGCAAACAACCGTCTCCACTCAATACTGAACACAGTCACATCATTAGCCTGCGATCAGGCTCTCTCGTTTGCGATGGGAGGCACAAGTTGAGAGGCGCGAGAGGATTGGATAGACGGAGGGAAAAAGAGAGCCTGCACAAAAGCCAGGGGTTTTTGAATTCCTCGCGTTCGTCCAGGAACGCAGCATTATGATTAGTCGTATTTGACAGTTATGAAATTCAAATTTGACAGTTGAACACTTGTCCATGGCTGCCTTCCCTATTCGAAACATGACATAGATTTTCAGTGGACATACGACAAGGTTTGCAAATACGGCAACGATAGCTTGCTTCGCTCAGTCTATTTACAACTTTTTTTGGTGTTTGTGTGATTCATCAGGAAAATCTCCTAAAAACTACTGTGAAGGTGCTCTGCCGTGCAATTTTCTGTCATCTCTGTGTACATTTTGCTTCATTCCTATTGGTAGTTTCTTCGCCCCATGGGGTGTAACGATTTGTCACCACACTGACAGCTTGCTGGGGGCGGAATTCAAAAACCCCTGGTTTCGTGCAGGCTCTTTCCTTCCCTCTCCCCAATCCTCTCGCCGCCTCTCAACTCGTGCCTCGCATCACAAACAAGAGAGCCTGCTCACTGGCCATCACATCATGAGCACTTTATTTTTCAGCCAAGATAAAGATAAATAAGGGTACTTCTTTGAATGAACTCTAGACCACTAATTAACCACAAAACAATGAATGGAAAACTCAAAGGGAATATACTGTAATGCATGAACGAGAGGACGGACCCAAAAAGCCAAAATGACTGATCAGCTACAGTGAGATGCAGTAATCCAGCCGCCTCCTGTGTTTACGGCTTGCAGATTGTGGCAGGAGCAGGTTTTGTGGCGTGGGGGGGTGGTGGAGGAGGGGGATGTACCTGGTTGTGGTCAGGGAAGGGGATGATTGACGCGCACACGCCCAGGATCATGGAGGGGTGGATCTCGCAGTGGGTGTAGGTGGAGCAATAGGCCACGCCCTTCTCCTGCAGGTCATCAGGGGTCATGGCCAGCATCACAGTCTCCTCCTCCAGAGTGTCGATGTACTCAACCACCCCACTGGCCACCAGGTCCTGCCAGCTACAGAAAAGCCGCACAACAAGCGAGAGACTCTCAGCCACCGTCTACTACAGACCACAGACACAGCTGCGACAACTCTGGAATAGAAGTCATTTTGTTTCCGTCGATCAAAGAGGAGCTAATGCGCACAATAAAAATCGTTGAATTTTTTTGTTCGTTTTTGGGAAGGGAAGCATTTCACATCGGGGGGGGTCTGGGGGGAGAGAGAAAAACAATAAACCAGCTTGCAATAGTTTCGACGAGCATTGTGGAAAAATGTTTGGACATGAGAAGGAAAAAAATAAATAAATAAATAAAAAAAAAGCTCATTCAGTTTGAGAAATTGAGACAGTCCCCAATTACATTATGGAAACAAAATTATGGGATGACCAGAATCCTCATGTTGGAACTCCACCATTTACCAATTACAGGGCACTGAGTGAACACCCTCGCCAGCCTCATCCAATCAGAAAGTTAACGAGGAAAACAGTCGCCCGCCTCCACCAATCACAGGGCTCACAATGCCAAATCCTTGCAGAGAAAGCACCTGTGAGAGAGAGAGAGAGAGAGAGAGAGAGAGAGAGAGAGAGAGAGAGAGAGAGAGAGAGAGAGAGAGAGAGAGAGAGAGAGAGAGAGAGAGAGAGAGAGAGACTTACCTGTAGTTGTTGTACTCCCTCTCCTTCAGCTGGTCGATGTGTCGCCTTTTCAGCAGAAGCTTCTGTTTCTCCACGATCAGCAGGGGGCGACAGATCCTCCCGGCGTCAGTGTAAATGCGGATCTCCCTCTCGCGGATGTCCCTGATCATCGACACCTGGAGAGAGAACAGTCAAGTCCTATTACAAACATCAGTTGCGCAATGTCATTCTACTCTCAACCAATCCAATTCCATTCATGGGCCAACCAATGAGAGCTAGAGATGTGCCTGACCTAGCGAGGCTAAGAAATATCTCAGCATTCAATGTGGCATTTGACTGAAGCAGCCATTACCATATACTGTGCACTGAAATGAAATCCCCAATACTGAATCTTTTCAGTCAAAAAAACCACAAAATCACTGTCAGAATTGCAGGTGCACGTTCTCTCTGTTATCATAATGCACGCCAAGTTTGAAAACAATCAACCATATGGTTTATGAATAAATCTATAGACAAAATTCAACCGCCATTATAAAATTTTCCAACTTAAAAAAAATTTAAAAAAAAAAAAAAAAAAAAGCAAAATCTCCATTAACCCTTTCCCCCTCACAGCCCTAAAGATAACAGCAGTGTGTCCTCTGGGGGGAGCTGCTGCTGCAGCCTCATCTCCACACAGAGCTGCTGATGTGTCAACTCCGAAACTGCAGACGTCACGGTCTCGATCTCATATAAGCTTAAAATAGAGTCTTCATCCACAGGGGGTTATGGGGAAATCCCAGTGAGACGTCGAGAGTCTCATGTGTGTCGATAGAGACCGGGCGTCGAAAGGCGTTTGCGGGAAAATAAGAGATAGGTGTCAAGAGGCGCTAGCGAGGGGGAAAGAGTTAAAATGCATCAACTAGTGTTCAAAATCGCAAGTGCACAGGTTCTCATGGTGATAATAATGCATGCTAAGTTTGACAAAAATCCATCAAGTGGTTTAGGAAAAAAGATCTGGACAAAATTGAGTCCACAGACGGATGGACGAACAGATGGACAAACAGACAAGCGGACTTCAGTATACCCCCTGAAATGAGAGCGAGCCGAGAGGACAGGTTTGACCGTACCTCAGACACGATGATGTCCATCTGTCTCCGCAGTTTCCTCAGCGTGTTCATCAGCTGCTCCGGGTCCTTGTGGATCCCCACCCAGCAGCCGTTCACGAAGATCTTTGTGGCGCTGTCAGGAGAGCAGGAAACCGCCGTGAGGCCTCAGACAAGAACATCACAGATCTCACAGGAGCTGGAGCAGTTTCATTTCAGTGCACCAATAGAAACTCTTTGGAAACAGTAACTAATCAATGCAGTAAAGCCAGTCCAGAGCTCTTTTCCACATCAAACCACCATTTATACAATGTTATATCGAGCAATTACTTCCTGCCATTACATGTCCCTCAGTAATTGGTTAAAAACCGGAGGAGGTGGTGCTGGGGGCTGGACTCACTCAGCGATGGCCGCGGGAGAGATCTCCTCCAGGTTCTCCATGCTCCACTCCTCCAAGAACTCCAGGATAGGAGAGGGTTGGGAGCCCACAGAGATGTAGGCCATCAGGGCCAGGTTCTTCACCAGCCCGACAGCATGGCCCTGTGGGAAATCAGAGACGTACTTTGCTGAACCCGGAGGGGCAATTCGTGCTCTGCATTTCACCCATCCAAGCTACTAAGGAGCAGTGGGCAGCCGTAGTGTAGTACCTAAGGACCAACTCCAGTCCCAAACCCAGAGCTGTGGTCAGGGACACTGGTAAGAGCACGTCTCTCAGGATAAGGGAAACCAGAGTATTCACAGAAACCCACACAAACACGGGGAGAACATGCCAACTCCACAGAGAGGTCCTGGCTGGCTGGGACTCGAACCTGAAACATCCTTATTGCAAGACAGCAGTGCTACTGCTAACCACTGCGCCTCAATAAACATAATGCATTCCTTCCAGTACTTCAATTGACAATCCCCATAGCTATGAAGTTTTTGATCTCTCACAGCACAAACCAGCTAGAAATGTGACCAGCGTGCTGAGGTGGGATCAGAAACTCTTCAGTAAAGGCGACAGAACTAACAGGGCCTCACTGCTACAGAGCACCCATGTGGCACCAGGATCTGTCACACGTCGGTCCTCCAGCACATGACAACATTAACGCAATGCTCAAAGGTAAGATAAAGGTGGATTTCGCGCCCACCTCTGGCGTTTCGGCAGGGCACACCATGCCCCACAGGGTGTTGTGGAGCTGTCGCGGTTTGGCCAGCTTGCCGTCCCGTCCGATGGGGGAGTTGACACGGCGGAGGTGGGAGAGGGTGGAGGCGAAGGTGAGTCTGTTTAACACCTGCAGGACAGCACAGGGAGCGCAGTGTTACAGGGATGTGATTTAGGAGAAGTGAAATTATCTGAAAATTTTGCTGGGGATCTGGGGGCCACGGACCCCCAGGTAGGTCCAGGGCAGCGCCCTGGTGGGGGGGGATACGGAAGCTCCTAGGTTTTAGTGATTTTTAGTGCCCTAAGTGTACTAAGAATTCAATACAATAATAAGAACAGAATTATCATGCAATGTATATTCAAGCCAAACAAACATGCAATCTTTGATTTCTAAGTCAAGACAAAATTAGTCACAAGCTCCAAGCTTGTAAAGAATTTAATCTGCCACTATTGCACATGAAAAAATAACATTCATTGAATATAGCCAATATATCAATAAAATCATTGACTTCTTAGTCAACTCCAAAATCATATCACAAAGTCACATGCTCATGGGATTTTATGAATTTAGACTTCCCTGAATGTACTGTGCAATAGCAAAAATGACAAGTTTGTCACTAAAGTGACTATATCCCGCGCCGTTAGGTCACCAAAACTGACTGGTGTCTGCACATTCCCAGTAGGAAGGTTGGTACCAAAAAGAATTGAAATAGATTGACTCCTTTTTGAGATATCGCGCTGAATGTTCAGGACGGACGGACGGACGGACGGATGTAGGTATGGACGGAGCTGAATACTATATCCCCCGCTTCGCACTAAACGCGCGGCAGAGGATAAAAAAATAAGAGCATAATCACTGTGGATACACACCACTAATAAATCTTTTTTCTTTATCAAATCATCTGTAGAAACCATCTGAGTTCTGAGTATTTTCAGCTTCCAATTATTGACTAAAAGCACAATCCTGATGGAACTCCTGGTAATATGCAATACATATTAACCTAGTGAATAAGCCAAACAACGGAAAACAGTGTCACTAACTAGCCACATTCAGCTATATTCGATGTCCAGTGACGCTCCATTTTCATTTACATGAAAAAACTATGGTTAAACTATGAGGAAGGGCTCCTCGTCGAGGTCCTGAAGCACCTTCAATTATACAACGCAATAGAAAAGTTGCTTGTCGTAGTGGTACCATTCGCCAATATTGCTAAAGGTCATGGATTGGCTGGGCAGCTGAAGAAATAACCATAATTTAGCTTTGGAGCGAGACGCCCAGCTGCGTTAGCACTGATAACCCGTGTGTATGCTGGCCACAGTAACCAATTAATTCAGCATCACCAAAGTCAAAATGTAGGGTGATAATGTTTCATATTAAAGTGAGCGAAAGTGAGGCAGGAAATAAAAGGTCCATCAGGTTTGTTGGTAGGCTTACGTAATGCAAGTTATGGTTTGACTGGCCATACTACCATTAATGGGAGCTGGCGAAAGTGCGCCAAAGAGCTAAGACGAGCACCCGCTCGCACTCCCGGGGGACACTGATACACACTGAACCAACCACGCAACTTAACGAGTTACATAAAGGGACACAGCAGTGTTCAGCCGTCAACCACTCAGGCCGCTGAAACTTAGGCTACAAGACTGCTTCATCCTCGCTCCACTAGCCGAATGGGCTACACAAAACACAGGTATACGGACCCGAATATCCACAATATGTAAGTAGTTTCTTTTCCGCAGTGTTGAAACTTACCGCCGCAGCCCCTGCCCACACAGCATGACATTTGACCCGAAGTGCCTTAGCTGGCTAATTTTAAAACAGAAATTCTGTAGAATGCATCATGCATAAGGTCAATTCAGTTACCGAGATACTAAAAGTCGGAATGCTGTAGATATGAAATTGGATTTTCATGACTGAAAAAAATCCGTTTTATTTATTCTTTTTTATTTTGAAGATAAAAAAGCAGAATTCCGCGAATTAGCGGAAAAATCATATCCCTGAGTGTTAGGTGGGGTCTGTCGCTCTTAACCGCTAGGTTAACCCTTTCACTCCCAAGAGAACCAAAACACATGTTACTGTCACAAAATCCCAGGAGCACTCTGTGACGATACCCCCTTTAACCAATCAAATCTTAGGAAAATGAGTAGACATACAGGCCATTGTATTTCAGCCCATGAAAAGAAATACTTACATGCATTATAAACTATTTTTATATCACTTAAACCATTTCACTCACTTTGTAGATATACTTATTTGAAAAGGGGTCCGAAAAAAAAAAAAAACTCCATTTAATGTCCGGTCCCCTTGGGCAATGGGAACAGAAAAACTTCAGGGGACTGTGGAAGTTAAAGGGTTAAGGCTGTGCACTGTTTGTGGCCCCGCCCACTCTCACCTGCGACACGCCCGCTCTGGCCTGATGAGCCTTCTTCACGTCGCCCCAGTTTCCTGTGGCCAGAGAGTACTTGAGCCCGTCAGAGATGATGCGGGTTTTGATGGCCAGTTCCAGATTAAAGTCTTTTCCCCGGTCGATGAACTTCTGCGCGTAAATCCGGATTTCCTTCAGCAGGTTTTTAAACATCCTGAAACGGTGACAAGCGCGTCCCCAGACAAAAAAAGTAAAAAAAAGAAAGAAAGAAAAAAAAAGGAAATTCATAGACAAATTAATTCTGTCCAGAGGCAATACAGTCTGACAAAAAGGGGAAACAAAAGGCTTCATAAAAACAGACCTGGCTAAATTAATGGGGTCACATAATTTTTTGGTGTTCACAATGTTCTTTAGAGTGTGTAAAACACCTGTACGGTCACATTTATGCAGGGTGATGGAGGTGCAACTCGGGCCCTTACCCCCGGAACAGGAAGGCCAGCAGGGGCCCCGCGAGATCCAGCCTCTTGTTACCGTAATGATCCCTGTCGTCCAGCTCCCGTCGGCCCAGGGCAGCCAGCAGTAACCTGTGGACCATATACCTGCAGCCAGAGATGAGAGAACGCAGCTGAAACACTGAGTGTAACTGCAGGACAGAGAGGAGCCTCTTTCAGAGGAATTACGGTAATAAGGCTGAATGAAAATCACTGCAGAAACCAACAGACCAGAGAAAACTGTGTCCGACACAAATGCCCCTCCACTGTTAGGTAAAGTTCTTACTCCAGATGGGCCAAACCAACAAACTGAATAAAAAGTATGAGCTGCACACAGGGTCTGCATCAGACATAAGTGCAGCACAATGAGTTTTGCCCAATGGATTTTCAACAGAAGAGGATACCCAGCATCCCCATCAGGCGGGACGGACGGATGGACGGACTCAGAGGGTAACCTCATATACATGATGGGGGGGGAGAGTGGGGGAGAGAAGAGAGGGGTAACAGAAGAAATGAGGGCAGGTCAGCGTCTCTTGACACAGGTCGACGCCCCGTCTCCCCTCACCCCAAGAAGTAGGCCTTCTTTGTCTCGCAGAAGTCGCTGACTCCCACGTGCGGAAGCACCTCCTTCTGCAGCACCTCCTTGGCGTACTTGATCCTCTTCTCCTTGGTGACGCCAGGCTTGGCACCACGAGAGCCAATGAAATTCAGCGCTACATTCTGCTCCTGGATCACGAAGGCCTCGTCCAGGGACGGCTTCACCTGCGAGCGAAAGCATTTCATTACATTCAGCAGATCGTGCTCAGAGCTGCTCCACTGCTACTGCCGCCTCTGCAGTAAAGACACATTGGTAACAGCCTCAAAAACACAAAAACCTGGCTGCCGGATAGCTCACTCTGTAAAGTATCGCGTCGATCCTCGCTACGTACCAGCCGGCAGTGGTCGGCAGCTTTTTCAGAGTAGCGCAAAATTGGCTATTGCGCTACAGGGTTGCAAATTGGGAAGGGACTGTCGGGAAGGGAATATAATAGTTTCCTTGTTCGTTGCTCAAGCGCCTCCTGTTGGCCAGACGGGCACTCGTCAGGAAGATTCTAAGCTTGTTCATGTCCGGGTATCCTCCGCCCTCGTTCTGAACTTGTGAAGGTTCAACCAATGATTGTATAAGAAGCAGTGGCTGATGGGAGTGTGCTTCAGAGGAGAGCCACGAACTGTCTACACTCTCCTGAATAGGCAGCAATAGGTCGCATACGAGCAAACATTGTACATAGTTCACCAATTGGGCATTCCAGATTCGGGTGTGATTGGATATGCCAAATGTACAAAAAAATAAAAAATAAAACAAAAAAAACAAAATCACAAAACCCAAAATTTACAGAAGAACTGCATTTAGTCAGGCGTTTTGAATCATTTTATAGATTGGAAAAAATCCTGATCCACAAATACAGAACTGATATTGGGCAAGCACTGGCAGTAACACTCAGTTCCGCTCGACACAGTAGGCCAACCCAATGTTAGTGCACTATGCTTGAGCCGTAACAGGAGTTATTTACCATCTCCATCATCTCGGGATCATCAAAGTCATAGATGATGTGCTCCAGGATGTCCCTGTCGGACACAAAGCCCAGGGCTCGGAACACGATGATGATGGGCACTTCCTGTCTGATGTAGGGCAGGGTGGAGACGATCCTCTGACCGATGGCACTTTTCTTTACACCCTGTGGGACAGAACCAAAGAAGCAGGGGGGAGCATCAGGACCAGGGCTGCCGAACCCACCATCTTTCATTGCATTTCAGTGCACGGGTGCTTCATGGATGGGCCGACTTGACCCACAGAGCGGCCCGATTCAGTTGCTGGAGATGTACAGTCAAGTAGGTTTTCATTTCCAACCCAATTCTGCACGCCTGACTCAACCAGTCCACAACAGAAGATGATCTGTTGCTTTTAGAATGACCAGTTCATTGTTAGGGTTGTAGAGCAAACCTGCACATTCGTAGAGACAGAAAGAGGGTTGAACAAACCAGATCAAACCATGTCAGTTCCAGGCCCCTCAGTGGGTGCACTGCGCCCTCCCGGACTCACCTGGCCTCCCCTGGCCATCATGCTGACCCAGATGGAGCTGGTGGGGCGAGACGAGTTCTCCAGACACGACCTGCATTCCCCCGTGTAGGCATACTTTGAGTCCTTCTTAGCGAACACGTACACCGTGTTCGTCGCCATCTTCTCTTGGGCAATTAAGACCTGCAAAAATGTTTTAATAATCAATAATTAAAATGATAATGAAAAAATAAAAATAAAAAATAGGACCAATAGGCCTGTAGCTCGCCAGCAGACATTCAAAACTAGTCTGGGTAAAACCTACATGAATCTCATTTGACATCGCACTGAGCAGCCATTAAAGAAGGCAAAATTTCTAGAAAAAGATGTTGAGCTTCAAGGAGCTGAACTATTCTGTAGAGAGCCAAATGTTCCATGTTAGGGCATCAAAGAGTGGATTTTCATCCTTCTTTTGATGTATGACAGGAAGTAATCCATAGTTTGGTAACTTTTCTTGCTGGCGATAGCAGACCGGGACTTGGTCGCGCCATCGAGAAAGAGTCAAGAGTTTTCTTTTGAAGTCCCAACCCTCCATACCAGGGCCCCTCACCTTCTCGGAGCCATTGATGATGAAATAGCCCCCAGGGTCCAGCGGGCACTCGTTCAGCTCGCACAGATCACGATCCGTAAGGCCGCTCAGCAGGCAGTATGTGGAGCGGAGCATGATGGGAATTTTGCCGATGAAGGTCTTCTGGTGTTGGGTCTGCAGCTGATCCTCTCCCTCTTTAATGATGGTTTTGGTGATGTCGACGTACAGGGGCGCAGAGTACCTGTGTGCCGACCAGACAGTATTCACAGCTGACCGAATCTGTACAATCCTGACACAAACTGGTCAGGGGGCCAGCTGATTGCAGGACTGAAGATGAGCCACTAGGGTGCGCTTATGATGAGGATGAGGAGAAATGGGAGGAGGCTAGGAGAACCCGCTGTACCTAATAATTTGCTCACTAAAAATGGAGCTCCCAGGAAGGAAGACCAGGGAGGAAAACTGGAATTTAGGGTATGAGGTTAGAGAGTCTCTTCTAGTAAGACGATCCAGCCCCAACTGAGACAAGACCAGCAGCCTGTATACACAGGACAATCAGAGTGACTACAGCTGATCACACTACAGGAGTACGGAGCCAATCATTCAATGAACAGAGAGAACCTGCAGGACTGCTGGGACAGGGGAACAGCCACACAGGCAGACAGGAGGGCTGTGACACAACCCACTGCTTCACCTCCCATATGATGCCAGTTACTTACGGCCCCATTTAAGGGGGGGGGCTTGTGTAAATTTTCATGCAATTCCTTTGCCAATCGCCCAATTTAAAGGCAAAAGCCCTCAGATTACAGCCAAAGTCAACACTTTGACGTCATCTTCATCACAAAATTTCAAATCCAATATGCAGCGGTCAGCAGATAAAATAATGCCATATTAATCCAGGTCCAAATATTTATAAACCTGACAAATAACTACTAATGTAATACTCTCAAAAGAGAAGAAGTAATTATATCTTAAAATTTTTTTGGCTAAAGTAAGAGATATTACACACCTAGCAATTGGTTTCAGACTTAATTCCCCCTGTTTTTTTACATTTGAAAAGCACTAACCAACGCTCAAGAAAAAAAAAAATCTTTTATACCTTTCAGGACACATTTAGGAAATTTAATCCAAAAAAATATTAAAACTAGGATGGTTTTTACACGTAAAAACAGATGTCTCCCCCTTCCCCCATTTCACATTTTAGAGTTATGGTCCGGAAACGAGTCCCATCCTTCTATATGCCTAAGTCCAAATTGTTGCCATGGAAACAGAAAAAATAAAATTCAAAAGCAGTTCAAACCCTCAAAGGGCACATCTTCATGTTATGGAGAGACACTATATCAAATTTGGTGAGAATCGGTCGAACAGTTTCAGAGTTATGCTCCGGAAACAAATGGGAACGCCGACGGGAATTCAGGCAAAAACAATATGTCCCCCCCCAGGAAGGGGGAGACATAGTAATAAAAATACTAACTTGGCTTCACTACAATAATTTCCAAAGAATTATAAAATGAAACGCTTTACTCAACGCAAATTCCAGCAACTGACTGGTATTTGTCCACCGTACACAGTGTTCCTGGCCAAGACCTCCTGAAGGCTGTTCCTCACACTTCACTCAGGATAAGAATATGCACTGAATGCCAGTGCTTCATCATGAATGTCATTTGCCGTGATGTAAGAGCAGTGAGGCCCATCAGAGCAGGGTGGTGAGCGAACGGGAGAGCTTACGTCAGGTTCCGCAGTCGGGCTTCATTGGGCATCATGGGCGACGGCGCTCCGTCCCTTTCCCAGTGCGTGGGTTTGGACAGGTAGATCTGCTCGAACTTCAACAGGTACCGAGGCTACAGGGAGGAAGGGGTCATAAAGGACAGGTCAGGAGTATTTTACGAAGACAAAAAAGGCCTCAGGCCTCATACCTCCTTCCTTTTTGTTAGTAATGTAACCAAATTAACTTATACCAGACTATAGTGTGTACAGCAAGATGTAAATAGGTAGCACTAAAAATAAGAGGACATGAACTTGTTTTCCTTGAAATGTTGTTAGCCAGGTCCATCTCTTTTACCCGTTTCAATTCTCTTGGCTCTAGGATATCCATTTTACGTTTCATAAGTCAAACACGACCTCCGATTTTCACTCATATCAGTAAACATCACGCACCATGTTTATCTGACAGCGAACAAACATTAATACAGCAGAACTTCCGTGAACGGCAAGCCATACCGGGCAAGTGCTGCCCATTTAACAACAGAGCAGCTCCTGCAACTCTGTACAGTCGCTACACATCAACTGTGTTCCCTAAAGCTTAATACTGAATTAATTCTGCATCATTTACAAAATATTTAGTAGTGGAAACTGGGAGTACAAAAATCATAAAGGAGCGCCCTGTTGGATATTCCCATAAGGAGAGTCAATCCGATCACTTTTCCTGGTTGAACAAGAGACTATTCCCAGTTCCCAAGGACATCTTACAAGCATGATTAGAAAGCACAGGACTGTTTCTACTGAATGTCTCCGTCCTATCTTTATCATTTCTGCAACTAAACAAATCATAAAAATCACAGAAAACAGCAGACAAGATGAGAAGTCAAATGAAATGGTGGCTATTATCGTGAATATCACAGTCTGAGGGGCACAATCAAGGCGGATATAATGGCTGGTGACAACAGCAGCATCATTAAAACAGAACTGTCGCGGTAAAGCATATGAACTCCTGTCCTCCGTACGCCCGGTGTTCTTCTCCTGGTGGTTACGGAAGACACTCACCGGGTCCTCCACCTCCCCAGTTGTGTGCTGAGCCTCGGCCTGCAAGTCGATGGGCGGCGCGTCCTCCACAATCCTCTGCACCGACATCTGGATGAACTCATCAAAGGAGTCCAGCTGCTGTCGCACCAGCCCCTTCTCATCGAAGTAAGAGCTGAGAGACCAATGCAGCCAGGGTTATATCTGATGCAGGAGATAACTCGACCCAAAACAAACTTCACAAAGACTGCTGTATATGAACCAGCTCTTAAATACCCCTCACCTGATGACAATCCAGCAAGCTTCTTGCCACAAATCTGGGGTGATTTCATCGTCATCTTCATCATACTGGATATCTGCATGAGAAAGCATGACAATCTTAGTGAGCAATGCTGTTGAGGATTCAACGCAGAAAAGGACTTGACCTCATTACTGCGCAATGCATCCACATCAACATCAACAAGCATTTAAACAGAGCGGTGAAATAAGGGATAATTTACCAACTTTACTGAGAATTTCACCTTCTGGCGAGTTAACCCAAAGAAAGTGACGTCAGCAATTAAACTAGCAATAAACTTAGCAATACTGCGCCCCGTGAAACGCAAATGAAAATCGGTAACAAACGTACAAAACACAGGTCTGAAATTATTCGCATTTAGAAACACTTACTGGAGCATAAAATGCGCAGCTACATATTATGTTAACGCTTCTACTTCACAACAGTGTTACAACAGGAAACGACATGAGCGTTTATAACAGCTTGAGTCCCTTTACACGGAGTATATCAGTATAAAGGGACTCTATTGACAGCCAGTTAGCTGCGTATGATCACGACGGCGCCATATTAGCAAGTTAGCCGGGGCAACATTTGCTAGCTGAGATCTGAACACAATCTCTCCGTGAAGCAGCCTCAGCGCAAAGCAAATGAGAAAAAAACAAGCCCTCTCACCTTCATCCTGATCGTACATGCTTTCAGAAGACGGCCAACCCTTTCAGAACTCCGATAAAAGGACAACTTAGTCCTCGCTTGTCCAAAGCTGTACCAGAGTAGGGCTGGTTTAACTAGACTCTGCCTCACACTGTGCGCAGGCCCTTCGAAAGAATAAAGCTGAGCAACTCTATGGTCGACGTCATTTCCTGTGTAAACGCAATAAATCTAAAGTTGGCGAGTTTATTTGGTTTCTATTTAATCAGTTACAAAACTCTACACTTAATTTTTTTGTGAAAATTACAGAAAATTTTTGTTTTACCAATATTTTTGAAATATAACCACTTTAATTAATAACGCTTCCGTGACTATTTCCTGTGACGTAGTAGAGTAAACCATGCTGGCTGAGTCAATTCCTCGTGCGTTTTTTATTATTTTTAAATTTTTGAGGTTCTGGTTTGGTGAGCCGTGTAGTATGATACATTTTATATCGTACACATAATATTTACGTAAGCAGCAACAATGCAAAGATTGATGCAAGTTTCATTTCGGCGGTTGAACGGCGTGAGTTTCTGCCGCAGCATGTCTGTTTCACCTCTGGGAGGACTGAGCGGAATCAAGGGGAGCGCAGCATTTAAATTGCTCATTTCCAACTTCACGCACCGAAGGAGAATACAAAGCCCTGTAGCAATTTTCAGCTCAGGGAGATCAACTTTCCGACAGTACAGCACTGAACAAAGCGCAAAGGGAGAGTCATGGCAGCGAAGGAAGGACAGCATCTCACACCGATACACTTCGGTGAGCCCGGAGCAACAAGAGCAGTTTGTTTTTATCGACTTATCCGAACCGGACGAGCCCATTGAAAACCTGGTTCTAAAGGAGCTCACGCCCGAACCCGTGGATGTCAAGAGGACCAAAGGGAAGATTCAGACGGAATCAAGAGATGTAGAGTATCAGCGGGCATTACAATTGCAGCTTAGGTCTTTAAAAGGTGCCGTGTCGGATCAGGCCGATCCGGAGTCGTGCATTGAGTTTCACGACACTGGGTTCCCTGACGAAATGTTGGAGATGAAAAAAAAGAAATCCAAAAAGGGCCAAAAGGTCTATGGCACTCCGGACCCAAATGTGCCTGTCAGTGATTCGTGCTGCTCGGGGTGCGGTGCTGTGATGCACTGTACTGTTCCGGACTTGCCAGGGTACCTACCAAGTGAAAAATACAAGCAGTTGACAGAGGAGAGTAGGCTGCATAACGCGATATGCCAGCGTTGCCATTTACTCACGCATCATCAGAAGGCGCTAAACGTTCAGATGGGTAAAGAGGAGTACAGAAGCGTAGTCCGGAATATACAAAAGGAGAAAGCTTTGGTTTTATTAATATTGGACCTATTGGATATGCCAGACTCCATCATTCCGGATTTGTTGGAACTGGTAGGAAAGAATAAGCACATCATGGTGCTTGGAAACAAAATTGACTTATTACCAAGAGACTCTAATAATTATTTAAAACGGATCAAGGAACAAATTCTTCAGTATTGCACTGAAGTGGGCATTCCGGTCCATAACAGCATGAAAGGTGTCCATCTCATAAGCGCAAAAACAGGCTATGGGATTGAAAATCTAATTTCTAGTCTCCAGAGCACCTGGAAATATAAAGGAGATGTATACCTCGTGGGAATGACTAATGCTGGGAAATCCACGCTGTTTAATACTTTCTTGGAGTCGGACTATTGCAAATCTAAAGCCTCTGAAGTAATCCACAGGGCTACAATTTCCCCATGGCCAGGTAAGCGTCAGACTTCCTTGCACGCGCACAGACAGGGCTTGCGGGGTTTAGGCAAATGGCCTGAACTTGTCTGCTGTCCTTGTCATTTAAATTTCTCAGGCTAAGGTCAGCATTTTATTGATGCTCCCTCTCCATACTTTTGTTACCTGATGAAAATAGGTCATTTTCCATAGCCTGAGTCTCTCTTGGGCCTGGTTACAGGACAAAGTGTCCTACTATCCTTGTGTCAACTGTCTGTTGTTGTTATTAACAACATTCACAGGGATGAGTTGCTGCAAAAATACACACAAAATTATTTAAGAGACTGCTCTGAGAGCTCAACATCCCCCGCTGGAGCCACAATTGTTACATGCATATCATCAGTCTATCTGTTGCACATGTGCAAAGTTTCGGGGAGGTCCTATAAAAACTTTAGGAGTATTTGATTCACCAGCCAAGTACCTACCGATAAATGGCTGTTGGAAACAAGGTGGAATTCAGAGGTCTCCTATTTATTCAGATTATTAACATTCTTTCAATCTAACACGGCAGCCTGGTTAGTTTTCTTCCCGGAAGCATTTCAAATGACCGCATTAGGTATGTGTCGTAGAAAAGGTAATAAGCAAGCACGTCTGTCTGCCTCATAGTGGTACTTACTTTTATTGCGCTTGCGAGAACCGCAATTCCATATATCGTGCAGCCCTACTACCAATACAGATGGACTGCGCCACAACAGAACCCCCCTTTTGGGCTTTCGCCCAGCGGGCGATAAAAAACCACAGCTTCAAATGGCAGATTATCTTTGCACTTCTGTGCATTAAACTGTCCTCCATTGAACAGCAGTCATAAACCATTATTTTAAGAATAAATGCTAATTACACAAAGCTTAAGTGACAAATGCTGTTATAATGACAGCTCAGAGGTTTAGAGAAGACCGATCAAGTTTAGATTCACAGATCTGAGGCCTGTTACACTAAGACTCGCTTAACATAGGCCTGCTCAGGCTCTGAACTATCTCTGTGCTTCACAAAACTTAACAGATTCAATCAGTATTAAATTAATGCACGACACTGGTTATCTGCAAGTTTTGTAGAGCCAAGCCAGTGGTACATGGGCCAGGTCACGCGGTAACAGAGTCACAAAATTGGTGTATTTTGTATCGTAGCTCCAAAACTAAGTACTGAGTTGCAATTTAAATGGCTTTGTGTCAGTCTTCCGTAGTACATCAAACAACAAAATAGCTAATTTTGTTCATTTGATTTATTTTGTGAAAACGGACAAAAACTGGTTGATGACGGAGTCACAAATGTTTTCAAATAAGCTCTATGCTATCCTTCTTTGCTAGAAATCAAGCTTCATGCCACAGACCTCTGTTCTTGGTATGGAGGACAAGGCTGTGATCTTTTCACCAGAGTAGAATTGCTGGCAGTCATTTCTGAAAGCTGGAAGTTGGTCTCCTGCAGGTACGACACTGAACCTCCTGAAGTTCCCCATCATAAATCCGACTCCACTTCGCATGTCGAAAAGGTTGGAACGCCTGAAGAGTGACGCGGCTCAGACGGAGGCGGACCTGAGCAATCAGGAGTTGCAGACGCTACAGCAGCTGAGTAGGCAGGGATATTTAGTAGGTGAGTACGTGTCCTCTGCAGTGATGTCCATGATCATCACAATAACCAGGGCTGAAGTTGCAGGCACAAGTTCATGGCAGTTGCGTTGCTTCTGGCAACTCTATCATTGTCTTTCAATGCTTAAGCGTGTGTCAAATGAGTGAAAATCTGAAAACCGTGGAACCATATAAGCTTAATTTATAACACCCCTTTACACCCCAAGATTGTTGTGCTTTGATCAAAGTGACCATGATCTAGTCATTCAAAGATATCCATGAGAGAAAACAAATGGTTCAGCATAGTCCTTTTGTTAAATCTGTCAGGAATGAAATAAGTTTAACACTGCTGTAAGGATTACTTTCAGTTTGCGACAATGTAGTTAATTTTTATGGTCGACCCTGATTGTTCCATGTAAAATATGATCTTTACTGATTAAAGTTGGTTACTGTCAATTAATAGTCATAACGTATAACAGTGATTGTTCATTGAAAGATACTGAAGCATCAGACTGGCCATCCTGCTCACCCCTGATGCTCGGTTGATCAGTTTGATATAAATGTTATCGGTTCCTGAATGCACTGAGATCTCTCTGTAACTTGTCCTGTATTGCAGGCCGAATTGGGAGAACGTTCCGGACAAACGCAGAGGGGCAGAGAGGCCGGAATGAGGTGGAGTTTGACCCCGAGAGCCTCAGTATCGGAGAGGAAGTTGAAGAGGGAGGAAGACGACTCGACAAGGCTCCCGCTCCGATGGAGTTCTCTCACAACGAGCTCAAGGACGCTCGCTGGCTCTACGACACGCCAGGAATCATGAAAGAGCAGGATGTCAGTTTCGTCTGTTCAAGAATGCCATATTTAGGCATACTGGTTTTATACTTTTCTGTTTTCACACTATCTACAAAATGTTTAGCTATAAAAACACCACAGTTTTCACCAGAATGAGTCTGGAAGTGCAGCCCTTTTTAGTGGACATGGAAGAACTGACCATAAACACTAGATCAAATTAATGGTGTGGAATGTGGTGAATCTGAATGTGTGGTTTGTCGTGTGACGTTACACCTCTAAAATGCGCGAGGCATGTCTAGGCAAGCTGGATAGGAGCTTGTGTCACTGTTGTTCGCTGATCTTAACAGCTTAAGGTGATTGATTACATATAGGTAATTTTCCATTGCCTTGATAAAATTGCCAGAATGTGGAGAATAGTTTCCAAGGTGTCTCGCCAGTTTATTTTGGCTGGATTCTGACTAAGCATTAGATTTAATAATAGAACTGCAAGCAGTGAAAGCGCACTGCCGATACTGCGGCACTTGTCATGTTGGGGCCAAACTTACAGAGGCTAACTGCAGATGTCCTGTACCTCTGTGCCAAGTTTAATACATTTTATTCTGTGATTCGTTGAAAAAACTGGGGAAAGAGGAGAACTTAAAATTGCTTTTTTTGCACCATTTAGGAGGTTAGCATCATAAAAAAGCTCATAGCCAATCTTCCTGTAAGATTTGTTTTATCCAGCAATACTCACAGGACCGTAGTCTTTTTGTTGCTCGACCTCTTTTCAGGTGAGGGTGTTAATAACGCTTGATGAATTTAGACCTTGTAAATGTGTTCACCATTTGTGCTCAACACTGGAAAGAGAAAACATGCAACATTAGCAAAATGTAAGGAGCAAATCAATGCTTGTATACCCGGTTCTTAATATTCTTCTTATTATTAACAATAATATTAATTTTGCAACTTTTATTTATTGCGGTTATATGTAGTGCTTTACGGCAGCAGTATCATTAAATATTTTTCAATAATGCTACATGGCCCGTTGCTTTGACTGTGTGCTTTAAGGAGTTTTTTGGCCCTCAGGTCCTCGGTCTGCTGACGGAGAGAGAGCTGAAGATGGTGGTGCCCACCCACGCCATCATACCCAGGACTTTCGTGCTCAAGCCAGGGGCGGTGATGTTTTTGGGTGCTTTAGCAAGAATCGACTATCTGAAGGTAATTTCAGTGTGCTACACCACTTGTTAGCTGAGTGCATACCTGCGAATTGTGCTTTTTAAAGATTGTTTCCTGTTAGCTTTTTTTCATGGGTGATATGGGCATTTGATAACATTTTCATGCAATAAATCAAAATATAACCAACGCGTTGGTGATCAGGAACACAATCAGGATGGGGAAAAATATTTATCATGGCACCGTTAGAGACTGAGTTGATTTTTATCTCCTGCCACACATTGGATGGGGACATAAGAATGAGTGTTGTCCTTCCTCATAGCTCTCCATCAGTCTCTCTTCTTTTCTGGGCCAGAACTTCTAAACCAGGGATGGGCAACTCCCGTCCTGGAGGACCGGTGTGGGTTTGCAGGTTTTTATTTCTATCAAGCACCCTGACTAATTGAATTAATTGGTTGCATACACTAATATAGATTTGTGCAAAGGTTTGATCAAAGAAAAATGTTTTATGTAGGGAGACAAGAACAGTCTTTGGTGGTCATTCATGATAATTTTAAGAAATGCGCCATTAATGTCAGATTTCATAAATGGTTTGGCTAATTTAGATAATCCAGTAATTAAAGGCCAGAAGTTGGTTTGAAAACCAGGGACAGATACGGCCCTCGTTGCCCACCCCTGTTCTAAACCGTTGAAGACTTCTTGATGAAATTTCATGGAGGGATTCATCTTTTTGGGTAGATTGGCCTTTTCATATTTCCGTTTGTCCATCCGTCCGTTTGGAGTGTTTTGTTTCCAGGCCAGATATCAGCCATCCTGTGGTGGGGATCTGAATATTTCATGTATGTTTTCTTTAAGCTAAGTTTGTGTGAAGCTTGAAATCGCCGGCCTCATTTTTTAGGCTCTGGGCAAATTAATTACTTTGTGGTCGAAATTATTGAAGCGGAAGCCTAACATTGTTCAAGTCTCAACTGAAGACCCTCCAATCACCCGGCACTATCACTCTTTACCAACAATATCTGCGGGCCTTCGGCCGGGGGCAGTGCCACGGGATGCTAATTATGCCACTGATTTTACACTCGTCTAATATAAATGATTTCTGTTTTATTTAATGTTCAACTGTTTTATTTGCTTCCTGATTCCTTGTTTTGTGTATTTTACTTGCTCTTTTGTTTCTGTTGTAAAGCAGCCTCAGGTCTGAGAAAGGTGCTATACGAAAAAAACTTATTGTATTATTATTGTTATTATTTGAAGCCCTTTTGTTTCAGTCATGGTGGGTTTGTTTTACCGGTTTCCTCTTGTGTTTGTACAGAGATTCTGAATATTCATGCTCTCTGCACAGTGGTTACTGAACCTTTCAAATTTTTCCCTGCCATTTTCCCGTCCTCAGGGAGAGAAATCCTGTTGGTTCTCAGTCATCGCTTCCAATCTGCTCCCAGTGCACATCACCAGCGTGGATAAAGCCGATGCCATCTATGAAAAGCATGCTGGGAAAACACTGCTCGGGGTGAGTGGGCTTTTTTGAGTCCGCAAAACATCTTTAAATGTATTTCCCCGCACCATTTACCTGAGGTGGCACCGGGATGCATTGTGGGAAAACTTGCCGGTGGAGGGAGTCTGATGCCCTGGAAAATATTCTGCAGGGAAAGCCTGGTTCCGGGAATTTAAGTGAATGTTATTTTGACAAAGCTGTTTTTGGGGCATGGGGAGGACCTATACAATATTAGTCTGGTGGTTTTAATGCTAGGGCTGATTAGTATACAGAAATGAACTAACCTGAGCCTGGTTTGTTGTCTTCATGTTGTCATGAAGGGTAATGGAAAGTGGTTTGGATAATTGTTCTTTTTTTTGTGAACCATCTTTATAATGACCAGAAAGTTAAAAGTGATCGGAGACCAGCCCGAGTGTTTTCCCTGAAGCCCTGAAAGAGTGCGTTGAAGGGCTGCTCTGTGTTCCCCACACAGGTACCCATGGGAGGAGAGGAGCGAATGAGAACGTTCCCTCCTCTGGTTCCTCAGGACCTGGAGCTGAAGGGTCAGGGTTACCCGCAGGCCACAGCCGACATCAAGATCTCCTCCATGGGTGCGTCTTCCAGTCTCCCGCCCAACAATAGTGGTGTTTTCACTCGTTTATTATTTTTCTGAAACACTGATGTGTCTTACTTCCATGGTGCAAAGAACTGAATCCTGATTGGCTTCTGTCATTTGTGCTTGTGTTAACTCGTATCAGTCAATCTAATTGCATGTTTGTTCTGCATTTTCTGATAGATTTGTTGTCTATACGCCAAACTCATTACCCATCTCAGACCCTTACAGAGCAAACAAAAGGCAATAGTGCTGAGCTGGTAGTGCCAAAGAAAAACAATAGTCCGATTAATTACTGTTTACCATGTTCACACAGAGAAGCAGGTCTGTGCCCGGCGTGACATTTGCAGCGCTTGGTTCTGGTTATGTCCTGTAATGGGTCCATGTCCAAACTGTGACCTGAGTTTCCTGCTGGCGATTGCAGAACCTATGAGGCGTGTGGAGTTTCTCTGATGTTTATCAGTAAAATATACCACTGTACAGTTCGTTTATAGAATGCAACACGAGAATTAGGCTGGTCATGGTCACATGGCTCTCGGGTGACTTTGCAGTGAAACATTTCTCATGTCTGCCCTTGTTTGTGGCAGTTGTGTTCATAACCTCCTGTGGAGAGCTATGACCTCCAAACTAGGGAGCCTGATAATGGTAAATTAAGAATGTTGTTGTTTCCCATGAGATAAATTTGTCCAGGGTCACAGCTGATGTCTCTCTCTCTCTCTCTCCTCCTGCCCCCACACAGGTTGGGTAGCAGTGACGGGTAATCATGAAGATCTGCTCCTGCTGAGGGCTCATGTTCCCGAGGGGGTGGGCGTCCGAATCCGGGACCCCCCTCTGCTCCCTTACATCGTCAACCTGAAGGGGGAGCGTTTGGGCAGGAGCCCAGCTTATAAAACCAAAAAAGCACCCGGTCTGCTGGACCGTTGCCTGTCTGAGACGGGGGCCCAGAGACTGAAGATGAGGAAGAAGGGGAAATGACTGACAGTCCCACATGTGCAATATTCGCCTTTCTGATATATGTGCCTTTTTCCAAAAAGCAAATGAAGATAACCAATTCAGTATGGCTGTACAACATTAGAATCATTCTTACTAAACACAGCGAGCTCCTTCGTAGCACCAATACTGAATACTGAAAGCTTTTTCTTGCGGCAGTAAAGATGCCGTTGATGACGACTGCATTCATCAGACAACAGCAAGCACTTATTGTTCCCCGCCGCCGCGGTAGTGAGCAGAGCGGGGGACAGTATTCAGCTCCGTCCATCCGTCACGTCCCATTTGTTATATATCTCAAGAACGGTTTGACCGATTTCATTCATCTTTGGCTTCAATATGTATTGGTGCGATACGCCGACTCCAAACATGCATTTAAGTCATTGTGATGCCTTAAAATGAGGTGGCCTATTTAAAGAGTGCGGTATTTTTTGCATAGTGAAACAGATTTGTGCAGATGACCCAGTGTAAAAGTTTTCACTGACTTTGAATTACTTCATTTCAAATATGAAATTATATGCTGCCAAATAAAGATGGACTTGATGTTTACACCATATTTTGATTGACACCTGGATCTCAAACTGTTTCTAGCTCTCGTGGTCCGACAGAGCAAAGGGAGCTTATGGGTTCGCAGGGTGACGTCGGCATCTGCGTGAACTGTGATCTTCTGCCAAACCACTGAAAGAATTATGAAATTTGGTTGGGAGGTACATATGGATGTACAGATGAAACTGTTTGAGGTGTCAAAACTCAACATCGAACATGGACGCCTGTCGGCCATTTTCAAAATTGCACTAAATCACGCTGAAGAGCATTTGGAAGCAGTTAGAATGCTGTAACGTCGTACTCATATACTTTTGAGGACATAAAACTAAAAAGCTTAGCTCTTAATTTGCAACAATACTACTCCCTGGAGCAACACCCTGATAACTCTTCTGTGTATTATACTGGATACAATGATCTGGTGTCTGGGGCTTTATATTTCAGTGGAGCAGCACTGTGAAAATGACATGTAACAGAACCTTGATGCTGAAATTTGCTTAAACTTTTTGGGGCCCCCCCCCCAACACAAATGAAAAAAGGTGTCTTCATCATTCTCCCGATACTGGACCCAAGTATAGTGTTCAGGTGAACACGTGTTGCCTGCGTGTGACTACCAACTGAAAGTGTGACTACCGGACAGACAGACAGACGCCGGACAAAGGGATCCCTATGTGCCGCTATGCTTTGTAGGCGACACAAAAATACCACCACTTGTGAAATTACATAACACTGAAGCTTGAAATAAACCAAGTGAGGTGCAGTGCCCATAGCACTATTTTTTATGGTTCTGGCCTGCCCTTTGAATTCCAAGAACTTACAGAAAAAAGGTTACTTACAATGACATTCCAGATGTGCTTCCAGCTAGTTTTGGAAAGACTCTCTCCACTTTCAGTGTTACAATATGAGGTTATCAGTAGGATACAGTCCTAATATTTCTTTCCAGGACTGACATTGAAGAAGTTGACTGGTCTTCACTGAGCCATGACCTCAAACCCCTCAAACGCCATGGGATTAACTGAGGAGCCAACTTTCAGCATGGCCTTGCAAGGCCAAACCCAAGAGCACAAGAATCTGAGAATTGGAGCAGCTAAAATATGTGTGAGGTGTGAGGTTTGCCCTGCCTAACACCGCCTGTTTGATCTGCGCAAAGGTGCCCCTCTCACCTCAACTCTGTCCAGAGCTGGCCTTTTACATCACGCACACAAATACCACCGGAGAGTCACCAAGGTGAGGCAGGATAAGCAATCCCAGTTTATTTTTACATGAAGGAACAGTTCGAAACTTGTGGCGGCGAGCGCTGCCCTGCAAACAGTGCTAAGTGCTGAACTGTTCCCGCTCAAATGAGCTTCAGTGACACCAGCAAACGTCCACACTGCAGTGACTAAACTCATTCAAAGGTGACAAATGAAACGTACGAAAACAAAGAGGTCATAATGATTGTCAAAAAGCAAATAAAACAAAATTTTGTACCACGAGTTTTCACAATCTGTTTCAACAAGACATAAGAACTATATAAAACAAGAAAATCTTTGGGCGTACAGCATAAATTGTTGGTTCAACTGCGGACATTGATATTTTGAAAAACAAAAAGCAAACAGGAGAATTGGTATACTCTGGTGAGGTTTAGTCACTCAATTCAATTTTTTTTTTTGCTGTAATATTTTTTTTTTTTTTTTTACTTCTTGCGGTTATGTGAGGGGGAGAGTCAATAGGTTAATATAATTGTGACGCATTTCGGTGAAGAAAATGAAAACTTGAATCCCAACAAGGGTGGGATCGCAGTTGTAAAAGTGCTTGTTTTATATGACGAGAAGATCATGCTACATATACTACTGTTCTCCTAAAGCAGTCTGTCGAGCCACCATTACGTGTCTGGAAGTGCAGTCAGATTCTGGCTCTCCGGTGGGGCGCGCTAACGAAAACAAACACGTCACTCTCCAGCGCTGCGCTTCGCTTCGCTTCTGTCAAAGGTCACGTGGGTCCATTCGACTGCGCCTCTCAGTGGGCGCAGGGGGTCTGTCTTTGGTTCCTCAAATAGAATTAATCAACCTGGTAGAATCACTATTCTTACTCTCAAATAGGGTAATAAACAAAGAGAGCCAAAACAATATAAGTCAAAATTGTAAAGAAAGGAGTCGTTTCCTAAGGGGGCAATATACATTAAAGAAAAATAAAATGTTTCCATAAGACTGATGACAAATTCCTGCATCACTGGACAGATGCTGAGAAGAGATTCCACTGGATTTGATGAATCTAGGGCTTGTTGATTTGAGGTTTTCATTGTGTAAATCAATGATTCTCAGCATTGGTCGCAGGGCCCCAACCTAACCTGCCTCCCCCCCCAGTTGCAATTGTGGGATTTTCGATTTTAACAAGCTGTTAAGTTGTAAGTTCTAGAGCAGGCATTTACCCTCGGAAACCACATTTTGATTGAAATAGCTGTGAACGCCATGAACAAAAACAAGTCTATTGAACATATCTTGTTCAACATTTTTCAACACCGAAAGTAATTTCAGATGATCACATTTTCGCAGTTTAAATTATGCACTAAGAACATCGTTCAGCTCAAAATGAGGTCGTAGAACGAGAGTCCTTTCAAAATACGTTGCTTGAGCTTAACATAAACAAAACAGAAATCAGGTTCAACTCTTGTTCACTTTCCTTGTAAATTTAGTTTACTACTATGTGCCCACATTTGATTCTTCAATTTGGCTGGCCACATTTTTTTCCCTCTTTAGACAATTTTTTAAAATATATCCAAAAATGCAGATATGAAATTTATATTCTTCATGGCATGCATACAATTTCAGTAAAAATTTGGCAGCTGAAGGCATCAAATGTACCAGCTAACAAAAACTCGACAGGCAGTTGCTCACAAGTCCACATGAATCCTTGGACATCCGAAAGCAATCATTCCCAAAATTGATCGGCTTTGGCACCTTACCACACACAAGGCCTATGGCAAATATGAAATGAATCCATCAAGAAATTTGACCTGCAGAGAGCGCTCATAAGAAATCTCTCCGGACGTGGTGGCGGTAGACACTGCGTGACAATCGTCCGGGGATACAATTGACAGTTCCTCAAAATCCTATGATTGCAACTGTGGTTGGAGCGAAGACCCTCATTCATTCATTAATACATGAGAGGCCCTTGGACTGACAACATGAAATGTGTAAATCATGTATCGCAACCTCTAGTCCTGGATGCTCTAATGACTGCTGTCCGTTATTTTTTTTCTCCTAGTTTGTAAGTTGGCCTTGACACAGAGTATATGGTCTCATGTCAGTAAAAAACTTTGATATGGCAGTTATTAGCTGAATTGTCCCAACAGTCAGCAGATAATACAGACAACCCCCCCCCCCTTCCAATCTCCTCGCAAAGATGATAATTCATGACCCAAGTGTCGTTCATTATTGCTCTCCCGAAACATGCCCATAAGCTCCTGTCTCTTAATCTTTCAAATAAATACACGGGGACTGTCCGACATATCACAAAGCAAGTGCTTCCCGGAGAGAGCTCGGGCAATGTGGTTTCATACATTTGTGGACCCAAGACTACTCAACAATGTCATGATGAAAACATACTGAAAGAGACCCGCTAACACATAGCCAATGACAGAGCTAAGCAAGGGCCCATTGTGCCAGCTATAATGAGAAGACTGTAGATGAAATGTGTTCGTTTTCACTTGTTTTCTTGCTTTCGGTAAACCATATCAGTCCCAGTTAATCGATCCAAAAGAGATCCACAGTGTTCACACACAACCCTGCTCACAGAACTCTTCTGGAACCACGATAAAGCTTAATGGTACTGGCACAAAGCAATTCCTCTCCTCTTTTACAAATTGGTTGTTTTAAACCGTGCATTTGCAAAACCTCAAAGGTTGAATGTATTCTGTCCTGTATAAGAATACATGGAGAAGCTGGAAGCATTCTCTTTCAGAACGCAAGAATATAAATACAAAGTGATATACAGTAAATAATCCATAAGGTCAATAGTAAAGCAAAGATTCACCAGTGATATTTGATATCTGAGATATAGAGGTAAGAACTAAAGAGAGAACTGAGCACCAGTCAGCAGTTGGAGGTGAGCTACCTGGGCTATTACCCACTCCATTCTCACGGTCCAGGCCTGAGTGACTGAGCACCTGCTAAAGATGCAGCTCTCAAGAACCAGGGTTGGGGGCCCCAAACGAAAGGCCCTCACGCCATATTAGGTTCAACGATCCCCCGCGGCAGTGTCCTCCAGGTAGTAGACATTCACCAGGTGGCGGTTTAGATGGAGCCGGTACTCCACCTCCACCTTGAAGGTACGGTCACAGAAAACGCACGTGTGGGTCTGAGGTTTGATGGCTGCAGTGACAGTAGGCGGTCCCTCTGTTGGTGTGGTCACAGGTGTAGTTCCTGGTGTGGTCATTGGTGTGGTCATGGTACCAGCTGCACTTGTGCCCAGCGCGGCAGGGTTCTGGATGGCGCTATGCAGACCTGAGTCGTCACTGCCCTCGGACACATTGTCGCTGACTTCGCTGCCATCGTGGCTGTGGATGCCTTCATCATCCTCGGCATCGGTAGCCTTGCCCTGCCTCGTGACCGAGACGTGCCGGTGGGTGGGTAAAGTCTCATTCGGCACTTGAGGCCTCCACCCTGGGGCCACCTCCCCATGGAAACTGCCACTCGCCCTTGGAGTCTCTTGTACTCTTTTCCTCTCTCCTCCTGCTGTCTTTTGGACTCTAACCTCCTCAACTTCCCTCCCAGGGCTATCCTTAGCACTCGGGTGCCCTTTCCCCAAATTGGACCCCCGGTACTCCTTGACCTGCCCTCCTCTCTCAATGCCTCCATTTCGAGTATCAAGTTTGGCCTCTGCAGTGCCTGATTTGGCCTCAATCGAACCTGGTTTAGTTGCCACAGAGTCCAGTTTTGCCTTAGTGTTTTTGGTTCTTTTGATGGCACTGACTCTTAGGGACTTTTTGATCATCTTGCTAAGTCTGTCGCCACTTTCAGGCACCTGGTCACTGGTCTGTATATCAGACCTCCCTCGGAGCACGGTGGACCTCTGAGGTCGTCCTTCCTGTGGGGAGAGCTTCCTGGTCGGCTGACAAGGGGCCTCAGACTGGTTTGGGGGTGGTTGGCTTGCAGCCGTTTTCAGTTTCCTAGAGCTGGCTGTGGCTTCCTTGCCCTGCATCTCCTCTAAGGCGTTATGATCTTGTCCTCTTCTTGCCTTCTCCAAGGCTCGGGTGGCTTTCGGCGGCCTACCGCGTCCTCTCTTGACTGGCCTGTCTGTGTCTTGACTCTTCCTCTCCATTTGCCCTCTCTCCTTCTCCATCATCTCCTCTATTCTCTCTCTTTTTGCTCTCTCCTTCTGTACTCTTACCTTCTCCATTTTTTCTCTCTCTAACTGCTCCTTCTCAGCTCTTTCTCTCTCTACCCTCTCCTTCTCCATCCTCTCTTTCTGTTTCCTCGCTATCTCTGCTCTCTCCTCCAATCTCTCCTTCTCTACTCTCTCAAGTTTGGCTCTTTCTTTCTCTACCCTCTCCTTCTCCATCCTCTCTTGCTTCAGTTGTTCTCTCTCTGCTCTTTCCTTCTCCATCCTCTCTTGCTCCAGTCGTTCTCTCTCTGCTCTTTCCTTCTCGATCCTCTCTTGCTCCAGTTGTTCTCTTTCTGCTCTTTCCTTCTTGATCCTCTCTTGCTCCAGTCGGTCTCTCTCTGCTCTTTCCTTCTCCATCCTCTCTTGCTCCAGTCGTTCTCTCTCTACTCTTTCCTTCTCCATCCTCTCTTGCTCCAGTCGTTCTCTCTCTGCTCTTTCCTTCTTGATCCTCTCTTGCTCCAGTCGGTCTCTCTCTGCTCTTTCCTTCTCCATCCTCTCTTGCTCCAGTCGGTCTCTCTCTGCTCTTTCCTTCTCCATCCTCTCTTGCTCCAGTCGTTCTCTCTCTGCTCTTTCCTTCTCCATCCTCTCTTGCTCTAGCCGTTCTCTCTCTGCCCTCTCCTTCTCCACCCTCTCTTTCTCTTTCCTCTCGCTTTCTGCTCTCTCCTTCTCCAATCTTTCTTTTTCCGCAATCTTATGTTCCGCCCTCTCCCTCTCGACCCTCTCCCTCTCTATTCTCTCTCTCTCCAATCGCTCCTTCTCTGCTCTTTCTTTCTCTTCCCTCTCCTTCTCCATCCTTGCTCTCTCCTCCCTCTCCTTCTCTACACGCTCTCTCTCTGCTCTCTCTTTTGCCCCTCTCTCCTTCTCTGGTCTCTCTGCCTCTACTGCGCTCTGCTCCCTGTCTTCCTTGTCCAGCTCCACAGTGGTCATTTTCCTGGTCCTCCTCTCTCTCTTGGGCTGGGTCTCCACGGTAACCCTTGCTACTTTGGCAGCCTTCCCTTTCCTATGGGTGTCCCTGTCCGTCTTCTTCTCCACTATCTTCGTCTGTTCTGACTCCATAATCTGCTCTGCCGGTTTCTCAACACCCTTCTCTTTCCTCTCAACTGGCTTCCGCCCCCTTCTAACCTCTGCCACCACACCCTTTTGGGCTTTCCTCGTGACTTCCCTCTTAGGAACCACCTCCTGCTCCATTCGCTCTGGAACATCCCTCTCTGCCCTTCGCTTTGGGGCCTTGTCTCGCTGCTCCCTCTTGCCGGCAGTTAACAAAGGGATGGTTTTAGACGTTTTTGTCGTTGATAGGTTGATTGGGCCGGGTGTAAGCTGCTTGTCTACTCCCACTTCATCTCCCCCACCTCCTCCTTCTCCCTCTCCACCCCTGACTCCTCCTTTCCTACTGTTCCTCCTCTCGACATTTCCCACCTTGATCCCCGTCAGGATATACTGTGTGTCTTTGTCCATGCCGTGGTCCCTGGAGGCACTCGACTCGGGCTTCTTGATGCGGAGTTTGACCTTCGATACATCCAGAGTGATGTCTGTGCAGTCTGGGTGGCGGGATTTGACGTGGTACTGCAGGTTGCACTTCTTGGAGGCAGCGTAACAGCAAACGGGGCACGGGAACTGCCGGCGATTAACGTGCAGCGCAACATGCTTCTTGTAGTTGCTTCGGTCGGCCGTCTTGTACTGACAGTGTGGGCAGCTCAGGGGCTTGGGCCCATTGTGAACCTGTCGGGTATGGCGCGTCACCTCGTGTTGATTGGCCGCAAGGTAACTGCAGCTGTAACACCTGAATGGTCTCTCCCCTGCAACCAAGACGGGTGGATATATTAATTGCATCCTGTTGACAAGCTTGTTCGCAAGAATAAGATGACTCAACACCGACATGCACTTAAGGAGGTGAGTTAAGGGGACCAACATGAGCTAATAAACAGTTCAAAGATGTCAGAATGTCAAAAGCACAGCCATCAGCATTCAAGTCTCATTCAATACATACCGGTCTACTAGATATCCCAAACCAACTGCTCCATCGATTGCAGTGAACGCAACAAAAAATCAGAGGTTAACATGGTAAAGAGGATTCCAGGGTACAGAGGGCAGCAAGTGCCCAAAAACACATCCTCCCATGGTCACATTCAAGAGAATTTCCCTGTCTCATCTTATGTAATGTCCATCGTACTGTAACCTTTCAATCATTCAGAACACTGGACATCAAACACATTTGAAACCTTGGAGGAGAATGTGCAATCGGCCTTTTCTATCCTTTCCATGAGCTTCACATATGCAATTACGCAAAATCCTTCGAGCTTTCCTTGCAACTGTCCGACTAACCTCCAGAACAAAGAGTGCCTGAGTCTCACCTGAGTGTGTTCTCATGTGTCTGGTCAGGTGGGTCTTCTGTGAGCTCGAGTACTTGCAGTAAGGACATTGAAATGGCCGCTCACCTTAGCAAAAAGCAGAAAACATGTTAATGATTCTCAAGCAAGAGAATCGTGAGGTTGATGGGTGAAGGGGAAATGCCCAGCTTTGGTGCAATGGATCTTTCTGAGTAATTCAGACAAGCACCCCCCCCCCCCCAGTTACAGTTGCTAAGGCCCGCAGAAGTTTGGGCACCACTCTCTCACTCACTCTCGTGTATTCCCAATAAAACTGCGGTTTGTTTCGAACTGAATGCGTCCAACTTGTCTGGCGAAGTCGTTCAGAGAGGCCTTAACTATTTTGTACAGGATATATCCATGATATATTTTTAACGCAACAGGTGGAGATATAAGAGTCACAGCGAAGTCCTGTGCCAAGCCAAGCACCCCATAAACTGCACATTGAGATCAAACAGGACAAAATAGTTGAATCCTACTGAGCGTGTAAAGCAGGGTAAGTATTTTTGATATGGATAGATTCGTATTCGTATCATTTGAGTTTTCATTGTGGGTATGTAAGTGCATGCATGCATTTGTCAACTACAACTTCATCTGAACCAGAAAACCCATTTTCTTTTGCGATGGTCAAATCACGTAATTTCATACCGCTGAAATCATCAGAGGTGTAATAATGCAGCATGTGTAATGTTATTTGGGCTGTGTTGACCCCTGATCTTATCAGTTTTTAAGTGCCGTTTCACTCTTGCTGCTGTAACATGACAATATTTAACAACAGCTATTTCAAACTTGTTTCTTTCCTTTCAGGCTAAGTGGACACTGTTCACATATTGTCAGCCTAGTTAAGTCTCTTCAATAAATTATATCATCATTTCAAAAGCTGCAGTTTTTCTTTACTCAAGTTGCTTTTGTCCAATATTAAAATTAGTTTAATGATCAGACACTTTTGTGTGTGACAAATATGCAAAACTAGAAGCACTCCTATAGTCAAAACCACAGTGAGTGAGAACAAAGTTCAGTTATCACATGTCATAGGATTTCAAGATGGCTGCCATATTGTTTGACTGTTTTCGGTCAAAATCAATAGGGTCCATCCCTGATGTAATAGCAACCAACCTACAAAATTTCAGAGATATCCGTAAATTACATTTTGAGTTATCTTGTTCACAAAAAAAACAAACAAACTGAATCAATCACATAACCTCCCGCCAACTTTGTTTGGCGGAGGTAATTATAAGAAATCCTGAAGGGGGTAAATACTTTTTCACAGCACTATATGTGCTTGTGAGACTAATCTGTTTGCGTTGCGTAATGAAACCGCATGCTGAGTGTGATAAATCTCTCTTACAGAATGAACCCCTGAGCTTCATGGGATGAATCTGCAAACTAATGGGTTGAATCAGCCCGCTTTGTGGGATGAGTCGATGTGCTTTACTGGATGAATCTTGGCGCTTTATGCTATGAATCTGTGTGCTTTGTGGGGAGAATTTGTGAGCTTCTGGGATGAATCTACAAGCAAATGAGTTAAATCTGTGTAGATGAGATGCTTACTCAAGATGGCGTAGCTTGCATCAGCGCAATTCTGGTCCTTACCTGTGTGGGTTCGAAGGTGCTGCACGTAGTTGTTCTTGCGATCGGAGAAGTAGCAGCACTCGCCACACGTGTACAGCTTACTGGGGAAGTGGTTCCTCAGGTGCTTCTTCCAGTGGTACTGGCTGATGGTGGTGTAGCTGCAGATGGTGCACTTGTACACCCGCTGGCTGCCCCCCTCCTTGGAGTGGTGCTTGAGGTGGGCCAAGTAGTGGTCATAGCGGTAGGTGTTGTAGCCACAGCGCTCACAGCGAATCACGCCCTTCGTGCCGACTGCCCCTTCCTCGCCTTCTTCTGCGGTCGAATCCCTCCTTTTGGACGACTCCTCCTCTTCCTCCTCAACCTGTTCTTCCACCATCAGCTTCTTGGCGCCGTGGATTTGGATGTGGTGGACGAACTCCTCCTCACACTCGGCCTCGTACTGGCAAGGCTTACAGTGGAAAGGCTTCCTTTTATTCCTGCCGCTCTCCACCAGGGGTTGCTGGCTCCTCTTCCGCTTGAGCGCCATCTTTTTTAGACTAGCTGGGGCGTCCTCTGTCTTGGCTTCCCCTTCTACTTCCTGCTCCTCCACCTCCTCCTCTTCCTCTGAGCCCTTGTAGGAGTGGCAGCTGACCACCTGCGGGGCTTCTGGGTATACGCCGGGCGAGGAATCAGCGTGGCGGCTGTCCGCAGCATTATTGTTGACAGGATCCCCATAGCAGTCCATCATGTCTTCGTCCTCGCTGTCCGAGTAGCTGCTACTGCCCACGGTCTTCAGCTCTACCATCTGCTTCTCTTCCGAGGGGAAATCGCTACTGGGACCCCCGCGTCCGTCCTCAGACGTCAGCGCTATGTTAGCCAGCATCACCAGCTGGGGTGCGGCCAGGTCCGACTGAGGGATCTCCGCGACCCCCTGGTCCTCCCCATCCATGGATCCTCCCATCAGTGGGGTGAACATGACCAGCCCCACCGGGAACACCGTCTGGGCGGCCATTTTGGGATGAACTGTGGGAATGGGGGGGTGAGGTGGACAACATGGAGGACCAGGTCATTTCAGAATTCACACTTGAAGCTCGCTATGCACAAAACACCCAAAACGCCCATTGAGTCAAAGCCCAACTTTCTCTGTCTGGCCATCTATACCATGACATTGGCTCCATTATGAATACAGCAGAGATCGCCACTGGTTTGAAGACATTTCTCACATACTTCATAAATAATTTCCTGAAGCCCTTGTGAGCCAGTGTGTCAGTTTTTTTTTTTTTAATTTCAACAATTTATTGAGCTCTTCTTACCACCCTCGGTTTCCTGATTCTCAACTGGTAGCTGATATTACTAAAATCCATGAATGTGTTTGGCATACTATGTAAAATGACTGACAACGTTGCTACCACTTCTAAAGATTTAATGGTGGTAAAAACAACATATGAACTCCCAAGTTTTCATTCTTAAGGATCTGTAACATGCACTTGCAAGCCAAAAACTCCCGATTTTGATTTTGGCATAGAAAACAAAAACCAGGAGATGCTAAATGACAAGAGCTAGGTACTCCTGCACTGATTAACTTAAAAAATGTCTATATCAAACCTGGTGGATTTGACAATCAGATTTTAAATATTAATAGACAAAACATATGTTCATTAGCCGTCTAAGGCAGAGATAACCCAGATAACCCAGTCCTGAGAGATCTACCACAGCTCAAAGATATGAGACAACAATTTTATGATCATAATGTCACAATCACCAACTTTATCCCCTGAAACTCAAACTTTTCTCTTAATTTTTCCCTTAAGTAAGTTAAAAGTCAGAAAAAGCATTTTTTTCATACTGTGGGACATTGTCACTTAAATATTCTGTATCTGCTAATTGCAGCACTTCACTGATGGGACAGCACATTTATACTGAGAGGAATGTTTAAACCCTGGACACCATGTTAATACGCCCATGGCGTTACATCGAATGGATAATATCTAGATTTTGTATTACACCATTTCACATACATTTCTCTAAAATTTAGCAGGACATATTTGGGATTGTTGAAAACCTAGGGATCTCCACTGGAATTTGAAACAGACCTACAGTTTGACGGGTTTAGCTACATTTCACAGATCCACACATGGGTCCACAGGTTTTATAGGGTTAATGAAAAGTAGATGACATTTACAACACTGGCGAAGAATTTCCAAAAAAAATTACAACAAAAAAAAACAAAACACTTTTTGAGAAGTTATGGGCAGTTGATTTCTCTAGGTGCCAAAGGTGTCAGTGAACTTCAGTAAATGAATAAAGCTTTATGAACCAACGCTGCTCACACCAAGGCCCAAACATGCCAGGATCCACCAGCTCATAAATAAAAATGCAGTGTTACAATATCCTTGTGAGGTCATCAGCGTTTGCAAACAAATACGGGCCGCGGTGTGAGCCATTGCCCATCTTTAGACAGGCCCACTGAATAGTGCCCTAAAATTATGCTTGCAGGGTGGAATTTGCCTTGCTGCCAATCAAATGTCCTGCAGTCAGAAGGGGCCTGGACACAAAGATGCAAGGAAATATTCATGGAAACATTTAAAAAAAACAAAAAAAAAAAAACTACTCCGTATCAGCTAGCTCATATAGGCTACCTTCAGTTTTCTGTAATACTCGGGGAAGAGAATCAACAAGCAGTACATTGTGAACTTATGAATAGACCTATACACAGAGTGATTTGGAGATGGGAAAATACCCCTCCACCCTCAAGTCAACTATGCTGGATGAAGCAGAAGCAGGGCTCAGAAAAACTATAACAGGCTTTTCACTGTAACGCAAACTAAATAAAAATGCACAATCGCATTTCTTCGCTAGCACTGAAAAATATTCAGCGAGACAAGGACGTCTCATAAATTAAAAATAAAATATGAATAGAGATGTGTAGGCTAAACTCAATCCAACACTCTATACTTTTCTATCAATGTATTAACTGAGACGGATGATTGTAACTAATTTTCTTGACATGCATAACAAAATTGAGACTCAATTGCAATCTTTCATTTAGCTTTCCGGAATTGACTACAGCACCGGGCCCAAAAATGGGCCTTTCAGTAGGAGCTAAATTTTTAATGGCTGCAAGCTCCCGCACTTTGTTTTGTCTCCAGCGAGTGCTGTTACGTTGTCTGGAGAGTCTCAGCAAAGTTTGACCGAAACTGGTTTATTTACTCAGGCACTGCGGGGAGGCTGTGCTCTCATTCAGGAAATGAGATCTCTAGTGCCGAAGCTTGCTTTGTGCCATCAAGAATGGTAATTAGTGAAGTCCCGCCTCACTGAAGGGAGTCCAGGCGGGGAATTAATTGTCTAAAACACACTTCAATTATCGCAATTGTATCGTGTCTACAATTCAGTGGAACGGATGGGGGATGAGTGGTGCTGAATACTGTTGTGTGAGCTAAAAAAAAAAAAAAAAGAGCAACGTGGGTGCTGTCAGGTCTCAGAGAACATACTGTTGGGTTTTGTCACAATTACGTGAGTCCCAGCCCCACCCCTGCAACTGTTCAACAGCTGATATAATTACGGCCATAGACGCTGAAAAATATACCTGACCTGTATGAGTGCTTAATAGCCATGTCTACTGAGGGGCCACGTCACTGCAGCCGTCTACGATTGCAGTCTGGTGCCTAACTCACCAAGACTGACAACAATGGGCCATATTCACTAAGATTTAACAATTACTGCAGTTAATACTGTAGAAACAAACAAAATTATTCGTCTGAAATATCACGTTTACTCGGCGTACATAAAGAGGCCAAATATAACGTATCAAAATCAACATAAACCTGCACTTCCACTCTTCCCAGTGTCGAATACTTGTTTCGTTTTGCTTCTTTCTTAGACAGGAAAACAGGAAGGCATGCGGCAGTCATTCAGTGATGAATCAGGCAACCATCACCTAATTCAACAATTTATTCGTAGCTTCACTTTACAGCGCTAGGGAACCTTTCTAAAAAAGCACGCTCTTGCGCGACAAGTCACTGGTGACACCATGTCAAAATCCTACTACTCAACACTGCCACTTTTCTGTTTGACACGTGTGTATTGATTTTTAAATATCATTTACAATGTATCATATAGACCTAGTTAGACGTTAACGTTACAGCTCTAACAGAGAACTAAAACCACGTGACGTTAACTAAACGCAAAACTCGCCACGCAACAACTAACAAATACGCGCATAGAAAGGTATCCGTTTAAACGGCAACAGTTCCCTACATGCGAGTAGTCAAAGAAATATACTTAGGCCTTGGCTTCTGCGTGCTCGAAAACTAGTTCGGCCATTTTACAAGCGCTCCACCAACTTCTGGTAAGTCACTGTACTTCGCCTCAAAGGCTCGCTGTACGACAGCAGTGTTTGCGCAACCCTCACCCCAGGAAAGAAACGACAAACCTCCGCTGATCATGTACCCCAGGTAGCGCGCACGTTTACCAAATGGAATGAGCCTTTTCCTACGATAGCAATCGTAATGCAAAATGTTATTTTTCTAAACGTTACCACACTTTAAACAAGTCGTAGATTCGCAATGTAAAACTTCAACTTTAGTCATCCCAAAGCATCGAAAGACAGCGAAATAACACATGGAAACTTTGAGTTGCAAAATAATTGCAAACACAAGTAAAAAAACCGAGTAAGTCGGAAGAAAACCCTTTTTTGAACTTTGAAACTAACGAGGGGAAACCGCACACTTGCAAGCCCGATCAAGCGTTTCCTGCACATCAAGCCTCTTATCGCCGACAAGTTACGACAACTAATGTTAAACGACATTGGTGCGAGTTTAAAAAAACTGGCTAATTATGATGTCAAGGCGAGGCAATCCACATAACGCTGATCACAACACACACGTAGCTACACATATGCCAGTATAGTTCCCATTTGCTGACCAAAAAATAAATACTACCGAACGGAGAAAAAAAAAGTTAAAGTGACAACTTTACCAGATCTATGAGCTATGCAACGTCAGTAATTCGCCCCTGAAAACAAACCACGAGTTCCGACGATTTGCTTCAAATAAAGGTCAACGTTACTTTGTCGGAATAGCTTATCCTAAACGGGTGCGCAAACTGTTTGTTATGTATTGATTTACTGAACCTCCTAAGTTCGGTATGTAGGCTGCTTTCATCGACATGTTACTTTGAGAACTTATCTCTTGACCAAATTAAGTTAAATGTGTGTTAGCCGTGGTCCTGATCTTCGTGCTGAAATACGAGCTGTGCGCTCTGTCGGATCAGCCCTGGACAGCGCCTCTCCCTTTTCAGAGAGAAACTCCCTCCATGTTTGATAGCAGCAGTTCTTCAAAGTTCTCAATTTCTCTGTCACCTTTGATTATCATAAACAGAACGACAGATTTGTCTGCTCCCAGCGTTTTCGACTTACCGTTAAAATATATCCTATCCTCAGACACTTTTAAGAAGGATTTTCAGAACTTCTAGGACAGACAGTTTTGTTCCGGGAAGTTGCAAGTCCTTCGCGCATTCCAGCACAGCGCTGTTTGCTGCGACGGCTGACGTCAGCGCCAGCTCGTCTTCCTGCCCGAGAATCGGCCTGTTAAGATGCTTTCACACCAGACGCGGAACGAATTTTGGGCACGACAGATTATATTCAAAGTCAAAGCAAAGACGCGAATTTTCGCGTCTTTGCATTAACTTTGAATGTAATCTGTCGCGCGAAAAAAATCGTTCCGCGTCCGGTGTGAAAGCGGCTTTAGGGTTGTGCTTTCAGCTCGATCTGCTGAGTGCTGAAGTTCTCGCTGGAACGTGCTGCAGTGAATAATATATTGAGTAAATGTATTTCTTCCCACCATTTCAATTTAGGCCAACAGAAAGAATGGACCCGAAAACAATGTTCATAAAAGGCCCTGAACCATTATAGTGACGCAGTGTTGTTTGCACGAAGTTGACTTCAGTGTAATACGACGCTCTTGGGAATGGCACTACCTATGTGTTATCTCACGGACATTATTTGAGCACAATTGGCCACCACGAAAAGGTTACATGAACACAGATCAACTTGATTGAAATAAATAAACAAATGACTGAATAGGACACTGATCTCCTTGGCGGATTTGAAAGAGTGACAGTCTGTCCGGATTTGTCCATCTCAAATATTACTGTTATCATCAAGTTGAGCCCCATTTCAATAACAGTGTAAATCCTCATTATCTTCCGTGTTTTTTGTTCGGTATGTTTTTGCGTAATTCGTGGGTAAAAAAAAAACAGTACTTGTGTCTTTCGGCCAACCTGAGGCTGTCAGTCAAAGTACCGAAATTACTACGAGTCAGTAACTGTGGAAGATTAATTGGAGGTCGTCAAAGCAGGATCATTCCTTTACGGTTATGTCTCGCCATATACAGTCTTCAACAAGCATCATAAATGCATTCAGCTGGTCAATATTTAACAGTAATTTAATAGGCGACAAGTAGCGTTACAACATACATGAAGCAGGCTATACTACTGCGCGTCCACTGATAAAATTCTTAGCTATACGATTGTACTCTAGAGTGAAGTTTATTGGGGAAATATAATCTGGGCAACTGTACCGCCCCAAAGTGTGACTGTCTGATGGGCAGCTCGTTTAGTCATGTGGGCGTCCGACCAGAGCTGTACGACGTCACTGAGTCGGTGGCGCGGATCGGTGTTGGACAGCTCCTCAACTCCCGGTCCGTCGGTGCTTGTCACAACAAGCATAGGGTTGTGCTGACGAGGACGCTCACAGTTAAGGATTCCTTACAGTCGGAGAAACCGACCAAAAGAAGTCAGTGTTCTGTACTGACGGGCATTCAGTGAATATAAAAAGCGTACTCGCCCCTGTTAAATCGGCAGGTTTTTGTAATGTAAAAAAAAAAATTAATCAAGATAAGTCATGTTAGAACAATTCCACCTTTATATATGACTCACAACCTATAAAATTAAGTTAAAAAACCCCCCCGATCATTTAAGGGGAATAATTCCGGGGAAAAAACTGACGAGAATGTACCGGTAGTTGCATAAGTGTGCACAACATCTTACAATTGGGGATGTGGCTGTATTCAGAATCAACCAATCACATTCACCCGTGTTAAATAGGTAGTATACATATGCCATCGATTAAAGTGACCGATTTACCCAAATAAAGGTCAGCAGTTCCTGTGGGATTTTCCTGACACATTCTCAGTTGTATCTTCATGCAAAAGTCATGGTCCACAAAGAGCTTCCGTAGCATTATCCAAAGGTATTGATCAGGAATGGGGTCCAAAAAAATTTCAAAGGCATTAAATATACCCTGGCACACAGTGAAGACAATCATCAACAAGTGGAGGAAATTCAGCACAACAGTGACATTACCAAGAGTGGGATATTTGTCCAAAATTTGAGGGAAGACGAAGAGAAAACTGGTCAGGGAGGCCGCTAAGAGGCCTATGGCAACATTAAAGGAGTGGCAGGTATTCTGCCACTGAAAGTTCTGTTTCTTCCTTACATGTGACAACAATCTCCCGTATTCTTCACATCTGGGCTACGGGGTAGGGTAGCCAGACTGAAGCCTTTGCTTAGGAAAGAAAAACATCCAAGCCAAGCTAAATTTTGCTAAAACATACTGCCAGTCTCCCAAGACCATACAGAAAAGTGTGTTATGGTCTGATGAGGCCAAGATTGAACTTCTTTGCCATTGTTCTAAAAGGTATGTTTGGCGCTGAAACAGCCCAGCACGTTGACAAAAGAACACCATACCTCTAGTGAAGCCTGGTGGTCGCAGCATCATGTTTTTTGGGATGCTTCAGTCATAACTGGGGCTTTAGTCAAGGTGGAGGGAAATCGGAATAGCTCCAAATACCAGTAAATCTTGGCACAAGGTGTCTGCCAGAAAGGTGAATATGATGAGGAATTTCACCTTTCAGTATGACAACCACCAAAAACATACATTCATATCAACAAAAGAATCGCTTTACCAGGTGAAGATTAAAGTTTTGAGATGGCCCAGCCAGATCTTAGATCTGAATCTAGTAGAAAATCTGTGGGATGACTTGAGGAGGCCTGAGTTCAGGAGATGCTTTGACAGTTGACGACTTTCTCGCTAAATCTGGCGACTTTCCAAATCGGGATTGTTTGTCCACTCAAGAGGTATGTATACGTCTTGAGAAAGTCGTCAAGTTGGCAACTCTAAGACTATAGCGAAATCGACAGTGCATCGTTCATTTTCGGCAGGGTGACATGCTAAAATAAGCGAATTTACGAGAATGTGGATGTAACAGCTACGTCTTACAATTCATTGTTAAACATCTGCATTAACAATAACGTCATATTTGGAAGTTTTACTTACCAACCGAAGGCGACACGCCTGATTCCGCCATCTCTGAAAGCAGCCTGGGCCGGTACGCGCAAGCGCAGTAAATGGCAAAGACGGATGCGAGAGAAGATGTTGCAGTTTCATAGTCTTATGCTACGAGTCAACAGTTTATGTTGCGGTTTTTGCAGTTTCGGTAGCGGGGTATTATTTTTCTGTTGCTATTTCCGCGATTAATGTAGGCATTTCAAAGTTTTTGTGTGCTGAGGCAACGTTTTCTTTGGTAGGCCTGATAAATAGGTGCTGGCTGTGAATACTCTTCAGAACTTTCATCAGGGAGCTGCAGTTGCCAATAAGTCATAGACCTTGTTTGTATTTTCCTGATTGGATATTTGGGGAGGGATTGGAAATGCCAAATGAAAAAAAATCTATAAGTATTAATTGGCTGTTTTCATATAAGTACCTACAATATATGAAAATGGACAATTTTTTGTATGTCGCATATATGCAGAACCTATATGTGGCCCTATATTAAAAACTATATGTTTATATAGGTTCTTTCCATGTGGAATTCTTGCAGGAGTAGCTCTCTTGCGTGTTCCTATATACGTGTACTCAATGAGCTTTACAAATGTAGTTAAAGTGAGAGCAGGTACATAGGTTAGTTAGACAGGTGGACGGGCAGTTTCAGGCCAAATTAAATGATTGGACGAGCTTATTACAACCCTGCTACGGCTACAGGTGGCAGATTTTTTTAGTTTTTTCTCATCATTTCAATTATTGATTGCTATCAAGGTGTGGAGAGAATTTCAACAAATGTTGCAAAAATGCTTCAGAAAAATCTTACTAACACCGCCTTTAATGTAGACAGTACAGCAGTGGTATTCAGTCCTATATATTTACAACAGGTTGCTGCCTCTCTCTTATCAATGCCCTGGTAATTGGTGCAGTACTGTCATAATGCACAAAACTTGGCTTCAAAAAATTGTTATGCATTTGGGAAGAACAATTTGTTTTTATTTGCTTTTTTGTGTGATTTTTAGAGGATCACCAAAGGACGCGGGGCAAATGGTAAGGAATGTTTGTGCATCTAGTTTCCACGGTGTGTAGTGCGCATTTACCTTATCTTAGAGCTTCATGGATTTACACTTTGTCACTCTAACAGTCTGAGCATAACTGGTGAATTTCATGAAAAACCATGGATAACTTGCCATGTTTTATACACTGATAAGGCCACTGGCCATTCCTTTTTCATCTAAAGTTGCGGATCTATCTTCCCTATTGCATAATTGTATGATAACACGTGTGTCAGTCAATTGTTTTAACATATCCTACAACCAATCACTCATAATATATGCTTTCGGTTACTCTATTTAGGGTTAGGAGCATTTGATTTTTTCTGGGTGAGAGTATTGCCTAAATATATATAAAAGAAGTGTGACTGCATTGTCCATACATTCACCAGCATTTTTTGTGTCAATGAATTAAACTGGTTAATGACCAGCAGAGTTTGGTGTAAACTCTGTTGTCTCTAGTTGTCATCTGCCATCGTTTATCATCACCTGTCATCCATAAACAATTCAGCCCATTACTTTTGGCGGCCACAGATATTAATCAAGTTTGACAAAACTTCAGATTTGAACATCTTTGGCTCTAACTACTTTGGGATTGCATTTTAGCCCTGCACCCCCAAAACAGGCATGGCAGGGTGGTCATACAAAAAAAATGAAGTTGTCCATTTTAGTCCATTCTAATATAGGTAAAGAGCTAAAACAAGGTATATAAGTGGTATACAAGATGTTTCAAAATACAAACAGGATTTGAAAAATTCTGCAAATCAGGTTTTTGGTTTTAGTTTAACATTCCAAGACATCTATTTGAATGACCTGTAACCTCCAATAATCAAAAATACTGAACAAAGTTAATGCAACTGTCAACAATCTCAGCATTGTAACATATTCCTTAAAAGGCATGGTAGGATGGCAAACCAGTTGAGTTTTAGGTTAACTTGAACTTCAGGAATTGAGTGGTTTTGTCATTGTTTTGAATGTTTTCACCTTCGTTAGCCTGCTAAATTGAACCATATTCCTGTCTTTCAATGCATTTGAGATGTAGGATTTCTATGACACTAGATCAGTGGTTCTTAAACTTCGTGTTGGGGACCACTGTGTATGCTGGTTTTCATTGCGGCCGAAGTTGCAATCTGTAATTGTATTAAATTGTTATTTTGTCTAAATAGTTGCATTTCATGTTTTTACCCTTTAATTTCTTATTATGGAAGGAATAGTAGTGTTTACCATGGAAAATGAAAGTTCCATGTCCATATTGTGTATTTCACTCATTTGGCCCTGAGGGGAACAGGATATTCATCTCCTTGGCTAATTCAGAGCAATTCTGTCTGTCTTTATCAGTTTTGGTTTTATTCTGTTGATTAGTTTAATCATTCAGTTATCGTGTCTTTACGTTCCCACTCGCCGTGTGCGTTCCTCACATGATCTCTGTTTATTTAAGTTCCTGTTTTTGTCTCATTCATTGACAGATTGTTGCACGTCTTCTCTTGTATTGATCTATTCTTTCATGTTTACACTTGTGCCCCTGACTCAGAATAACCATCTTGGAATGGAGCCCTTGTCTAGAATCTTGATTGTGTTTGCCCCTAGCCCTGCGTCACCTCTAACATTCGGCCTCAAAGAGGAGCTCAGTATGAGCAGAGCTCCTCCCGTGTAATACGACGTACACTTAGCACGTCCGACTGCCTCATCAAACTTTTGCCTGGAATTATGCCCCTCAGGGGAGGAATTTGTCAGCTCTGGAGACCAAGGCCATGCGTGAATACATCTCAGACGCCCTGGCATCAGGTATCACCCACCTGTCTTCCTTGCCTGCCGGTGCCAGCTTCTTCTTTGTGGGTAAAAAAGATGTCTCCCTTTATCTCTTCAATGATTACAGCAACCTCAACGCTACCACCAGTAAGAGCTGCTATCCACTTACCCTCATTATTCCTGCTTTTTTCTTTGCTTTTCCTACTTTACAAAGCTGTGCCTGGGGAAGGCCTTCCACCTGATTCGGATCCCTGAGGGGACAAATGGAGGACAGCCGTCAAGACACCCTTCAGTCCCCTGACTACCAAGTGAAGCCCTTTGGGCTTACTAACGCCCCTGCTCTTATTCAGCACCAAATCAATGATATAGTGCACAACAGGATCTTTCACTTTTTCCCATACCTAGAGGAGTGTATGCAGTGCAACCATCCAGCCATTTAATGCCTCCCGGAGAACTGACTCTATCTGAAGTCCAAGTTGTACAAATTCTATCTATTACTTCCAGTCATTACTGCAGACCATACTCCTGTCAATTTTTCTCTTTTAGGGCATATTATTCAGAGAGTTTGCATCAGTATGGCAGAATTGATGTTCTGGGCATAAAAAGGGAATCCACAAAATGCCCACAAGCAAAGCTTTTAAATATATAGCAAGCAAGCTATAAATCAACAAAATCTTCTCTGGGCCTGAGCTAACCAGAGAAGGACTTGTGTACCGTGGAAATGTGGACTGTGGTTTGACCAGCCAACTTCTCACAATGTTTATGGTGTTATAGCCCCAATTTGTTATGACATTTCGTACAGCAAGGGATGACAGATTTAAAACAGATTTTAAACAGATTTAATTAAACAAATGCTTTGAACTAATCTACAATCTGCTCTACTGATCAAGATTGAAATAATAAAGAAAGTTAGATATTTACAGTCCCTTGTTACTTGAGATGGGGTTGCTATATTGCGATGTCCTGGGACAGGAAAATGCTCCAACACATGCAAAAATCCACAAAAAGAGCTTCACGGGTCTTGTAGAGAGTGACAGGTCTGGTCAAATGTATCCTTCAACAATTTCTCCCTGCAATTTCTCCTACTACTTTACTCTCTCAATTTTTCTCCTTATACAGTCTTTTCCAGCCCCCTCCCACCTCCCAGACTTTTTTCAATTCTCTGGGACTTTCCCCACTGAGGCATGCCCAGGACAGGCCCAAAAACCTAGCTCCAGACTGGGGTTAACAAAAAAAATGTCAATACTGCCATCTAGTAGCTTTTTTCCTCCACATTACAACGGTAATGATCGGCATTCTGGGTCAGGAAACGCTGTTTCCTCACAGCGAGGTCTTGGGTTCAAATCCAAGCTAAAGGCATGCTTCAGCTCACCTACAACCCTGATGAGGAAGAAGTGGTTTGAATAATGCACGGATGGATACGTAGGCAATGTGTTCTCCAGGCCAAAAAAGAAAAGCACCATTCTAGTTGTTCCCAACATAAAGTTTGTACGACAGCCATGCTATGTGGGAGTGACAGCGCCCATGATAACATGCACATCTATGAAGGTTCCATTTGCACAAAGGGTATACTGCATACATGCCACATCAAGCAACATACACTTGCTTCAAAATGACGTGTTTTTGAGGGACATCTCTACTTATTTCAGTAAGACAAAGCCAAGCCACATTCGGCACAGGTTAGAACAGCATGGCTTCATAGTTGGAGAATGAAGGTACTGGCCTGTCTACGACCCCTTTAATTTGATCAGCTGAAGACTTAACACCAAAGAAGACCAGGAAAAACATTAACCTTACAAATGACAAAAACATTGTGTCCTCAGTTCCCAAATGATTAGCCAACCGCTGATGAAAGGATATTATGCAATGATCTGAGAATAGAATGCAGGTTGTTACTATATAGCTGCATTAAGCCCACAGTGAACCAACCGATGCTTTGATGGGATACAGGAGCCATATGGATTCTGGCATGACCGTAATATATACAACTTCAAACCAGAATAATTGGGACAATGTTTAAAATGCAAATAAAAACAGGAAGCAGTCATTTATACCTTTCAACCAGACTTAAATTGGAAAAAAAAAAAAAAAAACATACAAAGAAAGAAATATTTTAACTCATGACTCATATTCCACTCATGAGTGGGGTCATGAGGGAGCTGGAGCCTTTCCCAGCTGACTCTGGGCAAAAGGCAGGGACCCACCCTGGACAGCTCACCAATCCATCACAGGGTGTATACACCATTCATACACCATTCACTCTCACACTTATACCAATGGACAATTTGAAGCCTCCAAGTAGTCTGACATTCATATTGTCTGCGGCAGGAAACTGGTGTACATCAAAGAAACCTATATGAACACGGGGAGAACATGTAAACGTCGCACGGAAAGGCCCCAGGCTGGATTCAAACCCACAACATTCTTGCTGTGAGGCACCAGTGCATCTCGCTGTGCCACCCTCATCAACTTTCTTTTTTTTTTCTTCTTTTTGAAATAATACATAGTTTGACATTTGATGTCAAAATATGACCAGACATTCCCCCTCCCCAGGATTTTCTGGTGGAGAGCAAAGTTCCTGGTTCCACCAAATACCACAAGTCACCCAGGTCTTGAAGCTGCAAAGTAACCCCAGACCATCACACTACCACCACCATGTTTGACTGATGGTATGTTGTTCCTGTTGTGAGGGCTGTGTTTGCTTTATACCAGATGCAATGGGACCCATGTCTTCCAATAAGTTCCTCTTTTGACTCATCAGTCCACAGAATATTATTCCAAAATTCTTTTGGGTCATTAGGACTTTTTTTTGGCAAATATGAGATGAGCTTTTGAATTCTTTTTCGTCAGCAGTGGTTTTTGCCTTGTAGCTCTCCCACAGATGCTATTTCTGCTCAAACTCTTTCTTATTGTGGAATCACAAATACTGACCTTAACTGATGCAAGTGAGACCTGCAGTTATTGGAGTTATTGTGCTATTGGAGAAATTTGGGCAGGCTGGCTACTCCTGGGAATATTCATCAAACTTTCTCTATTTGTAGATCATGGTTCTCACCATGGTTGACTGGAGTCCCGGGGCCTTAAAAACAGCTTTGTAACCACTTTCAGACTGACAGATGTCAACAACTTTGCTTTTTCTATGTTCTTGAATTTCTTTAAATCATGGGCTACTTTTTGCCTACTTGACGTTGACTGGCAAGTTCTACTTAAGTGATGCTTAGATTCAACAAGGCGGGCAGTAATCATTCCTGGGTGTGTTTATTGAAATTGAACCAAATTATCAATTAAATTTCTTTATTGGTTGATTTGGTATCAAAGGGGGCAATTTTTTTTCACACATGCCAGGTCAGGTGGATAGGTTTTTACCTTCAATAAATGTAATCATAATTTATAAACTACATTTTGGATTTACTTGAGTTATTTTTGACTCATATCAAAATTTGTTTGGTGATCTACAACAGTTATGTGAGAAATATATACAAAAATATGAAAAATCGGAAAGGGGGCAAATAGTTTTTCACGGTACTGAGCATAGCCTACATCCTGATGACTAATGTTACGCAATCAATTTCAGAAACAATTGTACTCAGACGCTTTGTCATGTTGAAATGTTGTTTCATGTTTTAAATGATCGCGAATGCTCAAAAATTTACCAAATTATTTAATAATGTTTCTTTAGAATTTACCTTAATGAACAGGCTAAAAGCAAAAAGGAATTTCTTTGCTTGGGCCCCTGGAATAATTAGTTTGCTCGCCACTTGAGTGTGCTGTCGGCTGGCCTTAGTATCACATTGTGGGCCGAGTCTTGCCTTTCTGATGGCAAATACATGACACATTAACTTAATTGCAGTACTCGAGGCAATGCATAATTTACAGCATGCGAACTTTTCCATTAAACTAAAGTAATTCAGGTAAATATTCCCTCTCATTTTTTGTTAAACAAAAAGAAAATGTCCATCATCCCTTACAGCTTATGGAAATAACTCTGCTAAATACGAACATCCCGTTATTTTAATGTCTAACGCTAGGAGTGTCGAGGCACTGTTGGCCTATAGCCTTCGTACTTTTAACAAACTGAAATTTGTTGCAATAACTCATGAGTAGCAAGACAGCAAAAATCAGTTGGTCACGGTAGCCATTCTTCATTTAGTAGGCCGATATATCAATACGTGTTGCTAATTGTGGTTTAAGACAGTAAAATTGACTTGAAAAATAAAACAGATGGCATCGGATGAATGCCGACACTGCAGCTGATCGGGTCTCGCCGACATCCTTCAAAAATTCTGTATGCAGACGCCTAAGTCCGTCGTCAGGCCACTGCCTGCTCTTTACCGTCAACCGAAGCTAATCTTAAATATACAACACTTTAAGTCAGTTTTTTTTCCGCTTGGACGGCTGGCACAATCGAAATTCTCACCACGCCACCTCCTCCTTTCAAGTATCGAAGTGACACAGCCGGAAGGCACTGAGTCTGAAACTCGGCCGACGCGCTCTGGAAACGTGGGAACTTCCAGGCAGCAGCAGGCACTGGGCAGAGCCGCAGTACGAGGGCAGCATGGACCCGGAGTTCTTGCTCTAACAAGTTAGCTTGCTAGTGTCTCCCTGAAGTTTTTTTTTTTTTTTGTTAACAGTCAAGGTTAAGGTTATCCGGCGACTTTTCCAACAGCTGCATTTCGCTTATCTATTTTTAAAGCGATAGTTTTTTTCCCCCCTCCCTCTTCTCTAGTTTTTCTACCCGAGGACGAGATCATTACAGCGGGGAAGGATTATGAAGTTTGCAAGCTAAATGAAGAATGATCGGCGAAGTCGAGGGATATGACATTAGCCTTCAAGTTTGTGGGTCACCACGTTTATAGTGAGGAGTTAGTTTTGTAGCAGCACGTTATTGCGTTGCCTTTGTTACACTTTCCGAACACACTGGTGACTTTGCGAAGTTTCTTGACGGTGAGAGGCTGCCCCGGGGGCTGAGTTTTGAGATTCAGGAGTAGTTTTCTCTCTCACTCCGCAGCTTTGGACCATCGGGAATTTCAGCTGATGTGACTTCTCTGGGCAGAGTTACTTTTCTTAGGATACTGAGCAAATGTTGGTTTTGGTTTGCAGAAATGACTAGAAAGCTGGACGTTGGCCATATGGGGTCTGCCTGATAGTTAGTTGGCCTAACACGTTTTAACATTTTAAATAAGTTGGAGCTCAATATACTTTCGTCTTCACATGAGTTTTAGGAGAATGACTGGCGTTTAGCTTTTTTGCGTCTGATTTGTTTATTACAGTAACAGTTGGATCTCGGAACATCGCTGCGTAGGATATAATGCGCGATTCAGGTTTGAATTTTAATGTCCTTCATAGGCTATGCGCACTGATCGTGTTTCTTTGTTTCGTTCACATTTCTGTTACGATATTTTATTATGTAAAGTCTCTTGATTTGCGCACTTCATTTGTTCAGAATCAGCAGTCGCGTTCACTAAAGCAAAGTGTACTTCGGCCCAACACCGTATTTAGGGAAGCGAAATTTGACGATTTAGAAACAAAGCCTGATCCTATAGACCTATCAAGTAGTACCAAGGACGTCAAAGGAGTGAAAAAATGCCCCGACCCATCGCCGCTTCTGTGTGAGTAGCCCTTGGGAAGTTTGCAATTGTTTTACATCGCCAGTAAAAATGTTTAAAAAAAATTTTGTGCAACTTGTCGCTGGTTGTTCTCTACATAAGTCCTCCGTTGATGTCTTCGTTGTTGATTTTAAAACTGTTCACTTCACTGGGTGTCAATTCATGTAGGCCTATAACCTTCCTTGTCTGATTTATTCACACCCTTGCGCAATTCCGTGTAAAATCACCTATGTCCCGACGCCTTTGTTGCATTAAGTTCGTCATATGATGTGACCTCCTGGGGGGAAGAAAAAAAAAAGTCTTTGCTTTTTTTTGTTGTATAGTGAATAGTGGTTTCATAAATAATTGTTAACTTTCACTGCATTCAGAACCGTTCCCCTTATGTTGCAGCCTTATGCCAAAATCGCTTATATTCATTTTTCCCTCATCAGTCTGCACTCAATACCCCATAATGACAAAGTAAAAACAGATTTTTTTTTTTTGGCAAATTTATTGAAAAGGGGAAACTGAAATGTCACGTTGACGTAAGTATTGCTATCACATGTCAAATTTGGCTCTGTCGCCTTCCGTGTCTTGATCATCTTTGAGCAGTTTTCTACGCCTTGATAGGAGCCCACATGTGATAAAATCAACTGATAGGACATGATTAGGAAAGAGACACACCAGTCTTACAGCTGTCAACGCGTATCATAGCAAATCCCAAGCTATGAGGTCGAAGGAACTGTAGAATTGCCACAAATGGCGAGTCCAGCTGTGATAAATCTCACTTGCTGTGAGTGAAAATCTATCACATTGACGTCACCAAACGTAGGGTTCCCTTCTAGGTTTACTAAAAGTTGTAAATGTCTGGGAGGTGAACGAATGACTGATGTTGGTCTGTAAATTGTCTTTGTGTCTGTGCTACTGTAAAAAGTGTTTTACAAATGGAATTGAATTGAAAATTAGCTTTTTTGCAATTTGTCGATATGAGCTGTTATGTTGGAGCAATAAATGTAACGCACACAGCCCAGTAATGCAACTGCCCAACCCTGTCTGGGAAGTAGGTTGAAGTCCTTATTTGCACTGTTGCTAATTTCATTCATTGTTTTGAAATGGAACATCTCATTTTCAAGAGGGTCCTTTAAAAATATACAGAGAATACAATGCAATACAAAACAAAATAGGAATTTCAATGGATATTCCCCATAGTAAAAACTCCAAATGAAATCATGAAGCCTGGGCTTGACCGCCTTGTCAGATCATTCGGTGCCTGTAACATGATTAGTTTTGCGACAAATTTAAGATTACTCCCTTTGTCCAGCGATAACACTCAAGAGGAAAAACACTCGCATTTTCCGACTGGGGAAATCCGTGTTGAGCAGAGAAATTCCTTGACTGAAAGAATCAAGCCTGACAAGGTTTTTCCAGGATAGTCCAGGTATATGTCTGCCAAAACGGTTCAGCATCAAAGCATTCTAGGACTGATAAGCCTTAACTAAAGAAGGTGGGGCAGTTTGCACCCTGTAAAAGTTACGAAACTTTAAACAGAACACAAACATTTGATTGGTTTTACATTCAGAGTACAACAGAATGCATTTGATTTTTTTTTGGGCTTTGTGTTAACAGGGAGTTGAATGATTTTCCTTGTCACAGTTCTCTGAATTGGCTCACAATGATTAGTAAATCAGTAATAATTGTTTAGCTGTGAACATGATTTATTTAAGAATCCTGCGGGACGCTTTCTGTTGTCTGTCCCCTGACCACAGACCCTTGACTGTCTCTCGGCAGACGGCTGTACACAGTCGTGGATTCCATAGAATCAGATGGAGACGCACACAAACACTTATTCCGAGACCGTTGTATTCGGACCCTGCTCCATCATTTCTGTTTGTTGTTTATACACTGTGTCCATTGCCCAGACACCACCCCAAAACACTCTTTAGTCCCACGGCAGTAACACACTGCGTTCCTCTCCACCTTCTGGCTGACATTGACTGTGCTGTGAAAAAGGGTTCGCCCCTTTGCCCACTTCTTTCTATTTTTGCTTATTTGTCTTACATGTTTTAGCTCTTCCTAATAATGTTAATGCAAAACAAAGGCAATGTAAGTTAACACAAAATGCAGCTTTTAAATTATAATTTCCGTTATTGAAAGTCAAGAGTCACTGAAAACCTATATCACCCATATAAATGTTTTCCTCCCGAAACTTAATACCTGGCTCTGCCAGTGCAATCAAACATTTGTGATGACTTGAAATGAGTCATTCACATTGCGCTGGAGGAATTTGGACTGACTGACTCTTTCTCGCAGAGTCGTTTTAATTCGGCCGTGTTGGAGCTCCTTTAGATGTCTGTGCGTATTGTTTACAAGGCCATAGTGGGTAAAGAAAGGCATTAGGAGACTCCTTGAGGCCCTAGTGGCACATTGCGCTAAGCTACTCGACTCCTCCCCCCCACAGTGGGCCCGTTGAGGATCGAGTTCTCATCCCCAGTCAGCTTGGACATGGTCAGGGCTGACAACCCGAACCTGCAGCTCGGGGGCAGGTATCGGCCGGAGGACTGTGAGGCCCTGCAGAAAGTCGCCATCATCATTCCCTTCCGAAACCGGGACGAGCACCTCAAATACTGGCTCTACTACCTCCACCCAATCCTTCGGCGCCAACAGCTCGATTATGGCGTCTACGTTATCAACCAGGTGAGTCCTGCTCTGTCCAGTCCTGTTCTGCTGAGTCAGTCAGCTGTTTGGACATGGTTTTGATTGCACAGGTGAGGTTCTTTCCCACGGGAAAGGCCTCCCGCGCTTCCTCAAGATCATCACCTTTGCGCTGTTGGGACCTGGACTGAGATTGCTGTTTCTGTCGGGATTGGTGAATTTAATACCTTTGTTCAAGAAGGTAGCCCCTCAGATGCTGTTGTCAGGCTGAGGTAATGTTTAACAAGCAGGCACGGCAGCTTAATCAGCTTGGCCTTTTTGTTTCCAGGCTTGCAGAAGGAGGAATGCAGTTCAAGGTCTAATACTGACTAGTCATTTGTCCTGTTAGATGTGGTGGTTTCTTCAAAAGATTTCTAGGGGAGAGGGGTGTTATGGGAGGTGTGAAACCTTGTCTTTGATGACTTATATCTCAAAAAACTATTAAGGCTTTGTAACAAGAACTTTGCATGGCTTCATAATGTTTCCAAAGGCATTTTATTAAAAAAAAAATCATGGTAATTTAAGATGATCATTGAGAGAACTTTCCTAAAACTGGGTTATTTATCATCGAGTGACGCCATTTCTTTTTTGTAACTTCTGGTGATATTCACACAACCAAAACCATTAACTTTATTGGAAGGGATAACTAGAGATGCACCGATCCAGGTTTTTCCTCATCCAATCCGATACCTGGGCTGAGCGTATCGGCTGATATCCGATACCGATCCGATACTACTGTTGAATGAATGAACCGTATACCTTGTCATGAGAGCGAGGGCACCAGACTTGACAAACATTTAGCCTTGTTAAAAAAAGGTACCAAATTAACACAGATATAAATGTACTTTATATTATTTATTAACAAATAACAAAGTGTACATTAGCAGCAAAAAGAAATAAATAACACTTCCATGTAAAATGCACTGCAAACAAATATTTAAAAATGTAATATAAAATATAGCAGCTGCCTGAAACCCAACAAACAATGGCTTCCTTAACTTGCTCAAAAAGACAAAATAAACAGAAGTAACATGTAAACATTTTGTGCAAACAGAAATTCAAAATCTAATATAAAATATAGCAGCTAACAAGTGGCTCAAATAACTTGTTCAAAAACACAAAATAAACAGAAGCAACTCTTCCATGTAAACATTTAGTGCAAACAGATATTCAAAATCTAATCTAATATAAAATATAGTTGCTGAACCCAACAAACAGAAGTGGTTTAATTAACTTGTTCAAAATGACAAAATAAACTGAAGTAGCCTAACATTTCCAAAACATTTAGAAAATCAAAACAGGTAACTAACTTAATTAAAATGTAAGAATTTTTTGCTCAGCGGACCTGCTCCGTCATCAATGACAGAGAGAGGCTCCGAATCCAAAACTACAAACTCCATAACCTTCTCCGTTACGTTGGTTGCTTTCACGCTGCCGGTGTTCCGTACCGAAAAACCTCGTGCTGGAAAACCTCGAGGTATATCAGCACGCACAATGTCCCGTGCCCAAAAGCTTTGCGTGCCAAAAAGCCTCGTTTGCCCAGACGTCTCATAATGCGACGAGGCTTTCCGGCACTGAACACCGGCTTTGCTCAGAGCTCCGCGTGCTTTTTAGCATGGTGCTTTTGGAGGTGCTTATTTAAGCTAGTGGTATTGAATTTACAAACTTTATCGCCACCCCTCACAACTGTCGCGTTGCAGAAATTGCATGTTGCAGTCGGACTTGTTGGCGTATCAACTTTGAAATGTTTCCAAATAGCAGACTTGGCTCGCTCCGGCGCTTGCTCCATGTTGCTCTGTGTTTGATCATCACTAGCTGCTGTGCATGCTCTGCGTGATGACATAACCGGCGTTGCAAACATAGAATTGAAGTGATGGCTGTAACTGTATTACTGGGTATGATATTAATAAAAAAGAAATGTCTGGATCGAAATGCTGGATCGGCTTCATTGACCCAATATCCGATCCAGCTAATTAGTCAATATCAGAGCCGATATCAGACCCGCGTATCGGGTCGGTGCATCTCTAGTGATAACACCACCTTGCATCACTGTTGCTGAATACAATCCAATACTTGTCCTTTTCTAATTTTGGGGTGCTGATTCTACAACCCCAATTCTGATATAGTTGGGACAAAGTGTAAATTGTGAATAAAATCACAACGCCATGACTTTCAAATCACACCAGCCAGTTTTTTATTAACAGCAGCCATCTTGATTTTCGTTCCCGCCCCGTAACCAAAGAATGCCTCGTCCGATTGATGCCATTTCATGGTGGCGTATTGGGGGTGGCTAGAGGAAGGTTCCTTTTGAAAACCAGCATTGTGCGTTATTCAATATGGCCGCCACTGCAGCCACCTTGATTTTTCTTTCTGCCCAACAACTAAAGAACACCTTGTCGGTTTTATGCCGTTTCCTGGTGGTTTATTGGGGTTGGCTGGAGGAAGGTTCCTTTTGAAAACCAGCATTGTGCGATATCTAATATGGCCGCCACAGCAGCCATCTTGATTTTTGTTTCTGCCCGATAACTATAGTATGCCTCATCCGATTGCTGCCATTGCATGGTGGCGTATTGGGGATGGCTAGAGGAAGGTTCCTTTCGAAAACCAGCATCGTGCGATATTCAATATGGCCGCCACAGCAGCCATCTTGAATTTTGTTTTCGCCTCACAACTAAAGAACTCCTCGTCGGATTGATGCCGTTTCCTGGTGGTGTATTGGGAGTGGCTGGAGGAAGGTTCCTTTCGAAAACCAGTGTCGTGCGACATCCAGTATGGCTGCCACAGCAGCCATCTTTATTTTCGTTTCTGCCTAATAACCAAAGAACACCTCGTCCGATTGATGCCGTTTCCTGATGGCGTATTGGGGGTGGCTGGAGGAAGGTTCCTTTCGAAAACCAGTGTCGTGCGACATCCAGTATGGCTGCCACAGCAGCCATCTTTATTTTCGTTTCTGCCTAATAACTAAAGAACACCTCGTCCGATTGATGCCGTTTCCTGGTGGTGTATTGGGAGTGGCTGGAGGAAGGTTCCTTTCGAAAACCAGTGTCGTGCGACATCCAGTATGGCTGCCACAGCAGCCATCTTTATTTTTGTTTCTGCCTAATAACCAAAGAACACCTCGTCCGATTGATGCCGTTTCCTGATGGCGTATTGGGGGTGGCTGGAGGAAGGTTCCTTTCGAAAACCAGCATCGTGCGATATCTAATATGGCCGCCACAGCGGCCATCTCGATATGCCCTTGATCAACATACAGGCGGGGGCATATGCCACGCTCTGCGTTGCTCTTGTTACAACATGCAAGTGTCCCACACCATACGCACTAATGCATCCCCATACCATCAGAGATGCTGGCTTTTGAACTGAACGCTGATGACAGGAGGTGTGGTCTTTCTCCTCCTTAGCTCAGGGGACACGACGCCCATGATTTCCAACAAGAATGTCAAATATGCACTCGTATGACCACAGGACACTTCGCCACTTTGCGACAATCCATTTTAAATTAGCCTTGGCCCACAGAACACGGCAGCGCTTCTGTATCATGCTCTACAATAGCTTCCTTTTTGCATGATACAGTTTTAGGTGGCATCTGTGGATGGCACAGCGGACTGTGTTTACTGACTGCGGTTTCTTGAAGTATTCCTGGGCCCATGTAGTAATGTCAATGACAGAATTATGCTGGTGAGTGATGTAGTGGCGTCTGAGGGCCCGAAGATCACGGGCATCCAGTAAAAGTCTTTGGCCTTGTCCCTTACACACAAATTTTTCCAGTTTCTCTAGATCTTTTGATGATGTTATGCACTGTCGATGACTTACAAAGCCTTTGCATTTGACGTTGAGGAACATTGTTTTTAAAGTATTCCACAATTTTTTTTATGCAAGCCTTCACAGGTCGGAGAACCTCTGGCCATCTGTACTTCTGAGAGACTCCGCCTCTCTAAGACATCCCTTTTATAGCCAATCATGTTACACACCTGATGCCAGTTAACTTAATTACTTGCTAAATGTTCTTTCAGCCGATTCTCTGATATATTGATTGCTTTTTCAGCCCTTTTTTGCCTATGTCCCAACTTTTTTGGGAACTTTTGCGGCCAGAAAATTTGAAATGCGTGCATTTTGCGGATAAAAATATAAAATGTCTCAGTCTCAAAATTTGAGATGTTATCTATGTTCTATTGTGAATAACATGATGACTTGTGACCTGAAAGTCATGGCATTTTGATTTTATTCACAATTTACACTTCATCCCAACTATTTTGGAATTGGGGATGTAAAAACGGTGTCCGTTTTGCTCCAGCACGTCACATTTTCTCAGGATGCATGATGTGCATTTCATGGCATTGTCACTTACGAAAACCACTTTTAATGTTAAGAAATCTTGTATCATCCCTGAATCAGCAGAAATACTGTTACAGCAACATGATTTCCATCCTCCTCTGAGCCAGGTGAGGACTATTTGCTCAATTATTGGCTGATTCTCGCATGTACTGTATGAATAATCATAAAGACATTATTTTATGCCTAATCCTGATTTCAGGGTGAGTAATATGGCCACTGACAGAGGAAAAAACAAACAGGATCCAGATGTTTCCTGCAACATCTGTGTGTCTCACACCACCCAAACTGGGAGAGAAAATTACAGACTTTGAGAAAAAAGCTAAATATGATGTAATTAGGAAAATCTTCATTCTTGTTTTATGAAAAACTCCGCCTGACGTAAACGTTTTACTTGCATTTTTTAACTTTGCATCCTCGAATGAGGTTATATGAGGCCTTTTTGGGAAATCGGCAGAAATTTTTTTCTTCAGCATGCAGATTGGTGTAATGTTACTATTGTGACTTTTAGCTGTCTATTCTATTAATTATTTGCATTTATAATACACTTTTTTTTAAGTTTTTTGGTAATGCGAGACGGCCATTTTGCTAAGCACATGCTAGGTTTGGTGGATGATGGTCAGCCCGCATGAATTGCCTCCGTCATTGAATCTACACGACTGCCAGGGTCTGGGACAGTTGTGCTTATGAAGTCCAGGTGGTTCTCATCGTACCACCTCATCGCCGAGCAACACATCACACATCAGTTAGCGACTCTTCCCTCCTCACTTAATGGGCTTCCTGTGTGCGCTCCAGCCTGGAGCCGCTCCAGAAACTCATTTCCTCTTGCTGCTTTGAACTGGGAGTGTGGTAGTGCTTTGGGAAGATTATTTCATTGTGTGATTAAAGCTGGTGAACCTCATAAGGGCTGTAGATGCCCTGTTTTACATGCTTAATTGCACGAGGGCTCCATGTGATGCTAGACACACACTCTTTGCTCTGATGGCCGAGAGCCGGACCTCTGGGCTCAGATATTTTTTGCCACAATTTCTTCCTCCACTCAGTCTTTTATCTTCTCTCACTCCATGGACTTTCCCTTTTAGCCCCTCGGCAATTCTTTTCGAGGGTGATGAGATGCTTATTGCTTATTGGGATGCACCCCTGGTGTGACCCTTCCTGCTTCCCCCCGCTCCGTGCTGCTCAGGGCTGACTGTTCCTTGGCTCTGAGCTAAATGCCTTTAGGGAGAGATGAGGGAAGCGCTGGGCTGTGTTCTAATGGTCAAAAAATGACATCCTATCGTCTAAACACGTTTCTTTAACTTTGATAGAAGAGGTCATGATGTTAAGGAAAGGTGTAAAGGGGAATTCATAATGGTTTCGGAAGCCAGTTTTGCTCCAAAGAGAATCTGAGTGCACTAACGCTAGGCGACACGATCATGCATCTTTTGCCGGTGGTCATGTCCGTTTGTTCTTGTGATCGGCCGGGTGGATGGTTGTTTGCTTTAAAAAATTGCTGCTGCACAGAATTGTGGGATGGTGTTATCTTTTGTCTTTTTGTGAAAGGACAAGTTGGGGAGCACTAAAGCACATTTCCTTGACTTTTAAAGATTTGAAACACTAATCATGGCGGCCACATAAATACTTCCAGGTCATTTTCTGGGAGTTAGGAACTTCGTAATCAAAAATGTCTATTCCAAGGCCAGCCCTGGTCTCCCCTGGCAAGCTGTATGTGACTTCTTACTCAACGAGGGACCTGTAGGTGATTATATTTCCTGTTACTTTCTCGTTGTCCAAAACTGACAATCTAGTGCAAGTTTTCACTGCACATTGCATGATAAAATGTCGTAAAATGAGGTGACAAGTTCCATGAATGGGCGACTTCAAAAATGCTCTCATTTATTATCTGCAGACGGTGTGCAAAATCTTGGGGTGAAAACAATTAGGTTTTTTTTTTTTTTAATTCTCTGTGCATTGAGCAGATACTCCATATCGTATTTTGCCCTCTTGATGACGAAATCACCGTCATTACTATGTGTACAATAGGTATTCAGGTGTTCTTTTTTTGTGGTGGTGCATTGGTCAGGGTTTCTGGGAGGCTCTGGTCGTTTTGAAACACGTCATCGGGGGCATGCGGATCTGCTGGCGTACGTGCTACGTGCATCCTTTTTCTTCTCTCGCTATGGATTTTGCCCAACCCCCTCGATAACAGCCTCGCGTGCCCTTTCGTATCTGATCAAAGTTTGTAATAACAACTGTCATGATTGATAAGGCTATTCGTATCAGTAAAGTACAGAGCGCTTAAATCTGCCAACGGTCAGTGAACACATTACACAGAGGTAGAACAAGTGGTGAAATTTCCAAAATACAACAAAAGGCTGATTGTGTTTTAACCCTTAGAGCGCGAAATACATTTTTTAAAAATATGAATAGAATTGTGCTGTTAAAAACCTATCACGCGGCAAATTGTTTAAAAGGGCTCCCCTGCAGGAGCTCTTTTAAACAAGTCACCACATGATAGATTTTCAACAGCTTTGATTTTGATATCTTGCATCATTGAGCAACAACAGCTGCAGTGGCATTCAAAGGGTTAATATATGACAAGTCCTTTTACTCCTGCTCTCATTATTGATTAGTGCGGGCTATGCATGGAATTTCGTAGTATTAATCTTATCTCACAGGACTTTGGTGTTCTGTTACCTCAGGGGCGGAATAAGAGCTGAAGAATGAGGCTTGACTGTCATCAGTCCCATGACTGTAATGCTGTGAAAAAGCACATGGCGTTTTTTTTCTTTCCCTCCGCGTTACCCTCCCCCACTCACCTCCTGCCGCTGCTTACAGTCCGTTTACTGCTTGAACTCGTTGAGCCAAAGCTGGACATTTTCACAGTCCGAGCCGTACCGCAGCAAGGAAAAATTGTGTGTGTGTGTGTGTATGTGCACGCGTGTGTTTGCGCGTGTGTGTTTGCGCGTGTGTGTTTGCCCGCGTGTGTGTGCGTGTGTGTGCGTGCGTGTGTGTGCGCGGGCGCGTTTGTGTGTGTGTGTGTGTGTGTGTGTGTTTACACACGTGCCCTGTGATTGCTTTGTTCATACCAGACTGGTCTGGGTCCTTTCCTGAAGACATGCATGCAGGGATGGAATGTAGTGGAAAATACTGTGGAATTACCAAGTTTCCAAGTTCTTTTTTTTGTACAGCATTTGATTTTTTTAATGAGCAGAATACCTTGCAGTTACTTGTCTTCCCATTTCTTAAAAAAAAGTCTAGTATTCTTGCTGTACGTTAGGTTTATATGAGGTGAAAAACCGCCTGCCAAGTGAATTAAGCTAAACAAATTTAAGTTTATTCGCAGCTGTCTGCAGAAGGTCGAGTAGGTCCGCACGCCCTTCACCAGTACAGCTGAAGCTGTGCAGCGTGCAGACGTAAATCTTTATTACCGTTTGGGGATCTGAGGTGCACAGGTTGCCCTTTTCTCCTGTGCAGCCATCTTGCCTTTTTAAGAGCTCCAGATGAAGCCAGGGTGGAGATTGAAGGAGGCCGATGTGGTTTTGTGAGAGGAGAGATGCCCCACCTGGGAGAGTTTGGGAGTTGGAATTTATTGTCCATTCCCAGAACACGTGCAAATGCTTACGCTCTCTCTAAAGCAGACACTGCCTCTCAAAAGGGTGGGGTGATGATTCTAATCTGCACATTACCATTTGCCATGTAAAGTGTGTTTTGTTCATGTGAGGGCAGATTTGCACACTATGAGGCTGGAAGTTGCCCTTGTAGGCTTGTATTTGGCAGTGATCTCCTGGATTTGGTACTTGTATGCAAGTCTAGATTTTGTCTCTTGTGAAACTATATTTTCTCCTCGTGACTGGAGTTATAGTTTGGAGTGGAATTTACCCTTAGGAGAGAGGATTTCGGCCTTGTGGGATTAGATTTAGCCCTTAGAAGTCTAAATTTGTCTCTGGTGAGGCTTGACTTGTTCTTGAGACCAGATTTGTTCATTTTGTGAGGCTGGGTTTTACTTCTTGTGACGCTCAAAGTTGGCTCTTGTGAAACTGGATTTGGCCTCGACACGATTTTGTTGTTTTGCCTGGAATTTGCCCCAGCGAGTCTAGAATTTGGCCCTTGTGAGGATGGATTTAGCGTTTAAGACTTGGATTTTTTTGCTCATGAGGCTGGATTTTGGCATTATGAGAGCGGACTTGTAAGACGATGCATTCTGAGGTTTTTACCCCTCGGCCGACTCCGACCCAGAGGGGTATTGTCATTACCTGCGTGTCTGTCTGTCGTCTGTCATTCATCCATGAGTTTGTCCGGACCAGTACTCGGCAACTAATGATCGAAGCTTCACCAAAGCTTGGCAAAGTCAGGTTTTTGGCTGGATTTGACCTTTGACCTTAGCTCTGTTACCTTGAGCCTGATAATCTTGTCCGGGTCATAGTAAGTTACTTTACCAAATTTTGTGAAGCTGTGGGAATTAGTTGCCCATCACTGACCCATGGATGTGCAATGTCAGGCTTTTTGCTGGATTTGACCTTTGACCTTAGCGCTGTGACCTTGACCCTGGAAAAATTTCCTGGGTCAGTACTCAGTAACTAGTCATCGCAGCTTCACCAAATTTGGTATGGTAACTCGCTATGACCCATAGATGTGCAGTGCCAGGTTTTTTGCTGGATTTAACCTTTGACCTTGGCTCTGCGACCTTGACTGTGGAAATCTTCTCCGGGTCAGTACACGGCAACTAATACTCGCAGCTTCACCAAATTTGGTATAGTAGCTCACTATGACCCATAGATTTGGCGGCATGGTGGCATAGTGGTTAGCACTACTGCCTCACAGCAAGAAGGCCGTGGGTTCGAATCCGGCCTGGGGCCTTTCTGTGTGGAGTTTGCATGTTCTCCCCGTGTTCGCGTGGGTTTCCTCCGGGTACTCCGGTTTCCCCCACCCACCCAAAACATGCAATATAGGAACCCTCCCTCCCTCCTGTATGGCTGTGTGTGAATGTTTGGTGGTGGTCGGAGGGGCCGTAGGCGCATACTGGCAGCCACGCTTCCGTCAGTCTGCCCCAGGGCAGCTGTGGCTACAAAAACGTAGTTTACCACCATCAGAGAGTGAATGAATAATGCCTCCATTGTAAAGCGTCTTTGAGTGTCCAAAAAAGCGCTATATAAAATTGATGCATTATTATTATTATTATTATAGATGACCAATGTCAGGTTTTTTTTTTTTTTTTTGCTGGATTTGACCTTTGACCTTAGCGCTGTGACCTTGAGCCTGGTAATCTTGTCTGGGTCAGTATTGGGCAACTAATTATCGCAGCCTCACGAAATTTGGTATGGTAACTCACTATGACCCATAGATGTGCAATTTTGCTGGGTTTGACCTTTGACCTTAGCTCTGTGACCTTGAACCTGGAAATCTTGTCCAGGTCAGTACTCGACAACTAATTATCGCAGCTTCACCAAATTTGTTATGGTAACTCATTGTCACACACAGATGTGCAAAGTCACCTTTTTTGCTGGATTTGACCTTTGACCTTAACACTGTGACGTTGAGGCAGGAAATGGTGTCCGGGCCGAGGGGTATTCAGCAATGCTTTGTTTTTTGTTCTTTCCCCCTGCAGGATGGGGAGGAGGTGTTCAACCGAGCCAAGCTTCTGAACGTGGGCTACAAGGAGGCGCTCAAGGACTATGACTACGACTGCTTCGTCTTCAGCGATGTGGATCTCATCCCCATGGACGACCGCAACACCTACGCCTGCTTCAGTCAGCCCAGGCACCTGTCTGTGTCCATGGACAAGTTTGGCTTCAGGTACCGAAGTACAGTTTGCCCTGTTCCTAATTTGGACCCTGTATCCATTTCTCCCGTGATCAGGAAAAACCTCGTAAGTTCAGTGGCAAAGATCTCGCAATTGAACTAAAACCTTAAGGTTCTGGACTTTTCCTAACAGAAAAAAGAAAACGATAGAAACTTGATTTTGAAAGTTCAAATGACACTTATAGCTAGTGTTGTAAGATTTTTTACCACATTTAATTACTGCAAATGAAGGTAAAACTCAGTTTCTACCAAAAGTGATACACATACTAGGTTTTTCCAGATCACGGGAGATTTCACCTCTACTTCTATATTCACCCCTTCACCTCAAGTTTGTTCCCTGCTTTGACTCGATTCCAAAAAACCACAACTTTTCAAAGTGCTGTTGATGTGTTTTGAATTATGGTGGCTCAAGCACAGTTTCAAAACTCTTGTTATACCCTCTAATAACCAATGTTATGCACTCTCATTTTTCATGAAACATCACAGTTGCATTCATAAAGTATATGCAGTATCTGATATGCCGTGGATTATGTTCTGTTGCACATTAATCAATCAAGGTGTGACTGTAACTATGATTTGACTTCTGAGGTGACCTATCTGAGTAAAGGTTGATTGTGGTAAACCGTCCATTCAGTCCAATAATCTGCTCCATTCAACGAGGATTGAACAAGAATGAGACGTCTGTGAGCAATTTCATTATTGAAAGACGTGAGAAGGTCTCCATCTATCGCAGCGCATTCGTAATAGAAAAACTGAAGTTAAAAGTTTGACGCAGTCAACTGTGTCAAACTGTGGAGCATCGATAAATTATTTAACATAAGCCTTACAAAAGAAATCAAACTCTTAAAATGTCGTAATTATTTTGCACAAAAGGGGGAAGTATTGGCAACAGAGGATGGGATTTAAAGATGGGCTAATGTAGAGGCGGGGCTTGTCTGTGTTTCATGGAGGCAGTTTCTGAATCATTTGCCAGAAAAATTTCTTTCATGAACTTCTTCCTTCTTGGCTCCAGTCCTTTTGGCCCAGCATGCATACCGGCATTGGCCTGGTGCTGTAGTTTTGGGGAGGGATGCAAGTTTTGCAATCCCCTAAGTGACGTCAAATGTGTCATTTTTGTATATCAGTTGTGATCAAGTCCATTGACCCTTTGTGTAAGACTGGTGAATTGCCTGCCGTAGCACTAGGCGTGGCGTACCAGCTTCAGAGTTTAGATGCTGGAGGAAGCTTCCAAAAAGTATTTGTCAAGCTAACAAACTCCATAATGGCTGGGGCAGTAAGTGTATGCACTGTGCCCAGTATTTGAGCTGTGAGTCACATATCAGGGGAAATGATATCATTACCCTCGCCAAAGGCTCTGGAAAGCCCCACCTAAAACTGCGAAAATCAGTGCTGCATTGTGCAGTGTTCTCACCAGTGTATTTCAGCATAGCGGGCCGCTACGTTGATACCTGAAAAAATACTCCGTGTCTTGGCCCGCTATAGTGTCTTTCAAGCTGCGTGCTTGCAAAGTTTGACACATTTTTCCAGTAAAATATGCGCAAATTTTCCTAAAAAACTCATTTCTTCACTGTCGTCTTTGCTGCAAACGAATAGCATATGGTTTGTTTTGACAGAAACAACCATGTGTATATTATGATATGTGTGTGTGTATATATATATATATATATATATATATATATATATATATTTATAATATAATATATAATATTTATTTCTTTATTTCCTTATTTATTTATTTTTTGATTGGTTGCTGCCCTAAGTCTTACCCAGATATGGTAGTGCTATTATCTGATTGACTATTGTGTAGCCCCTTTCCTTTTTTTTGATTGGCTGGCTGGTGGCAAGCTGCCACCGAGAGCTCCACTAGAGACGTGTTTGATTACTGCCGGTTTTCAGTTATAGCGGTGCTGCTGCGCATGCAGGCCTACTGTTGGAAATTGTTTTCATTTTAATCATTTTTTTACGTGAGAAATGCTGTTTGTGGCGTCGCTGCGTGACATCTGCCTAAAATGAGTGACAGTCATGCTCATTGTGTGTGACTTGAGAGCCCTGCATTAGCCTAACTGCTGAGTTCACATCAGAACCAAAGCCTTTGTAAGTGTACCTTTAGCTACAGTGGTCCCAGGTATTATTTCAAGAGATTTTACATGCAAGATTTGTATTCTAGGGGAGTGTATATATATATATCCATAAATTGGGCCATATAGACTGTCAAATAGGCCTCAAAATTGCCAGAACTGGTCCCCACCAGGGCTTTACCCCTGGACCCCGCTGGGGGCCTCCCGGCCCCCGAATCCCTGGCCGGTTTGGGTAATGTCCCACCCCACTACGCTGTCAAAAATTTCTGGTGGGAACCCTGTTGTGTATGAGTGCTCAGCTCAAATTCCAGCGCGTGTCAAGTTAGGCCTTCATGTCTGGCCCCCCCCCGCGGTAGCACCAGTCCATATCCGTACGGCGATGTTGGGGACAGGGGTTCGTTTCTGCTTGAGTGACCTGGTTCTGTTCTAAGTGGCAGCAGTAGGATGAGGCTGTGAAACTGTAAATCACTCACTGGAGGCACTTAAAGACTCTTGGATGAGCTTAGGTTTGAGCGGATGGTCTGCAGGGAGACCCCAGATCAGCGGTGGGTCAGTTTTAAGCCTTCAAAATAATGGACCTGTCTGTTTCACAGCCGCCTGCTCATGTGCAATAATGGGAGGTAGTGAGACCCCTGTCAAACTGTCTTCAACTTCCTGTCTGTCGTGCTTCACACTGATTTATATACTGAGAAGGGGGGGGGGTTAGCAGCAGGGGGTTTGGGGAAGCAGACGTTAGCATTATTGTCATTGTATTTTGACTCTTCTTTACCATGGTTGCAGCTGGTACCAGTATGCACACCCTTTCACTGAGCTGGGAACATAGCATTAGTTTAACAGGCCTTGCACTGTTGCTCATCTAAAGCAGATTAATAATTGTAAATTCTCCTTCATGCTAATTAATTTTTCAGGGCATGAGCATCTGCTAAATGACATTTTCACAACCCCAGCTTGGAAAATGTTGGGATGGTGTTGAAAATTCACAAATTCTTCCACAGCTGTTTTGACCCATTGCCAGTTTTTGCAAACATTTGAATGCAGTTGTTGCTGCTAAGGGTGGCGCTTCCAGCAACTGGGGTTAAAGGGGGCAGTTGTTTTATTGGTTTGAATAACTCTACCTTCACTGAATGATGTGATCATTCATGAACTGCTGTGCTTACTCACATGGTATTTTGGTTGGATTATCTGAAACATTTAAATATGACAAATAAGCAGGAAAAACAGAAGAAATCTGGAAGGCGGCAAATACTTTTTCAGAGTTCTGTAAGTATTTATTTTGGAAAATCAATAAAATTCCTGTGGTGTAACATCAAATTATGTGATAGTTTATTGTTGTACTGTTGTATTGTTTTCAATGTAATACCAGTCAATGATGGTTTACAAATCACTGCTTTCAGTTTTAATTTTAATTGAAAGTTCTGTCCCAACTTTATCTGATTTGGGGTTGTGGAAGTTAAGATAATGTGATTCAGTCATTGTGCTCCTGATACTCAATCTGGTTTCACAAAGCAGGATTATGTAATGGCTAAAACGCACAGATTTTTTTTTTTTGTCCTCGGTTTTCCTTTACTCATATCTAGCAAACTCTGTGAACTTCCTGTTTCGTAACAGGGCATTCTGGTGCCGCTTAGCAGTGCTCCCTGTGGTGCTGTTTTGTTTGGCGTTGTTGGGAGACAAAAATAGAATGGAATAAAATCAGGATGGTCTAAACCTGGTGTGTCTAGTCTTTTCTTAAAACTGTAGCATAAATACGGGTCTTTGTTTTGGATTGGTAGAAGGATGTGTGATCCAACTTGCCAAGGCCTTATGTAAAGTCCCTGAATCTGATGGGATTGGCACGAGTATGGCAGGGCAGCCCTGGTGCGGACTGTCCCTCACGCGCACTCCTACTGCCAGCAGGAAGTGGGCAGGCTCAAGAGCCACAGAGGGTTTCTGTTTCCTGAAAGGGATGATGGGGATGGGGAGGGAATAATTCTCTCTGCAGCTCAGCGGTTGACACCTGCGTCTGCTGTGAGTCATACCGAGACAAGAAAACTTTCAACTTTAGCAAGTGTTCTTTTGTTTTTTTGTGGTGACAAACTTTTTTTTTCACTGAATCCTACCCCCACCACCACCCTTCTCCGCCCCCAGACTACCATACAACCAGTACTTCGGCGGGGTGTCGTCCATGAGCAAGCAGCAGTTCCTCAAAATCAACGGTTTCCCCAACAACTACTGGGGCTGGGGTGGAGAGGATGATGACATTTACAACAGGTGAGGTGCGCCGAGGTGCGCACTCATGCACGCACGCAAGCGCAGATGTGTGTTTGCACGTTCACAAAGGCATGTATGTTCTCGCATAGGCACATGTAGTACGTGCACGGGCATCACAGCATGTGCGCACACCACGAGATCCATACACATTGTCATATGAGCACGAGGACAGAAGTGTGTGTGCATTCCCACATACCTCTGTGTGCGCACACGCCGGGCGATTGAGGAGAGTTTTATCCTCTAAGAAGAATTGCAGGGATGAGATTACTAGTGTTGCTCCTGTCCAGGTATGTCTGCATTCAAATAGTTTGGGGTCTGTGATGCTACTTCATTAACATGGTGTTATTCAACGGTGGCAATGGTATTAAAGGTGATGTGTGGAGTTGTGAGAAAGCCCTTGTTATTGGTAGCGCCAGTAGCTGTTAAATGAATTTTGGACAGTAACATATTGCGTCTTCTACAGGCACAAGCGAATATTCTGGTCATCGGCAGCGATGTGACGTATACAAGACTGACCGTGATTGGCCAACATCATGTAGATGGATGAGGATGCTAGCTGAAGTTACACTGTTATTGTAGTTTGACTAGCATTACGTATTTGTTTAAATTGGATTCATAGGGCCTAAATTTGTTAGCTACAGGCCTGAAGTTCCTCAGTTTTGAATACAGGAGCTGCATTTGACCGACTTAAATATGGATCCATAGCTTTTATGGGGTTAATTTAGCCCCCTGCTTGGAATCAGTGCCAGTTTGTGATGTTATTTATTTCATTCCTCCTACTGCTATTTCTGCCTCTTCCAGTTTGTTTTTGTCTTTTTTTCCACGACGGTTCCTGTAATAACATCTTTAAGGATAATTTTCTTGCCGTGGGAAATGGCAATTTTCTTAACTATCTCGCCATGCATGATTGCTGTGACCTATTTAATGCAGGAAGAGCCTTGAAATGGCTCTGTTTTCCAAAACTAGGGTCCACAAGCAGAGTGCACCCTACTGGGCAGGTGGCCATATTTAGTGCTGGCACAGATCTGAGAGAGACCAGCAAGCGAGGGGTGTCCACATTCCAAGGGCTTTAGTGAGTAGAGTCCTCAGCTGCCCCACCAGCTGCGGATGTGTGTTTGTGACCTGAAAGGGCCTGTGCTGTGAGGGGATTCAGGATTTCGCCAACAGCCGGCTTCAGTAAGCTGCACATTACTAGAGTGTCCCAAATCAGGGTTTAAATGATAGACTTGGTGGGAACCAGCTTTGAAGTAAGTTGTATGCTCTGGTCATTGTGTTGGTTTGCAGCTGAAGTAGTGGCATAAATGTTGGGAATTTTCTCTGTGCCATATCCCATCTCAAGCTCCAGTGATCATTTGCTTCTCCCATAATGTTCTTCCATTACATGATACTTGTTCAGCTCAACCTGCTTTTGGCACCAGGTACTTCAGTTTCCACAGTGCATAGTACCCCCTCAATGTAGCTGGTTGTTGCGATGTTGCATGTAACTTCACAGACAGGAAAGGCGGAGGATTTCAGAGGGATCGTGTTCTTTATTCTCTTGCAGCAAGTTACAGCAAGCGTAGACGATGAAGAATAGCACGTTACTTGACAGTAGCTCGAGCTAATGCCATCTGCTTTTATGTTGAAATTAAGCAGTCGCTGGCTGCATGCTGATGATTTTACTAGGGCTTTCGGGATAATTAATCGCAATTAATTTAAGCGCAATAAAAGTAACTGCCACTATGAGGCAGACAGACGTGATTGCTTATTACCTTTTCTATGACACATACCTAATGCGGTCATTTGAAATGCTTCCGGGAAGAAAACTGTGATTTGAAGTCCGCTAATTACCAGTGAGGTTGGACAGCCTCCATCGCCTTGGCATAATTACCTCACCTTAAATCATTTCCCGCGTACTTTGCCTGACTTGCAATCAAGCCATTTATTCAGCCAACTGACTAATCAAAATCAAAATGTGGCGTGGAATGATTAACAAGTGATAATGAGAAGCAGACGGACCGAACCAGGTTGCCGTGTTAGACTGAAAAAATTTCAATTATCTGAATAAATAGCAGACCTCTGAATTCCACCTTTCATCAAGGAATTTTGTATGCATTATTAAAGATATATCTAAAAAAAGATGAAGTTATTCAAAGATGGCCCTGGTTTTAAGAGCTTAAAATATAGGCTACGTGAAGTGGAAAACATTTTGTGAAGCATATCGAACATGAATGTGAGAGAGAATACGTTTGCATTGCAGGCAATAGTCAAATGCACCGAAGATTTGGCAATTAACGTTCAGGCGAATCTTTGCGGCAAATTTGAATCATTTTTTATTAGATAATTGAATGAGAGTCATTTAAAATGATGTAACTCATTGCACTTGATTTTATTTACTTTTGAGCGTCTAAATAACCAACAGTGAAGGTGGAAAACATTTTGTTTAAGCGTATAGAACGTGACTTAAATTGTTAACGAATTTGAAAATCTTATAATATAACGCGCAGCCTGGTTAGGTCTGTCTGCTTCTCATTATCTCTTCTTAATCATTATTGGCCACATTTGGTTTTGATTAGTCAGTTGGCTGAATAAATGGCTTGATTGCAAGTCAGGCAAAGTACGCGGGAAATTATTTAAGGTGAGCTAATTATGCCAAGGCGATGGAGGCTGTGCAACCTCGCTGGTAATTAGTGGACTTCAAATCACAGTTTTCTTCCCGGAAGCATTTCAAATGACCGCATTAGGTGAGTGTCATAGAAAAGGTAATAAGCAATCACGTCTGTCTGCCTCATAGTGGCAGTTACTTTTATTGCGCTTAAATTAATCGCGATTAATTATCCCGACAGCCCTAGATTTTCACAATTTTATAGTAAAATACATTTGATTGTTTGAAGTTAACTTTCCAATAGCTAGCTAATCAAACGGAGTACACCATTAATGTTAAAGAAAAAAACTTGCCGTCCTCCATCAGGGATTCTCTCTGGCCAATCAGTAGTTTGCAGATTTTTCTCCTCACTTCTTGGCCTCCATTCAGCTTGTTTGGAACCTCGATGGAGACGATACTTAAAAGTACTAGTATCCAGAACTTTCACCTGAAGGAAAACGCGTGATGTAGTCGAGTCCAGTTGAGCCGGTATTCTGCAGTGTAAAAGTGTCATGTATTAGACATGCATTTCCCCTGCAAGAACTCGATGAAAATCCATCTGGTCTTTATGAGCTGTGTGAATGTGATGACTGCACTGTGGGGTAAGTGAACTGTTCTGGGCATGTCGGTATGTCTCGATGCATTTGAAGTTCAAATGCCAAGGATGCGTTTTTCAAAGAGCACCACGCATTTTTAGTTACGGTACATCGTGGCCAGTTACTGTGTCAATTCTTCCCGAATAACAAGCATTTAGCTACTGTATACATTTTCTGCACGCCTATTCGTTTACGCAATTGCTGAGTAGAGGGAGCTACAAGTTGGGGACGTGCATGCATGCATGTATGAATGTGTGTCTTTTTTTTCTTTTTTTGTGCATCTCCCTGACGACGATAGTCGGGAGATACTATGGTTTAGTTCCGGGGCCGCCACAGAGATTTTCTCTTCCAGGCTCTTCAGGCTTCAAAGTTTATGCAAATTTAGAGAAAAATCCTATAGTCAAAGATGTTTATTTGGCTCAAGATCCATTCTTGGCAATTTCTGACATCCAATATGGCCGCCGGTGGCCATTTTATCAAATTTTTTTTTTTTTTTTTGCAGAGTTTGTGTTTTCTGCTCATTTTGAGCCACAGTCTCTCACACTCACACACACACACACTCTATATATATATATATATATATATATATATATACACAGTGGGGGAAATGAGTATTTGACCCCTTGCTAATTTTGCAGGTTTGCCCAAGAACAATGAGTGCAACGGTCTATAATTTTAGTGATAGGTTTATTTTAACAGTGAGTGACAGAATATCACCAAAAAAGTGGAATAAGACATTGTATGCATTTTAGGAATTTATTTGCATATTTTTGGTCAAAAATAAGTATTTGACCCCCTGGACAAACAGCATGTTCATATTTTGTAGAAAAGCCATTATTGGCCAGCACAGATGTCAGACAATTTTTATAGTTGTTGACAAGGTTTGTGCACATTTTGGCAGGGATGTTGGCCCACTCCTCCCTGCAGACAGCCTCCAAATCATTCAGGTCCTGAGGCTGTCGCCTTGCAACCGGAATTTTAAGCTCCCTCTAAAGATTTTCAATTGGATTCAGGTCTGGAGACTGGCTAAGCCACTCCAGACCCTTGATATACTTCTTCTTCAGCCACTCTTTTGTTGCTTTGGCGGTGTGCTTAGGGTAGTTGTCGTGCTGAAACACCCATCTTCGACCCATGTTCAGCTCTCTCACTGAGGGAAGGAGCTGTTGGTCCAGAATTCCACGGTATTTGGCCCCGTCCATCCTCCCCTCAATGCAATGGAGTTGTGCCATCCCCATGGCTGAAAAGCACCACTGTGCTTGATGGTGGGGATGGTGTTCTTTGGGTTGTACTCTGTGTTCTTTGCCCTCCAAACACAGCGAGTTGAGTTGAGCCCAAAAAGTTCTATTTTGGTCTCATCTGACCACATCACCTTCTTCCAGGCCTCTTCTGAGTCATCCAGGTGGTCAATGGCGAACTTCAGGCGGGCCTGTACATGTGCCTTCTTGAGCAGGGGGACCCTGCATGCGCTGCAGGATTTCAATGCATGTGTGTTACCAACTGTTTCTTTTGTAACTGTGGTCCCAGCTGCCTTCAGTTCATTAACCAGTTCCCCCCTGGTGATTCCTCACCGTTCGCATGATCCGGGACATCTCACGAGGTGAGACCTTGCATGGAGGCCCAGACCGAGGGAGGTTGGCGGCAGTGTGGTACTTCTTCCATTTCCTGATAACTGCACTGACAGTTGATCTTTTCTCTCAAAGTTGTTTTCCGATTCTCTTGTAGCCCATCCCAGCCTTGTGTAGGTCAATAATCTTGTCCCTGATGTCCTTAGACAGCTCTTTGGTCTTGCCCATGGTGGAGATGTCGGAATCTGGTTGTTTGGGAGTGGACAGGTGTCTTTTATACAGGTAATGAGGTGAGGCAGGTGTATTTGATGTAAATAATTAGTTGGGATTGGGGGGTGTGTCTTAAAGAAAGACTAACTGGCTTGTAGGACCCAGATTACTTGCTGTTTGGTAGGGGGTCAAATACTTATTTTTCCTCATCAGATGGTTATCAATTTTTATAAATTCATATGATGTGATTTTCTGGAATTTTCTTTGTGATTCTGTCTCTCACTGTTAGAATGTATATACGATTGAAATTATAGATCGTTGCATTCTTTGTAAGTGGGCAAACCTGCAAAATCAGTGAGGGGTCAAATACTTATTTCCCCCACTGTATATATATAAAATACACACGCACCACACACACACACTTACAGGGATGCATATTAATGTCATAGCAAGAGTAAAAACGGTAACATTGCGGCTTTAAAAACGTGCAAATTAGCAAAAACTGCTTTGTACTAGTAAAGCTCAGTAAGAATGAGTGCACTCTTCTGTTAACCACCATTCCTGGCCCTTATCCTTTGTGTGTTCTAGCGTGGTGTGTGTTTGTGTGTTCTCAGGTTAAGCTCTAAAGGAATGTCCATCTCGCGGCCCAGCGGTGCCATTGGAAAGTGCCGGATGATTCGCCATGATCGGGACAAGCAGAATGAGCCGAACCCTCAAAGGTAGGGCTCCCGTGTCGGTTTGGACCCGACTGTGTTATGCAGGGTTGGGTAGCAGTGATCCAGGCCCACAGCTGCTGTCAGTTAGGGGCCCGGTGAAGAGTGTGCGGAGCCCCAACACTTGTTTCTGTTTCTGTCCTGTAAAATTTTGAAAACAAATTGGGGAAAAAAACAATGCTAGTCCACCAGACTGTATTTCCTCATATTCCTGAGCACTGCAAAGCCACTTATGTGCTGCTCACATGAGGCTCACATCCTGTGGCTTGGCTGGAGCAGATCCCAAACTGCGGTGGTTACTCTTGCTCCGCAAACGGTACCTTTGCCGTGTGAGCCGACCCAGCAGGCCAACGCTTTAACATTTCGATACGGACTCCTGAGAATATCAGTGCCGTGCTGTCTGAATGGGTGGCTTTTTATTTTTATCCCCCACCACGAGACAAAGTCCATCTGTCAGTATGTCTGTCTCTCCAGATGAATGGGGAGAGGTTTTATCTGAAATTTCCTTGATGAATAACGTTTTGTGTGTGTGTGTGTGTGTGTGTGTGTGTGTGTGTGAGTGCGCTACCAGACATGACCTTGATTGGATTTGAAAATGGGATTCCATAGTGGTGGGGGATATTGATGACAATGCTGTATTGTTTTTACACTCACTCACTCACTCACTCACTCTCTCTCTCTCACACTCACTCTTGCACACTCACTCAATCTCACTCTCACGCTCTCACTTACTCTCTCACACTCACACTCGCACCCACTCTCACACTCTCTCTCACTCACTTTCACACACACACTCACTCTTGCACACTCACTCACTCTCTCAATCTCACTCTCACGCTCTCACTTACTCACTCACACTCTCACTCACTCACTCACTCACTCACTCTCACACTCTCACTCACTCTCTCTCTCTCTCTCTCTCTCTCTCTCTCTCTCGCTCTCATTTCCTCTCCCCTCTCTTCTTCTTGCACTCTTGACCCAACCCTTTCTCCTCTGGTTTTTCAACGGCTCCACAGATGCCTGTTGGTCTTTGGTTCTGACTTTTGTGACCTCCCACGCTGAAGGGGGCGCTGATCTTGGGTGCAAAAAAGATCAGTCACTGTGCCTTCTGTTGCAGGTTCAACAGAATTGCTCACACCAGAGAGACGATGTACCGGGACGGCATTAACTCCCTGAAGTACGATGTGATCCGGGTCGAAAGGGAAAAGCTGTACACCAAAATCACTGTGGACGTGGGCAAGCCTTAAGCGTTTTCCTGTTTCTGCCCGCAAGACGCTTCCGCTGGTGTGTCGAAGAAGCTGAGACCCATCGTGCCTTTAAACACGCTGACAGCGAAAGAAGCTGTGGATACGAGAAGTACAGGAACGGCCAACAACAGAAATCAAACACCCTCATTCCGTCGCCTCGCCTTGTTTGCACAGCCGATGATGAATTGTACTGGTTTTGAGAGTTTAGTCTTTTTCCTTTGTTTGGGGGGGGAGTTAGGTTGAATTTTAATCTCACTTTAAAGCCCAGGGACACCTTGGCAGATCCGCTTTCGAGATTTAATCATGACTGAATGTTCGCTGCAAAGAGCCTTCGCCATTGGGCTGTGCCTGAGGTGAATTTTGCCTTGGGAACTTCCATTGACTCTCTGGAACTTTCTGGAAATGGGATTGCTTACGTCCGCAGTACCTCTTGCCAAAGCAAAATAATGATGAGGTTCAATGAGATTGTGTGTTAATTAATGAGTCTTCTGTGAGCATGTTTCTGCATCGCCAGTCGTTACCTGACGATCTTCAGGGCGGTGTGTTGGCGGGAGAGGTAGTGTTTCAGGAAAGTGCTGCTTTAGAGGGACGAGCTGTAGACGGGAGGACGAGGTGGTGAAAAGCTTTGGAATGTGCAGAGCTGCCGTCGTGTGAGTCTGATGTGTGGAGGTGGGGGGGAACTACTTTGCACAAAATGTCTGACAGAACCAGCTGTCAACCAATGAATGGGCTGATCACTGTCACCCCTTTAGCAGTGAAGTTGGCGTGTTGGAGTCTGCTTTAAAAGCCATATCTTCCTGTTACCCAGCCTCCTTTGTTTCGTACTTAGAGAACCCCTGTGGGGCATGAAACATGAGCTCTCTTGGCGCATTGGGCATCTCCGCTAGGACTACAGAGCGTACCCATCGTGCCGGTCAGGCCCCTGCTACTGGGGGTCATTGAACCTGTACAAACAACAAGCCTGGTGTGACCTTTGACCTGTGGAGTGATTTGAGAACATGCGAGGGGGTTTGGACATGGGTTGCGGAATGAGGTTTTAGGAGAGCTTTACTGAATCATTGAGGATAAGAATGACTACGCTTAAATCTAACTCTTACTTTGCAAATTTTTGGGGTCTTGATTCTTGTTGGCTTTTCTCCTCCTCTCCCTTAACCAATGCCCTTACCCACAATTCATCAGGTTAAGCCGTGATGTCCTCGCTGCCAAAGTTCTGCTGGTCTGTTTTTGACGGCAGTGTCCTTTTCATTGCCTGGTATTTTTATTCCAAAGTTTATGAAGTTATGCGAGGAAATTCTTTGCCTTTCCCAAAGACCTCAGGAAAGTGGATTTTTGGGAAGGATTTGACTTCTATTCCTGCAAATTCATATGTGTGCAGTGTATGAGAATATCCACATATGTGCCAAAGGCAGGTTAATGATTGTTTTATTTTTTCAGAGTAGGCTCGGGCGATGAAGTGTCCCTGTTTGTTCAAGCTTTTCTCAGCACAGAGGTAAAGTGTTTTATGATGGAGAATGTATCGGCAGAAACTTCTAGAGAAAAATTCCAAGGATGCATTTTCCACCAAGGAGACTGTACCAGAGCTGGCTGCCAAGCCATGAAGTTGTCCTCCTCCCAGAGGTTGCTCGCAACTGTGTGGGTTAAAAGAAAGGACTGAACTGGGAACTTCTGACTCAAACCCGTTCCTGGTGAAGGTTGTTCAGAAGATGCTGGCCTTCTGGAAACTTGTATTATTTGCAGTGTTTGGAGAATCGCAGTTTGTCCATCCATGAAGTGACGTTCATTTGTCGTTCTCTGAATTTTTAAACATGTAGACAAGGGCCTCAGTCTGAAGCTGGCTTAAAGTTTAATTTTTGGTAAATGAGGATTTGGGAATTAATGCGACCCTGTTAAACCCTTTCACTCCCAAGAGTGCCAAAACTGTCACAAAATCTCAAAACTACCAGAAGGAACTCTGTGATTACCCACTGTTAACCAATCTGATCTTTGGAGTAAGAATAGAAATGTAAGCTATTATGTTTCGGCCAACGAGAAGAAATATTTTAATGGAAAACTTTTTTTTTTTCACTTGAAATCTCCTCATTTCTGAAATTTGTTTATTTGGAAGGGCTTCTCTGAAAAAACCTTGATTTCTTGTCGGGGGACATTGGGAGTGAAAGGGTTTACCTGAAAGCGACTGATATTCTGAGCTAGAATCGGAGAGGGCCAACTCTTGCCACTGTGCCTTAATGCTCAGGACGAGTTTTAAATCTGGGTTTTCTTTTATTGGGGCCGGTTACTGGAGCCTTTGTGTGGTGTTTCAGTCCCCCTCGTCCTCCGTCCCCGTTCTGTCACATTATTTAACCGCTACATGCTCACATTTCAATGGGTTTTTACTGCAGATGTCCTGAGTTTTTTTTATTTTTTTTTATTTTTTTTTTTCTCCTCTTCTTCTTCTCTTCTCTCCTTATTTTCTTTCTTTAGAATTGTTGGTGTTTATGTCTTATGCATGTTTTTTGTTTTTTCTATTCCAATGTTTATTTTGTTGAAAGAATAAAGAATTTTGTAATGGCTTAAAATGTTGTAGTTTATTTTTGGTTCTTGGAAAAATTACAAAAAGTAAAATGAGCAAATGACATCAGAGCTCAGAAAGGTGTGGTTACAATACAGTTCTTGGGCCCTAAAAAATGCCTGCAGAAAAATCCCTGCACGTGCGCTCTGTGATCACTTTGCATCATTGGGTGAAGCTGTTCACCTGCGCGTTAATTCTAATGCCTGACAATCATTTGGAAGCAAATGCTCTCGAGTCTCCGTTGTTGTAGAGACCAAACATCTGAATGAGGAATGAATATGATCCGTGACGCTGACTAGAATGATTGTTGGTGCCAGCGCTTGTCTCCCAGAAACTGGATAAGAAGCTAAGTGGTCAACTTCTGTTCTGGAACTTTCTTAGATTGCGGCATCATGTGCTGCTTTACACGTATTTTAGATTCAGCTGGGTTTGCAGGAATCATGCCCGAGTTTATCTTGTGAAATTTAACTCTATTATCAATTAAATTTGAGTAATTGGTTGATTTAGTATCTTAAGGGGGCAATTACTTTTTCACTCAGGGTTTTTTAGAGAAGGATCACTTTTTTCCTTCACACAATCATTTCAAAAATGCATTTTGTGTTTGCTTGGGTAATCTTTGTCTTATTTTAAAATCAATTGAACAATCTGAAGCATTAAAGTGTGACAAATGTGCAAAAAATTGAAGACATTGAGAAAGGGGCTAATCCTATTTAACACTGAAGACGATCGGGTTCAAATGTGTTCGTTGTTCAGGCTGGTGATTGTGGGCGAGTATCCTGACACAGGATGAGGCTCTTAATTTGTATTGAGATGGTTGTGTCCTGTGAAGTGGCTGATGAATGTATGTACCATAAGGTCAGCCTGCTTTAAAATCCTCACCTTTCATAGTCGATACTCAACATGAGGTCTAAATGCTGCAACGTTCAGACAGCGGGTTGTTTGCTAGCGGCTAGAACGCATCTCGCTGAAACCAAATGCACTTTGGGAGCTGTGAGGGTGACGAGCGAACTTGACCCTCTCCTGACCCACAGAGAACGACCACATGCAGCGTGGTCTTGTGTCTCAAGTGTTAGAGCATTGAGAGAGTGGGCATAAACCATAAGGGGAGGCTCCATAATTATCGGGTCGGGTTCCTCACTGGAACATGCCTGTTGCCACCTTTGTTAACCCTCTCCAGCCCAATTTATTATTTTGAGATATGAAATATGTCATTCATGGAGAAAAGTTCTTATACACTAGTGGCTGCAGGGGGAACTAACGTTGTATTTTTGCAATTCTGAGCTGGAAGGGTAACTTTATCAAACCATTTCCCATGTGGTCTTTATATTTTATAGTCAGTCATCAATTGATTTATTGTTGCAAATTTGCAACATGAGCCTGGAGAGGGTTAAAGGCAGATTCTGCGCTGCATGACCACTGTACAGCCTGGCCTTTGCCTGAAGGCTAAATCATGATCCTCCATCAGCTGTGTTCTGTCTGAACTTTAAATGGGAGGATTTAGCAAGAAAACAAAGGGTAGATTGTTTGCCGTGATTATGAGCTGTCGAATAACGTAAATAACCACTTCTCTCGGCAGCCTGGCTGGTTTCTCTGCACGGCAGTTAATTTGTGTTCTTTTGCCTTAAATATGCTTGTTGGATTCACTGTGAAACGATAATGTAGTTTGATTGTGATACACAATGCTGAACTGTGGGTGCGACTGAAACGGAGAGAGGAAGTGACTCCTCCCGCACTTCTCTTTCTGGTATTATAAAGAGTCAAAAATGGAATCTATGAGGGCTGCAAGGTTAAAACGGCTGGCGAACCAAGGGGAACTCAAGGATTCATTCGCTAAAAACTTCACGACCCCAATATCCTTTGTGATAATGTGCTGAGGATTGTGAGTTGAAAGCTGAACTTAGTGGAATATGTGTGTCCTTTTACATCTGGTGTAAAGCTAACACAGCATTCCACAGAAAGAACATTCTGCACATTCTATAGCCGTGTCCATTTATCTGCAGGTGAATTTGAGCGGTGAGTCTGTTTGACCATATTAGTCTCCCTGTTGCAGGAGCGGTTATGTCCATCATCTGTTCCAGGAGAGGGTAAACACAGAATTCTGAACTGGGGAGGGAAGTTCAGGAGGAGGGTCTGTAAAATTAGCCCATCCCAATGTGAGGGCAGTTAGAGTAAGAAACTAGTCCCCTGCTTTGAAGCCCAAATGCGTTCCAGCTGGCTCTCAGGAATACAAACAAGTACCATCTCCGAGCTGTGAGCGCGCCATCATCCACCCCCTGCTGGAGTCCCAGCATCAGAGGGGTGGCACAAGATGGGGCATATTCATGTGTGCCTAGGCATTGCATTAATCATGTAAAACTGCAGTTAAGTGCCTGTTTGTAGTACCTTTGCCCACTGTAATACATGGCAGCCCAATTAAGTTATGTGAACTTATTTAACTCCACATGTCATGACAAGTTTTAGATATGAAATTGACTTTGATGAGTTATCCAATGGGTAACTTAAATTTATCATTGACTTGCTTTATTTCGTCGCACATGAGTCATTTCTTCAAGTTGCGTTAACTCGCATTCAGTGGAGTTGACTCACATTTTTAAGGCAGTTGGTGAACCTTCCTAAGTTTCTCCAGTTTGAGATGTATCACAGTGCAGGCATCTCTGCTTGAGTCCGTGAGGGACGGCCACCTACGCTGACCTTTATGTTATAGCTGGGTACACAGTGCGTCGCAGTGCATCACCTTGTCCAATCTAAATTCCTAACCCCCTCCCCATACACACCATCAAAAGCTCTTCTGAGCAGTGTCTTTAAAAATATAAATAGCATATCTTTGATTGAATGCTCTCATCTGTTTAAGGAATGTCCCAAATTCTACATATTCGCAGATGAGCAAAAACATGACCAACCACCCAGTGAGCTGTTGGTCCTCCACGGTAAACAGAAATCAGTGGATTAAATCACTGCTGCCATGCAGTCACATAACCCATTTTTGGATTTCATGTGTCTTAATTCAGCTTACTTTATTGATTACTTTTCTCCCTATCGTATTGTTCATTTCTTTGAACTAGTGCTGTTTTATTTGATGCCTTACAGCAAGATTTGCATCAGCTCTGTATTATTCTTTTGGTGCATCTGAATTCTCTAAACCGCAAGGAACCTCGTTCACTCCTGGACATGAACTGGAAATTGTTTGGCTGGTGGCCATGAGAAGGAGTGTCCCAATATTTCAGGAAGAAAAGAAGGCAGTTGGCTCCTTTGTCGCTTCCTTCCAGGAAGGAAACACAGGACCAACCTGGGACGGCAGGAAAGATTGAATTTGGACCGCAGTCCTTGGCAGCTGTAGCGATCGGATACATCATTCATCCCAAAGTATTCTGTTGAATTGTGAGGGCTGTCTCCGCCACTGAGCTCATGACATATTGAAGGAAAGGACATTGAATATTTCTGAAACATGTCCCAGGGGCACCTTGAAAGTCTCCCAACAACTTTTCCTTCATCTTTGTGATGTTTTCTTGCGAAGCGGAGCAGAAGTGATGAGGAAGGGAGGAAGGGTGGCCATTAAAGAGAATTCGGATGCAGCCTTTGTGTGATCTTCATGTTCTCCCTGTGTTTGCATGGGTCCTTTGCTCTCCTAACACAGCCCAAAGATATGTTTGCCAGTTAATGGCCCCCTGCTATGGGTGTGAGCGCATTACTTGTGATCCCTGCTGTAGATCAGCACACTGTCAAGGCCGTGTCCCGCCTCTTGTCCGCGGAGGTTCCAGACCAGGCTTCAGGCCCAGTGACACTGAGCTGGAGTGAGTGAGTTAGCAAATAAATGGGTGGATTTGTATTTGCGCTTTGTGTTTGTGTTAAGGGGGGGATCTGGGGCTAAATGGGCAAAATTAGATTATTTAAAAAAAAAATTTTTCTTGAATAAAAATATTCTATAATAACCCTCCTTTAATAATCACTAATTGCTACAAGGATTAAAAACTGAACTCAACTCAAAAGTGGCCGTAGCCAAAACACTCAGCCGCTTTCCAAAAAGTACCCAGTGGAAACAGCCCTAATTAGAGCTGACTCTCCTGGCAAACTGACATCACAGCCACAACACATCTGAATGTCCTGATTCCTGCTGAGGGGCCTCCGTGAGGATTACCACAGTTCCGTGAACGATTACTGAGTAACTCTTGGATTTCCGTCTGTCCATATTCCCATTTTGATAGGGTTTTAGGTTTTGTTCAGTAAAGGAACCCAGATGGTTTGACCCTCGGTTGGTGCCCCGACCCTTCAGTTCCAGATTCATGATCCCCAGCAGCACACAGCATCCTGCCCTTGAATCCCTCACCCTGAACCAATGGCCCTGAAACTGACCCTGAAGCTGCTCCTGGGTTGCGCTCAATTCTGCTTCGCTCGCTTACCTTCCTCTCGTCTCCAACGGCATCCCAGCCCTTCCACTTCCACTATAAAGGTTCTTGCTGAAATACTGTACTGCCGCTATTGTTCATCTGTTGTGGGAGGGTTCTGTACATTACTGCACCCTCAGCTGTATGTATGTCTGTAACTAATGTTTTCTATCCCAATCCTCTGTTTCTTCATTCCCCGACCCCCATCCCCCACCCGAGCAGGGGTGTGCCCCCCCGCCTCACAGAGCCAGGATCTGCCCATGGTTCATCCTCGGAACGAGGCCTCTCTCTCTCTCTCTCTCTCTCTCTCTCTCTCTCTCTCTCTCTCCCACCCCCCCACCTTCTATCAGGGAGTTTTTCCTTGCCACTGGCGACTGTGGCTTTTGCTTATGTTATGGCCCCAATTTGTTATGACATTTACGACAGCAAGGGGCGACGGACACAATTTTAAAACTTAAACACATTTCATTAAACAAAGACTTTTAACTAATCTACTATCTGCTCTACTGACCAAGATTGATATATACAAGAAAAAAATATTTACCCTTTGTGGGTCCCTTTGGTGGGTTGATTGGTGATGTTCTGGGACAGGAAAATGCTCCAACACAGGCAAAAATCCACAAAAAGCTTCACAGGTCTTGAAAAAGAGTGACAGGTCTGGTCAAATGTATCCTTCTGCTTGCAATTTCTCCTACTACTTTACTCTCTCAATTTTCCTCTTTATATACTCTTTTGCAGACCCCTTCCACCTTTTAGACTTTTTTTAAAATTCTCAGGGACTTTCCATCTCAGACATGCCCAGGACATGTCCAAATCTATCTACAGTCTGGGCTTAACTAAAGAAAAGGTCTATACTGCCATCCAGTGGCTTCTATTCACATTACACTTAGCAGACCTCAAGTTTCTGGTCTGATACCTGTAAAGCACTTTGTGATGAAGTCGTTGCTTAAAAATCCAATACAAATAAAATTGAATGAATTGAATAACCCTGCACCATGATGCCACATGCTTAAGTTTTCTATTATAGAAAAATATACAGCAGAGCTGCAGATGTTAGCTGTCTTCTCTACAGATGTGAGCTTTGAAAATCAAAGAGTTCAAAAGGGGCCAAAAACAATAGTTTTCCATCAGATCTCTGTAATCCTGCACAGTATGACGACCTCAATAGCAGGCCAGGGAATAGCTTTCTTCTTCGTGGATAGAATTTCAAACTGTCTGCTCTGTCTGTTATGTACGATTTCCTTGACCTCATTTGGAAATCTAAAGGAAGGGGAAACTTCCTGTTAGGTAATGTTTCGTACATGGTGGAGTCACATTTCACCTTCAGTGAAAATAAAAGGAAATAAACCTAGTTACTACTAATAGTTGCTCCAATTCAGAAGACATGGGTCCCATCATATCTGGCGTGAAGCTAATGCAGCATTCCACCATAAGATCGTTATATTAACTGTCAGTCACGAAAGTGCTATCGTGATGATCTGGGGCTGCTGTGCTGCTTTCTGACCTGGGCGACTTGCCATATTTATGGGAACCACAAATTCTACTCTGGATCAGAAAGTCCTGAGGGATATTTTCCAGCCATCAGTTTGTGACCTGAAACTCAAACACAGTTGAGTTATGCAAGGGGTATGTAATGCTTGAAAACCCTCCATTGTGGCTGAATTAAAACAATTTTGCAAAGAAGAGTGGAGCCAAAATGCCTCCACAGCAATATAAAAGACCCATTGCCAATTACTGTAAAAAATTTGATTGCAGTAGTTGTCGCCGAGGCAACACAACCAGTCTTTATGTCTGGGTACACATTTGATATACATTTTATATTGATTTCTACCTTCAATAAATGAAATGATCATGTACTAACTGCATTTTTTGTTTGCTCCTGTTGTGTTCGGCTGATATTAAAATTGGTTGGATCATCTGAAACATTTAAGTATAACAAATAAACAAAAATAGAGGAAATTGAGAGGAGATAAATACTATTTCACAGGACTGTACACACACACACACACACACACACACAGAACTGTACCTCTTCAGCCAGAAAGTAGAACTAGTGTCCCAAACCGCAGGTGGATACTGGTAAGTAGGTGCGTACTGGCCGGCCTTGGGTCAGCAGCTTCCTGTCCTGCATGGGCTGCTTCCTGCTCTGGATGGTTCACTTCCTGTCAGCAACACAGAATCTGAGGCTGTGTTCAAATAGTGAAAAAAAATTACATCCTATCATCGGATATCTGACTAGTTTTTTTCACCCCTTTGTGCAGAATATAAATAATGTCAAAATTTTCCTGTAATGTATGAGCCTATTTAGGCTTTAAACCTCAATATTTGTGCCAACTTTATTTCTGTAGCACATTTAAAAACAACAGAGTTGATCCAAAGTGCTGCACAATACAATATACACAAAGACACTGTGACACACTGTGAAAATTTATTCCAGTGAAGCAAGACATTTGGAAATTCGATTACATAGTTATTTAGAAATTAAATTTCAGGGTTTATGCACGCCGGTGTCTATCTCAGTGAGATGGGGTTTTTAACCTCGATGAAAAACATTCCGAGGAGAAGGAAAGCTGTAAAGGGGAATTAATAAGAGCTTAGGAAGACAACCGCGCTAATACGAGAATCCATTGCACTTACACTCGGCGATCTGATCATGCATCTCTTACCTATCATGTTAGTTCCATTTCGTGATTGGCTGGATGGATGATAACGATTTAAATATTGCTGCCGCATAGGATTGTGGGACAGCGTTATCTCCTCTTTTTTTCTTCGTAAAAGATGGTTTTGTGTATTCTATCTTTGCTAAAAATTGAAGCATCTTTCTTTTACATTTAGAGAACTCGAAATACTTATCATGCCTGCCACGTAAATTCTTCCTGGCCGTTTTCTCCGAGTTAGGAACTTTCCCATTTTTTCTGGATTTCTGGCTTTTTGCTTGATCATTGGCAACTATTAAGTTTGCTTCAACCCTATAGTATCAAAAATTGGACACCAGCATTTTTGCATGGATGTTGGCATGCAAATTTGTTTACCTCTATACTAGAAGTATTGATGATACTAAATGATGGTGCTGAGAGAAAGTTACTTGAACTACAAAACAAAATGAAGTTCCTAGAGTTCACTGTTATATGAAATACAGTTTTTCACTTGACTTAACCTAAATTGACTCCAGGTGGAGAGACCTGGATGAAGAAATGATCTAACAGTTTTATAGACCAGGAGAGTTACCTCGGAAAATTTCTTCATGAAATGTGTGTATTCACAGAGATGAAATCCTAATTATTTCATATTCTTTGTAAAGTCATTTCAGTGTTTTTTTAAATGTATCTCAATCTATTCTGTCTTCTAAACAGCGAGAATATTTTTTTTATTATCAGCTAGTATTAGACCCAGACCTTGTAATTTTGCAGACTCATGATGAACCACTTGTTGTAAGACTTATAGACACAGCAAGTCTTGGCTTTTATCATGTAACATCTAATTATGGGTCCCACAGAAAATATTGTTTTTCAGGGATGCTGTGGTCAAGCATTTCTAACTACAGGATACAAAGGAATTAACCCCTTAACTGCCTCAGCCTGTAGAGCACATTTCGAGTCGCAGTGTCTAATTCAAGGATGTGTTGAACTTAACACGAGCAAGTCATTTCTAATACTCAGTTGAAGTATGTTTTGCTGAAAAAATCCAGTCTGGTAAAAATGTTGAGCAGGGAATTCAAGGGTTAAACAATTATTATTAAAGAGAAGTTTCTGCAAAAGCATCTCATTAAAAAAATAAAAAATAAAATAAATAAATAAATATCGAGTTTTGAGGGTCTCAAGGGTGCTAAAATGCCTCAATGAAGGGCCAGAAGGCTCTGCAATTTAGGAAAATCATCGTATTCAGATTAAATCTTTCTGTTGATGTTGGTTAACAAATCAATTCAATTTTTCAATTCGATTTAATTAAATATATCATTTATGGCATTTGTGTGTCCCTGGGTGCAAATAAAGGATATTCTACAGTATTCTATTGTACTCTACACTTTCGTAATGAACCCTCCCTTCTCTAATGAACTGCTTTAACTTTTCAGATGTGTTACTGCCAGGTTACTGTATGTTGGAAAGGGTCATTCCAAGAAACATCAATCAGTGCCTCCCACCTGACCTCCTCAGAATCAGAAGATTTATTTTTACAATAATTTTAGTGTATTTAATGAAGGCTTGAAAATTTTACCTTCATACTATGAATATTTTCCAAGTTACAAGACCTGGAATTGCATACAGGTGGGTCAAAATTTCAGGCTTTTTTATTCAGATATTTCCCAGCATTTTTCAGCCTTAATAACTTCATAAGTATAAATAAAAAAAAATTCATAAGCACTGCATTCCATAATTTTGTAATCAATTCACATCAAAAACTGCAGAGAACAGGGTAAAGTCAAGAAAAAAAATAAGTCTTTGTCATAAAGGTTATGGAGCTCACAGCTTATTTGTGCAATCCAAACAGTAAATTAGTTTGCCTTTTTTGCAGCTGGATACTTGCGGAGGGATGGTATAAATTAAAGATCTTCACTGGGTAGATGAGCTCATTTCACTGGATAAATGGAAACAACAGTGATAACAAGAATTTTGAGACATACGCCTCTGATAACTCCATTTATTCAAATACAAATATTCTGCAGTTTGTTTTGTGTGTGTGCATTCCTCTGTTTCTCTGTTTGTACTCCCGGTTGACTGCAGGGCTCACATATGTCTCTGTTAAGACCAGGGGCCCGATGCCCTGTACAGAATATTTTCTTTGGCACACGTGTTCCTGCTCTGTCTTTTACTGCCCGTCTCCCCGGAGGTAAATGAACGCAGGTCCATAAAATACGCTGACTGCAGCAAAATGGGCACAGCTCGGAGGAACAAGACATTTTCTTTGAGGAAAGGTAAGTCGGGGGGAGTTTGGAAAAGGGAGGGGTTTGGTCGCTGAAAATTAGTTTCTGAGAACGAAGCACTGAAATGAAACACCCGTTCTGTTAGACGGAGGGACTGGGTGAAAGGTCCTTGCTTTCGAAAAAGGCTTTTGCATGTCATTCAGACAAATGTTCCGCGACCTTGCCCCTCTGTTGATTTTACTTCTCCGGTTGTGTAACATTGGTTATACAACGCGGTTTGTGCCATTGAACCTCCCGGACTGAGCACCGCCTCTCAGCGCGCTCGCAATACAGAGGCTATCGCTTTAGAAAAGTCCGACTCCTCCTGGTGCCTGACGAAAATCACTTTCAGGGCTAGTAAGTGCTACAAACTAAACACGAACTCTCAAAGCCGTCCTTTCTAACGTTTTAGGCCTCTACTTCCCCACTTTGACGGTGATGATTTTTTCGCAGCCTCACACAGTCTCCTCCTCCATTAGTGTTTGCCCTCCTGGAGCCTACAGAAGAACCTTCTCTTTCTTTCTTTACTTTTTTATTTCCATCTCTTTCCCCTTGCAAATAACTTTTTCCTCTACTTTATTTTGCATTTCTTCTCTTCCACAGCTCTGCCTCTCACTCCTTTTCTTGCAAATCCCCCACTCCCTCCTTCCATCAATCACTCGTCCCATTATTCATCCCTGTTTCTCGCTCCCTCCTTCATTCATGATGATCTCAATGACAAACAATTTCAGCGACTGTAACCCAGAAATCTTCCCCACGTCTGAGTTTACTCAAGGCCTGCCACCTCCCCTCTCTCTCTCTCTCTCTCTCTCTCTCTCTCTCCCTCACCCTCTCTCTCTCTCTTTCTCTCTCTATCCCTCTCTCTCTCAATGCGAATTTCAATTTCAATTTGCTTTATTGGCATGACTAATCAAAAAATCTGTGTTAAATAAATAAGTAAATACATATATACATACATAAATAAGTAAAAATAAAACTATATACATAAATACTTAAGAAAATGTCATCAAGCATTGATCATACTTGTAAACTTGGGATAATTACATTATCTTCGAAGAAGATGTAAGAACAAATACTGGCACTTAGATCGTCAGCCTCAAATTATGGCAGGAAAAAACATACTTTGCTGGGAGCCATGTTGTATTTTTATCTTCCCCAGTAAAAATGGAAGTTTTTTGTCATCAGGGTAGAGAGTAAAACCTGGTATAACTTTTTCAAATTTTGGGAAAAATATTTTTCAGATGTCTTTATATTTTGGCCAAGCACATAGAGAATCTCTCTCTCTCTCTCTCTCTCTCTCTCTCTCTCTCTCCCTCTCTCTCGCCATATAATAGATGACCTGGCAGCCGGACAAACATCCTCAGGAAATCGGGCATGATTTCTGTGAAGTATACAAACAGCCTGTTCACGGTGTCTCAGTGGCTGTGCCAGGGAGCTGCCTGCCCGGGTGGGGACACGGGGAAGAGTTCGGTCTGTTTAGATCACGCTCGAGGGGAGAACCGTATACTCTGAACGCGATTGGTGGAGCCGGCAGGGAATGAACATCATGTGCTTTATTATTTCCCTTCTCTATCAGGACCACATGGAGGAGGGTGAGGCGATCGGGCCGACTGCACATCTGTCAGGAGGAGTGTCTGTGCGGGAGTGTGTGGGAGCTGAGAGGACTCCCCCCCCCCCCTCTCCTATACTCCCTGACAGACCATCAGGGCACCTCAGCAAAAGCGTTCTGCCTGGAGTCTCACCGTCCCATGGACCATGAACCATAACCCTGGTACTGGAAAGCTGGTGGATGGTCAGTGATTGTGGTCAGGCACCAGATAGTCTGACCATCTCATAAGCAAGAAGTCCTGAGTTCCAGCCTCACCAAATGCATCTCTTTATGTTATTTCTTTGTTTGAATACAGTTTTGAAAAAAAGGTAATAAAGATGGCTGCCAGGATCATTGCTTTTCTTTGCTACCCTGTAAAACACCAGCAAAGTTTTCAGGCACTCAGTTAATTTTAACCCTTTTATTCCCTGCTCAAACTTTTGGAAGTGCACATTTTGAGTCACTGAATGTAACTGAAAAATATGGCTAAATTAAACGATCGAATTCTTTTCCAGCAGAACATACTTCAGCTGAGTGTTAGAGATGGAATAATTGTGTTGGGTTAAATTCAAAAGATCTTTCAATTAGATGCAATGAATTTGCTCAAAATTTGCTCTATCCAAAGATTGAAGCAGTTAAAGGGTTAATTATTAGAAGTAATTTCTTCATCAACATAGGATTGTTCAGATCAGAGCATACTAATCACATGCAGAATTTGTGATCTCGTACCCTAGGGCTAAACAAAATCAAATATATACATGAAAAAAAAAACAAAACAAAAAAAATTCAACCACCTGTTCCTTGACTCTAAACCCACCTTCTCTGAAAATTTCATCAAAATCGATGCATTACTTTTTGAGTTATCTTGCTAACAAACAAACAAACAAACAAACAAACAGACAAATGCTGCCAAAAACATAACCTGCTGGCAGAGGTAATTATGTTCAGCTCTCACCAGGCTGCTTGTCCCAGTTGGCATTGGGATGAAATGTTGTTGAATTTATTTGGTTTGTGTTGAGTTCATCATGAGATATGAAAGATAATAACTTCCTCTAAAAAACCCCCCATCGCCCACACCCCCTGAAGGGTTAAACCACACCTGACTGTGCATCATGAGGGCGAAACTGCTCACTGTCTATTGTTCACGGCTCCACCAGCTGTGCATAAAAGCCACTGATATCATCAGCTTACATCGCAAAAGGAAGGAATGTGGCAATAAGATTTCCTTATGCTTTCAAATCTTTTTTGGAGCTTGGAAAAGCCCTATTTGTTATTGAATCCACCTAATTTTTGAATACCCATCTGAAACAATAGCTTCCAAAGCAATGAAACAGGAAGGACTGGTTTTAAACACTTCAAAGCCAAAGGGTTGTGACAGACAAAGGTTGGGACGAGCAGAGTCCAGGAATCCTCGGTTCAGAGTCCTCATCTCTCCTAATGGATGAATGGCTGTTTGTAATTCCATGTGCCATATATGACACTTATCTTGCAATAACAGTCACAATTAATAATATGTATGGACAATCATATTAAATTCATTGTACTTCTGCACAAATTTCATCTGAAACTAAATGCATTGGTGATCCATGGCAGTATGTCCATCATCAGACCCGTAGCAATATTTTTCTGAGTTAAACTGGGATCTGTATCATGGCCTGTTAGTTGCTGCTGCTGAAATTCAAACTTTTTTTTTCAGTTAGAGGGTCCCAAGTCATTGGAGGGCCGCAGAGGGGTCGGTAAGACTTCGTAACTCCTATTGACACCAAGTGACCTTTAACTCCTTTCCTTAGATCGCGGCAAGGGTCATTGAACCACTGAAAATGAAAAGGACTTATGAGGGATTCTGGGTGGTCCCTGGCTGCACGCACTGCGGTGCAGCAGTCCGAGGATGGGCTGGAGAGAGTCGTGCTGATGAAGGTGAGGGCTTAGCTGTTCATAATCGGAGAAACCTTTTCGTGGTTCGAAAAACCCAGTTCCACGGACCCCACTTTTTATTATATATGCGCTGCAGGAACTGTAAACGATCATTATTCTTACAACTTCATTTTGAGAGACTGTTACTGGCTCTAACATTAGAGTAGGTTCTTCCACTGCACAGGAGGATCTTTCAGAGACATAAGTGTATGGTGATCACGTCGCTTCAGGGAGTTCCTATTGAACGTTGACTGACGAGGACAAATGCGCAGCAATGGCTTAAAACATCCGGACAAACATGCTGCAAAAACAGAAACGATGCAAAGTCAAAAACACAAGAACCTCAAAAATAAATGCGAGAGGAAAAACGCTGCATATCCACATCAACCTAACGGAAGTGTGCCAAGCCACTAGCGTATTTTGTTATTACTCCATGGCGAAGGGGGAGCTCAGGCTTGAGACCTTGTGAGCATGTGCAAAGAGTTTGCTCGTGATTACGGCCAAACGTTTGATACATAGAAATCAATGGATAGCAGTGAATAGTAAATAACTTCACCATTTAGTTACCTGCCTAGCATATACATGCACCGTCTAAAAACAAAATACGCCAGCTGGTCTTGCTCAAGTCAAAAATTAAAGCTTTTTCCCATTGCGGCTTGATGCACGTCCGTTACGTTGATGTGGATAGCCAGCGTTTTTCTCTTGCATTTGTTTTCTTGAGGTTTGTTTGTTTTTGACTTTGCATCATTTATGTTTTTGCGGCACATTTGCCCAGCTGGAGATAATTTGGGCCGTTGTAGCGTGTTTGTGTTGATGTGGATATGCAGCGTTTTTTTTTTTGAGGGTTGTGTGTTTTTGACTTTGCATTGTTTCTGTTTTTACAGCGCGCTTCTTCAGTTAGAGATGTTCTCGGTTGCAGCACGTTTGCCCTCGTCGGCCACCGTACTATTGGCGGTCCGAAAGCCAACAGAACAAAAAGCCCTGAATGGTGCGTCATTGCATGGGAACTCGCCGGTGGGCAGTTCCTCTCAGGCAGTCCCTGGAACTGTTTGGGCCAAAAACACCTCAAGAGATGCCCAGACTAACTCCACTTCAGTTCCATTTAGTTTCCTTTTAGCATGTTTTAGCACATTAGGAAATAATACCTGAATCAACAATAAAGCACATGGGTCAATGACGTCACATGGTCCAAGTGCACTACTTTGGTTTAAAATAATTTAAAATGATTCATAAGAAGCATTATTTTATTCTATTAAACCTATTTAATTTGAACATATTTCCAGTTTATCATAAAAATGATATATATTTTATGTTTTGAAATCTCAAACCCTCAAAATGTCAGTTGGCACAGCTGTCCAAGCAAGTTAACGCTAGAGAAATGTATTAAATATGTAATTACCTGGCCCCTCCCCTAGGGGGCCAGGTTAAACAATGATCATGTCTGTGTGTGTGTGTGTGTATGTGTGTGTGTGCGCGCGCGTGTGTGTGTGTGTGTGTGTGTGTGTGTGTGTGTTTCTGTCAGTCTGTCTGTCAGCCCGTGGCTGGGGCCAGGTCTGCTATCTCTGATTGCCTTGTTTACTACATGAATTAATATCATATTAATACAGGTGCATAATATTATATTGGAAACCTTTCAAATAAACGAAGTTTAATGGTTTAATTGTTCTTAAATTGTTTGCAAAACCAAAATACTCGCTCCCTTCAATAAAGAATCGATAAGTTACTCTTAATATCCAGCTCAATTATAAAATAGTAATGTTTTAGGCAGAGCAGACACTCTCAGGGATACCTACCAAAAAAAAAAAAAAAAAGAAAAAAGAAGGGAAGTGTGTTTTTTTTTCACCTCCTGACATTTTTTGGCTGGGGAAATTGCAAATACAGTCTAAAACTGTATTAAAACCCTGAAAATGATGTGCAACCATTAAGACTTGTTTAAACACACTCTTCCAACTTCAAATAAATGCATTCTGTATATTTTAAAAGATGTATTTTAAAAAATTAAAAGGCTTATTTGTCATTGATACACATGCAAAAATGAATAGAAATCAACAAAATTAACACTCAGTTTTGATGGTATTCCCTTGTTCAGGACTACTTCATCCCAGAACATTCTGTGACACCAGCACTGGAACCACAGAGTTTTAATAATTCTTCATGATGTCAACATTTTTTAGGCAAACATTGGCTGGCAGACTGTTGCAATGTTTGAGCAATTTGGTACAGGAGAGGTAAATAAATATTTGTATACATTTTTACAGACACTAGGATTAAGTGTTATAATAGAACTGCTTGTGTATATAAATCTGGCCCTGCACTGTTATAAACTTGCACCTTTCTTGTTGGTTATTTTAACTGTAATTTTACAATGAGTTTAAAACAGAGTTCTGTGTTTGTTAATTGTAAACCTTAGTTAAATGTGCACTGGACTCCACATACGGTTAATATAACCAGGAAACAATGTGTTAATTTAACTGTTAATTTCAGTCAGTTTATAACAGTGTAGAGTTCTGTTCCAGCAGTGATATCCTTTCATATCCTCAAACTGAGATCCAGTTTCCACTTGGGTCACAAAATGAAAGAATTCCTGGTTAATCAATGCTTTAATAACTTAAATATTTATCTCATATTAATTAGAACTGCAATGTTTTATTGCATGGTATCTGTGTTAAATGGATGCTCTTTGGCTCTGTGCTCGTGTTTTGTTGACATTTTTATCACTCGTCGTTTTTTGTTTTGTTCAGTGTTTGATTTTATTTTCTTAGTGTAATGAGTAACATGTGTTCAAACTTGATCTTTGGCCATCAAACTCACGTCATGCATCTCACAAAGTTTTTGTGGAGGAGACAATCTGTGAATGAAAGCAGAGCACAGTGTGTAATTCTTTCTGTTGGAGAATGAGACAGGTTAGAGTCATGTATGAATAAAGCTGTGTGAGACACGAGAGCCAAGCCTAATGTTACCTGTTGTGTATGAGACAGCTCGGAGCAGTGTGTTACATTCCTTGTGGAAGTTTTGAGAGAGATTAAAGCAGTGTGTAATGTTCCCTGTAGGAGTGAGACAGCTGAGAACAGTGAGTAATGTTTCCTGTGGGAGTTGCAAGACAGAGCAGTGTGTAATGTTCCCTAAAGAACATTTAAGATAAGAGCAGTGTGTAATGTTCCCTGTGGGACTTGTGAGAGAGATGAGAACAGGGTTTAATGTTCACTGTGGGAGTTGTGAGAGAGAGCAGTGTGTAATGTTCCCTGTGGGAGTTGCAAGAGAGAGCAGTGTGTAATGTTCCCTGTGGGAGTTGCGAGAGAGAGAGCAGTGTGTAACGTTCTCTCCGGGAGTTGCGAGAGAGACAGCAGTGTGTAATGATTCCCATGGGAGTTGCGAGAGAGAGCAGTGTGTAATGTTCCCTGTGGGTGTTGCGAGGGAGAGAGCAGTGTGTAATGTTCCCTGCGGGAGTTGCGAGAGAGAGAGCAGTGTGTAACGTTCTCTCCGGGAGTTGCGAGAGGGACAGCAGTGTGTAATGTTCCCTGTGGGAGTTGTGACTGAGAGCAGTGTGTAATGTTCCCTGTGGGAGTTGCGAGAGAGAGCAGTGTGTAATGTTCCCTGTGGGAGTTGTGACTGAGAGCAGTGTGTAATGTTCCCTGTGGGAGTTGCGAGAGAGAGCACTGTGTAATGTTCCCTGTGGGAGTTGCGAGAGAGAGCAGTGTGTAATGTTCCCTGTGGGAGTTGCGAGAGAGAGCACTGTGTAATGCTCCCTGTAGGAGTTGTGAGAGAGAGCACTGTGTAATGTTCCCTGTGGGAGTTGTGACTGAGAGCAGTGTATAATGTTCCCTGTGGGAGTTGCGAGGGAGAGAGCAGTGTGTAATGTTCCCTGTGGGAGTTGTGACTGAGAGCAGTGTGTAATGTTCCCTGTGGGAGTTGCGAGAGAGAGCACTGTGTAATGTTGCCTGTAGGAGTTGCGAGAGAGAGCAGTGTGTAATGTTTCCCATGGGAGGTGCCAGAAAGAGCAGTGTATAATGTTCCCTGTGGGAGTTGCGAGGGAGAGAGCAGTGTGTAATGTTCCCTGTGGGAGTTGCGAGAGAGAGCAGTGTGTAATGTTCCCTGTAGGAGTTGCGAGAGAGAGCAGTGTGTAATGTTTCCCATGGGAGCTGCCAGAGAGAGCAGTGTATAATGTTCCCTGTGGGAGTTGCGAGGGAGAGAGCAGTGTGTAATGTTCCCTGTGGGAGTTGCGAGAGAGAGCAGTGTGTAATGTTCCCTGTGGGAGTTGCGAGAGAGAGCAGTGTGTAATGTTCCCTGTGGGAGTTGCGAGAGAGAGCAGTGTGTAATGTTCCCTGTGGGAGTTGCGAGAGAGAGCAGTGTGTAATGTTGCCTGTGGGAGTTGTGACTGAGAGCAGTGTGTAATGTTCCCTGTGGGAGTTGTGACTGAGAGCAGTGTGTAATGTTCCCTGTGGGAGTTGTGACTGAGAGCAGTGTGTAATGTTTCCAATGGGAGTTGTGTGTGTTTCCCTGCATAATTCCTCCACTGTTCGGTTTTCAGTGGACGTCCCCTCACCCTGCTCCTGGCAGGTTTTGTTAGCTGTCTTCCAACTGCCTCTCCATGTGCCGAACCTCGTTTCGTAAACGTCTCCTTTTGATCAAGGTCTCTGTGTCTGAGTCATGCAAGTGAGTCAGATCATCTATCCCTGACCCAGTCATCATGCTTTTAGTTATCCCGTATATGGCATGTTTAAATAAGTATGCTTTGGTCAGAACGACTCGCGTATTAAAATGGAAAGCTGTGTCTATCTGAGCACAAAGAAATTAGTTTTGGTTTGGCCTTGAATAGATCAGCCGGAATGCCCCCTGCACATACTGTGCACTACCATGAATACAGGCAGCAGTTACTCCTCCCTCATGAACAAAGAACTCCAAACCATGCCAGTCCACAAGTAGATCCCCATTTAACGGGTATGCTCCATTTGACACCAGAGGAGTCAGAACTCATGACCCAGTAATAATAGAAGGTAAGAAAATTGAACAGGTGACTTTATTTCAGCACCTGGGAGTCTATATGGATAACCTGCCCAAATGGAATGTACATGTGGCGCATGTGTGTGCAGAACTGGCGCAGACATTACACTTCCTCCGCAGACTACGACGGTTCGGTGTAAGCACCAAGATATTGTCCTTGTTTTACAATGCAGCGTTGGACAGTGTGATCAGATATGGTATGGCAGCCTGGTTTGGATCTCTTTCCATCCAGTGCAAAACTAAAACTGGTAAAGTGGTGAAATGGGCCATGAAAGTGATCAGCAGAGAGGATTATCCGCCCCTCCTGCTCTTGTTTGATGGTGCGTTACTGCAAAAGGCAACAAGAATTCTGAATGATCCAACTCACATCCTTCACACTGAATACAAAATTTTGTCCTCAGGGAGGCGCTATAGAGCAAGTAAATGCAAAACTCTCCGTCACAAACTCTTTTTTCCCCCAACCTCCATAGCTCTGATTAACAAACAAACCTATCAGCAGGAAAAACCTGAGCAACTCTACTTCATCCTCCTTGTCGTACCAAAGCTGGTGCATTATTTATTACTATTTATGATCATTTATTAATATTGATTACATCCATGCTGGCAAGTGGCCCGGTATTTTAGCGTTTTTATTGTTTTATCGTTTTGGTGTTTTAGTGTTGCATGATTTTTGATTGAGGTTTGTTTTCCTCCGCTTATGTCAATAAGGTTTTAATTTATTCATGAATTTTTCCCCTCATGTGCAATAGAGGTTAAATGCTGTTTTCAAGGGGAATGTGCAATGCTACGCTGCTGGGACATCTCATCCCTATTCTAACAGTGTATACAGAAGAATGTATGTTCGTACGTCTGATGTATTACCAGTGGCGTTTGTACTGTGTGTGGAATACATGTGGTTATGTCTGCTGTAGCGCTTGTGGCTCAAGACAAATTTCTCTCACAGGACAATAAAGTGGTTCTGATTCTGATTACTGATGTGACAAGTGCATAGCTGGTGAGAGGACGTTTTCTTTAAACACAGTGATGCAGCGGTGGCTGCATTTCATGTGTGTCGCTTGATGCAATAACTTGCCTTTTGCTGTTTTAATTCATGTGAATTTGGTCTTGCATTTTATTCTAAAAATTTGAACTCTAACATGCCCAAACCAGAAGATGCGCAGAAGCCTGGATCCTACATATTTGCTCTTGACTCTGAGTCTTAAATCCTTGAGTATCCAGCATGGAGTCAAAATTCATTTCATTTTATGACTTGTTATCTTTGGATGTTATTTGTACCTTTGAAAGTTATTCAGCAGAGACTGACCTCTGACTGCTGTGGACACAGAGTCCCTGTTCGCTCTCTCATTCTGCAGAATTACAATGCAATAAAGCTTGATCATGTTTCTTTTAGCCTGCTCTAAGACTCTCTTATTATGACTGAAGCGGAAAAAAATCCTCTACAAATGTTCATACAGTGAATGATTATAGAATTATCATTGCACTTCCTGATTTTGTGATCTTCCAAATGAAAAACGTCACTTCCATGGAGACCTTAATACACTTACCTCCACCTCTAGAGAGCGAAGTTTGAACAAAAATGATGGATGGTGCAGATATGATAGTGGTAGAGGCATTGAAAGCCAGCAATTAATGAAAAATATTGTGACCGAGAGGACTGCCAAAGTGAGTGCTAATAAGAATGATCACTTTATTGCCCCAAGCTGTTGAAAAATCAAGGACAATCAATCACATGGTGTATCGATTAGTGCTGGCTATCGAAGTATGGTACCTAGCAGTTCCAGTGCGCACAGACCTACAATCTTGGGACTGTCTCCATGCGCATTATACCTTAATTGTTAGTAAAGATCATAAAAATACATTTTTATTTTTACATTGCACCTTTCAACATACAAAAATGGAAATATTTGTATGCAACTACATGCAGGCTTAGCTGGCAAATTGTCGATATTAGATGATAAAGAAACGTAGCTAGCTATTTATATACGCGTATGTTACAAAAACCTTACAAATATCAAAGTTGCTAGTGTAGGCTAATTCATATTTTAGTATTTAGGTAAAAAGAAAGACTCAGTGGTCATTTTGCATTTCAGTGGCATTTTCTGGTAAACAGGGCCGAGGGACGGCAGGTTTTCATTCCAACTGAGCTGAAGCACACCTGATACAACTGATAAGCAGTGCTGGCTGATATCAGTTGATTAAATTAGTTGTATCAGATTTGCTTCTGCTTGGCTGGATTGAAAACCTGCATCAGCCCCTCGGCCCTTTTGTGGACCAGTTTGACTTGACACCCCTGCAATTAGCCCCCATAATTTATCAGAATACTGGCCAACATGGGGTCTCAACAGTCGCTCCTAGCAGCACTGGGAAAAGAACCATGACGCCACCTGGCGTGAAATGTGCGCAGTACATTCAGCAGAGTCTACTGGGTGGCAGCTGAATACTGGGGCGGCCTTCCCAGCATGGATTTTCCCGCTCTGAGGTTTAGTAATTATTTTGTATAAATTCTATTTTGCGCAACCTTAAGATGCTTTCACACCGGACAGGAAACAAAATTTTCGGAAGATAATCTGTCGTGCGAAAAATACGTTATGTGTCCGGTGTGAAAGCAGCTTTTGGGCACATTCATCTCAGCACTGCCTGGAGGCAGCGGACGACACACCTGCAGCACTGGTAAAATGCACAGAGGAACACAGCTGATGGGGTGTTACAGAAAGCATTGCCAATCAATCTCCCTCTGATGAACATTAGCACGCACAATACCAACAGAAGAAACTATTTTACACTTAAAAACAACAAAGACGTGCTCATGGGTACTTTTTTTAAAGGCTTATTGTATAATTTCATGCATTAAGCCAAGGTCTGGAACTCAAAGTAGAAAAAAATAAGGGTTTAGCAGCGCCCTCTAGAGCTGGCGCCCTCAACTGCTCACCAAATTCGCAATTTTCCGGAACCCTTTCCATCACGGGTCGACATCAATCAAAATGAAGCAGGGCTGCCATTTGCCACGTGAGATATTTTAATTTCAAAAGCAAGTTTTTCGAGAAGTCAAACTGTGGCCCTCAAGAAATTGACCCTTCTAGAGGTCCATGGGGGTGGGGGGAGTCATGTTTCGAGACTTAGAAATTGAGAATTTCTCAATTCTGAAGCCTTCCATCAAAATTGAAAATAAATAAATAAATAAATAAATAAACAAATAAGTAAAATAAAAGTCAGTCAAATCTGAGGGGCGTTTCATATGATCCTATAATAAAAATGTGCTTGAATCCCTAAAAAAAATCCAACAGTTAAAAATTAATATGATAATAAAAAAAAAAAAAAAATAGCAAATATTTGTTTGCCAGCTGGCTCTCACTTATAGCTTCAAATAAGTGGTCTCTCACAGTTCATGTGTTTTATTTTCTTCAGCAGGAGGGCATGGCGGTTATAATGCGCACTCAGTCGTGCGTCTTTCACAACTTTGAATCTTTTTCCGCCTTTTTTTAAATTTTTTGACCGGGCGACAGAGGCCTTTGGACGAGAGCTTATGTCATCAGGTGGTGATTGTGCAATGAGTCAGAATGAACGGGCGGCCCGCCCGGTCATTACCGATAGTGCAGAACCCTGGCATTACACTCAGTGCCAGGACAAACACCCATTTCACTTACTGTCTCCAGGCCATCAGCATTTGGATGACAAGCAATTTACTCAAACTCAATGGAAATAAAAGCAAAGTTTTACTCATTTTACCATGTGATCCTTTCCTGCTAAGGGCAGCATCTCCATCTCCAGCTCTGTGATGAACAGGAAAGAAAAGGTGTTTCTGCGCCTGTGTGTGTGTAAGGTGGGGGTGTGAGCACGCGCATTAAAAAAAAAATTAAATTAATGTTGTTTACCTTCAGATATGAAAATTCCTGCGTCTTACCCCACTCTACACTACCACTTTGATTGTCATATGATGCGTTCGATGTAATTCATCTTGTAAACAGGCGAATAAGAAATAATGTTTCTGTGCCTGTGGGGGTGGGGGAACGCGCGCATATCAGTGTTTAAGTTTGAAGACTTTTTGCTGGAAAGTTGCAGGACTTGGTAAATGAATGGAGTTTATGAAACACACTGGGTTTAAAGTGCTTGAAAATTTGAAAAAAAGATACTGAAACAAGACCTGTGCCATTTTGTAGGCCTTAGTGAGCAGATAAAGAAAATGCAAAAATAAAAAAAATCTGTTGGGAATTTTTGGAGAAAATCCATTTTTTATGTGGCAGTCATCTTGAATAGCAAAATCCTAAGAAAGGGGTTAATAATTGCAAGCCATCATGTTTTTTTTCAATAGTTTGACTTATTAGATAATCATACCACAGGGTCAGATTGGTGAAAATGCAAAATGGCTGCCATGGTAACCAAATTTATTGTCAAAAATATGAAAATATTAAATCCCTCAATATAACCCATCTTGTTGCTCAAAATGTTGGTTTAGTCCAATAGTCCAAAACTCTCCTTTTGTGTGGTAGGAACAGTTGGCAGCTGATGACATCATGTATAATAGGCCTTTTCATTCATTACCTCAGCTGGAGTGGAAGTAATGCCCATGTCGTTTTCATCATTATTCCTACTTGGGAGTTAATGCAGCTTAAAGGTTGCATAACCTTACATTCATAAAAGCCAGAGCAAGTGGAAGACAGGCCTTTCCATGACTGATGCCCTACCATTATTGATCACAGCGAAGCTCTAGAGTTTGTTTCTTTGCTTTCGTAAAAGGAGTTTCTCCATTGTGGGTGAAGTTCACAAGTCATTGTGCATCAAGTTAATCAGTTTCACGTGCATTACGGTGGATTTCCCCACTAATGACACGGACATTGATGATGACTCCGGAATTCTCAGTCTTGTCTTTACCGAGGGATCAAAAGCATTGGAACTGCATAAAAACGTTTCAAATGTTCTTATTTCATTAAAACAATTTAAACGATCATGAAACACATGCATTGTTTCCAATCCCTGAGTAAAGAGAAGCACGGGAAGTCCAGAGTCATAATCGCTCTCCATGTTACTTGAGATGAGGGGCACCTGCACGCAAGTGAAACGGAAACTTCAATGCACAAGGATTTTAATTCAGCATGAGAATCTCATTAAGCATTCAATGAATAATTACAGACTACGGTGAATAAGCCTAAAAACGCGTAAGACCTACGCCGAATGCGTGAGACTTGGCATCTCTGCTAAATGAATAACAAATGCTCACGTCATCTACTTTAACTTTAATACAAATTGAACAGGTTGTTATCTGACGATCAACATACACTAAAGCTGGATACAAAAAAAGACGCAAGCAACAAAATTCATTAGGGGTCAGCTAATGCGACAAATTTCCCAAAAATTGCAGTCGTTTGATAAACTTACCTGCAAGCGTGTTCCAGTGAAAATGAATTCATTGTTTGGAACAATTGCTTTCCCCATGACACGCATTACTTCCGCATTCCTCGATTCCTACTGGAGTCTATGGAAGTGTCAAATAGTGCTGTAAGTCGAAAACAAAGCGCTATCTCAAAAATCTGGCAAATTTAAATCCAAGATGTCATGGCATTTAACCCATGGAGCCATATTCTAGGACTTGATTTTGTCTGGCGGAGCGGCTATCCCGGTAACAGACAGAGTGACACACAAACGAATTACCGTATGCCCCACTTGCGCGCATGTGCACCGAGGCATAATAAATGGAATGTGGAATAAATAAGAGATAATTAATGAGAAGGTGAGCATTCCACGGTTTTAATGCAAGACGCGGAGGCAAATAACCACCCGACACGGTTGCATCCGTTAAGTGCATTAAAACCGTGGAATGCTCACCTTCGAGTTGATTATCCCGCTTATTCCATGGTCTTTTGCCAGCAATATCAAATCACAGCGTTCAGAAATTTTTGGTTAAAGTTTTGCACGAAGAAAAAAAAGAAAAAAAAAATGAGCTGGTAATCATTAAACAGGCCTTCTCATACCAAATACTGTAGGCCAAGCTAAATTGAACCAGCTATCTTAGTTCATGTTACATTCACAGAGAAATAATTTTTTGCACACGCTTACATCCGTTTACCAGCTGATGATTTGATAACAAATTCCAGCTGAAATGGAGATTATGCATAATGCAATATCATGCACGATTATGCAGACTGTAGCTAACTTGCTACCCACAATTACAATGAACTTATGACGGTTTCCGCAGTCAGCGAGCTGAAATCAGTCCGCTGGAATAGCACGTAGCTAGCGAACTGTCAGCAGTTGCTGATACATGAAGTGGACACGTTAGCTTCCTTTGTAGCCGTACACAATTACAATCGTTTAATGAATAAAGCCTGATAACTTCGCTGCTATAATATTTCCGGTCATTATCGCTTGAGTACCTATAGTTAACCGCCCTGCAGGACGCAACTTATATGACGCCGCCAAATTTACTGGAGATAAATGAGCAGCTAGCTGTCTGTTGTACCTAGCCAAATACTAGATCTAACGTTGCCAGAGTAACAAGTTCGCTAGTGGATGAATTTCGAATGGTGAAACTACCGTAGCCGAACTACTGTGCGGTTCCACGGTTTTAATGCATACCTGCCAAAGTATTCACCCAAACCATGGTATAATAAAAATATGAGGCACCACATTAGATAAACATGTAGCGGTATGGAACGCATATGAGTATCCATGAAAAGTCTATAAAATTAAAAGTGACCATGATGCATTTGACCCAGTATATTTCTTTTTAGGCCCTCATTGATGCATACATGATTAGTTATTGTGTAACTTCATATGGCCCTACTTTTAACATGTATGGATACACTTAACTTTCCATTCCCAAGTTCTTTATAAAAATCATCATGTCTGATACACATTTCCTATAAATAGAACAATAGAAAAAACTCATAAAACAGAAAGAATATGACTCAAAATGGGGTTAGATACCTTCCTTCCTTTGGGGCATCTTACCCCACTCCAAAAAGGGCATCTTAACCCCAGCACTTCCATATTGCTTTTGGCTCATTAACCCAATTTTCTCCTATCATCACCACACAGGACCCCCTGTGTACATCGAGAAAGCATCAGAGAGTTACACAAATTTGTCTTGCAGACTCCTGGAGCTTTCAAATACTTGTGGCAAAATGATTCATTTGGTCATTTTTTATAAGAATGACAGTCAAAACACAAAGACTTTGAGTTCTCACATGTCACTTGCTCTGTCGACTCATCTGTTGCTCAGGATTTCCCTCCAGGTGGCAGTGCATTTGTCTAAGTCATACTGGGCACAGCTGAAATTGAATTATAAGCAAAGGGCATTTTATCCTCAGGGGCATCTTACCCCGCTACCCCTAATATCCATACAGGCTGAGCAAAATCTCATCCGAAGCTATCTTTCCCTCACGGAAATGGCCAAGGTTTTCTGAATGTTTATCATCAACTGGATACTTTCCAAGTTCAAGTGTATAAATATTCAAGCCTGGAAGTTCCTGGGTAGTCCAGCAGCTGGGAGCAGTGGGGCAACATTTGAAAGGAGGTTGACAAAATAGGCTGATCGTCTGCAATTATTTTTGGTTCCATTTGGCAACATGGCTTTCAGGACACTTCTGCTGCTGATGATCGTCTTCACTATGCCTGGTGAGAAACGACTCTACTCGTCTCTTGATTGGTACTGTTCCCAAGTGAAACTACGATATGGAATTACGTGCTTAAGGGTTCAGAAGGTAAAAATCCTTTCTAGTAATTGGTTCCGGTCTCCTTGGTTTGAATATTGCACAAATATTCATCTTAGATATGTAACAAATTTGTGAAACATCCCACATTGCCGGTGCTGTTATTGTGGTTTTCATTCAGAAATATTTTCATATTGAGGTTCCCCCATCCTCAAGCAATTGGAGAAAGATTCTTCAGAAAATGAGGCTTTATTGAGGAATATAAAGCTAAGTTCTTTTTGCGCAAGACAAACTGACATTCTGCTTTTAACACCCAGTGTTTGTACCTTCATCACAGGAAATATCTTCCAAATGTAGGTTTTCCGCCCTCTCACGCTGCAATGGTTCAATAACGTAATGTCTGCTTCTTACTTTTTTTTCAATGGTACAATCATGTGGTGTCTGCATGTTACTTGTTTTTCTCTTATCATTAGTTGGAATCTTTTGCAAAATAACAACTTCAAGACTACTTTTTTCACGGGAATTTTAGTTTGGTCACAGGTCGTCCCAGAGACAGGCAAACCAAAACACTGCCAAATTGCATTGAAAACTGCAGCCAAAAGATAACAACCCTCTTCCAGTGTAATACTGGAGAATGCATAACTATATGATTTCTGATGAATAATGGTGAATAATGCTGATGACTGAACAGATATTGCCTGAATCAACTGAACAGATGTCAGTCAAAGCTACAGAAGCCAACTGCTTATGTGTGTGTGCACTGCTCATGTGTGTGTGAACTGCTTGCTTGTGCACGCATGTATGTGTGTGTGTGTGTGTGTGTGTGTGTTTGTGTGTGTATTACTGCTGCTTACATAATATGGTTGCTGATTACTGATTATGGTTATTAATTATGGTTATTGATTGATTGATTATTTATTTAGTTGTTTTTTGAAAAGGGACAGTGTACATTCATTGGCATTCCAAAATATAATTAAAATGTAAATGCACCAGAATTAGCTATACTAACTACTTTTCATCTGTAGTCCCTTGGCAGGTCAAGACCAAAAAAGAAATGGGCAACAATGATGTATCAAGCTATGAAAGTTGTTAAGGACAGACAGACAAACATACAAAGAAACAAGATGTTAGACATATTAGAGAAAAAAAGAAAAAGAAAAGAAAAAGGTACAGTCTGGTTATGATCACAGCTATTTGATCTAGTGTTTTTATGGTCTGCTTGAATAGGTTCTATATGGGTTTCAAGCTTTCTTATTTGTTTTAGACCAGGTGGTGAAGCAGTATGAAATGTGAGAAAAAATCGTGGTATGCACAAAAATTTTTTGTTAAAGTTCGCTATATTAAGTTCAATAATGTTAGCTATCTTATTGACCAGTACACACAGGTGAAGAGAGGTGTCCGACAGGGCTGTGTCTTCTCTCCTGACTTGTTCAACTACTACAGTGAACTAATTCTGAGACATCTGAATTCAGAGAGGGGTTTCCGCGTAGGAGGTGTGAACATTACTAACATCAGATACGCGGATGACACAGTACTGATCGGAGAGTCTGCGCAGGACCTGCAGAGACTTTTGGACGTTGTCGTCCGTGAAAGTGAGAAGAAAGGCTTGAGTGTCAACTGTGGGAAGACAGAGTCCCTTGTAGTCTCAAAGAGACAAAGTCCAGAATGTGTACTACGGGTGCACGGTGAAACCATCAAACAAGTATCCTCTTTCAAATATTTGGGCAGTGTGATATCTGATGATGCTAGGTGTGTGAAGGAGATCAAGAAGAGAATCGCCCTAGCAAAGTCTGCCTTCACTAAACTTGAGAAGATTCTGAAGAACAGAACCATTTCTATGGCCACCCGCATGCGCGTGCTCAACTGCCATGTGTACCAAGTGCTGACATACGGAAGTGAGGCTTGGACCTTAACAGCAGAATCAATAAGAACCCTGGAGAGCTGTGAGGTTTGGTTTCTACGAAGAATGCTGAAGATCTCGTGGATAGAGAAAGTCCACAATGAAGAGGTGCTCAGAAGAGCAGGAGTAGGAAGACGGTTAATAAATGACATCAGAGTGAGACAAATAAGATTCTTGGGACATGTAATAAGGAAAGGCGGTCTGGAAAACCTCACCCTCACTGGCAAAATAGACGGGAAAAGAGGCAGAGGTAGGAGGAGAATGAGGTGGAGCGATAGTCTGCATTTGTGGCTAGAAGAGAAAGGACTACATCAAGATGGAACAGAGCTGGTACAGATGGCGCAAAACAGGAGAAAGTGGCAGGAAATGATATCCTACGTCCTAATTGGATCTGGCACCTAGAGAGAGAGAGATCTTATTGACATGTTTTTTTTTTTTAAGGAAATTCAGTCTAAAATAATGCCAAGATAATTAAAATCAGACACAGACATGATCTTTTCACCTTCAATGAAAACATCAGGGTGCTGTGTTTTTAAGGGCCTCTGAGTAAAGAACATACAAACTATTTGTTCAAGGAAAAAATGTTCATTCACAACCATCAGCTGTCACTCATGGCGTTCCGCAGGTATCAGTGTTGGGACCACTGAAATTCATTATATACATCCTCCCCCTTGGTAATATCCTCCGCCACTTTGGAATCCATTTTCACTGTTATGCCAATGACACACAACTTTACATCTCAACTGAACCAAGCACTTCCCACCCTCTTTCCGCCCTCACTAACTGTCTCCAGGCCATCAACATTTGGATGACAAGCAATTTACTCAAACTCAATGGAAATAAAAGCAAAGTTTTACTCATCGGCATAAGGTCCACACTCACCAAAATTCACCCCTTCAATATTTCCATCGACAGTTGGCCAGTCACCATCTCCTCCCAGGTCAAAAGCCTTGGTGTCATACTGGATAGTGTACTTTCTTTTGGCCCCCATATCAATAACATTACACCTCCTGCGTTCTTTCACTTACGCAACATCTCCAGACTCCATCCATCCCTCACTCAACAGAGCACTCTGGTCCTGGTCAACGCCCTAGTTACATCCCGCATCGACTACTGCAACGCCATCCTCACTGTTCTCCCCAACAAACTTCTCTACCGTCTCCAAATCATCCAGAACTCTGCTGCTAGAATTATCACTCGTACTAAATCCACCTATCACATCACCCCCATCCTCACTCAACTCTACTGGTTACCTGTTCCTCAAAGGATGCATTACAAAATTATTTTGCTTACATTTGAAGTCCTCCATAATGTGACCCCCCCCCCATACCTGTCAGACCTTCTCCATCTCTACAGCCCTTCCTGTGCTCTACACTCCTCCTCAGCTGCTCTTCTGCCTGTCCCCACCTTCAAACTCATCACTGTGGGTGCTGGAGCCTTCTGCTGCTCTGCACCTAGACTCTGGAATTTTCTGCCCCCCCACATCCGTCAACTGGACTCCATTGGACAATTCAAATCACAACTCATATCCCATCTGTTTAGACTTGCTTACCCGGTATAATCTTCTGTCCCACATACATTCTTTATTAAATCTGATATGATTCTGTTTTTAATGTTGCACCATTGTATTGTATTTTAATGCTTGTATTTATTATTGTAAGGTGTCCTTGAGTGTTCTGAAAGGCACCAACAAATCAAATTCATTATTATTATTATTATTATTATTAAATGTCTTGCTCATTTTCAAATGTAGGGATGACTTTTTCAGCCAGTCAGTGACATGGACCAACACGGCAGTTAGCTTAGTTGCAGCTTGTTCTTTTTTTTTTTTTGCATATAAATTACGAACGGTGTCATCCACATACATTTGAACACTGACAGACGGACAGACTGATAGCAGGTCATTAATGTACATGCTACACAAGATCGGGCCCAATACTGACCCCTGAGGTACACCAATATCATTGCTGAGGTATGTGGATAGACTATTTCTGAAGTGAAAACTTTGCATCCTGTCAGCTAAATATGAAGCTCCATATATAGATCTATATATGAAGCTCATCTATTTTATGGCATCATCTGAAAAATTGAAATACGATAACTTTGCTAAAAGTGTCTGGTGATTGACTGTGTCAAAAGCCTTCTTAAAATCCGTAAATAGTGCACCAACTACACCACCTTTATCCAATTTGGACTTAACACTCTCTAGGAAGTAGCAGTTAGCTGTCTCCGGAGAATGGTTGGTGCAGAATCCAAATTGCATTGGTGCAGAGGAGTATTACCTAGATTTAAGAGTACTGTCAGCACTGTCGTCCAATAGCAGAACCTAGTAACTCACTTTTATATGATTTTGAGAAAAAAGCAGAAAATGAAACAATTTGATATTAAAGCCTGGTTATTTGGGGAAGGTTAGTTTTATAGTTCATTATTATTCTCAAGGGATCACTAACTCAAGGACAATTTTAACCCTTAAAGGTCATTTTCTGCTTTTTTCTCAAAATCAAATAAAAGTGTGTTGGATGGCAGAGCTGTTCTGCCACCCATTTTCCACGCACCTTGGAAGTCACTGATAAAATACTGATGGGCCTGTAGTTTGATATAATCGTCTTATCACCAGACTTAAGGATAGGGGAGTCCATTGCTTTTTTTCCAACAGCTTGGGAAAATACTATGCAATTCAGTGAATTCATATTAACTGATGAATATGATGAGAAATATTGAAATATGATCCTCAACACTGTTGTTGGGAAAAAAATACTTCTGATATCAGAGTAACGCATTTGTATTCAGTATTTGCATCTTTTTTTCCCCAACAGCTGGCAGTTCTGGCAGACCCAGATTGGTGAGATATGTTTCATATCCACTGTCCTAACTAATGGATGGTTTCCCGCGTTCCTTCGTTTCCCACTTGGATCAGAAGTACCCGCAAGTGTTGCCACCAGAATTTTATTTTCTGGCTTTACAGAATCTGACTAATTTAGTGATGTATATTATGGTATATTTGTAGACTGGTACCGAACCTCTTTCCTGAGGACGAACTGGTTTTTAACGTCTAAAAAGATGACTAAGACCCAAGTAGGGAACCAATGTACTGCATGTACCCACAAGTAATTATCTCTTTGAGGTCGAGTTAAAAGCAGCCAGATAAAACTGAATAAAAATGTTAATTTCGCTGACGAAAATATTTAGGTTTTTCCTTTGTCGCAGAAAATTGTCGCTAAATATATGGTTTCTGTAAATACAGTAAAGTTGGAATCTAAATCGCTCACTGGTTCATCAACTCTTCAGCTCACTTTGTTGCATTCTTTTGTTTACATTTCTTCCTTCTGTTTCCATGTCAATATTCTGTTCTTCTCTCTGCTATCCTCTCCTTTATATTTCTCCATTCTCACCATGCTCTCTCTCTCTCTCTCAGCCATCATGTGGAGACGTGAAAGAAATTCATTTTTGTACCCAGGATTACACTCCGGTGTGCGGAACTGATGGGGTCACTTACTACAATGAGTGTGCTCTGTGTCAGTGTCGACTGTGAGTGTGGAGCCTCAGTCACAGACCTTTCTACATTTTCACCATTAAAATATTAATACACCTCAGCTAATGTCAACTTTCTAGATCATAATCTAGGTAAATGGATAAATACTTGCGCAAGTCTAACATCCAGCTTAGCCCCTCGGTACTTACAGTCCTAACTGAGTGCAGTGGAGTTCTTGAGCTTTAAAGATTTGAAAAGTATTTAAAATAAAAACTTCAATTGGTTTGATTTGTTTTTACTGGTTTTGGGGGATTTTATCTTGGAGTGTGACTTATCTTGGAGTTTTTTCTCTGCCAGATACAATCCAGCCCTCGCGATTGCTAAGGACGGACCGTGCGACAGTGACAAGGCGGTGTCATAACTATGGTGTCATCTCACCAATCGGTTTTGCCTTGGACCACTAATTCAGCTGAGAAACATCTGAAACTGCTGACTCCTGGATTTACGCAAACTATTGATTTACCCCATTTCTCTATTGTAATTCTCTGGATTAGGGTGCTGTGATTAAATTACATATCCCTGTAGAGCCCCTGTCACAGTTAAACAGGTTAAACAAATTTTAATTGCATTAAAAATTTGCTTTAAGTTTTTGTATGAGCCATGACTTGTAGTTTTTAGGCTACAGACTAACATGCTGGACAGATTTCCTCCTCCAGAATAATAAATGCATGTATTCATTTTACGTACTAAATTCCTGTTGATTTCTGCTCAGATATGAGAATCTGATATTTCTGCAGCCTTGTCTTTCTTCTGTATTATTTTTTCATCACTTCATACTTCAATAAACTCCATTCATTTACCAAGTCCTGCAACTTTCCAGCAAAAGTCTTCAAACTTAAACACTGATATGCGCGCGTTCCCCCACCCCCACAGGCACAGAAACATTATTTGTTATTGACATGTTTACAAGATGAATTACATCGAACGCATCATATGACAATCAAAGTGGTAGGGTAGAGCGGGGTAAGACCCCCCCCCTTGAGCAGGAGTTTTCATAACTGAAGGTTAACAACATGAATTTTTTTTTTTTTTTAATTACTGCGTGTGGTCACACCCCCACCTTACACACACAGGCACAGAAACACCTTTTCTTTCCTGTTCATCACAGAGCTGGAGATGGAGATGCTGCCCTCAGCAGGAAAGGATCACATGCTAAATGGTGCGACCCCACCCCCCTCCCTGATTGGTCAATACTTCATCATTCCTATCTATTGACCGTTGATCATTGACAGTTGAGGTTGGGGTGTAGGCCTCAGGAATGGGTTTATCATTCAGTATTGGGGATTTGTTTGTTGGTCTTAGGAAATCAAAATTTCAATAGCGAGGCCCACCTCCCTTTCTTGATTGGTTAATATTTTATCCTTCATTGCCATTGAACCATTAGCCACAGAGAGTTGTGGATTGGGTTATTATACTTAGTAAATGATTATGTGTTAAAGTGTGGAGCCCCTTCCCCTTTCCTGTTTGGCCAGTATTTGATCTGCCGTAACTATTGAATTGTTTTTCACAGAGAGTTGGGAATTAGGTTCTTGAACACAGGAGAGGATCATATGAATTGTGAAGCCTTTGCCCCCATACCTGATTGGCTGACATTTTATGCTTCACAACCAGAAAACTGTTTGTCTTTGGGAGATGGGGGCTTGGTCGTTGGATTCTGGAAAAGGTCAGATGTTAATTGATGTCAGTATTAATTGGCTTTGCTTCTCTCCTTGTCACTGTTGATCTATTAATTATAGGGCGTAGAGTGTTTTTTTAACTCCAGACAGGGTCACATTTTAATTGATGAAGCCCCAGCCCTTGTCCTGATTTTAACTGGTTAACCCAGCTTTTGACTGTTTGCTATTGTGAGCTAGTAATTGAGTTATTGCAAATATTAGCATCATTCTAACGACAATAGTTTGACTTTGTCAGGTCAACTAAGCGTTTGTTCACAAACTGTACATTCTAGGTTTTGTTTTTTTGTTTGTTTTATTTTGGAAAGTTTTTATGAGTTTGCTGCCGCAAATGAAACCTGGATCTGTTTTACATGTTTGTATCCAATTGCAGAAAAGATGTCCAGCAACAGTCCACATCAAGGATGAAAATCTTATGCAGTTATAAGTTTACAGTGTGAAATTACCACAGAATAATTGGACTCCCTCCAGATTATCCTTGTGCAACTCTGTTAGAAATGGGTGTTAGGCCTGGCACTGAGTGTAATGCCAGGGTTCCCCACTATCGTTAAAGCCGCCCGTTCATTCTGACCAATTGCACAATCGCCGCTTGATGACATAAGCTCTCGTCCATAGGCCTCTTTCGCCAGGTCAAAAAATAAATAAATATATAAATAAAAAACGGAAAAAATTCAAAAGTAGTGAAAGACGCGCAATTGAGGATATAACCGCCACGCCCCCCTGCTGAAGAAAATAAAACGCATGTCAGCCCCCCCGCTCAACAAAATTGAACATGCACCGCCCGCCCGCAAAAAAACGACCCCTACCGGTCATTGAAAAACTACGTTGAGAACACTGAATGAATGCTGGTAGTGCTTCTCTCCATCTGTTCCTCTCTCCACTATCCTCCTGTCTGAGGGAGGGGGAATCAATTACTTACGGTGGATGGACTGTCTGCTCTTCATACTGTGTGATTGGTGATCTGGTTTCTGAGAAAAATAATACTCACTGGTTTATTTCTCTTCTGTCCATGGCTTCAGTGTGTGCTGATTGTATTGAACTGCGGGAGACCAGTTATTTGAAGCTATGAGTTGCAAACAAATATTTGCTATTTTTATTATTATTATCATATTGATGTTTAACTGTTGGATTTTTAAGGATTCAAGCACATTTTTATTATAGGGTGATATGAAACGCCCGTCAGATTTGACTGATTTTTATTTTCCTATTTATTAATTCATTTTCATTTTTGATGGAAGACTTCAGAATTGAAAAATGTTCAATTTCCCAGTGCCGAAAAAATAACTTTTTTTTCCCTGTGGACCTCTTAGTGGAGCGGGTAACTTGAGAATAGCAGGTAAAAAGTGCAAATAGTGATACAAGCATGAAATTCGGCGTAACTATTCTTCTGTGTCTCCTGTCTCATAATCAACCTCCAGCCACACAGAATTTGACAGTTTTTCAAAATGGCTTCCTTCCGATTTATGAATATGGACATTTAATTCCTTAATCACTTAAACATTTCTTTATCATTGTCAGTTTATGCTAAAATATTGAGAGCAAGCCTACAAGTTCTAAGATTATGTAAAATAGTTTCTAGAAACATCCAAGATGGCTGTCATCATATCCAAAATGGCCACCAAAGAGCTAAATATTTGCGTTTAAGTTCATATGTCCGCTAAAAGGTCAGGTAATAGATTGATCTGGGGTAAATCTAGCTGGATCAGTTTATTTTTGCAAGTAAGAAAATAATTAAGCTCTTTTGAATTAATTTTCATTCTAATTTGAAAACATGAACATAAAGTGTTATGGCCCCAATTTGTAATTAGATTTGCAACGCAACAGCAACAGCAAGGGATGACAGACACAGTTTTAAAAACCTAAACACATTAAATTAAACAGACAAAGACTAATAACAACTAACTAACTGACCAAGATTGAATACAAAAAAAAAAACAGAAATAATTACAGTCTCTTTTTGTGGGGTGGCTTGGTGATGTCCTGGATGAAGAAAACAAAGGCAAAAATCCACAAAAGAAACTTCACAGGTCTTGAACAGAAATGACAGGTCTGGTCACACGTATCCTTCTTCTTGCAATTTCTCCTCCTCCTTTACTGTCTCAATTCTTTTCCTTATATACTCTTTTGCAGACCCCACCCACATTTAGACCTCTTTTTTTTATTTTCTGAGACTTGCCCCAGACATGTCCAGGACATGTCTAAACATGACTCCAGTCTGAGCTTAACAAAAAAAAGGTAAATACTGCCATCTAGTGGCCTATATTCACATTACACCTCCATTCCAAAAGGGAAAAATTTTGACTCATAAAGGCAAAATTTTTCTTTTCAATACAAAATGGTTAAGTGAACACTTGTCTATATATACATATCATACAATATTCAAATAAACACAGGATATATACATATACATATTCAAACAAGAGATAAGCAATCAGCAATTACATTGTCTGTACCCTTCACATGCTTAATTTCCAAGTCAAACTCCTGTAAAATCAAACTCCAATTCAACAATCTCCGATTCTTGTTTTTCATCTTACTCAAAAACATTAATGGATTGTGGTCAGTGTACACAATCATTGGCTTTTGTCCTGTACAAACATAAACCTCAAAGTGTGGTCTCAGTTAAAGGCACACACCAATAACCCTTTAATAAATCAATCTTGGTCAGAAACTTTGCTTGCCCTACTCTATCGATACAATCATCAATCCTAGGTATTGGAAACACATCAGTTCTAGTTACAGCATTGACTTTGCGATAATCTGTACAGAATCTAGTACTTCCATCAGGTTTTGGAACTAGCACACAGGGTGAACTCCAATCGGAGTTGGAGGGTCTGATAATATCATGTTTTAACATGTACTCAACCTCTTTCTCAGCAATCTTTCTCTTTTCAGGATTCATCCGGTATGGATGCTGTTTTATTGGTTTGGCATCACCAACATCTACATCATGAGAGGCTATAGTAACTCTCTTTGGAACATCAGGAAACAAATCCTCATATTTCTTGATCAACCTTTCAAACTGATCTCTCTGTGAGGGTTCTAAGTGCTGGAGTTTTACATCAAGATTTTGCAACACTTCAGTGTTTGACAATTTACGTGAAAGAACTTCGGCTTTAATTCTTGGTTCATCATCTTGAAACTCCCCCTCATTTTCACACGTTTCGACCATTGGAGAATCTGAAGTGACAGCTGCAACCCTAGCATTTCTGTCATGATAAGGCTTTAGCATGTTAATATGACACAATTGTTTTGGTTTTCTCCTATCTGGTGTCTTCACAATGTAATTGAGATCATTGAGTTTTGTCAGAATTTCATAAGGACCATGAAATCTAGCCTGCAATGGATTGGACTGCAAGGGAAACAACACAAGGACCTTGTCTCCTGGTTTAAACTCATGGCTTCTAGCCTTATGATCATACCAAGTTTTCATTTTTCCCTGACTTGATTTCAAGTTCTCTTTGGCAAGGTCACAAGCTGCACGCAATCTTTCCTTGAACTTGCTAACATAGTCTAACAGACTGATATGCGGCTCTTTCTCTTGCCATTGTTCACGCAATAATAGCAAAGGTCCTCTCACTTCATGACCAAACACTAGCTCAAATGGACTGAATCCAGTAGACTCCTGCACTGCTTCTCTAGCTGCAAACAACAGCAAATGAACACCTTCATCCCAGTCTTTCTCATGGTCATAACAATAAGTCCTCATCATTGTCTTGAGAGTGGAATGAAACCGCTCTAAGGCACCCTGACTTTCTGGATGATAGGCACTAGAAAGAATCTGCTTTGCACCTAGTTCATACACAACCTGCTGAAACAATCCTGAAGTGAAATTGCTACCCTGGTCTGACTGAATTTCCCTGGGAAGGCCAAACAACGTGAAGAACTTTATCAAAGCCTTCGAGATTGCAGTTGCCTTGATGTTACGTAGAGGTATGGCTTCGGGGAATCTGGTAGATGCACACATGATTGTCAACAAGTTCTGATTTCCAGATCTAGTCTTGGGTAATGGACCAACGCAATCAACAATGACCTTAGAGAATGGCTCCCCAAATGCTGGGATAGGCTGCAATGGAGCTACAAGTGGGTCTAACTGGTGTTTTCCAACTACCTGACAAGTGTGGCAGGTTTTGCAAAAGTTGGAAATGGCTTTCCTAAGCCCAGGCCAAAAGAAGTGTTTCATGATCTTATCAACAGTCTTGTTAACACCAAGATGGCCTCCTAAAGGCAAACTATGAGCCATTGTTAAGATCTCATTCCTGTAGACCTTCGGAACAACAATTTGCCTGACCACTGCCCAATCTGCATTGGCAGGGATATCAGGAGGGCGCCACTTCCGCATCAACACACCATCCTTGAGATAATACCCAACTGGAACTGCGTCTATTTCTTTATCAGGAAGGGCTCTCCTCCTTAGTGCACAAATTTCAGGATCATTAGTTTGCTCCTCAATCAACCGCTTTCTGGACAGAGACAAGTCTCCAGACACATCAGAATCACCAAACCCCTCTGGCTGGCTGAATACAGAACTGATAAAAGTATCTGATAAGTCCTCAAACGGAGAAACCATAGTAGGCCAATCAGAGTCATGAGGCGAACCACCTGAGTCCTGACTATTCAATGTACTGGACGGCACCACATCATCTTCTTCTTTAGCCTTCTTGGCCATAGCACGAGTCACTGCGCAAGAAGGATACAGAGATGGGTCCTCATCCCCATCTTCAGTGCTCGGCTGTGAAGTAAGATGTACAGGGGGAACTACTTTGCCCCCAGCCAGGTCATTGCCTAGCCACAGAGAAACACCCTTTATAGGTAGACTTGACATAAGTCCCACCTTTACCTGTCCTGTAACTAAATCTGACTTCAAGAATATAGAGCGCAGGGGTACAGATACAGTCCTCCCTTCAATACCTTGTTCAAGTATGAAATCCCCTGAAGCATTCTCATCACGTAACTCCAAGGAGTCCATCAACAAAAGTGACTGAGAAGCTCCGGTATCCCTTAGGATATATATGGGGACAGGAGTAGTATGCTCATTCAGAGCCACAAATCCCTCTGACACAAATGGAAGAAATTCCTCCCTCACAAAGTCAGCTGTATCAGGCTTTTTAGCCCCACAAGAAGCAGACAATTTAGCAGATCAGTTATCTACTACAGGGGTTTCTAACCTTGTTTTCACAAAGGCATTTGGTTTGGTTTCCTTTTCTTTTTCTTTCTTAGCTTTAAGGAACCAACAGTTAGTTGTAACATGACCAGATTTCTTGCAATAACTGCAAACTAGACCACTTTTGTCACTGTCAGCTTTCGCACTTTGATCAGACCTGTTACTGGATTTCTGAGCACCATCACCAGATTTGTCTTTGTCTTTGGGTGAGGAATCTTGGGTATCACCGTAACCCTTTTTCTGAAATTGGGACCATCTATTGTTACTGCTAGACTGAAATTTGGACTTATGTGTGAGAACATATTCATCTGCAAATTTGGCAGCTGATTGCAAATTCAGTGCTTGCTTCTCATTAAGGTAGGTCTTAACATCATCTTTAACACAGTTCTTGAATTCTTCAACTAACACCCTCTCTTTTAGTGAGTTGAAATCATCCTTGACCTCCATAGAAGTACACCAGCGCTCAAAGCAAACCTGCTTTTCATTAGCAAATTCAACATAAGTCTGATTTTCAGATTTCTTCAGACCTCTGAATTTCTGTCGGTAAGCCTCTGGAACCAACTCATAAGCTCTCAAAATAACCTTTTGACAACCTCATAATCAGAGGAATCATCTGCAGACAAAGCCGAATAGGCTTGTTGAGCTTTACCCTTGAGGACAGTTTGCAACATCAGAGGCCAGTGTTCCTTTGGCCACTGGCAACTCTTTGCTACCTTTTCAAAACACTGGAAATAGTTGTAAACATCCTTTTCCTAAAATGGAGGCACCAGTTTTACCTCCTGACTGGCACAAAATTTATTTTTAGTTTCAATTTTGATTTTTAGTTGCTCCATTTGGAGTCTTTCTTCTCTATCGAATTTCTCTAATTCAAAATCTCTCTGTCTTGCAAATTTTTCTAACTCAAATTCTCTTTGTTTTTCTTTTTCCTCCCTTTCTATTTTCTCTTCTCTTGCTAATTTTTCTAACTCAAACTGCCTTTGTTTTTCTTTTTCTTCCCTTTCAAATTCTCTTTGCTTTTCTTTTTCCTCCCTTTCATTTTCTCTTTCCTCCCTTTCAATCTAGCATTTTAATTTAAGTTCCATTTCTATATTTGGATTTTCCACTGGAAACTGTTCCAGATCTCCGGGTGCAAACACATTTTCATCAATGTAATATTCAACTATCTCTCGAGCCAGTCTTGCTTTTCGCATGACTGGTTTCACCTCTGTCAGCTCTAAATGTCTGCAAATTTCTAGCAGTTCTGTCTTTTTAAAAGACTTCAAAACCCCTACGGTTGGTGATGCCAAGAAATCATCCATTGCTGTTGTCAATATATATGTATTCAATTAAAAAAAATCAATTTTACAATTTGAAATGTTAGATTTTCAATAAATTACTCACAAAATGGTCTATCCCGGACCTTGAGCCCCCAATTTGTTATGGCCCCAATTTGTTATTACATTTATAACACAACAGCAACAGCAAGGGATGACAGACACAGTTTAAAAAACCTCAACACATTTAATTAACAAACACCATAACAACGAACTAACCTAAAGACCAAGATTGAATTATGTACAAAACATAAATATTTACAATCCCTTTTCGTGGGGGTGGCTTGGTGATGTCCTGGATGATGAAAATGCTCTAACACAGGCAAAGAAATCCACAAAAGAAACGTCACAGGTCTTGAACAGAATGGCAGGTCTGGTCATCTTCTTGCAATTTCTCCTACTACTCTACTGTCTCAATTCTTTTCCTTATATACTCTTTTGCAGACCCCACCCACATTTAGACCTCTTTTTTTTACTTTTCGGGGACTTGCCCCAGACATGTCCAGGACATGTCTAAACATGACTCCAGTCAGAGCTTAACGAAAAAAAGGTAAATACTGCCATCTAGTGGCCTATATTCACATTACAGTAGTGACGTAAATGGCTCCAAGTTAAGTAAAATTGGTAATTGATATGCTGAGGCTTAGTCAGTCAGGGGCCGGGATGTGTTGTAGCCATTTTCTACACATAATTTAAGATAATTTGAATCAATATTCTGTTTGAGATGTTTGGGTTTGAAGTATTTTCTGTTCCGTGTTGTAATGTGGAATGAAGGTTTGGCCAGTGACTAATGACGTGATGGAATGGTGTTTTCTCATTGGCTGCTGTGTGTATAGTATAAATACATAGTGAGCCCGTGAAACGGCTGGAGCCACTGGACCTTGATGCAACAGTCTTTTGATCAGCGCATTAATTTTGGTTAGTTTACGAAGAAAAGTCGAAAGTATTATTTTTCTATTTTGTATGATTTCAATTTTGTAATAAAGATACCAAAAGAATTTAGCTTCAAGACTTTTGCTTTCCGATGTCAGTGTGTTGGAGCAAAACTTTGAGGTGCGGCGCTAGTGAGGCAGCTGCTGTACCCCTCACCCCCGACAACAGCACCGGCAATGTGGGATGTTTCACTCATTCATTACACATCCAAGATGAATGTTTGTGCAATTAGGAGACCGGAACCAATTACTAGAAAGGATTTTTACTTTCTGAACCTTAAAGCGCATAATTCCATTTAATACTTTCGCTTGGGAACAGTACCAATCAAGAGACGAGTAGAGTCGTTTCTCACCAGACATAGTGAAGACAATCAGCAGCAGAAGTCTCCTTAAAGCCATGTTGCCAAATGGATCTAAAAGTAATTTCAGACGATCAGACTATTTCATCAATCTCCTGTCAAATGTAGCCTCACTGCTCCCAGCTGCTAGATTACCCAGGAACTTCCAGGCTCGAATATTTATACACTTGAACTTGGAAAGTATCCAGTTGATAAACATGCGGAGCACCTCGGCCATTTCCGTGAGGGAAAGATAGCTGCAGATGAAATTTTGCTCAGCCTGTATGGATATTACCACTTTGTCATATGGATCGGTATAATTTGTCTTGTCAACATGCGAATAACAAATAAGTTACATCCTATTCAACAAGTGTATTCATTCTAAAGAGCCCTAATGGAAGGAAAATATATTTATGAGGAAGAAATATCTGCCTGCACACACACACACCATTACCAGAATAGAGTACGGAAAATCCCTCATGTAAATGCAATCTGCTATTGTACAACCCCAATTCTGAAAAAGTTGGGAAGTGTAAATTGTGAATAAAAATGAAAATGCAATGACTTTTAGATCCCATGAGCCAGTATGTTATTTAGAATAGAACATAGTTTCAATATCTGAAATGTTGTCGGAGACATTTTATATTTTTATTCACAAAATGAGCTTTTCAAATTTTCTGGCTGCAACAGGTCTCAAAAGACCTAAAAAAGCAATTACTATATAAGAGAATCAGCTGAAAGAAAATTTAGCAAGTAATTAAGTTAACTGGCATCAGGTGAGTAGCATGATTGGCTATAAAAGGGATGTGTTAGAGAGGCTGAGTCTATCAGAAGTAAAGATGGCCAGAGGCTCTCCAACCTGTGAAGACTTGCATTAAAAAAATTGTGGAATACTTTAAAAATAATGTTCCTCAATGTCAAATTGCAAAGGCTTTGAAGGTCTCATCAACAGTGCACAACATCAAAAGTTTCAGAGAAACTGGAAATATCTCTGTGTATAAGGGACAAGGCCGAAGACATTTACTGGATGTCTATGATCTTCTGGCCCTCAGATGCCACTGCATCACTCACCAGCATGATTCTGTCATTGACATTACTAAATAGGCCCTGGAATACTTCAAGAAACCAGTTTCTATAAATACAGTCCTCCGTGCCATCCACAGATGCCACCTAAAACTCAATCATGCAAAAAGGAGGCCATTGTTGAGCATGATCAAGAAGTGCCGCTGTGTTCTGTGGGTCAAGCCTCAATTAAAATGGACTGTGGTCAGATGAGTCAAAATTTGACATTCTTGTTGGAAATCATGGGTGTCGTGTCCTCCAGGCTAAAGAAAGACCACCCCTCCTGTTATCAGCGTTCAGTTCAAAAGCCAGCATCTCTGATTGTATGGGGATGCATTATTGCATATGGTGTGGGACACTTGCATGTTTTAAAAAGCACTGTGAATGCTGAAAGGTATATAAAGGTTTCAGAGCAACATATGCTCCCCTCCAGATGACATCTATTCCAGGGAAGGCCTTGTGTATTTCAGCAGGACAATGCAAAACCACATACTGCAGCTATTACAACAGCATGGCTTCCTAGTAGAAGAGTCCATGTGCTGAACTGGCCTGCCTGCAGTCGTGATCTTTCACCGATTGAGAACATAATTAAACAAAAAGTCTGTCCAAGGAGACCCAAAACTCTCCAGCAGCTGGAGGCCTGTATTAAACAAGAGTGGGATCAAATTCCAATGGCTAAACTCAAGAAACTTGTCTCCTCAATGCCCAGACGCCTCCACTCTGTGTTAAAAAGAAGAGGGGATGCTACACCAAGGTAAACAGGCCCCTGTCCCAACTTTTTTGAGACCTGTAGTAGCCATCAAATTTGAAATGAGCTCATTTTGTGGATAAAATTTAAAAATTTCTCGGTTTCAACATTTGCTACGTTATCTCTGTTCCATTGTGAATACTGGCTGGTATGATTTGAAAGTCATTGCGTTTTGATAATATTCACAATTTACACTTAATCACAACTATTTCAGAATTGGGGTTGTAATAAAAATAATAATATGGAGCTCAAACTGTCATTGAGTCCTATTACAGACCTCAAAATAAGAGGGAGGGGTCCAGACTTGCACGGATCGGCACATGATGTGGATTTTTTTCGCTTCGGGACATAGAAATGAAGAATTTCTCAACTCTGAAGCCTACCTTCAAAAATGAAAATAAATAAGTAAATTAATTAATTAATTAATTCATAAAGAAAATAAAAATCTGTCAAATCTTGGGAGCATTTTATATCACCCTATAATAAAAATGTGCTTGAATCTTTAAAAATTGTCAGTTAAAAATTAATGTAAAAGTTCACAGTTCACTACAATCAGCACACACTGAAAAAGTAGCCACGGACAGAAGAGAAATAAACCAGCCAGTATAATTTTTCTCAGAGAAACCAGATCACCAATCACAGTGTGTAGAGCAGACAGTCCACCCACCTTATGTAACTGCCTCCCCCTCCCTCAGACAGGAGGATACTGGAGAGAGGTACAGGTGAAGATTAGCACTACCAGTGTGCATTCAGTGTTCTCAACGTAGTTTTTCAATGACTGGGCGGTAGTTGGCATTTTTTGCAGGCGGGCGGTGCAAGTTCCATTTTGTTGACCGGGGGGGCCGACATACATTTTATTTCGTTCTGCAGGTGGGCATGGCGGTTATATTCACTCAATCGTGCTTCTTTCAGTACTGTTGAATTTATCAGTTTTTTTTTTCTTTTCTTTTGACCGGGCGACAGAGGCCTCTGAACGGGCGCATGTGTCATGAACAGGCGTCAATTGCGCAATTAGTCAGAATGAACGGGCGGCCCACCGGGTCATTAACGAAGATGGAGAACCCTGGCATTACACTCAGTGCCAGGACAAACGCCCATTTCTAACAGAGTTGCACGAGGATAATCCGGAGGGAGTCCATTTATTCTGAGATAATGAAACACTGTAAACTTACTACTGTGTTAGATTTTCATCCTTGATGTGAACTGTTGCTGGACATCCTTTCTGCAATTGGATACAGTGTTTGGTTCTGCTGAAATGTAAAACGGATACAGGTTTTATACTCGGCAGCAAACTTGTAAAAACTTACAAAAAAAAAAACTAGAATGGAGTTCATGAACAAACTTTAAGTTGGCCTGGCAAAGTCAAACTGTTGTAGTTAGACTGATGGTAACATTTAAAACAACTCAATTACTAGTTCACTATAGCAAACAGTTGAAAGCTAGGCCAATCAGCGCAAGGGCTGGGCCTTCATCAATTAAAATGTGACCCTGTCCAGAGTCCAAAAACGATCAACGCTCTATAACTCACAGATTGACAAGGAGAGAAGCAAAGCCAATAAATATTGATATCAATTAACATCTAACCTTTTCCAGAATTCAACAACCAAGCCCCCATCTTCCAAAGACAATCAGTTCTCTAGTTATGAAGCATCAAATGTCAGCTAATCAGGTATGGGGGCAAGTGCTTCACAATTTAACATATGATCCTTCCTGTGATTTTGGTCTTGTCTTGTCTTCTGTGTCTTTGCCATGTCTTTATTCATTTTGCTTATTATACATCCCAGTTTTTTCTTTTCATGACATTTCTGTATTCATTGCACTTTTGTCCCCCCTGTCTCGTGATCAGTATGGTACGTTCCATCTCCCCAGCCTACTTGCTTCGGGTAATTTAATTGGTTTCTGGTTTTTCACATAATTACTTCAATTCTCGTTCACTTCCTTCACTCTGCTTTTCTTGATTACCAATAATACTAACATTTATATTTTGTATTATACTAACCAAACTAATATTAAAGATATTATTAACTGACTAACAAGGACTTGGGGAATTGTAAAGCTGCACTGCTGGTAATTACTACTAACACGATCTCAGCACTCGCCCTGTTCTAGTCTCCGCCCCTTGCTTTACAGTTTCTGTATTTCCTCGTGATTCCGCGGAATCTTCCGCACGTGCTAAATTGCTGTCCTGCACTCCTTGTTCTGCGCACTTAGAACTCCCTGACCGGAGGTGTTTATCTGTCATAGGTTGTCAATGAGATTCCTGTCCATGTCTTGGCTTTTGCCAATCATTGTGTCACGGTCACGTTTGTCTAGGGATATGATTTCACTTATAAAAGAAGGCAGGCTGGCCTGGACTGGTGAATCTGGAAGGAAAGCCGGGACTTGCCTGCCCTCGCGACGGCACCGAAGCATCCCAGGACCAGCTCAAGCCGCCGCTCCACCAGCGTATAGCTCCGCGTCGTTTTTTTCTTGAGTTCAGTGTAGTAAGGTAGTCTTTTCACAACAAGCACGTACTGCGTACTACGAAGCTGGCTTTGTGAATAAGCCTGACTAAGCGTAATAAAACCTGGAACAGCTCCTTTCACTTTAGTCCATGTTTAACCAAGTGCTGAAGTCAGGCTTAATCACAAAGACAGCTTCATAGTACAAAGCCCCGGCCAGAAAGTCAGAGTCTGAATCCTACAAAATACTTGAGCAAAAACTTGATTAAGAAAAGGTTTGTGGACATGTTTTATCATGAATAATTTAGAAATGATCAGACCCATTTACAGAAACCTGTGGCGGCCAATATTTGTTATGCCATTAGACAACTGCTCCTGAATAAATCTTGGAACAAGGACAGACTTGCACTTAAATACCCTACAATGTACAAGTATCACTGGCCACTTGCCTTTGTTTACTGGTGGTGCGCAAGTCAGCGTGCTCCGAGTAATGCTGCCCGTCAGACATGGGATACTCATAAATTCAGAGGTGGAGGGAACCGCAACTGGATCTCCGCTGACATCCAAGGCCAACACCAACTGTCTATAACAAATGGTTCAATAGATAGGATCAAATATCAGCCAATCGGGGATGGGGCATACAGCAATGCTATCCATCCTTTTAAGAAGTTTTAAGTTCGAAGGCTTTTGCTGGAAAGCTGCAACACTTGGTTAATGACATGGAGTTTATTGAAGCATGCAGTGATGAAATATAGGAGGTCAAGGCTACAGAAATATCAGATTCTCGAATCTGAGCAGAAATCGATAGGAATATAGTACATAAAATGAATACATGCATTTATTATTCTGGAGGACAAACGACATTTGTCTTGCATGTTAGTCTGTAGTGCAAATGCTACAAGCCATGGCTTGTGCAAAAACTTAAACATTTCTTTGTGTTACAACTGCTTTAACCGTGTCAAATACCCCTGTAGAGCCCCTAAGTCAATCACAGCACCCTAATCCAGAGAATTACAATAGAGAAATGGGGTAAATCAATAGTTTGGCTAAATCCAGGATTCAGCAGTTTCAGATGTTTCTCAGCTGAATTATTGGTCCAAGGCGAAAGCGATTGGTGAGATGACACCATAGTTATGACACCGTCTTGTCACTGTTGCACGGTCCATCCTTAGCGATCATGAGGGCTGGATTGTATCTGGCAGATAGAGAACTGAAGTCACACTACAAGATAAAATCCCCCAAAACCAGTAATAACTTCAATTCTAAGGTTTGATTTTTTTTATTTTAAACACTTTTCACATCTTCAGGGCGCAAGAACTCCTCTGCACTCAATTAGGACGAAGTACTGAGGAGCTGAGCTGGGTGTTAGACTTGCGCAAGTATTTATCCATTTACCCAGATATTGATCTAGAAAATTGACATTAGCTGAGGGGTATTAATATTTTAATGCTGAAAATGTAGAAAGGTCTGTAACTGAGGCTCCACTCACGGTCTACTCCGACACAGCGAACACTTGTTGGAGTAAGTGACCCCATCAGTTCCACACACAGGGTTGTAATCCTGGGGACAAACGTCAATTTCTTCCATGTTTCCACACCATAGCTGAGAAGAAAAAAGCCAAGTGAGCTGACGGGTTGATGAACTAGTGAGAAAGTTAAATTCCAACTTTACTGCGTTTAGCAGCAGTTGTTAGCAAAAGGAAAAAACCTAAATAATTCCCTTAAAATCTAATTGCACAATGTTATCAGGCTGCTTTTAACTCGACCTTAGATCCCTTCTTGTGGGTAAGGCGTCTTTGGTCTGTTCACGCGCATGTGAGTACTGTACGCCCTAAAACTGTACAAAGTTCATGCAGCACATCGGCTCCCTACTTGGGTCTTGGTCAACTAAAAAAAGAGAGAGAGAAAAAAAAAACCCACACACACACACACACACACACACCAGTTCGGCCTCGGGAATCGGTCCACGAATACACACCTGTATTCTGTAAAGCCGATAAAGACCTGGTGGCAACACTTGCGGGTACGTAAGACCCAAGTGGGAAACGATCCATTCGGATAGACGACATTATAAATGTCTTACCTCTCTGGGTTTGCCAGACCTGCCAGCTGCTGTTAGGGAGAGGAAAAATGAGTTACCCCGATGTCAGAAATATTATCTCCCTCTCCCCCACAGGTAATGCGGGATATATTACTGATTCGTGACGAGTCCAAGATGAATATTTATGCAATATTCAAATCTAGGAGACCGGAACCAATTACGAGAAAGGATTTTCACTTTCTGTACCTTAAGCGCACAATTCCATATAGTGGTTTCGCCCGGGAACAGTGTGCCAATCGGGGCACGAGTAGAGTCGCTTCTTACCAGACGCAGAGAAGACGATCATCAGTAGCAGGAGACCCATGTTGTCAAATGGGACCAAAATAAATTGCAGCTCGATCTCTTTCGTCAAACTCCAGTCTACTGTTACCTCGCTGCTCCCAATTGCAGGATTACCCAAGGTTCTCCAGGCTCGATCATTTATTTACTTGAACTTGGAAAATGTCCAGTAGATCAAGATCTTAGGAAACAATTTTACATTGAGGGGACTGATTCTGCACGGGGTGGGCGGGTCCGAAAATTCGCTGACTGCCTCATCAAGTCTATCGGCCATTCAATAATAGGTGTAATGACTCATTATTGAATTCTGAAACAATTTTAAAATTGCTTTAAATCTGCTACAGTCACCATCACTGTAGGCTATCCATCATTGACACAACATCGCTTTATTACGATTATTAAAGGCTACCTAACTTGTTCTCGGGCATTTTTCTTTGGTAAAGCAATTTCCATTTATATGAATAATCAATTGGCATTTAAAGACACGGCTTCTTTCGTGATGCGATCTAAGGGCGACTAATCAATAGGCATAATTCAGTTCATGAAAATAAGTTACCCATAAGTTGTACTTCAATACTTTTAACAATACTTTTCGAGCGATAAACTGCTCTGGAACTTCAGCGGTACCTTTTCGGCTCATCAGGCGATCTAACCTGCGCTTCATGAACGATTGAATTATTCAAACGGAACCAAAGACAGATATTTGAAATGTACAAAATTGCGCGTTCAAATGAATGATAGTTGCTTTGCCTGAACGAGGTGAACAAGCAACACCCGATAGTGTGGAGTATTCTCGGACTGAAAGCATAAGCTTAAAAAATAATTGCGATGGGAGGGGCGTTAATGTCTTGGCAAGGATGTGTGGTTTGCGAGAATGGTTTAGATTGGATATTACCACTTTGATTGTCATATGATGAGGTCGGTATAATTTGTCTTGTCAAAATGCAAATAACAAATAAGTTACATCCTACTCAGCAAGTGTATTCATTTTAGAGAACCCAAATAAAAGGAAAATATTTATAAAATTTATGAGCACCCCTCAAAGAATTTTTTGCACAAGTATTGAAAGTAAGTGTAAAGAAAAGAGAATAATGCCCTTATTTATTTGTGAACGGAGTTGGCAGATGTGATCTGAATGGATTGTAAACACTGATCTAATAATGTTGTCTCTGTGAGGAGAGTTTGGGACGGGTAGTGTTGATTAACAGGAGCTATGTCAGAGCACAAACAACAGGTGATTTCCACCGTTGTACATTTTCATTATGAAGTGACGAACATAGGCCTACCAGTCTTCTGAATTTGCTGAACATGATCTGGGCGCACTACCCAAATGAAAATTTCATGTCACATTTCAGAATCAAACGATTTACAATATTACAACTACGTGCATCGCCAAATAGAATCCAGCTTACACAGCTAAAATTAACACTAAGGGCCCTATTATAACGATCTAAGTGCATTGTCAGAAGCATGAGGCGCAAGTGCATTTAGGGCGTGTCCAAATCCATGTTGAATCGCATATCACCTGATGAAACAGGTTCACTAATTAAATAGCGTAATGTGAATATAGGCCACTGGATGGCAGTATTTACCTTTTTTTTTTGTTTAGTTCAGACTGGAGCTAGGTTTGGGCATGTTTCGGGCATGTCTGAAAGAAGTCCCAGAGAAAAGAAAAAAAAAGTCTAAAAGGTGGGAGGGGTCTGCAAAAGAGTATATAAAGGGGAGAATTGAGACAGTAAAGTGGTAGGAGAAATTGCAAGAAGAAGGATACATGTGACCAGACCTGTCATTCTGTTCAAGACCTGTGAAGTTTCTTTTGTGGATTTTTGCCCCATAGAGCATTTTCCTCACCCAGGACATCACCCAGCCACCCCACCAAAAAGGGACTGTAAATATTTCTGTTTTTTGTCTTGTTAATTAATCTTGGTTAGTAGCGTAGTTAGTTGTTTAGTTGTCTGTTCATTAAATGTGTTTAAGTTTTTAAAACTGTGTCTGTCATCCCTTGCTGTTGCTGTTGTGTTGTAAATGTAATAACAAATTGGGGCCATAACAAATTGGGGGCTCAAGTCCGGGACAAACCATTGTGTGAGTACTTTATTGAAAATCTAACATTTCAAATTGTAAAATTGTTTTTTGAATTTTCCTATACATATGTATTGACAGATCAACAGCAATGGATGATTTCTTGGCATCACCAACAGTTGAGGTTTTGAAGTCTTTCAAAAAGACAGAACTGCTAGAAATTTGCAGACATTTAGAGCTGACAGAGGTAAAACCAGCCATGCGAAAAGCAAGACTGGCTAGAGAGATAGTTGAATATTACATTGATGAAAATGTGTTTGCACCAGGAGATCTGGAACAGTTTCCAGTGGAAAATCCAAATGAAGAAATGGAACTTAAATTAAAAATGCTAGAGATTGAAAAGGAGGAAAAAGTTAAACAAAGAGAATTTGAGAGAGAGAAAGAGGAAAGAGCAGAAAGAGAGAGACGGAGAGATTTTGAATTAGAGAAGTTAGATAGAGAAGAAAGACTCCAAATGGAGCAACTAAAAATTAAAATTGAAGCTAAAAACAATTTTTGTGCTAGCCAGGAGGTAAAGCTGGTGCCTCCATTCTTGGAGAAGGACGTTGACAACTATTTCCAGTGCTTTGAAAAGGTAGCTAAGAGTTGCCAGTGGCTAAAGGAACACTGGCCTCTGATGTTGCAAATCAGTTGTCCTCAAGGGTAAAGCTCAACAAGCCTATTCAGCTTTGTCTGCAGATGATTCCTCTGATTATGAGGTTGTCAAAAAGGTTATTTTGTGAGCTTATGAGTTGGTTCCAGAGGCTTACTGACAGAAATTCAGAGGTTTGAAGAAATCTGACAATCAGACTTATGTGGAATTTGCTAATGAGAAAAAGGTTTGCGTTGAGAGCTGGTGTACTTCTATGGAGGACAAGGATGATTTCAATTCACTAAAAGAAATGGTGTTAGTTGAAGAATTTAAGAACTGTGTTAAAATGATATTAAGACCTACCTTACTGAGAAGCAAGCACTGAATTTTCAATCAGCTGCCAAATTTGCAGATGAATATGTTCTCACACATAAGTCCAAATTTTAGTCTAGCAGTAACAATAGATGGTTCCAATTTCAGAAAAAAGGTAAAGGTGATACCCAAGATTCCTCACCCAAAGACAAATCTGGTGATGGTGCACAGAAATCCAGTCACAGGTCTGATCAAAGTGTGAAAGCTGACAGTGACAAAAGTGGTCTAGTTTGCAGTTATTGCAAGAAATCTGGTCATGTTACAACTAACTGTTGGATCCTTAAAGCTAAGAAAGAAAGAGAAAAGGATACCAAACCAAATGCCTTTGTGAAAACAAGGTTAGAAACCCCTGTAGTAGATAACCAATCTGCTAAATTGCCTGCTCCTTGTGGGGCTAAAAAGCCTAATACAGCTGACTTTGTGAGGGAGGAATTTCTTCCATTTGTGTCAGAGGGATTTGTGGCTCTGAATGAGCATACTACTCCTGTCCCCATATATATCCTGTAGTGGCAGCTCCTTCTAGCTTTGCATGCCACCGGAGGAGCGGGTGAATAAATAACCAGTCTGACGCGACAAAAATCTTCCAACTCAGAATCTTCGTTTAAAAGGTTTACTGAGAAATAAAATATACAAATACAAACAAATCCTTGGTCTATTTCTATAGTCAGCTTAACTGGTCGGTGGTTCTTTCATGCGCTTAATGTCGGTCAGAAAAACTGTATCACCACCACCCGACCTTCTGAACGAGAAAACGGCACGTCACATGACTAATATGAATCCCATATTCAACTACTGTATTTCACGTGCGTTACTCAGTAGTGATTAAACACTGTTTCCTACACAATACTGAACTAACATTTCTTCTTTAATGAATTTACACATTGTGCATCTCTAAATAATATTTTAAGAAAATAACAATAATAATAATGAATTCAAAATAAAAACATTTCTCAATATGGCTCTTACATTTCCGGCCCCTAATTGTTTATGCTATGGGCTGAACAATTACCTAATTTTAAATTACACAAGAGCCATCAAATATCAAATATAAGCTTAATCTTAAAGGTGTTTTAACTAAGATTTCTTAATCATGAACTTAAACTATTAAAACTCAAATTATCAATTGAGTCCAGTGTAAGAGTCCATGAAATCTTCATGCTGACTCTTGAATCAAGCAGAGCTTACTCACTGGTCTGTCCAGCTGACTGGTCTTCGTGTGCACAACAGCTCGTCTTACTACACCCTTCGCATCAGGCAAGGTCCTTGTAACCCGGCCCATTATCCAGGAGTTGCGTGGTGCAGCATCGTCCGCTATTAAGACAACATCTCCCTCTTGAAAGTTCCTCCTGGGTCTTGACCATTTTTGCCGACTCTGGAGTAACGGCAGGTACTCTCTGAGCCACCTGGTCCAAAACAGGTCTGCAATATATTGCACCTGCCGCCATCTTCTTCGAGCATACTGGTCATCCCGGGAGAAGATTCCAGGAGGAATGCTGGGTTGTGCTCTCAAAAGTAGTAAGTGGTTTGGTGTCAAGACGTCAAGATCACTGGGGTCGTCTGATGCCAGGGTGAGAGGTCTGCCGTTAACGATAGACTCCACTTCACACATGACGGTTAGCAGACTCTCATCATCCAGTGACTGCTGTCTGACAATTGAGTTCAAGATCTTCCGTACTGTGCGTATCTGTCTTTCCCACACGCCACCGTGATGAGAGGCTGCGGGAGCATTGAAGATCCACTTCACTCCTTTCTCCATCATTGCATTAGCAATTTGCCGTTGGTTTAATTCTTGAAGAGCCTCACGTAGCGCTCTCTCCGCGGCGACGAAATTGGTCCCATTGTCTGACCGCATGATCTTGGCCTGACCTCTTCTGCATATAAAGCGGCGGAGCGCATTTATGCAAGAGTCAGTGTCCAGACTATGGGCAATTTCGATGTGGACAGCCCTTGTGGTGAGGCAGGTAAAAAGTACACCGTACCTCTTCACATGGCTTCGTCCCCTCTTGACCTCGAAAGGCCCAAAAATGTCCACCCCTACGTTCGTAAACGGAGGCTGATCTGGTGTGATGCGATCCAATGGCAGATCTGCCATTTTCTGCTCTCCTGTTCTACTGTTAAGCCTTCTGCAGACAGTACATCTTGAAATGATGCCTCTGATTGCTGAACTTACTTGAGGTATCCAATACCTAGTGCGCAGCTTGGCCAGCATGTAGTTACGTCCGCAATGTCCTATTTCTTTGTGGACGTGTTGCAAAATGAGAGCAGCGATCGGAGAACTCCTGCAAAGAATTGCAGGGTGCTTTGTCTCTTCTGGCATTGACAGTTTGGAGAGACGTCCGCCTACCCGCATGATTCCATCCTTCAGGAAGGGATCCAGTTTGTAGATTGGACTAGTCTTTCTCAAATGTCCACTGGTTCGTAGAGCTAACATTTCGTCCGGGTAAGTTTGTTGCTGACTAACCCGTATCAGCTCGTTCTCAGCCTCTTCCAGGTCTTCTATGGTGAGCAAGGTTGGCTGTAGTGTCAGCCTATACTTTCTCATGTGCTCTGTTGCCAGCTGCTCTTGTTGGTTTTGCTGGCTCTCGGTCAATCTGATTTTGTCCATGAAGACCTTTCTTTCATCCTTCAGGTGCAGCAGCAACTGTTTCAGCTTGAAAAGCCATGCCACTGCCCTTTTTAACTTTGTCCATTCAGAGTAATACAGGACTAACTCATTCAAGGCCAGCGCCTTCTCCTGTCCATCCTCTTCAACCTTCACAGCACAGGACTTGACCTCAGGGTCATCTTTGGGTAGGTCTTCCACATAAGGCCAATCTTTCACTTCAGGCCAATCTTTCTGAGAGCTCAGAAGAAAACTTGGGCCTAGCAACCAAGTCTTACTTTCAATGAAATCCTTCACTTTCATTCCCCTTGAGGCTTGGTCCGCTGGGTTGTCTCCGGATTTCACATAATGCCACTGGGAAGGATGGCTATGTTCTCTTATCACTGTGACCCTGTTTGCGACAAACGTCTTGAAGCGACTGTGTGTGTTCTCAATGTATCTCAAAACTGTGGTGCTGTCGGTCCAAAAGATGGAATCTTGGAGTGGCACCTGCAGTTCACGTCGCAACATCTGATCCATCTTCACAGCCACCACTGCAGCTGTCAGTTCCAGCCGCGGGATCGTTACACGTTTCAAAGGGGCTACCCTTGCTTCTCCCATCAAAAGAGTGCAACACTTCTCCCCAGCCTGGTTTGACATGAGCAGGTAGGTAGCGGTGCCATAACCAGTCTCTGATGCATCAGCAAAATGGTGTAATTGTGCTGACTGCACGGGTCCAAAAGTCACTGGCTTCACACACCTTCTTACTGTGAATCCTTCCAACAGATTCATCCCTGCCAACCATTCTTGCCATCTGCGGGCATGACAGTCCTTGATCTCTTGATCCCAGCCACATTTTTCTTCACACAGAGTCCTTAGGATCTGCTTTGCGGGCAGAGTAACTGGCGCCAAGAATCCTAGGGGGTCGTACAATGCACTGACTACAGACAGAATCCCGCGCCTTGTCATAGGCCTTTCAGGAACATTCAGTTGAAACTTGAAACTGTCTGAGATGGTGCACCATTGGACACCCAAAGCACGCTCCATGGGAGGAATGTTGTGGCTTAGGTCCAAGTCTTTCGTACCAGTTGCACAATCTTCTTCTGGGATGGTCAACAGAACAGCCTTACTGGAACTGACCCACTTAGTCAACTTAAAGCCACCCAAGGCGCACAGTGCTCTTAGATTCTTCACAAGCTGAATTGCTTGAGTCTCCGAGGGGACTGACTTCAAGCAGTCATCGACGTAAAAGTTGCAGAGAACTGTGTCAGCTGCTTCTGAGCTTGCTGTTCCCCTGTTGTCCTCCGCTGTTTTCCTCAAGGCGTAAGATGAGCAACTGGGTGAAGACGTAGCACCGAAAAGGTGAACGGTCATTCTGAATTCTTCCATCTCTTCACTCAGGTTACCCTCCGGCCACCACAGGAAACGTAAAAGATCTGCATCCTCTTCAGGCACTTTTACCTGATAGAACATGGCCTTGACATCTGCCATCAACGCCACTGATTCTTGCCTGAATCTGACTAGAACACCAATCAATGTATTGGTAAGATTCGGGCCCTGCAGCAACTGATCGTTAAGAGAGACTCCTCTGTAGGTTGCTGTGCAATCAAAGACCACACGAATCTTATTTTTCTTGGGGTGGTACACCCCGTGGTGGGGAATGTACCACACCCTGCCATCATCACGCTGCAACTGCTCCTTGGGGACCTTGACAGCATATCCATTATCAATGACATCCTTCATGAATGTCTTGTAGTCCTTATGGAAGCTTGCGTGTCTTTTCAATTTTCCTTTCAGGCTGATGGCACGCTGTTCTGCGATACATCGATTGTTTGGCATTCTGACTGCCTCATCTTTCAGCGGCAGGCTCACACAGTAATGCCCATCCATCAGTCTAGCAGAACTGCTCACCAGAGACATGAACTTGCGGTCTTCCTGTGACATTTCTTCTTTCTCTTCACAGTCACGCTCTGGGAAATCTGCGTTGTACTGTTGTCTTAACAACTGTTCTACTTCCACAACTGAAAGACGATTAACTGTGTGGCTCTCACCAGTGTCACTCTCCATCTTCAGACTTCGCAGAGGCCCGTTTACCACCCAGCCTAAGGCAGTTCGGACTGCATAGGGACCACCTCCTTCACTATGAATCACCTGCCATGGCTCCATGGCCTTCGGGACGTTGGTGCCAATGAGCAAGCAGACCTCAGCATTGATCTGAGGCAGAGACACATCTTTCAGATAAGGCCAACATGCAATGTCTTCCTGCTTGGGTATGTTCTCTTTCTGAACAGGAATGAAGCTGTGGGTGAATACCCTGGGCAGGTCTATGTAAACGTCTTCCTCCACCCCACACACTTCTAAGTCTGACAGGACAAATGTCTTCAACACGTTACTGTTATCTGCCCTGCTACAGCCCATGGTGTTGAGAAGAATTTGTGTTCGTCTGCCCCTGAGCTTCAGCTTTCGTAGAAGGTCTTCAGTGCAAAAGCTTGCAGTGCTGCCAGGATCCATAAATGCATACGTTTTCACATATCTATCACTCCTCTTAGATTTGACCTTGACAGGCAAAACAGCTAATGCACATTTGCTTCCGGCCCCAATATAGGAACAAGCTTCATTAGACACACATGCATTGGAGATTTCCTCACTCTCAGAGCTGTCCTCTTTTTTCTTTTCAGCAGCTATGCTGTCTTCTTTTTCCTTATCAGCAGGCGCACTGTCTTCTTTCTTCTCCATGTGCAACAGGTCTGGATGTCTTTGCGAGCATGTTTGACACTTTGCTTTCCTTTTGCACTCTTTACTGAGGTGTCCTGGGAAAAGACATCCGAAGCACAGGCCTTTGTATTTCAGAAAATCCAATCTTTTCTGGAGTGGTTGTTCTCTAATTTTTCTGCACTCGGCCAAAGTGTGCTTGTTTTGGCAGTAGACACAAGGCTTCTGCAAAGCAACATTAACAGTTTTCTTAACTGTCACATTTTGTTCCTTTTCTTCTTGTGGCACTTCAACTCCTGTAGCAAAACTGCTATTTCCTTTCTGACTACTTTTCTTGGAGTGATGGTCCCTTTTGTTCTTTCCTTCCTTTGTTGCATGAGGCTCTGACATACTTCCGAATAGGGGGTTTGTGATGATCTTCGCCTGGCGATCAATGAACTTGACCAAGGCTGTGAATCTTGCACGTCCTCTCCCCTTCTCTTCAATTTCAAAGGCAGTCACTCTCCACTTCTCACGCAATTTATATGGAAGCTTAGAAAGAACAGCTCGCATATTAGTGGGGTTGTCCATTTCCTCCATGAACTCCAAGTCTCCCATTGTGTTCTTACAGCCAGTCAGGAACAGCGCATAGGCATTAAGCGCTTTACCATCTTCTTGTTTAATGCTAGGCCAATTCAATGCCTTCTCCAAGTAAGCATTTGCTATCTTTAGCTCATTGCCGTAATGTTTCTTCAACAGCCTTCTGGCTTCCTTGTAGCCTTTTTCAGATGGCATATGCTCACAGCTACGGACTAGCTCCTGCGCTTCCCCACTGGTATATTGCTCCAGGTAGTAGAACATGTCTTGATAGGTGTCAGCTTTGCTCTCAACAGCATGTTCAAATGACCTAATGAACGACTTGTAAGTGAGCGGGTCACCTTTAAACACCTGAACCTCCTTACGTGGTAAGCTTGACAAGTTGTGCTGTTTAACAAGCATCTCTGTGATGACACTTTGTCTTTTTAACACCCGATGGAGGTCTTTGTCATCATTCATTTGTCTTGCAACTTGTCTCTGGTTGCTACCAACTGGCTGGTGTAATCCAAGACCAGAGCTCTGTGCTACTCTTCCCACTGTTGGCTGTTCACTATCATCATTTTCCTCCTCCTTCTTTACCTGGCGTTTAGAGGACACTCTGGAGACATAGCTGTTCATCCCATCTTCATATGACTCCAACACTTTCAATTTCGCTGTTGACTCTGCAAGCGCTCTTTCAACTTCCAACTTCTCTTTTCTAGCCTTTAGCTGTGCTTCTTCAAGCTCCAAAGCCTGCTTTTGTTCCAATGCTGCTGCTCTTGCTAAAAGAGCTGCATGCTCTGCTGCCTCTTTGGCACGTACCGCTAACACTGAGCTCCCTAAGGATCTTCTTGACACACCTGAGGCTGATTCACCTTTAGTTTTACGTCTACAATCCTGTAGATTAACTTGTGAAACACTATCGCCCACATCTATGTCATCTTGTAGTGAAACATCTGAAGGTGCAATTGGAACACTTTTTATTTTTTCACACTGGTGACTGACCCAATCCAAAGAATTTTCCATGTATTCCTTTAATGCAGTTAATTTATTACTGAACCATTCCTGATCCACTTTCCTTGATTCCTCATCCAATAAAGGAATTATGGCATCATTCACCTCTTCTATTTCTTTATGCATGTTGCACACATCACTTTGCAAGAGATCCTGAATTATGTATACATCTTCATTCTTTTGCATTAGCTCATCTATTTCGTTCATTTTAGCTGTGAGTTTGCCGAGCTTTCCTTTTCTCGTTCCAATCAGTCGATGCAGTTTGTCTTGCAATGCCTTTTCAGTGGGCTTTGGTGCCCTCTTGTGGCCAAAATCGGCGGGTGTCTGTTCGTTCTTTGGGTCATCTGCCATCTTCATTAATTAGTGCACAATTCACTAGCAAATGTCCAAACAGTCGAACCTTTCCAACATCAAATGCTAATGTCTTTCAAATTTTTCTAAGTGCGGTAATTATCTTAGCAGCAGATGGTATCAAACTTCCGTGAATGAACGAGAACGAGACCTCACGTTCTTACTGCATGACTTACACTTCGCTTAAACAAGCGACTCAATGGCAGCGAAGCTCGGTCGCGTTAGCGGGCTAACGTAGGCAATGTCTATAGACAAAGTAGCCTTAGCTACAGCTCACCTCCTTCAATGGATCCTGTTCGTGATTATCTTCCAGTGAAGGCTTTCTGGATGTCCAGTTAAGTTTCCTGGCTTCCAGGCGAAGTTTTTCTGACTTTATGTAGTGGCAGCTCCTTCTAGCTTTGCATGCCACCGGAGGAGCGGGTGAATAAATAACCAGTCTGACGCGACAAAAATCTTCCAACTCAGAATCTTCGTTTAAAAGGTTTACTGAGAAATAAAATATACAAATACAAACAAATCCTTGGTCTATTTCTATAGTCAGCTTAACTGGTCGGTGGTTCTTTCATGCGCTTAATGTCGGTCAGAAAAACTGTATCACCACCACCCGACCTTCTGAACGAGAAAACGGCACGTCACATGACTAATATGAATCCCATATTCAACTACTGTATTTCACGTGCGTTACTCAGTAGTGATTAAACACTGTTTCCTACACAATACTGAACTAACATTTCTTCTTTAATGAATTTACACATTGTGCATCTCTAAATAATATTTTAAGAAAATAACAATAATAGTAATGAATTCAAAATAAAAAAAACATTTCTCAATATGGCTCTTACATATCCTAAGGGATACCGGAGCTTCTCAGTCACTTTTGTTGATGGACTCTTTGGAGTTACGTGATGAGACCGCTTCTGAGGATTTCATTCTTGTACAAGGTATTGTATTGAAGGGAAGACTGTATCTGTACCCCTGCGCTCAGTATTCTTGAAGTCAGATTTAGTTACAGGACAGGTAAAGGTGGGACGTATGTCAAGTCTACCTATAAAGGGTGTTTCTCTGTTCCTAGGCAATGACCTGGCTGGGGGCAATGTAGTTCCCCTTATACATCTTACTTCACAGCCGAGCACTGAAGATGGCGATGAAGACCCATCTCTGTATCCATCCCGTGCAGTGACCCGTGCTATGGCCAAGAAGGCTCAAGAAGAAAATGATGTGGTGCCGTCCAGCACACTGAATAGTCATGACTCAGGTGGTTCGCGTCATGACTCTGTTCAGCCTTCTATGGTTTCTCCGTTTGAGGACTTATCAGACATTTTTATCAGCTCTCTGTTCAGCCAGCCAGATGAGTCTGGTGATTCTGATGTGTCTGGAGACTTGTCTCTGTCCCGGAAGCGATTGATTTAGGAGCAAACTAATGATCCTGAAATTTGTGTACTAAAGAGGAGAGTCCTTCCTGAAATAGATGCAGTTCCATTTGGGTATTATCTCAAGGATGGTGTGTTGATGCGGAAGTGGCGCCCTCCTAATATCCCTGCTAATGCAGATTGGGCAGTGACTTGGCAAATTGTTGTTCTGAAGGTCTACAGGAATGAGATCTTAACAATGGCTCATAGTTTACCTTTAGGAGGTCATCTTGGTATTAACAAAACTGTTGATAAGATCATGAAATGCTTTTTCTTGCCTGGGCTTCGGAAAGAGGTTTCCAACTTTTGCAAAACCTGTCACACTTGTCAGGTAGTTGGAAAACACCAGTTAGACCCACCTGTAGCTCCATTGCAGCCTATACCAGCATTTGGGGAGCCCTTCTCCAAGGTCATTGTTGATTGTGTTAGTCCATTACCCAGGACTAGATCTGGAAATCAGTACTTGTTGACAATCATGTGTGCATCTACCAGATTCCCTGAAGCCATACCTCGACGTAACATCAAGGCAACTGCAATCTCGAAGGCTTAGATAAAGTTCTTCACGTTGTTTGGCCTTCCCAGGGAAATTCAGTCGGACCATGGTAGCAATTTCACTTCCGGATTGTTTCAGCAGGTAGTGTATGAACTAGGTGCGAAGCAGATTCTTTCTAGTGCCTATCATCCAGAGAATCAGGGTGCCTTAGAGCGGTTTCATTCCACTCTCAAGACAATGATGAGGACTTGCTGTTATGACTATGAGAAAGACTGGGATGAAGGTGTTCATTTGCTGTTGTTTGCAGAAAGAGAAAGAGTGCGGGAGTCTCCTGGATTCAGTTCGTTTGAGCTAGTGTTTGACCATGAAGTGAGAGGACCTTTGCTATAGTTGAGTGAACAATGGCAAGAGAAAGAGCCGCATATCAGTCTGTTAGACTATGTTAGCAAGTTCACGGAAAGATTGCGTGCAGCATGTGACCTTGCCAAAGAGAACTTGAAATCAAGTCAGGGAAAAATGAAAACTTGGTATGATCATAAGGCCAGAAGCCGTTTAAACCAGGAGACAAAGTCCTTGTGTTGTTTCCCTTGCAGTCCAATCCATTGCAGGCTAGATTTCATGGTTCTTATGATCTATATATATGTATACATATATACATACATATATATACAAGTGTCTGCTTAACCATTTTTGTATTGAAAAGAAAAATTTTGCCTTTATGAGTCAAAATTTTTCCCTTTTGGAATGGAGGTGTAATGCGAATAGAAACCACTAGATGGTAGTATTGACCTTATGTTAAGCCCAGACTGGAGCTAGGTTTGGGCATGTCCTGGGCATGTCTGTGAGGGGAAAGTCCCAGAGAAAAAAAAAGTCTAAAATGTGGGGGGGGGGGCTGCAAAAGAGTATATAAGGAGAAAAATTGAGAGACTGGAAAAGTAGGAGAAATTGCAAGGAAAAGGATACATTTGACCAGACCTGTCACTCTTTTCGAAACCTGTGAAGCTTTTTGCGGATTTTTGCCCGTGTTTGAGCATTTTCCTCACCCAGAACATCACAAAACAACCCCATCTCAAGGGACTGTAGATATCTTTTTCCTTGTATATATCAATCTTGGTCAGTAGTATAAATTGTAGGTTAGTTGTCATTCTTTGTTTAATTAAATCTGTTAAAGTTTTAAAATTTTGTCCGTCATCCCTTGCTGTCATAAATGTCTAAACAAATTGGGGCCATAACACAAGACAATAACTTGTGTTATAATGAGATTGTGCCATTATAAAATACTGTAGGTAATCGAGATATGCTTTTGCTAGATTGATAGAAATACAGAAAATATTTTTACAAAAAATGGCAAACGTTTGTGCAACTAGGGACTGTTATTTCAATAGTTGAGCAAAATGCTGCATAAGTTGTAAAGTGGATTTACAGGGTTCAAAGATTTTTATTTAAAAACAAGATCATATCAGCTGAGTTGGGCTTTGGTCTGTTTCTCTTCTTTGTTACTACCTCTCCAGCCTTTCACACGGCACAGAAGTTGCTTGCATATGAGGATATCAGTGGGCAAGCCTGTAAAGATTGGGATAAACTGCTGTCGCCGATACACGTGTGACGTAATGCCGCTTCATTTGGGGGGGGTTTCGGGGGGTCACGTGGTTTATTGCATGGTGAAGCGAGGTATCGAAACATATTGCCGAGATACTTCTGCTTTGAAAGATCGATACTGTGTCGATCCAACTGCTTTGAGCGTAATATCCCTACTTTTGGATTTCTTTGCCTGTTTTTTTTCGCCCCGTTTTCTGTACGACCATTCTACCTGCCTGCCGCCCAGTGTATGACCATTGGCTTTCGTACTCTGACTACCGATTCCTGGATAGTGATTCTGTACTGTGCTCTGTGATCTACTAAGAATCGACCCCCTGCTTTCATTATTAGATTTTGATTCTTGGCTCATGTATCTGTACTGTTGCAAACTCTGTCTTCCTGACTTTGACCTTGGACTGGAGTAAACTACGTTTTTTGGATCACGTCTTGGTTCACAGTTGGTTCCTGTACCAGATCGTTACAATTCTGTGTTCAAAAACCGAATGACCAACTCTCTGTTACAAACAGTTCAATTGTTCCGACAGATCAAATACTGGCCAAACAGGAAAGGGGGTGGGGCTCCTCACTTTAACACAATCATTAACTAAGTGTAACAACCCAATCCACAACTTTCTGTGGCAAATGGTTCAATGGCAATAAAGGGTAAAATATTGACCAATCAAGGAAGGGGGGAGGGTCTCTGTTGTGATTCTGCTTTTCTGCCTGTTCCATGCCTTGTCCCATGTTTCTGCCCCATGCCATGCTTAAGTTTTGTGCCTGGCCTTGTGCCATGTTTGGATTGACCCACGTATTCCTTGACCACTGCTTATGTCTGACTATACTTTGATCTTGTATTGTGTTTTGGTATTTTAGATTTCCTTGTTTTATTGTTTTTCATGTTCAGACTTATTCCTCGTCCCATGCCATGTTTCATAGTCTTTGCCATGTGTCATAGTTCCCAGGCCATGTTTTATTTCTATGCTTTGCACTTCGTCTCCCCAGTCTTGTCAGGTGTGTATCTTTGCTCACGGTCCCTTGTCTTGCGTGCCACTCATCCGGGTGATTTATTGGTTTCTGGGTTTCAACCTTCTTTCATTATCTCGTGTTCTTCCTTCCTCTCTCTTTTACTATCTTACTAACACATACTAACAGTTTATTGTTTTCGCTAATTACTAACCCACAATAACCCTGTATATTTTTACTAACTTACTAACAAGCACTCGGGATTGTATAGCTGCACATACTAATTGATTAACGATCTCTCAGCAGTCGCACTATTCTAGTCTCCGCCTCCTTGCCTTTCCCTAATTATCTTTGCTGCCATTTTCCTCCACATTTATATTTCTCCACATTTACTTTGTACTTTCCTTTCTTTAAACTATGCACTTTTAGTACTCCGTGAGTGGAGCTGTTTGTCAGTCCATGGGATTGTCTTGTAAACCCTGTCTGCGTTTTTTGCTACGGCCTAATTCATGTTATTAGTTTATCCCTCATGTGTCAGTCCCTGCTTGTGGTTCCATTGATTGCACCTGCCTTCCCTGATCATGTGTTCACCTGGATATGTATTTAAGAGGTCTGTTTATTTCACTTCCTTGTCAGATCGTTCTTCCTCGTTTCCTCTGCCATGCTTTTCTCGCCTTGATTCATTGTGATTTATCATTCTGAATGGACCGCCCTAGACACCGAGTTTTGCCGATTCCCTGTACTGTACCGCATTCTTGTTTTTTCAACCTCTTTTTGTCCGACAGCGATTTTGTGATTGGTGCCCTGTGTATGACTCTGGACGACGCTTATTAGAATTTGATTTTGAATTGCGGACATTGTACTGGTGCCACCTCTGTTGGGGGGTTTCCCCCTTCAGAAATAAAGCCTCCTTTTTGTATTTTACTAGTTGTCACCATTGGTTCATTTCGTAAAACCCAACAGCCTCACCCTTTACATTGTGATCCTAAAGACCAACAACCGAATCCCCAATACTCAATGACAAACCCATTCCTGAGGCCAACAGTAGACGTCAGAAGGGATTAAGTAGAGGTACCTTCGGTTTCCACTGAATATTCTCATTGTTCCCGACAGGAAGCGCTGCTGTATCGTATTGTTCACCTGTGGCGATTATTTCAGCTGAACAATTTATCAACGCAGGGGCCCAAATCCCATACCGGTCCCTATCCACTCGCCCTATCCACTCCCCCTCCGTTTGCGCGTTCCCGCGGAAGGTCGGCCACAATGTGTCATCCCAAACCAATCCCCGTAAAATGTTAGTGGCTGATTTAACCCTCCGCAATGAGTTTACGCCGATGAAAGCTTTCAAACCACCCACCTTTCAATTGCAGCACTTATTTTGTGTCCGGGATGGAAGAAACGCTGCATGTCTACAAATGTCAGTTCCATGCGGCTGTTTCCGAAAGATAAGTAAAACATTACCTAACCTCAAACGGACATTTGATTATTTCATGCGCATATCACGGAACTATAGGTTTCATTGTATTTTGAAATATACGTGCAGACGTGCGCCTGAGAAAACACTTATTTATTGAATCGAAGATTGCCCTTTTTACGATGTGCCATTTCATACGCACATGCTTTCATCTTTGTCAGTGCTGCGTGTTCAATATTTTTAATATAAATTTTAATTACATTACTCTTTAAACTACTTTGGGTAAGAAATGTAAAACAAGGGAACTGGACGATCGTATTCAATGCAACGCACCTCTCGGTAGGCATGGTGATGATTACCTCCGTTTCCCGTTGGATGAAGGGGAAGGGCGTACCAAAGTCTACACACGTTTCTAAAACCTCCCCCCTAATGAGGCTCCATCCATAGCAGTGACGGTGAGGCCCCACTACACACGGGTAATCTCCGCACCCCATTCATTTTCTATGGCATGCGTGCGTTTTGGTGCGGGATGCATTCAGGGATACCATCCGATACGAGCCGGGCTCTGTTGCGGGAAAGTGGGAGGGGACGAAGATGAACTTTTCTAGCCATATGGAAATGAATACGGTGCCCGCAATCTGGGAGCCAATCTCTTTTGTCCGGAAAACTTCCAGAGCAAGTAGATCATCCTGTTTTGACAAGGACAAACAAGAAGCTGAACTGGGACCTGTCCAGTTGAAAGTACTGCTGGAAGAGTGCTGTATCCAAACGGAGCTCTGATACGAGCCGATGATATTCCCCATAATTTTTTCGGCGTTGCAGGATGGGATGAACCCAAAAAACGGCGGTGGCGACGGCGGTTGTACAGTATCTTCGATACAACAGCAAAATCGCAGCCAGAATCTTCTTTCGATGATCCATGGCAGAGAGATGGTTGTACGAAAATTGATTTGTTCTCATAATAGCAGGAAAATCAAAATTTAGCGGGGATGGATTCTATTTGATCACACAATGTCCGACGCGCCCACAAGCCAGAAATACCCATAAACGAGCAGCTCCGCAGGGAGGTGCGGATAACGTCCGGATTTTTCGTGTGTAGTGGGGCCTCACTATGAAGGAGACTTCATATGGAGTGACACACGGTTACACACAAGTGGTTATGGGCTGGTTCGAGATTGGACCAGTACTCTTCGTACTTGCAGTCATACCGAGGAATGTACTAAGAGGATGGCCTTGAGAATAAGCCTGACTAAGATTAATAACACCCGGAGTAGCGTTTGTTACTTTAGTCCATGTTCCAGAGTTGAAGATGTTCCTGGTTTTACCAAGTGCTGATGTCAGGCTTAATCACAAAAAACAGCTTCATAGTATACAGCCCTGAACAGAAAGACAGAGCCTGAATTCAATAAAACACGAGCTTTTACTTGAATTACTTCTTTATGAAGAAAAAAAAAAAAATTGTGGACATATCTAGTTTTATCATGAATAATTTAGAAGTGATCAGACCCATATACAGAAACCTGTGGCAGCCAATATGTCAGTAAAGACAACTGCTCTTAAATCTTGACAGCACACCAATTCCTGAGTGATCAAACAGAACAGCAGCAGCCTTTACACCTACAGCCTTTCGATACATTGTGTAACCTTAAATGGTTCAAGTTTTTGCTCAAGTAACTTACAGTATTCAGTCCCTGGATCCCTTCAGCCCAATTAAGATCCTGTGTTAAAACACTTCTGGACAAAGTATTTACTCCCCCCGTAAACCATTGCTGGTAGAAACTAAATACTCTGAAAAGATGGAATGAGAATGCATTGGAGCTACAGCTTTCTTCTAGATTGGAGCACTGGCTATTTGCCTGATCAGAAAGTATACTAAACGAGGACAGAATTGCACTTAAATAGCCTACAAACATCACTGGCCACCTGCCTTTGTTTACTGGTGGTGCGTGAGTCAGTGTGCTCTGAGTAATGCTGCCCGTCAGACATGACAATTGTTGTGTTCCGGGGTTCTGGCCTTTGGCCAGAACAGTAGCATTTATGGTTTTAACAGTTTCATGTATCAAGATTCCATAGTTCATAGTTTCATAGTTCATGTCACAGTTTTTGCATTTCATGTTTCCATGTCCATGTTTTTACTTTTCCATGTTTTTGTTTTCGCCAGGTCTGCCATGCCACTCCACCGCTTGTCTGCGTTCCGCCCCGTGCCTTCGTTGTTGCACATATCTGAGCTCTGGTTGGCTTTGGTATTTCCCCTTCCTTCCATGCTGTGCTGGATTCGGGCCTCTCTAAGCTTAATTGACAATTAACTGTTTTTAAGTTACTAACATTTACTAACACTCACTGGGTGGTGTAATTCTTAGATAGGCACATTACTAATATTACTAATTTAGACAGGGAGTTTATTGTCATGATTCCTGCTTTGCTATTTCAAGATCTTGCTGTGCTTTTCTGTTCTTAACATTCATGCTTGCTTCCAAACTGCATACTTAATTGGTACTTAAGCTGAGCACGCTCATTCTCTTAATGAGTAGGTCATGTCATCCAATCTCTGTCCATGTCTTGATCTTGCCATGCCTCTTGTTTCTCTCTCTCCAGGTGTTACCCCTTGTGTCATGATTACCAAGCCTTTATCTGGATGCGGTGGAAGTTGGCTGGCAGACAGTGTCTCAAGTTTTGTTTCTCGCGTCTCTTTGCATGTGCAAATTTAGCCAAGTTCTTGTTGTCAAGTCCCCTAGCATTTTTAGTTTCAAGTCTCGTCCTAGCCTCTTGTTTTGTATATATATATTTAGTCTTGTTATTTATTTTTCTTGATCTTCTCGCCTGGAGTTTCCAGTGCCTTTTGTTTTTTGCCTTTTTGCATTTATTGTTTATAGCTCTGTGTAGCGTACTTTAGTTTGTTTTTTGCAACCCTTTGGGCCAAGTTTTTTGTTGGCCCTCGTGCCTGTTTTGTTTTGTTATAATAAAATCCTCATTCCCTTTTCCCGCATCTGGTGTCAACTGATTCCATATCAACAATCTGGTGGAAAGTACTGCTACTGGAGTGCCAGCAACATCTACCATGGCCAACACCAACTGTCTAACAAATGGTTCAATAGACAGGACCAAATAATTGACTAATTTGGGGGGGTCGCACCATTTAGCATGTGATCCTTACCTCCTGAGGGCAAACATCCCCATATCTAGCTCTGATGAACAGGATCAAAGATCCTCCATTTTAGTAATATGCATTATGGAGTGATGAGAAACACCTCCCCCCCCCCCCCCCCCTTTCTGTGCCTGTGTAAGGAGAAGTACACATCAATGCCACCCAATGAAGAGGCTTTAAGTTTGAAGGCTTTTGCTGGAAAACTGCAACACTTTATTAAGTGACATGGAGTTTATTGAAGCATGCAGTGATGAAATACAGGAGGACAAGGCTACAGAAATATCAGATTCTCATATCTGAGCAGAAATTGATGGGAATATAGTACATAAAATGAATACATGCATTTATTATTCTGGAGGATGACATTTGTCTTGCATGTTAGTCTGTAGCACAAACGTTACAAGTCATGGCTCATGCAAAAACAATAGCATTTTAAAGCTTTTTTTTTTTTACTGTGTCAGGGGCTCTACAGGGATATGCAATTCAATCACAGCACCCTAATCCAGAGAATTAAGATAGATAAATGGGGTAAATCAATAGTTGCAGATGTTTCTCAGCTGAATTATTGGTCCAAGGCAAAACTGATTGGTGAGATGACACCATAGTTATGACACGGTCTTGTCGCTGTCACATGGTCCATCCTTCGCAATCATGAGGTCTGGTTTGCGCCTGGCAGAAAGAGAACTGTAGTCACAGGCAAAGTCCCAACAAATTAAGCCTTAGAAGAATTGGGTTTAAACCCCCCCCCCCCCCCCCACTTTTCAATCTTCAGAGCTCAAACTCCTCTGCACTCAGTTAGGACTGAAAGTACTGAGGGACTCAACTGAATGTCAAGACCCTCTCAATAGTGCAAGTATTTATCCAGTTACCCAGATTATGATCTGCAAAGTGGACATAATTGGCTTACATTAGCTTAATTGAGAAAATGTTAAAGTCTGTAACAGAGGCTCCACTCACAGTCTACGCTGACACAGCATACACTCGTTGGAGTAAGTGATCCCATCAGTTCCACACAAAGGGGTGTAATCCTGGGGACAAACGTCAATTTCTTTCACATCTCCACAGGATGGCTGAGAGCGCGAGAGAGAGAGAGAGAGAGAGAGAGAGACACACACACACACCAATGAGCTGTCGGGTTGATGAATCCGTGAGCAATATACATTCCAACTTAAGTTTTTGCCAAAAACGTCTGTTTAAGCAAAATCTAATTGTACAATGTCATCAGGCTGCTTTTAACTCGACCTTAGATCCCTTCTTGAGGATAAGGAGTCTTTGGTCTGTTAACGCGCATGTGCGTACTGTACGCCCTCAAACTGCAAAGTTCGTACAGCACATCGGCTCCCTACTTGGGTCTTCGTCAGGGAAAAAAAAAAACCCACCACACACACACACAACCCTCCACCCACCAGTTCGTCCTCGGGAAAGGTTCGGTACCGGTCCACGAACACACATCTGTATTCTGTAAAGACCTGGTGGCAACACTTGCGGGTACGTAAGACCCAAGTGGGAAACGATCCATTCGGATAGACGACATTATAAATGTCTTACCTCTCTGGGTTTGCCAGACCTGCCAGCTGCTGTTGGGGAGAGGAAAAGCCAAAGGAGTTACCCCGATGTAAAATATTTCCTCCCTCTTCCCCACAGGTAATGCGGGATACATTACCGATTCGTGACAAATCCAAGATGAATATTTATGCAATATTCAAATCTAGGAGACCGGAACCAATTACGAGAAAGGATTTACACTTTCTGTACCTTAAGCGCGTAATTCCATATAGTGGTATCACTTGGGAACAATGTGCCAATCAAGAGACGAGTAGATTCGTTTCTTACCATACGCAGTGAAGACGATCATGAGAAGCAGAAGCGTCCTGAAAGCCATGTTGTCAAATGGGACCTAAATAAATTGCAGTTTAACTTATTTCGTCAATCTCCTGTCGATTGTTACCTCACTGTTACCAGCTGCTGATCTACCCAGGAACTTCCAGGCACGAGTATTTATACACTTCAACTTGGAACGTGTCCAGTAGATCAAGATCTTAGGAAACAATTTTACATTGAGGGGACTGATTCTGCACGGGGTGGGCGGGTCCGAAAATTCGCTGACTGCCTCATCAAGTCTATCGGCGATTCATAAATAGGTGTAATGACTCATTATTGAATTCTGAAACAATTTTAAAATGGCTTTAAATCTGCTACAGTGACCATCACTGTAGGCTATCCATTATTGACACAACATCGCTTTATTACAATTATTATAGGCTACCTAACTTGTTCTCGGGCATTTTTCTTTGGTAAAGCAATTTCCATTTATATGAATAATCAATCGGCAATTAAAGACACGGCTTCTTTCGAGATGCGATCTAAGGGCGACTAATCAATATGCATAATTCAGTTCAGAAAAATAAGTTACTCATGAGTTGTACTTCACGATACTTTTCGAGCGATAAACTGCTCTGGAACGTCCGTGCTATCTTTTCGGCTCATCAGGCGATCTAACCTGTGCTTCATGAACGATTGAATTATTCCAACTGAACCAAAGACAGAGATTTTATATGTACAAAATTACGCGTCCAAATGAATGATAGTTGCTTTGCCTGAACAAGGTGAACAAGCAACACCTGGTAGTGTGGAGTATTTTCTGACTGAAGGCATAAGTCTAAAAATAATTGCGATGGGAGGGGAGTTAATGTCTTGGCAAGGATGTAGTTTGCGAGAATAGTTTAGAAGTTTGTACTTTACGGGTGTTTTTTTTTTTTTTTTGGTGGGGGTGTCAACACTAGAGGTGTCACCCCCCCTCCCTCCTCATGCAGTGATGTTAAGCATTGAACACCTCGGCCATTTCCGTGACAAAAAGATAGCTGCGGATGAGATTTAGCTCAGCCTGTATGGATACTACCACTTTGTCATACGATGATGTCGGTATAATTTGTCTCGTCAACACATGCAAATAACTAGTAAGTTACATCCTACTCAACAAGAGTATTCATTTTAGAGAACCCAAATACAAGGAAAATATTTATAAAATTTATGAGCACCGCCAAAATAATATTTTGCACAAGTATTGAAAGTGTAAAGAAAAGCAAATAATGCCCTTAGATATTTGTGAACGGAGTTGGCAGATGTGATCTGAATGGATTATAAACGCTGGTCTAATTGTGTTGTCTCTGAGAGGAGAGTTTGGGACGGGTAGTGTTGATTAACAGGAGCACAAACAGGGGATTTCCACCATTGTACATTTTCATAATGAAGTGATGAACATAGGCCTACCAGTCTTCTGAGTTTGCTGGGCAAGATCTGGGCACACTGCCCAAATGAAAATGTCATGTCACATTTCAGAATCATAAGATTTACAATGTTACAGCTATGTGCATCGCCAAATAGAATCCAGCTCACACAGCTAAAAGTAACACCAAGGGCCCTATTATAACGATGTAAGTGCATAGTCTGATGCATGTGGCGCAAGTTTCTTTCGGCCGCTCCTACACCCCACCCCCTAACAAGCCAATCAGCTACCCAGCTCCATCCCACGGCACAGCAAACTCCCCCCACCCTTACCAAATCACAATAATCGACCTACGAATTCCCACACTCGTGACACTCCAAAGAGCATCTAAAGCCCACACAATGAAATACTGCAAAAGGCACACAGGAAATCCCCTCATAAACACAGCACTCCAACCAAACTGGGTACCCTAGGCACACACTACTTACAGCTCACAATTCCCCCCAGCCTCCTACTACTCCAGAGTACACTGCTGTCCAAATATTTTAAAAACACTGTTAGAACGAAGACAGACAGACAAACAAACATCAATGATTTAAAATACACGTAACTTTCCAAGCAAATAAGACCCTCCTCCAGGGTCTAGGCTTACGCGCTGGTCCGACATGGCTTGCAACAATTAACGCCCATAGGGGTATCCTCGGCCCAACGCTGAACACCAGAGAGGAGGACAGCGTGCCCACCACTCATACCAAACTGGGAAGCAGTAGATTGGAGCACTCCTATCCGTCCCCAGTCCCTCTCTGTCATCCCCCCTGGCGCCGGAACATCTCCCCCTGCACTGGCTATCTTCACCGCCAGCAGCCCTAAATGGCTATGAACGGCACCCACCCCCCCTTCAGTGAGTGCATGTCACAACCACCTAATCAGTGATCTGCCCAGGCAAAAAACACCCGCTCCGCTCCCCAGTCCTGCATTTCACAACTTAGCTCTCAATTTATAGGGCCGCTCCCCCCCAAACAATCAACTTCAGCTGAATTAACTCAGCCACAACAACCTCCAATCAACAATCATGAAACCCCTCCACTTTTAATTGTTTAGCCCGTCACAACCCGCATTTATTACACATGTATTACAGCATGCCCTGATGTGCAGATGTCGGTCGCACTAACTATTCTAGCATGCATTTTTGAAAGATCTTGACAAAAATCTTTCACATTGTAATCTCTTTATTTTTAATTGGTTGCATACGCTGCTGCTCGTCCCTACAGGGGTAGTCTATTATGTAACAAGCAGAGTGGTTGTGCAGTCACCTGCAAAGACACATTCTGTCTGACCATGCGCCCTGAGATGAGCAGTGAAAAACTGTCCATTGTCTTTAGACAAGGTTTTTGCTGGTCAGTAGCGCGGTCACTTTTTGCAGAACAGCAGCATCAGTAGCTGCCTGGGTGGAAACGCATAAAGCAGGCCGGCCGGCCGCACCAGATGAGACAACGCATCCACCCCAAGGAAAGGATAGTCGGTAGGCCTCAGGGAGAACCAAAGAGGGCACAAAGCGTTCTCCCTGCTTGCAAACAAATCCACCACTGGTCAACCGAACAGTTTCCAAATCTGCTCGGCCGTCACCGGTGGGAGGCTCCAATCCTCCTCGGGCATGGCTCCGCTGAATAGCCCGTGTGCTTGGGTGTTGAGGATGCTAGGAACATGTCGGTCTCTCAGGGAGCTGTAATGTGGGGGGAAAAAGCCAATAGATGGCAGTGTTGACATTTTTTTGTTAATCCCAGTTTAGAGCTAGGTTTTTGGGCATGTCCTGGGCATGCCTCAGAGGGGAAAAGTCTGGAAGGTTGGAGGGTGCTGGAAAAGAGTATAAAAGGAGAAAAATTGAGAGAGTAAAGTAGTAGGAGAAATTGCAAGGAGAAATCGTGGAAGGATACATTTGACCAGACCTGTCACTCTTTACAAGACCTGTGAAGCTCTTTTTGTGGATGTTTGCCTGTGTTGGAGCATACTCCTGTCCCCGGACATCACAACTTAGCAACCCCATCTCAAGTACCAAGGGACAGTAACTATCTAATTTTTTTATTTTATTTCAATCTTGGTCAGGGCTTTGGTTAATTAGATCTGTTCAAGTTTTAAACTTTTGTCTGTCATCCCTTGCTGTCGGATATGTCAAATTGGGGTCATAACAAATTGGGGCCATAACAAAGTGGGGGCTCGTCCGGGATAGAGCATGGTGTGAGTCATTTATTGAAAATCTAAAATTTCAAATTGTGAAATTGTTTTTTGAATTTTGCTAGATATATATTGACAGATCAACAGCAATGGATGATTTCTTGGCATCACCAACCGTAGAGGTTTTGAAGTCTTTTAAAAAGACAGAACTGCTAGAAATATGCAGACCGTTAGAGCTGACAGATGTAAAACCTGCCATGCGAAAAGCAAGATTGGCGAGAGATTGTTGAATATTACATTGATGAAAATGTGTTTGCACCAGGAGATCTGGAACAGTTTCCAGTGGAAAATCCAAATGTAGAAATGGAACTAAAATTAAAAATGCTAGAGATTGGAAGGGAGGAAAGTGCTTTTGAGAGAGCAGAAAGAGAGAAAGAAAGGCAGTTTGAGTTAGAAAAATGAGCAAGAGAAGAGAAAAAAAGAAAGAGAGGTTAAAGAAAAACAAAGGCAGCTTGAGTTAAGAAAAATTAGCAAGAGAGAGAGAGAAAGAGGAAAGAGCAGAAAGAGAGAAACAGAGACAGAGAGATTTTGATTTAGAGAAGTTAGACAGAGAAGAAAGGCTCCAAATGGAGCTGCTGAAAATCAAAATGTAAGCTGAAAACAAATTTCATGCTAGCCAGGAGGTAAAGCTGGTGCCTCCATTCTCGGAAAAGGAGGTTGATAGCTACCTTCTCGAAGCACTGGAAATAGTGAAGAGTTGTCAGTGGCCAAAGGAACACTGGCCCCTGATGTTGCAAACTGTGCTCAAGGGTAAAGCTCAAGAAGCCTGTTCAGCTTTGTCTGCAGATGATTCCTCTGATTATGAGGTTGTCAAAAAGGTTATTTTGAGAGCTTATGAGTTGGTTCCAGAGGCTTACTGACAGAAATTCAGAGGTCTGAAGAAATCTGACAATCAGACTTATATTGAATTTGCTAACGAGAAGAAAGTTTGCTTTGAGTGCTGGTGTACTTCTATGGAGGTCAAGGATGATTTCAACTCACTAAAAGAGAGGGTGTTAGTCGAAGAATTCAAGAACTGTGTTAAGGATGATATTAAGACCTACCTTAATGAGAAGCAAGCACTGAATTTGCAATCCGCTGCCAAATTAGCGGACGAATATGTTCTCACACATGAGTCCAAATTTCAGTCTAGCAGTAACAATAGATGGTCCCAATTTCAGAAAAAAGGTAACAGTGATACCCAAGATTCCTCACCCAAAGACAAAGTCAAATCTGGTGATGATACTCAGAAATCCAGTCACAGGTCTGATCAAAGTGCGAAAGCTGACAGTGGCAAAAGTAGTCTAGTTTGCAATTATTGCAAGAAATCTGGGCATGTTACAACTAACTGTTGGTTGCTTAAAGCTAAGAAAGAAAAAGAAAAGGATACCAAACCCAATGTCTTTGTGAAGACAGGGTTAGAAACCTCTGTAGTAGATGATTGATCTGCTAAATTGCCTGCTTCTTGTGGGGCTAAGAAGCCTGATACTGCTGACTTTGTGAGGGAGGAATTTCTTCCATTTGTGTTTCTTCCATTTGTTGATGGACTCCTTGGAGTTACGTGATGAGACCGCTTATGGGGATTTCCTACTTGTACAAGGTATTGAAGGGAGGACTGTATCTGTACCCCTGCGCTCTGTATTCTTGAAGTCAGATTTAGTTACAGGACAGGTAAAGGTGGGACTTATGTCAAGTCTACCTATAAAGGGTGTTTCTCTGTCGCTGGGCAATGACCTGGCTGGGGGCAAAGTAGTTCCCCCTGTACATCTTACTTCACAGCCGAGCACTGGAGACGGGGATGAAGACCCATCTCTGTGTCCTTCCTGTGCAGTGACCCGTGCTATGGCCAAGAAGGCTAAAGAAGAAGATGATGTGGTGCCGTCCAGCACACTGAATAATCATGACTCAGGTGGTTCGCCTCATGACTGTTCGGCCTACTATGGTTTCTCTGTGTGAGGACTTATCAGACATTTTTATCAGTTCTCTGTTCAACCAGCCAGATGGGTCTGGTGATTCTGATGTGTCTAGAGACTTTTCTCTGTCCAGAAAGCATTTGATTCAGGAGCAAACTAATGATCCTGAAATTTGTGTACTAAAGAAGAGAGCCCTTCCTGATGAAGAAATAGACGCAGTTCCAGTTGGGTATTATCTCAAGGATGGAGTGTTGATGCGGAAGTTGCGCCCTCCTGATATCCCTGCCAATGCAGATTGGGCAGTGGTCAGGCAAATTGTTGTTCCGCAGGTCTACAGGAATGAGATCGTAACAATGGCTCATAGTTTACCTTTAGGAGGTCATCTTAGTGTTAACAAGACTGTTGACAAGATCATGAAACACTTCTTCTGGCCTGGACTTCGGAAAGTTGTTTCCAACTTTTGCAAAACCTGTCACACTTGTCAGGTAGTTGGAAAACACCAGTTAGACCCACCTGTAGCTCCATTGCAGCCTATCCCAGCATTTGGGGAGCCCTTCTCGAAGGTCATTGTTGATTGTGTTGATCCATTACCCAAGACTAGATCTGGAAATCAGTACTTGTTGACAATCATGTGTGCATCTATCAGATTCCCTGAAGCTATACCTCTACGCAACATCAAGGCAACTGCAATCTCAAAGGCTTTGATAAAGTTCTTCACATTGTCTGGCCTTCCCAGGGAAATTCAGTGAGACTAAGGTAGCAATTTCACTTCCGGATTGTCTCAACAGGTTGTGTGTGAATTATGTGCAAAGCAGATTTTTTCCAGTGCCTATCATCCAGAGAGTCAGGGTGCCTTAAGAGTGGTTTCATTCCACTCTCAAGACAATGATGAGGACTTATTGTTATGACCATGAGAAAGACTGGGATGAATGTGTTCATTTGCTGTTGCTTGCAGCTTGAGAAAGAGTGCAGGAGTCTACTGGATTCAGTATGTTTGAGCTAGTGTTCGGCCATGAAGTGAGAGGACCTTTGCTATTGTTGAGTGAACAATGGCAAGAGAAAGAACCTCATATCAGTCTGTTAGACTATGTCAGCAAGTTCAAGGAGAGACTGCGTACAGCTTGTGACCTAGCCACAGAGAACTTGAAATCAAGTCAAGGAAAAATGAAAACTTGGTATGATCATAAGGCTAGGAGCCGTGAGTTTAAACCAGGAGACAAGGTCCTTGTGTTGTTTCCCTTGCAGTCCAATCCATTGCAGACTAGATTTCATGGTGCCCATGAAATTCTGACAAAACTCAATGATCTCAATTACATTGTGAAAACTCCAGATAGGAGAAAACCAAAACAGTTCGAGGGCCGAGGATTAACTAGTTCTATCTGACATTTTACTCAAAAATGAGATATCTGTCCTACAATAGTCTCAGTACTAACTAGTTTCATTTGAGATATAGTTCCATGTTTTAGTGGTTACCTGTAAAGGCCAAAGGTCAATGTAACATAGGTACATCTGAATTTTCGATAGAAATATTAGTGTCAACAGGTCATTTTTCTCAAAAAGTAAAAAATGCTAGATAGAACTAGTTAATCCTCGGCCCTCGAGTTGTGTCACATTAACATGCTGAAGCCTTATCATGACGGGAATGCTAGGATTGAAGCTGTCACTTCAGATCCTCCTATGGCCGAGACTTGCGAAGATGAGGGGGAGTTTCAAGATGATGAACCTAGAATTAAAGCTAAAGCTTTAATTAGAATTAAAGAAGTTCTTTTGTGTAAATGATCAAATTCTGAAGTGTTGCAAAATTTTGATGTAAAACTTCAGCACTTAAAACCCTCACAGAAAGATCAGTTTGAGTGGTTGATCAAGAAATGATCAAGTGGTTGATCAAGATCTATTTCCTGATGTTCCATAGAGAGTTTGTATAGCCTCTCATGATTTAGATGTTGGTGATGCCAAACCAATAAAACAGCATTCGTTCCAGATGAATCCTGAAAAGAGAAACATCGCTGAGAGAGAGAGGTTGAGTACATGTTAGGACATGATATTATAAGACCCTCTAACTCAGATTGAAGTTTACGCTGTGTGCTAGTTCCAAAACCTGATGGAAGTACTAGATTCTGTACAGATTATTGCAAAGTCAATGCTGTAACTGGAACTGATGTGTTCCCAATACCTAGGATTGTTGATTGTATCGATAGATTAGGTCAAGCAAACATTCTGACCAAGATTGATTTATTGAAGGGTTATTGGTGTGTGCCTTTAACTGAGAGGGCCAAGAGCATCTCTGCTTTTGCCACACCATCTGGGTTATACCTATATGAAGTCTGACCCTTTGGCATGAAAAATGCCCCAGCCACGTTCCAAAGGATGATACAATCTACAATTGCCGGATTGCCACACACGAGTGCGTACATCGACAACCTGATCACATGGAGTGACTCATGGGAAGAACATCTGAAAGATGCAGAGACGTTCCAGCGCTTGACCCAGGTTAACCTGACTGTTAACCTGAACAAGAGTGACTTTGGTTGTGCTACTGTCACATATTTTGGTTACATCATAGGCTAGGGTAAGGTGGCACCCATAAATGCTAAAGTCCAAGCCATCAGGGACTTTCCAGTTCCTGACAACAAAAAAGCTTTGCGCAGCTTCCTTGGAATGATCGGGTACTACCGCAAGTTCTGCAAGAACTTTGCTGAGATTGCTCTCAGTCTCACTAACCAACTGAAGAAAGGCATAAAGTTCCCTTGGGATGAAGCATGCCAAAGAGCCTTCGATCGCCTGAAGTCTCTGCTGTGTCACTTCCCCGTGCTCAAATCTCCTGACTTCAACAAACCGTTCTCCGTCCCAGGACATCACAACATAGCAACCCCATCTTAAGTACTTAGGGACAGCAACTATCTCATTTTTTACATTTTATTTCAACCTAGGTCAGGGCTTTGACTTATTAAATTTGTTAAAGTTTTAAAATTTTGTCTGTCGTTCCTTGTTGTCCGATATGTCATAACAAATTGGGGCCATAACAAATTTACGCCAAAACATGGGGCAGAAGTGGCCTTTTCCTTTATTTAACCGACGTATTCAACATGTGCCATAATGGGACACTTTCACTCACCACAGGGACATTTAATTGGCTCCTGTGCTCCTCTAGTGTGACCTCAAGACAAAAATTAAATGTTTTTTCTGGCATAGGGGCACCTTAATAACACATGAGCCCCTGACTTTTTTTACATCCAAAAGAGCACCCGTATCGAATTCTTCCCAGCTTTATTTTTTAATTAATTTCTCACAAAAGAGGGGCATTTGAGCAGCTGAACTGCCCCTCTGTCATGACCTTAGGGCAAAAATGAAGCATTTAAGCATTTTATTTTTCTGCCACAGGGACAGCCTAATAGCCTGACCGATGCATTGACTCGATGAGTAATACGCTGGTCTTTGGGCCAGCCAGGCTAACGCCTTGGACTGATTCTTCTTTAAAGAGTGTGTGTGTAGTAAATGCAGGTTCCAGGCAGAAGGTCGATGGCACAGTCTCAATGTATGTATATTGGAAGTCGTCAAAAGTCTGTGAAACTGCGCCTACTGGATAAAAGCTCATCCTGGGGGTGCTGGTACTGGAAACAGGTAAAGAGAGGACCGAGAGGACACCTGCACACCAGAAAATGGGCAAAATCTACCATATAAAACAAATCCAGAGGCTGAGATCAAAAAGTCAGACTTTAATTTAGACCTAGCGCACTAACAAAAGATGTGCCGAATGCTCAAAGTAAAAGTAATGAAATGCCTGCAGCAAATGTTTCAGTCCTGAAACCAGGGCTAATCGACATTATCCCGCAGGTGTGAGTGCAGCCTTTCATTACCACCAAGCACTAGCCATTTTTCCATCCACACGTTCTAATGCGAATTAAGTCATATTGAATTAAAAATGCCTTATGGAAACGGTGAGATTCGACTTGATTTCAAGATTATCGACACAAAGTTTATACGGTTGATCTGATCGGATTTTCTCTTGATTGGTAAAAGGCTTATGCAATAAATGCTGATGGAAGCGTTATTTTTCGAATAAATCTGCTACTGCATCGTGACGGTGTTTTGATGCCCTCGTTGCCTTCTGATAATGGTTTGCTATGTTGATTATAGCAGGCACGTAAGCACTATTACAACTTGTGCAATTATCATCATTTATAGGTAGACGTGATCCATTTTGGCTAACTAGCTGAATTAGTCGGCTAACATTACTTTTGTTCACTTGAAGGTTCTGCGATTCAGTGCGAAAATGAATGGAAACAGCTTGAAACGTCAGAAATCTATTTGATACTCTAATTTGAATGCATAACAGCATGTGACGTCGTTACACACGACTTTTTATTCGCTTTAATGCTGTTAGATGGAAACGCATTTTCACCTGCTTTTTTCGCATGAATATTTTTGGCGAACTTCAGATAGTTCGATTGACAAGTGGATGGAAACATTGCTAATGACGCTCCTGACAGTACTAATCAAGCTCTTTACCAAAGACTCTTGAGGTTGATTAGTGGTGTCAGGTGAGTAACAGCTTGGTTGGAATGGAAGCTGCACCCACACTGGCGCTCTCTGGACACAGTTGAATAGCCCTGCCTTACCGACTATCATCATTGCCACTGACATGAATGCTTTGCAGCACAGAAAAAAAAAATATATATTGGGCGGCATGGTGGCATAGTGGTTAGCACTAGTGCCTCACAGCAAGAAGGCCATGGGTTCGAATCCGGCCTGGGGCCCTTCTGTGTGAAGTTTGCATGTTCTCCCCGTGTTCGCGTGGGTTTCCTCCTGGTACTCTGGTTTCCCCCACCCATCCAAAACATGCAATATAGGAACCCTCCCTCCCTCCTGTATGGCTGTGTGTGAATGTTTGGTGGTGGTCGGAGGGGCCGTAGGCGCATACTGGCAGCCACGCTTCCGTCAGTCTGCCCCAGGGCAGCTGTGGCTACAAAAACGTAGTTTACCACCATCAGAGTGTGAATAAATAATGCCTCCATTGTAAAGCGTCTTTGAGTGTCCAAAAAAGCGCTATATAAAATTGATGCATTATTATTATTATTATATCTGATAGTTGGGCTGAACAGCCTGTTCTTGCCACTCTTATGTAATGAAATGTAAGCCATGGGCTCTGTCAATTTTTTCTTTTATTGTGATGGGGAGCAGAACTGAATGTGTGACGGTATTCAAAGTGAGAATTCTGCTCCTCCAGGTGACTGTGAAAGCCACAGAGGTTTTTGATTTCCGTGTGTGGTGATAACATCGTGGTTTGAATCAGTTTCAGATCTGCTTTGTCATTCTACACTATGCTCTTTCAAACAATAGTCATATTTGAAAAATAAAACAAAAGGGGTCAGACACTGAAATGTGATATTTTGGGAACAGCAGAATGGACTGTTGGCTCATTGTCTCAGTGCATCACTGGTAATGGGTCCCGACAAGGGCTTGGTTGGTCTGCTGCCGTCTGGAGTACGAGTGGGTGGGAGAAAGGCTGGCTCAGGGTGGTGTGATTTTGGGGTGTAAATGGGGGGCTGGCCTTCCTTTCTTCTGCCCAGCACCCATCTCCTCTTTTCATAGTCAATCGGGACATCGTTACAGGGCTGGGGCTAGCAGAAAACTGCTAACCTCGTCAGCGAATGCCAGCTGCATGGTCAAGTTCTAACAGCTGTCCTGCAGGCAGGGTAGACAGCAGTGGACATAATCGAGCGCTTGGGTCACATACAGTTCACTCAGTTTTGGTGAGAGTGCAAGATGTTCTCAAAACTGTGCACACCCCTCACGTGCAGGTCTAAGCAGTTATAAAATCTGGGCTGTGAGTGAACACATCTGTATGTGTCTGCTGACGACAAAATCTGTGTTAGATTTACTATTTGTGAGTTGTAACGTAGTTAGCATCTGGTAGCCACACAAGATCCTGTATAGTTTATTGCTTAATTTGCATTTAATTATTTATGGGCAGAGCCAGTCCCCAATGAGATGCAGAGGATCTGGTAATTTGTGTATAATTCATACACAGACCGCATAGGCTCATATGCAAATACACATACAGTGCAGGTCATGATTAGCTAGTGATCACTGCATTTCTTGATAGGGTTGGTTGGTTTTTGGTACGAGGAGTGAGATTGGTTAGGGTTAGAAATTCCGGATAGGCAATCAGAGGCAGAATATGGCTGGCCGTGCCTTTGCCATCCACAAAAAAACCTTGCAAATGGAGAAGCACATTCCGTTTGGAATGGTTGGAGCAGCACAGCAATCAGCCACAATCATATCCAAGTTCCACCATTGCCGGTAGGTTATTAAATGTCCTATTGGTGCCAATCAATTGTCCCAATCGACTAATCAGTCAACGTCTAACTCTCACCTCAATTTCTTTGATCACGGCTGGGATAACAGAAAATGAAGATATATTCTTGAAATTAGCGTATCATGGAGCAAGACAGTTGCTGATGTTCCAGTTGACAGTGGCATCTATAATTGAATTATAACACAGAGGTGACCGTACATGGTGTCACATACTTGTGGAATAATGGTCATAAAAGAGTTAACCCTTTTGGCGCCATAGGCAACTATAAGACATTAAAACCAGATGCTGTTGAAAACCTATCATGTGGAGCTCTTTTAAACAAGCTGCCGCATGATAGGTTTTCAACAGCTCAGGATAATTACATTATTAATTCTTCAAATATATTCAGGGCTCAAAGGGTTAATAAAGCTGAACCTAACTATTATATTAGTCGTGTCCTGAGTGTTTTCGTAATGGAATTTCTCCGCGATCCAGCTCTCTGTGCCAATTTTGTTTCTGTCATTAATTGATTCTTATCATCCCTCCTCCAGTGTTCGATCAAATCTGACCGATTTTACTGCTTTCCCGAAGCATAAATGAGACGTTTTTCATCCGATTGCCTCAAAACCTCATGATATCCTCCACACCAGGCACCTGAACATATGAAATTGCTGATCGCCATTTTCACTGAATTTTGAGAGATTTATTCAACTTTGTTACAGTTTTGGTGTTCCCGGTCAAAAATGAACCGCCATAGGAAATGAATGGACAAGACTACGAAACATCCCCATACACACATCTACACACTCTCACCCCCCCCCCCCACACACACACACAGCCCCCCCTCCCTCTCCCCCATCCCTTTCTCATGCTTATCCAGGCTAAACATAACATTATTAGCATTATTTCCTCCTGCATTGTCCCCACTTCCTACGTGAACCGAACCGTCGAGACTCAACAATGTACAACTTCCTCTTCCATCTGCTCGCCCTGCCGCTCTCGCTGCCACTTCCCCTAAAATAAGCGGGTTAGCAACGAACACTGGAGGAGGGTTAATTACGGTCTTGTTTGTTTCCCCTCATAATGTATTCCATTCAACAGCATTTGCACACTCCTTCTCTATTTGTTAATTATTGTTTAGTGTATTTAAGTTCCAAGCAGCGGCGGCTCGTGAACTGGCAATTGGGGAAGCTCAAAAAATCCCTTAAAATTAATGACTGGTCATGACCTGTTTTCAGCCATTCATTTAAATTACCATAACAGAAACTCCGAAAACTCTCTACATTATCAGATGTGGACAGTTTTCATTTATAACGCATACTGATTACGACTCCAGACTTCTCACGCTTTTATTTACTCAGGGGTTGGGGTTGGAAGCAGTGCATTTGTTTCATGATCGTCTGAATGAAATAAGATCATTTGAAACGTCTTTAAGCAATTCTATTGCCTCAAACTCCTCCATGCACAAGTACTTAAATTCCACGCAAAAATCTCTTACATACGGGTTGATAGAATCATTGCTGTCTACAGCAGAGGAACGTAAAAATGCCACTTAAACTCATGCCGAATGCGTGAGAGTTGACAGGTATGCGTTATTACTGAAAACTGGCCGCATCAGATAATGTTGATTTTTCGGAGTTTCTGTTATTGTAATTTAAATGAATGATTGAAAACAGGTCATGAACAATCATTAACTTTAGGGGATTGTTTGAGCTTCCCCTGTTGCCAATTCACAAGCCGCCGCTGGTTCCAGGTCTCCATCTTCTCTTCGCTGGATTGTTGCTTTGTCTTACAGTTTTGTATCAACAGTTTTGGAAGATAATGACCAAAAACTAACTCATTATTTCTTCAAAGAGATTCTTGTCTGTTTCCTTCAGTCTCAGCTTTGAATAAGTGGTCTCTCACAGTTTAATACAAGCAGCACCCGCTGAAAAAGTAGCCATGGACAGACGAGATATAAGCCAGTGAGTATTATTTTTCAGATCACCAATCACAGTGAGTAGAGCAGACAGTCCACCCACCTTATGTAACTGCCTCCCCCTCCCTCAGACAGGAGGACAGTGGAGAGAGGTACAGATGAAGATTAGCACTACCAGTGTGCATTACACTCAGTGCCAGGACAAACACCCATTTCTAATGGAGTTGCACTAGGATAATCCCCAGGGTGTCCAGCTGTTACGTGGCAATGCCACACTGTCTGTGACCTCGAAACTTTTAGATTTTCATTCCATTATGTGAATAGTTGCTAGACATCCTTAGTGTGAATGGGTACAGGGTTAGGCATTGGTAATCACGAGACATAGGGACAGGTTTCATGAGAGGCAGCAAGCTTGCAAAAATGAACAAAAAAATTAAAAAAATTGTAGCAAATCCACTGTGCCTCCTTTTCTTATCGCAACATGGCTAAAATCAAATTTGGCCTAGTTTATCATACCATACGCATGCAGAGGGGTGTGCAGTTCCAGTCCTGGAGGGCCAGTGCATATGCAGGTTTTTGTTTCTATCAATTACCCTGACTAATTGAGTTAATTGATTGCATACACAAATAGATTTGTGCAAAGAAAAGGTCAAAGGAACAAAAAATTATGTGGGGAGATGAGAACAGTCTTCGTTGGCCATTCATGATAATTTAAGGACATGCGCTTGAAATGTCAGATTTCAGAAATAGTTTGGCTAATTTAGATTATCTACTAATTAAAGGCCAGAAGTTGGTGTGAAAACCAGGGACAGATACGGCCCTCGTTGTCCACCTTTGCACGAGCATATAAAATATTAAAATAATCAGTTAAAAGCTGTAGGAGCTAGAGCACTGACCAGGCAAAAATTTGATAGACCGACGCACAACAGATCACCACGCAGAAATATAACCGCAGCATAGGCTCGATTGGCCAGAAGGCCAGATAGGCCAAAAACTAGAATGTGGGAACAGACTTTAAGTTGAGTTGAAAAAGGCTAAATGTTTTCATTAGAATGACGATAACATTTCAAACAACTCAATCGCTAGTTCTCTTTAACAAGCAATTAAATAAAAATGAAGGGTAAATGCTCAGCCAATGAGCACAAGGGGTGGGGCTTCATCAATTAAAATGTGACCCTTTCCTGAGTTCAACAACCCTCTACACCAGGGGTCCCCAATCTTTCCCAGAAAGGGCCGGTGTGGGTGCAGGCTTTCATTGCAACCAAGCAGCTACACACCTGATGATACTAATGAACCCCTGGACTCTTTGCTAATATGCTTGAATAGTAGCATCAGGTGTGTAGCTGCTTGGTGAGCAACTAAATCCCCAGTACTCGGACAAACCCATTTCTGAGTGCAACATCCCAACCCCAACTGTCTATGATGAACGGTTCAACAGTTAGGAAGGATCAAATATCAACCAATCAGGGAAGGGGGTGGGGTCCCACCATTGCATAGCATGTCATCCTTTTCTCCTGAGGGTAACATCCCTACATCCAGCTCTGTGATGAACAGGATCAAAGATCATCCATTTTAATAATATTTGTGATGGAGTGATGAAAAAGAAAAGGGTGTTTTTGTGTCTGTGTGTGTCTGTGTGTGTGTGTGTGGGGGGGGATCATAATTTATCCCTTGAAAAGGTTTCAAGTTTGAAGACTTTTACTGGAAAGCTGCAAGACTTAGTAAATGAATGGAGTTTATTAAAGCATGAAGTGATTAAAAAAGAGAATACAGAAGAAAGACAAGGCTACACAAACATCAGATTATCTCATATCTGAGTAGAAATTAACAGGAATATAGCACATAAAAAGTATACATATGCATTTATTACTCTGGAAGAGGAACTCTGTCTAGCATGTTAATCTGTGGTACAAAATCTACAGGTTCTGGCTCATGCAAAAATGAAAGCAAACTGTAATTTGAATTGAAATACATCAAACCAATAGATCTGTGTCACAGGCTCTACAGGGATATATAATTCAATCACAGCACCCTAATCCAGAGAATTACAATAGATAAATTGGGAAAATCAATTGTCTGGGTACTCCTAAGAGGCAGCAGTTTCAGATGTTTTACAGCTGAATAACTGGTCCAAGGAGAAAGTGGTCGGTGAGATGACATCATATCCATAGTTATGATACCATCTTGTCACTTTAGCAGATTCCTTCCTTTGCGATCAAGATGCTTGCATCTTTGCGCCTAGCAGACAGAAGACTGCAGTCAAACTGATGAAACATCACGCATCATGCTTCAACAACAGATAATGACAGAACTTTCATTTTTTGGGCAAATTGTTGCTCTGAGTCCATACATTAAAAGGCATCTAAAGTCCATTCTCAGACGGGACGTTGAACGTCTGATGTTTACAAACAAATCACTTGCTTTTGTTGCCATCTTGCATTGTCACATGACCAATTTCATTCATATAAACCAATGTTTCGAGTACATGCGCAGATAATTCTTCTATTTTGGTTCGTTTGCGCAGGTACGGCTCGGCGATTGGCCGATAAACAAAAACAATGGGAATCGACTTTAGATGCCCTTTAAGGACACAACAAAGAGCCGCATTGCATCCAAATCATCAGGGCGGAAAGCTATACTAGTAATTAGCCATGTACTCAAATTATGATCAGCAATGTTGGCATTAGCAAATGTTTACTCATTTTAATGGTGAAACTGCAGAGAGGTCTCTGACTGGAGCTCAATACTCACCGACTGAGACACAATTTACACTCGTTGGAGTAAGTGATCCCATCGGTGCCACACACTGGAGAGTGCTCAAGGGTGCAGAACTGAGCATCTTTCATGTCTCCACATGATGGCTGAGAGAGAGAGTGAGTGAGAGAGAGAGAGAGAGAGAGAGGGCACATGGTGAGAAAGCAAGAATAAAAATAGAAGACAGCAGAGAGAAGTACAGGGTAATAAGAGAGAAACAGAAGGCAGAAAGGCAAAAATGACTACAAGAGTGAGCTGAGGAGCTGATGGACCAGAGGGGAGAGAGATTTTCATTCAAACTTTACTGTGTTACAAGACCTGCCAAAATAACAACACTCTCGCTAAAGCTGACCAAATCAAGCTTTTAAAAAAGAAAGAAACCATGTACTCAGCAACAATTTTTGGGGAAAAAAAAGAAAGAAAAATCCCATAATTTTCTTCAGCAAAATCTAAATTATTGTATGATTTTACCTGGCTGTTTCAGATCAGCCTCAAAAAGAATATTTCTCGTGGGTTAAGCGTCTTAGGGCTGTTTATGATCATATGCACACTCCAAGCTCCCACCAACTGTACACACAGTTCATGCAGATCATCGGTTCGGATCCAGGTCAGCTTTTCTGATGTTAAAAACCAGTTAGGCTCGGGGAATGAGGTTCGATACCTGAGTAATTACGTATCACAGACTAATTTTACCTCCAATTATTTGGCAAAACCATACTGTCAATTTGTGAAGGTTGGGGTAAGTTGGGGGAACATTTGTAAACTTATGAACTTTAATAGGGGTTAATATGAAACATATCTTACCATTCTGGGTTGGCCAGAAGTGCCATCTGCTTCTGAAAAAAAGAGATGCGGACATTCAATACAATACTAATCATGCCGAGGCCTTAGATATTTTTTATCAGGAGATCTCTGAACGTCTTACTCGCTCTAGTGAGTCTTTTTTTAAGCATCAGAGTAAAAGTGAATTTATAGTTCCTGGTTGGAATGATCATGTGGCTGAATTATATATGTTTTCTAAGGAAGCCTATGATATGTGGAACTCTGATGGAAGTCCAAGGACTGGTTCCCTCAGTGAAATTATGCGCCAGTCCAGAGCACGATTTAAGTATGCTCTGAGATTTTGTCATAAACAAGAAGCCCAAATCAGAGCTGACAAACTTGCCACCAAGTTCTTTACTAAGGCCTATAACTATTTTTGGTTTTCAGTCAATAAGGAATCTTCTAAGAAAATGTCTATTGCTCACTCAGTAGGCGGGGCTTCTGGTGAAGATGAGGTGGTTAACATGTGGAAGGATCACTTTTGTGGACTTCTGAACTATGTTAATTCTGACAGAAATAAATGTGAGGTTGAGGATACTCTGTTATGTAAGGATATACAAGTACCCTTAACTGATTATGTAACTCCCTTAGATATTCAAAATATCATCCAGGATCTGATATCTGGTAAATCAGGTGGTGTTGATTGACTAACAGCTGAGCATTTTAAACATGCTGATTCTCAAATTTGTTCATTACCTTCCTTGTTATTGAATGGCATGCTTACTCGTGGCTATGTACCAACTAAGCTCACTGAAGTTATCACTGTACCTATTGTCAAAAGTAAATCTGGAGATCTCTCAAGTCCTGACAATTATCGTCCAATAGCACTAGCTACCATGACATCTAAAATTTTGGAAAGAGTCATGCTTAAACGTTGTGAAGTATTTTGTGCTGACAATCAATTTGGGTTCAAGAAATCTCACTCCACTGATATGTTCTTGTTTGTATTCAAAGAAATTGTTGGACATTATATGGTTAATGGTAGTCCTGTATTTGTTTGCTAACTTGATGCTCGGAAAGCCTTTGATCGAGTTCATCATTGGACGCTATATAAAAAACTGATTAAACGAGGTGTACCACTTTACTTGGTCCGCTTATTAGCTGACTGGTATGATAAACAATTGTTCAGTGTACAAAAGGGTGCCTCTATGTCATCCACTTTCCAAGTGTCTAATGGTGTTCGGCAGGGAGGTGTTATGTCCCCTTTCCTATTTAATGTATAAATGGATGATCTAACTAAGAGGCTCAATGAGGCACGTGTGGGTTGTAAATTCGGTAATGTCTCAGTAAATAACTTATGTTTTGCAGACAATATGAGCATTATTGCTCCTTCAGCTATATGCTCCATTATTGCTCCTTCAGCTGATATGCAAAGATTATGCAAGTGATCATGACATCATGTATAACCCTAAAAAGTCTGTATGCATGTTATTTGAGTCTAGGAATGTGAAATTTGACACCCCTCCTGATTTCTATCTGTGTAACCAAAAGCTTGGATATGTGTTTACTCATACATATTTAGGACATATTGTAAATAATACCTTAAATGATAATGATGATATAATGAGACAACATCGAGCACTCTGTATCAGAACTAATATGCTAATAAGGAAGTTTGCAGCCTGTTCACTGGAAGTCAAGCGTGTTTTATTTCAGACATATTGTTCTAATCTATACTGCTCTGCACTGTGGTGTAATTTCACCCTGGGATGTATGCGTAAGATGACAGTTTGCTATAATAATGCCTTTAGGTGGCTAATTGGATTAACCAGTCGCCACAGTGCATTGGGTACTTTTGTCTCTCATCATGTAAGATCCTTAACTGATCTTATGAGAAAAAATTAATTTTGTTTTCGCTGAAGGATAATATCGAGTTCCAATTCTCTTGTGAATAGCATACCTGTAGAAGGAATTTATGTTTCTAAATTAGTCAAGCATTGGAACAGATTGTTATATTGACACTTGGCGTGATCAGACTGTTTTACTGATCTTGCATCTGAAACATGTGTACAGCCAATTTTATCTAATCTAGCATGTTTGTATTTGACATCTCAGTATTGTACCTTTCTCATATTGTGTCTATATGTTTGGTGGACCTAGTGTCTGAAATAAAGACTTATTAATACGCAACTACAATGTCGAAACAATTTTTCCACGAGCAACACCGACATGTGGGATGTGTCACTAACTCGTTTTATATCGTAGCTGAATGACTGGGCAAAATTCACACCCTGGAGTCTGGAACAAGTCTGGAAAAGATTTTTACTTTCTGAACCTGGATTTTCCACCTCTGGTCGGACATTAGAGCGTAATTCCATGTATACCTAATATTTTCTCAAGGAAACAGTGCAGGCAATAAGCTACCAAGAGACGCATAGAGTCGCTTCTCACCTGCCATAGTGAAGACGATAGTGATGAAAAGCAGTAGCGTTGTTAATGCCATGTTGCGAAAAGAAACAAAACGTAACAGCAGAGGATTAGTCTTCTTCGTCAGCCTCCGATCAAATGTTGCCTCACTGCTTCAGGCTGCTGGACTACCGAGGAACTAACAGGCTCGAATATTTATGCACTCATGTGCCTGGAAAGTATCCAGTGGCTTGATGGTAAACACAGAGCTTATGATGTTGTTACTGAGAGGCGAGTTTAGGATGAGTAGTAATGTTTAACGGGAGCTGTGTCGGAGCTCTAACAAAAGCAGATTCCCGCTATTGTACCATTTCATTATGAAGGGATGAACATTCCAGTCTTCTGAATTTGCTGAGCATGATCTGGGCGCACCGCCCAAATGACATTTCATGTCACATTTCAAAGTCACAATATTTACCGCGGAACACTTACGCGGATCGCCAAATACAGTCCAGCCCTTCAATGCGTTTAGAGCACAGCGCGACACATTTTTATATTACGTAAAACGCCATCTGCCTGCAGTACTAAGCTATTCGAAGTGAAGATAAGGGTTAACAGATGTTACAAGCCGCATATGATGTGGTGCTGGAAGACGGTTCTTTTCCAGTTGCGTCTCATTTTCGTCTCTGCTTTTTTCTCTCTTTTTTTGTTGCATTTCGAGCCCCTTTGATAGGTCTCAATCTCTCCATCTCTGAACAGTGCCTGTCCCTACACTCTCAGAAATAGGGGTACAGCTGGAGTCCATTTCTGTTCCCCAAGGTACATTCAGCCCTTATGTACAATTAGCCCTAAAGGGTACATAAGTGCTGAATATACGTTGGGGAACAGAAATGGACTCCTGCTGTACCCCTATTTCTGAGTGTACTCTACAGATAAAAAAAACTTGCGCACGACTTTTACTGAGATAATTAGTGCTAAAGTGAGAGCGCGCGGAACTTGTCACTTGGGACTGCAGATCCTAGAAGTTGTAGATATCGACTTGAGTTTTTTTTTTTTTTTTTTTCAGAGGAAAAAAAAACCTTTTGGTTTGAGAAGGTGCGAGACTGCAGAGTTGTGTTTGTGGAAGAAGGGGAAAAAAACACTTTGCAAATTATATTCCTGAATAGCTGCAGGTGAGCAAAACATGTTTTGCACCAAATTTACCGCAGCAACTGTGTGCTTTTGAATTCCTTAATTTGTGACTCGTGAATAAGGCTTTGTGCACCTCCAATAAGAATTTGAAAAAGTGGAAATGCTGAGTTGTGTTTGTGTGGTAGAAAAAATTCTGCAAGTTTGAAAGCTTTTCTTTGTGACTTCAGATTTACTGCTGCACTTGTACAACTATATTTGTACTACTACAAATTCCACTTCCACGGGTGCTCAGATCTTTTGCACCTCATTTCCCACAACTGTGGAAAAACGTGAGCGCATGTGTTCCTCAATTTGGGACTTGTAGAGAGGAATTTGTGCACCTGCGATAAGAATTTGAGAAGGTGTGTGGTGTTGTGTTTGTGGGGTGGGGAAAAAAGTATTAGAAGTAGGGAACTTTTTCTCTGTGACTTCAGATCCACTGATACAAATGTACCACTATTTGTTAATTCAGCTTTAACAGGTGCTCAGTTGTTTTGCACCAAATTTTTCTACATAAGATTCCGGCGATCGTACCATTTCATTATGAGGGGATGAACATTCCAGTCATCTGAATTTGCTGGACATGATTTAGGCGTACCGCATGTCTCACTTCAAAGTCTCAAGATTTACGCGGATCACTTGCGTGCATCTGCAAATACAATCCAGCCCTTCAATGCGCTTATAACACAGCGCGACCAATTGTTTATGTAGCCTAGAACGCCATCTGCCTGCAGTACTAAGCTATTTGAAATTAAGATAAGGATTAACAGATGTTACAAGTTTCATATGGTGCTAGACTAGCACAGCTGCCTCTCATTTTCGGACCGCTTTCAGCACCAGACCGATGAAGGAGGTTTATATAACGGCACAAGGCATGGTCCATGAGCGATAGGCACATAATTTTCTTCATCCGATTTTGCAGCTTTCGCCAACGTTTTTTATTTCTTTCTCCCCACGTCAGTAAATGACGACTGATGTTTCATGAGACGCTTGCCTTTAATGAGCTGTCACTCACTGGGTTGTAACTTGCAGTCATTAGAAAAGGGTGCCAATTGGTATGAACACTAAACTCTGTTTGCTTCAGTGGTGAGTTCCACCCCTACCCTTTTTACGCCTTTATTTCACCTGGGTATTTAACCTGTGCCAGATGGGATACAGTCACATTTTATTTTTGTCATAAGGTCATAAAAGAGGGGCTTTTCAGCGACTCAAATGCCCCTCCAGTGAGACCTCAGGGCAAAAATGAATAATAATGCATCAGTTTTATATATCGCTTTTCTGGGCACTCAAAGACGCTTCACAATGGATACATTATTCATTCACTCACACATTCACGCTCTGATGGTGGTAAACTACGTTTTTGTAGCCACAGCTGCCCTGGGGCAGACTGACAGAAGCGTGGCTGCCAGTGTATGCGCCTACAGCCCCTTTGACCACCACCAAGCATTCGCACACAGCCATACATCCAATGATTCATGTTTTCTTGTGGGTGGGGGAAACCGGAGTACCCAGAGGAAACCCATGCAAACTCAGGGAGAACATGCAAACTCCACAGAAAGGCCAGATTCAAACCCACGGCCTCTTTGCTGTGAGGCAGTAGTGCTAACCACTGTGCCACCATGCCGCCCGAAAAAAAAATAATGCACCTAAGGGGACACCTAGGTTGAGCTAGCATATAATCCTGCCTTTTTTCATCCGACAGAGTGCCCACTTGGGACTAGAATAGCGATATTCGCTGTTTATAAACAGAGATGTCATGGTGTGCATGCACACCAACGGTTGGCAGAAAGCGTGTTCATGATCATAACACAAAGAAACATAGAAAGTAACCTCTTCGGTTCTTTGCTAAGAATCCTTACAAACGTGATTCCTGAACCCTCAGCGGGCCTATCCTGGGGCCTATTGCACAAAGGCGGGATGAGGGATTAGCCCAGGATCGGCATGCGATTGGCCTGATCTCAAACCCCATTTTGGTTGCACAGAGCGTGTGAGCTAAGCCATGGAAACATGGCCATACGGAAACAAAGTCTGTGGAGCAAGCCAGCTCCAGAGCAAGCTTACGAACTAGTGAAGCTCCTGCCTGCAGACAATTTCACCTCACCTCATTCAGCAGTCACCCAAATTGAAAATCAATGTCCTTAACAGTCATCCTGAGTTGTCCACTACACATTGCTATCTCAATTATAATAGGCCCAGAGTAATTATTTTAGAAACTTGTGACCATTGATGTCAGTAAAATAGCCAATATTTGATTGTTATATTCAAGTATCCATGTAACAGTGACCATCAGAGTGCAATCAGTCCCTCTTCCACTCACATTTTAACCATACTTAGAATCCGTCATTTGTCCTTGTTCCCCAAGTTGAGACTTCCATCAGAGTAGAAAATGAGCAGTGCTGCATGAAGTCGGTTATCACGTTTCAGCACGGTTTCTAAATCGTTGCGGTAGCCCCCTACCTACAACACTCCGTCTTCATTCAGATTCCGACGAGTAAGGTGGAGTCGTTGCCTTAGTGCTGGTCACGAGTGCAATGTCACTCGCTTCGCGATACTGGAATCAAACATTTTCAGGGGGCTCCTTGACGTAATTTTCTGACGGTAGCATTTTTCTTTTTAATATCAGTTTGCCTCCATCGGAGGTGAATAAAAGCAGAAAGTAAACTCAACTAATCTGAAAACGTCTTCTACATCGGACTATCGATTCAGTTTGTCTAAGATAAAAAAAGGGGCTTGTAGCAAAATTGTGAGGCATTTGTAGTACATAAATATACTTCTAAAACTTTGAGCTTACCTTAGGCAGTATACATAACATGCGCATTTCATACAGAACTTCATGTTTACAAACGTAAACCACATCAAAAACTCAATGAACCTTTGCTATATTCCTGTGCTGAAAGACAGGTCAGTGCACATTTTCTTGCATGATCTAATAAAAATCATACTCTCTTTGTTCTCAAGGTTTGAAATTTTGTTGATTTTTTGATGAGGCTTTTACATTTAGGATATTTTCTCAATTGCATGGGTGAAGACATATGATCTTGGTGTAGATTTACTGCTAAGCTGAATGGGGACTTGGTTTAAAAGGCATTCCTGTTGGTTATTAAGAGACATTTTAACATGATCCATTTTGGTTGAAATTGGATGTAGAATGCCTGGAAATGGCTCGATTTTTGCCTCAGAAATAGCTAAGATTCTGGATTTTTCGGGGGCTTTGTACCCTGAGCCCCCACAGGGGCGCTGCCCCTTGATCCCGCCAGGGGGCCTATGCAGTCTCCTGGACCCCCACCAGGAACACCCCCTACAATTTATTTGATCCCACCCTGAACACAAATACTGACTGACAATTTCTGGCATCGCAATTTTGGATCTTTGATTGAGTACATACATATAAAGATGTAGATTAACTAGTAAACTTATTGTAAGATGGGCCTTTTTGCCAACCGCGTGACAACTTGTGACATCATCGTCAGTATATCTGTAGGAAAATCAAGCATGTGGTAACTTAAAATTAGCGTATATTTCCTACTTTAAAGATAAAAATAAGAAAGTTGAATCTCATACAATTAAAAGACTTGTTCAGACATACACTTTTTGCAATGTATATATTCCATCTGGCAGTGTCTTGTGACATAGTATCAATTGGGAACCAATCTAGGCTACGCAAATAAGCCAAACAAGTCAGCCGATTGGTGGTTTAGTTTTAGCAATAAAACTCTCAAATCCAAAAACCATTAGAGAGAAACTGTTGCAAATATAAAAACCCTGATCCACAGATTAAAAAAAAAAAGTTTTATCAAACTTTGCAGAGCAAACTTGAATTTTTAAAATTTTTTCATGAACACATTTCCAGTTTAAGCAGAAGCTTTGTAGCATCGTCTTAATTATTTGCACTGCATCATTGAGATCACCTGCATTGTTATTGTTTTTATGGCTTGGTTGTCCTGTCAGAGACCGTTATGTCAGAAATGAGTTGTATATGATCTGTAACGTCAAGTTTATGACTGTTCTCAAGGATATTCATGGTGAAGCCAAAGACAATCCACAGGAGAGGACAGAGATTACATCTCTCAATTTTAGACTGCAAAATCAGCTACTACTGCATTTCCATATGCCATTTCTATCAATAACAAGACATCAATTACAAGTATTGTACGTGGACACAAACTTTTAATATAATCATTTAAGAAGTACAAAACTAGTCAAAATTTCAAGCAGTCAGAGACTGAAAAAATAAAATACTGTTTTACTAAAAATTGTGTAAATCTTAGTTTAACCAAAGGGCCACATTTTGCCTTGATAACTACCAAGAACATTAACTGAATTGTTTTCCACAAGGGCAGTCATCCGGTTCCGAAGGTTTGCACCAAACACTACTCTGGAGGTTCCCATAGATTCGCTGCACTTTTGGGTTGCATCAAGGTTCATTTTACATCCTTTTCTCGGAAAGTTGAAAAAATTAATTTAGCCATTTAGCCTCATAAAAGTTTTTATTAATTCCAAAATTTACGTCATAATCCAGATGAATAACAGATTCTTTTGGACTTGTTACTTTCGAAATCTTGCATTGTGCCATTTGAGGTTATTTACAAGCAGGGGAACGGTTTATATTTTATGACAATTTGGAATAAAAACACAAGCAGGGTGCCTTAAAATTTGACTGGTAGGGTATACTACCCACAAACAAATATGAAAAGAATCTGCATCAAGTCCTTTTCTGTTGCTTCTCAAACAGAAGACAAAGGAGAATTTCATTATTTCTGGAGAAATAAATATAAAAAAAATAGGTCTGTATATGAACATATGAAATTTTAACAGTGCTATTTTCCCTCGTGTGTGTGTTGTTGGCAATTAAATGCATCACTGATCCAAGCAGGCATCGTTCTGCAGCGTCTTCATTGCCAACCCCCACAGCGTCACACTGGAGAAAAACGATCCCTCACTGTTCCTGTAGGGGGCTCTGCTGGTCCGGTGCCCTGGGGGAAGGCTGCAGTGATTTTCAAGAGTGGACAAGGAGGGACGGATCATGGAGGGAGCTGGACCCTGGAGCGGCTCGTCCATCCCCGCAGGGGCGCCATCTTCAGTGTAGCTGAAGGAGTCGTGCGGGGGAAGGTGGGGGTGTTTGGGAATCTTAAGGGAATCTGGGTGGGGGCTTTTCTCCTGCGGGGGGGTCAGGTAGTGGGAATCATGGTGGTGCTCGACGGTCCTGAGCTCAGAGAAGGAGGCGGTGGAGGCGGGACTAAGATGCATGCTGAGAGGGGGCTTGCCCGGGGCAGGTGGGGGTGGGAGGGTGGAGTAGGGCTCAGAATCTGGGAGGGGCTTGCCGTGATTGGCAGGCTGGAGGAAGGGCAGTCCCTCATCGGGCTCCTCCCCCGTGAGGGCGTCGGCCTCGCTGCCGCAGTGCATCGTTCGATGGCGGCGCAGGACCGCAGAGCGGGTGAAACACTTGCCGCAGGCGTCGCAGCTGTATGGCTTCTCGCCCGTGTGCGTCCGCACGTGTCGCCGCAGGTCACCTGACCCCGCAAAACACTTGTCTGAGGGACAAAAACAGATGAGCAGAAACAAAATTTTTAATAATTAAAAAAAAAAAATAAAAAACACATTACAGACCTCTTTCATCAGCAATATCAACAATTTCTACTTTCACTCATTTAAACGGCAAGGAGTCTTTTATGCCACTGCGCAAGAATGTTAGCCCTCTCTACATTGCAAATTGTTCTAATTCAGCCATATTGGAGGGTTTCCATGCATGAACTGCCTGTTTCAGACCATGAAATGTCTGATGAGTCAACATCTCAAGTGGTTTTTGAAAAAAAAAAAACAAACAGCCTCCATGTTCTCCGCTCCAAAGGCGACCAGAGCCCCGTGCGATTTGCATACTTCTGAAGAGCGAAGGAACAGTTAGAAGAGGCATGGACCAATGGGAGGAGGAAAAAGCACTACTGGGAGGAGAAATGGTCGAATCGAACAGTGGGAATAATGCGCTTCCTCTTTTGGAATTACAAACTGCACTGGGCTTGGGACAACCCAAGCTGTTATTATTGCCAAAAAGCCAGTGTCTGTCATGATATAGTGGCGTGTCGGCGCACATCACATGAGTGACTTGCACATTTACAAGGGCACCGTTATGTCAGAACTCAGGCTACGCACAAACTTTGGGGAAACACATGCTGCAGTCTAGACATGGCTGATTCCAGGGACGTCCTTGCATTTTCCAGCAAGTCAACGGTAAATCACATTCCGCCCAGATTAACAAGAGCCATCTGGCAATGGAGGATCCTCCCGGCTGTAGGTTGTGTAACCTACAGGTTGTGTGGACAGACGGATGGACCGAAACCCCCAAAAGGCACAACTAGACCATAAGGAGAAGCTCCATACCAAATTTGGTGTTTGTAAGTGGTATAGTTTTCGAGTTCTGGTCCGGAAATGATTTCATTACAGACGGACAGACGTACGGACACACTGATCGCTATATCCCCCCGCATTATATGCCAGGGGGATAAAAATGCACGGATGCATTAGAGTGAGGGTGCAGGACTGGCCTGCCCGCAGTTCTGAACTGTCTCCAACTGAGCATGACTGGTGCATTATGAAGCGAAATACACAACAATAAAGGCCCCGTGCAATGCCGTCGCTGAGGGCCTGCATAATGAAGGAATGGGGGGGAAATTCTGCCAGCTGGACATGACTAACTGGCGTCTCCAGTGTCCAAACACTTAATGAGCGCGATTAAGACATGGTGATATTACATAGAGGTAAACAGACAACTGTGCCAACTTTTAAGGATTCTGCTGCAGTCAATCACATGTATAATTTCAATAAGCAATTCAATCTGTGAACGTAATGTGCTGTTTTCGGTACAGTAAAGGGTGAATGGTTATCTCCTGTCTAATCTTTTTTTCCTTTTACTTTTTCATCTTATTTGCATTTTTTACGAAGTTTCAGCATATAACAGCTTCACGGTCTCACGAACTCACCGCATGTCGGACAGCTGTACGGTCTCTCTCCTGTGTGTCGTACCCTGTGTTTTAACAGCTTCCGTTGCATATTGAAAGATTTGCCGCACTGATCGCAGGAAAACACTTTGTCGGTCGTGTGCGTCTTCTTATGCTCCTTGAGGTTACTGAAGTTGCTGAACCCTGAACAGAAGTGGCACAGTGACAGACGGAAAGTTACTTTACGCAAGTAAAAAACGACTGGTATGCAAGATATTAACAACCTTTCAAATAAGTGTAATTCTGGTGGTTCCATTTTATCAGTGCCCCGCAGGTTTGCGCAAGTGTATGTGTTGGTATGAAGGTGTGAGCATAAGCCCGTGAGCAGTACCTTGTGTGTGTGTGTGTGTGTGTGTGTGCGCTGCACGTTTACCTCTCCCACAGATGTCACACAGGTGCGGACGCTCTCCAGTGTGGATCAGAATGTGCCGCTGAACATCTCCAGAGGCTGAAAAGCTGAGTGACATGAACAGGACGATGAGCGACAGGTAAATTCGCCCGCACAACACTCCTGCTTGTGACAGACACCACCAGCGCGCCACAGGCTCACACACAGCGCCCCCGACTGGTACAAAACTCTTCTATGATATTTATCGTCGGACAGAATTTTAAATGGAATTGCTCCGAGACATTACAGAGATAGATTTTTAAAACAGCACATTAAGGCGGCGCTCCCTTATTCAACATTTTATCAAGACAGTCCACTCAAGTGGGACTCAGGTGCAACTAAAAAATGTCCTTTGGTGGAAAATCCAGGAGTCAGAGAGTAAAAGTCCTGCCATATATTACTTCCACCCATGAATTCAGTCAGCTGATATCACTATTTGAACTTCCTGGCAGATTCAGGTGGCATCTACAAAACACTGGAGAGGATTTTTGCCTCCAGAAACTGGATTGTCCACCTCTGAACATTGCCACCAAAAAGGGAAGCTCAAATCCAAAAAAGATTTTAAAAAATTAATTGAACAGCCCCACAAGTTACCTTTTACCACAGATTTCACAAATGTACGGCTTCTCTCCTGAATGTCGACGTAAATGAGTCTGCAAATTACCCGCCTGTGAAAGAAGGTAAAAAAATGCACAAACATCCATCAGCCGCTCACTTGGCGGTATTCAACAAAATGTATCCACTGGTTATTAAAATCACACAGTAAGCGGTTCAGGCCACTGACCTGCGAGAAATTCTTTCCACAGATGTTACACTGGAAGGGTTTTTCACCTGTATGAAAACCACAGTGAAAACTGCTCAGAGACCCCCCATCAGAAACCCACTGAGTAACACTGCCAGGCAGCGGAGGGCGAGTTGGGGTGTAATATTGATGCACTACTGAACTTACAAATTCAACACTGCAAAGATAATAGGATAGAGGACAGTAAAACACTAATATGCGCGAGAGCCAAGCGCTCGGATGACGAATGACGCAGCAGTTGGCAGAACACTGTAAATAAGCACAAATTCAATTTTTGAGGTCATCAGGGCTTGGCTTTATGGTGTAACTGCACGGAGGAGCATGTGTCCATCACCATTTGAAAAGATAAAGATTCTGAAACCACATACAGAAGGTCACCGTGATCTGAGTTTACAGCTTCAATTAACCATACAGAGATGTGTGAGCGCCTGATTGCATGATAAGTAACAGCACATTGACGCCTGAGGAAACAGAATCAGAGATATCACTGATACCCCCAAACACTGGTCAAAGCTGCACCAACAGAGCAAAGCCGGGATCACATTTACTCTTCCGCGAAGGCACTGCCAGAACCTGGTCAGATATGGCCATTGAGAAAGGTTATCAAACTTTCCATGATTGTATACTTATTACATAAGAATAACTTTGGATAATACATCAAAAGAAGCCTGAGAATCTGCTCCTTCTGTTGGTGCCCAAATATGGAAACGATTATTGTTGGAATAGTTGAGCTCCTCAAAGCACATGACATAATTTTATAGAAAAACCCTTCCTTTGTGTACGTTATTGCATCCTCTTTCGTTTTTGTTCATAATCACTCAGAAAATATCGATCAAAATGATTGCAAGTGGCACGAAATGGTATGCGTGATGGATTCAGAGGAAGAGATGGACCATAATAATAGTCCAGCAAAGGTTTTCCCGAGGAAATTTTTTAGACTGGAAATCAGAAGATTAATAGCCAATGAAATCAAAAAATAAAATGCTTTAACAAATTTTTTGCACAGCAGTGTTTTTCCGAAGACATTTTATCCTCATGTAAGCCAGCTGGGAAGGAGTTGACGACAGACTGATGACTAAGGTGAGCTACACTGCATGGAGGCAGGTGAGATGCAGGCCCACTCACCGGTGTGAGAGCGCTTGTGCAGCTCCAGGTTGCTGGGGTGTTTGAATATTTTGCCACAGATTTCGCAGCAGTGCTGCTTGTGCAGGACCGACTCCTCTGAGCCGCTGGCAGCGCTCGGCTCCGGGCCCTCGGTGGAGGGGGGCATAGGTGCTGGAGACGGGGGCTGCAATCCGGACACCAGCGAGGACTCCATTTCCTGTCCTGCGCTCGGGCTCTCCGGAGGCTTCTCCTCTGCCTCTTTGGTCAGCTCTACCGAGCCACCCTCGTTTGGCTGGGGCTCAGGCACCTGCCTGCGCTCCTCAAGCTCCTCCAAAGCCTTCTGGGACCGCAGGTAGTTATACTTCTTGAGGTAGACAGTCTTTTTGGGGCGCAAATGCCTGCTAACAGGGGAGCCCTTGCCTCCGGAGTTTACAGTCGCCGAAAGGGACGTGGTGTCTGTGGGTTGAGAAGGTGGAGGGGCACTGTTCGGTAAACACACGGGCACGTCCACAGGAGTGGAGACGTTCGGTGGAGGAGCTGTTGGTGCAGGGTGCTCCTCTGCGACCCCCATAGTGGGGTTCGGGGGAAGAACAAAGTTAGGGGAGGGGTTTAGGTTGGGGGTGTGGTTACCATTCAGGGCGGAGCTTTGTCTCAGGCACTGCTTGCTGTAAAAGTTTCGCAGCTTGTGACCTTGCACCAGCTGTTTCTCAGGTAGGGCCAGTGCCCCACCGGGACTTTCAAAGGAGAGGCTGGGTCGCGGCCCCGCTCTACGGGAGGGGTCAAGATCCAAAGAGATGCATGCGGACCGCTGAACATCCGATGAGGGAGGGCAGTGCAGGTCAATGTCAGAGGGCAAAGTGGCGCCCAGGAGGCAATCTGTGTCCGAGGGCATCACACCAGGCAGTGGGAAGGCTGAAGAGGAGGCGTGGACACAGCCGGAAACCTCAGATCGCGCCTTAAGGAAGTTATTGCACATGCTCAGCGCATTGGGCATTTGCAGGTATTGGGCAATGTCTAAAATCCCATGCACATTATCCTGATTCACATCCAGGTGAGATGTGTACATGTAATCCAACATCTGACCAATGCCTCCCACATCTTGGATAACCAAGTGGAAAACATCATTCTTCTGACTTGGTGAGCTCTGAAACAAGGACCTAAAATGCAGGAAAGACAAAATATACATTTCTTGATTGCACTGGCGATATATAAAGGGCCTCTTGTATCAAAAGTCAACTGCATTTCTCACTGTGTTTTCGATGCTTTCCATAAATACAGATAGTTGTGTCCGGCACGAATCCCACAGTTACCTGAAATAAGAGCTAAACGCCGCCAGCACGTTTTTGTGGGCTTTGAAACAAACGCCCTTGACGACGAGCATGCAGTCGCACAGGAGACCCTGGATGCGCTGTTCCTGCAGCTGCTGCAGCAGGTAGGCGCTATGGCTGGACAAACTGTCCATGTCCTTCCCTCCGTCCCTCCTCACCCGAGTATGAGGTGTGCTGACTTCATCACAGCTGGAGAACAAATAAGACGCAACATGAAAGCATGCACACAATGTGTTAAACCTTATAAAATATGAATTGGCAAAATATGTTTTGGCATGCTATGTTTCTCATTTGCCATGTCAAGGAAAATCAAATTTCAACCAACCACCTGACTCGTTGAAAAGTAAGTTGCAACCAGTAGACGCCCGCAAAACAATGAGCGCACGCTTTGCTGACAGGCAATCAACATCAACAATGATTTGAGCCAGGTAACTACTACGTTTGCAACACAGCTTCGATCTTCGTCATTTATCGAGTCAGCCCTTCCTGAAAGCAAGAAGTGACTGATCTTGCAAGGCATTTGTCCCAAAAGCTAACGGAAGTTATCGGGGTAGAGACTACAATGTTCAGGCTTGCAAGCGCTGAAAATTGAGCTGCGGAATCTATGCTCCAACTGACCGTCCAGAGAGAGACAAAGACGGCACTGTAACCTCGATAATACGAATAGATAACGTTGGGCTCATACGCGCACCATCGCAGGACTTGGTAGCTGGCTAACCAGATATAAACATCAAACCACTTTATTAACAAATTAGAGTTGGAGGAAGCGGTTAAACGTTTAATAATCCCACAAACTCAAGAGCATACTCAGTATTTATTCTATATAATGGCATTTTAAAAATACAATCTCGGAGATGCTCACAAATCATTCCAGCTTGCAACGTTACCATAATAAGTTTGAACTTCCTAAGCGGTTTTGTTTGCATGATCAGTCACCCAGCCCCCAGAACCGCTTACGTCACTTCCTTTTTTTAAAATTCCGGGTACGGGCTATTTTTCTGACCGACTCTTGCGTGTAATTCCTCATCTAAATTCAGTTTTCCCTTTCACCTTCTGTAAGCTAAACCTCTGGAAGCTAACTATGATAACAATGCTTTTGGAAAATGAGTAATCATCATGGGCACCTTCTGTAATCTTGACTGTCAATTCGGTGAAAATTAAACAAAGTTGCTCGAGTCGGAATCATATCAATCCAGGGTCGTGTTTAGCGGAATATAAACAAGGTTACACCCTCTCAGAATCAGGGCAGCAACGTGAGTGGCTGCTGTACTTTCTTGACTTTTACAGGATAGTGGAGATCGGTGGTCTCGGACATTTTCCCCGGTGAGTAGCGAGCTAATATTAATATCACGTCTTGAGTGGTTGTCTCTGGGTGTGCACTAACATTACCGAGCGCACGGGCTTTGCCCTACGAAGTTACCCGGTGTTGAGGAAATCAGAGGCATCACTTTGCCGTTTGACTCTGTAGAATGTGGCTGGCTGGCTGGCTTACGTGCGTTTAAACTACAAGATCACTATCAAATATTGTTGCTGTGTGTCCCAGCGCATCACCTTGGAAGGAAACGAAGACAGTGCGATTTAAAGGGGGATTAAACTGCTTTGATTTCTCAGCTGGTCGGACTCCGGGGCAGGATGGTGTTTTTCACGTGCAATGCGTGCGGCGAGTCCCTGAAGAAAGCCCAGGTGGAGAAACACGTGAATATCTGCAGGGGCTGTGAGGTCTTATCTTGCATCGATTGTGGAAAAGATTTCTGGTACGTTCAATTTCGGTAATTCCTTTCCCAGTTCTCGTCCATTATGACACTCGGCCATTACTTAATCGCGGCAGAAAAAACGGTACCAAACAGCATGAATGTCATGCTGCCAGTGAAAACTAATCGTGCAGGTTTTGCTGGTCAACCAGCTTGGCCACGCTGATTTGTTCCGGTCAGCCTGCATGATCATGCAGGTTTGTGCTTGTCAGTCAGCATGTTCATGTTGGTTCTTGCTGGTCTGCTGAGATAAACCAGCATATATGTGTCTATACCACAATATATGCTCTTCGACAGTAAGGCCAGCATTGATCAGCTGTGCTGTCTTTTTTTTCAGCGGAATTATCAGCCTGCAGCTGGTATTGTTTGCTGAAAGATCTGACCTGTCGTGGGTGATGCTTGTCAAGTCATGTTTGTTTGCTTGCTCACATAATGTTCTCTTTATAAGTATTTACACTTAGCTCTGCTTAATGTTGGTTGCACACATCTCTGAAAAATGGCTTTGATTTATATTTTGTGTCTTGTGTGAACAGGGGAAATGACTATAAAAATCACCTTAAGTGCATAAGTGAAAATGAGAAGTACGGTGGAAAGGGATATGAAGCAAAGTCTAACAAAGGTGATGTGAAGCAACAGCAGTGGATTCAGGTGAGAGGCTGGTGTTACTGCATATACAGGTGAGAGGCTGGTGTTACTGTTCATACAGGTGAGAGGCTGGTGTTACTGTACATACGGGTGAGAGGCTGGTGTTACTGTTCTTACAGGTGAGAGGCTGGTGTTACTGTACGTACGGGTGAGAGGCTGGTGTTACTGTACGTACGGGTGAGAGGCTGGTGTTACTGTTCGTACGGGTGAGAGGCTGGTGTTACTGTACGTACGGGTGAGAGGCTGGTGTTACTGTTCTTACAGGTGAGAGGCTGGTGTTAATGTACGTGCGGGTGAGAGGCTGGTGTTACTGTATGTACGGGTGAGAGGCTGGTGTTACTGTTCGTACGGGTGAGAGGCTGGTGTTACTGTACGTATGGGTGAGAGGCTGGTGTTACTGTATGTACGGGTGAGAGGCTGGTGTTACTGTACGTACGGGTGAGAGGCTGGTGTTACTGTACGTATGGGTGAGATGCTGGTGTTACTGTATGTACGGGTGAGAGGCTGGTGTTACTGTATGTACGGGTGAGAGGCTGGTGTTACTGTACCTACGGGTGAGAGGCTGGTGTTACTGTATGTACGGGTGAGAGGCTGGTGTTACTGTACGTACGGGTGAGAGGCTGGTGTTACTGTACGTATGGGTGAGATGCTGGTGTTACTGTATGTACGGGTGAGAGGCTGGTGTTACTGTATGTACGGGTGAGAGGCTGGTGTTACTGTACGTACGGGTGAGAGGCTGGTGTTACTGTACGGACGGGTGAGAGGCTGGTGTTACTGTACGTACGGGTGAGAGGCTGGTGTTACTGTACGTACGGGTGAGAGGCTGGTGTTACTGTACGTACGGGTGAGAGGCTGGTGTTACTGTTCGTACGGGTGAGAGGCTGGTGTTACTGTACGTACGGGTGAGAGGCTGGTGTTACTGTACGTACGGGTGAGAGGCTGGTGTTACTGTACATACGGGTGAGAGGCTGGTGTTACTGTTCAGTCAGGTGAGAGGCTGGTGTTACTGTACGTACGGGTGAGAGGCTGGTGTTACTGTATGTACGGGTGAGAGGCTGGTGTTACTGTTCGTACGGGTGAGAGGCTGGTGTTACTGTACGTATGGGTGAGAGGCTGGTGTTACTGTATGTACGGGTGAGAGGCTGGTGTTACTGTACGTACGGGTGAGAGGCTGGTGTTACTGTACGTATGGGTGAGATGCTGGTGTTACTGTATGTACGGGTGAGAGGCTGGTGTTACTGTATGTACGGGTGAGAGGCTGGTGTTACTGTACCTACGGGTGAGAGGCTGGTGTTACTGTACGTGCGGGTGAGAGGCTGGTGTTACTGTACGTACGGGTGAGAGGCTGGTGTTACTGTACGTATGGGTGAGATGCTGGTGTTACTGTATGTACGGGTGAGAGGCTGGTGTTACTGTATGTACGGGTGAGAGGCTGGTGTTACTGTACGTACGGGTGAGAGGCTGGTGTTACTGTACGGACGGGTGAGAGGCTGGTGTTACTGTACGTACGGGTGAGAGGCTGGTGTTACTGTACGTACGGGTGAGAGGCTGGTGTTACTGTACGTACGGGTGAGAGGCTGGTGTTACTGTTCGTACGGGTGAGAGGCTGGTGTTACTGTACGTACGGGTGAGAGGCTGGTGTTACTGTACGTACGGGTGAGAGGCTGGTGTTACTGTACATACGGGTGAGAGGCTGGTGTTACTGTTCAGTCAGGTGAGAGGCTGGTGTTACTGTACGTACGGGTGAGAGGCTGGTGTTACTGTATGTACGGGTGAGAGGCTGGTGTTACTGTACGTACGGGTGAGAGGCTGGTGTTACTGTATGTACGGGTGAGAGGCTGGTGTTACTGTACGTACGGGTGAGATGCTGGTGTTACTGTATGTACGGGTGAGAGGCTGGTGTTACTGTATGTACGGGTGAGAGGCTGGTGTTACTGTACGTGCGGGTGAGAGGCTGGTGTTACTGTATGTACGGGTGAGAGGCTGGTGTTACTGTATGTACGGGTGAGAGGCTGGTGTTACTGTACGTGCGGGTGAGAGGCTGGTGTTACTGTATGTACGGGTGAGAGGCTGGTGTTACTGTTCGTAGGGGTGAGAGGCTGGTGTTACTGTACGTATGGGTGAGAGGCTGGTGTTACTGTATGTACGGGTGAGAGGCTGGTGTTACTGTATGTACGGGTGAGAGGCTGGTGTTACTGTACGTGCGGGTGAGAGGCTGGTGTTACTGTATGTACGGGTGAGAGGCTGGTGTTACTGTTCGTACGGGTGAGAGGCTGGTGTTACTGTATGTACGGGTGAGAGGCTGGTGTTACTGTACGTACGGGTTAGAGGCTGGTGTTACTGTATGTACGGGTGAGAGGCTGGTGTTACTGTACGTACGGGTGAGAGGCTGGTGTTACTGTACGTATGGGTGAGATGCTGGTGTTACTGTATGTACGGGTGAGAGGCTGGTGTTACTGTATGTACGGGTGAGAGGCTGGTGTTACTGTACGTGCGGGTGAGAGGCTGGTGTTACTGTATGTACGGGTGAGAGGCTGGTGTTACTGTTCGTACGGGTGAGAGGCTGGTGTTACTGTACGTATGGGTGAGAGGCTGGTGTTACTGTATGTACGGGTGAGAGGCTGGTGTTACTGTATGTACGGGTGAGAGGCTGGTGTTACTGTACGTACGGGTGAGAGGCTGGTGTTACTGTACGTATGGGTGAGATGCTGGTGTTACTGTATGTACGGGTGAGAGGCTGGTGTTACTGTATGTACGGGTGAGAGGCTGGTGTTACTGTACGTACGGGTTAGAGGCTGGTGTTACTGTATGTACGGGTGAGAGGCTGGTGTTACTGTACGTACGGGTGAGAGGCTGGTGTTACTGTACGTATGGGTGAGATGCTGGTGTTACTGTATGTACGGGTGAGAGGCTGGTGTTACTGTATGTACGGGTGAGAGGCTGGTGTTACTGTACGTACGGGTGAGAGGCTGGTGTTACTGTACGTACGGGTGAGAGGCTGGTGTTACTGTACGGACGGGTGAGAGGCTGGTGTTACTGTACGTACGGGTGAGAGGCTGGTGTTACTGTACGTACGGGTGAGAGGCTGGTGTTACTGTTCGTACGGGTGAGAGGCTGGTGTTACTGTTCGTACGGGTGAGAGGCTGGTGTTACTGTACGTACGGGTGAGAGGCTGGTGTTACTGTACATACGGGTGAGAGGCTGGTGTTACTGTTCAGTCAGGTGAGAGGCTGGTGTTACTGTATGACGGGTGAGAGGCTAGTGTTACTGTATGTACGGGTGAGAGGCTGGTGTTACTGTACGTACGGGTGAGAGGCTGGTGTTATTGTACGTACGGGTGAGAGGCTGGTGTTACTGTACGTACGGGTGAGAGGCTGGTGTTACTGTACGTATGGGTGAGAGGCTGGTGTTACTGTATGTACAGGTGAGAGGCTGGTGTTACTGTACGTACGGGTGAGAGGCTGGTGTTACTGTTCGTTCGAGTGAGAGGCTGGTGTTACTGTACGTACGGGTGAGAGGCTGGTGTTACTGTACGTACGGGTGAGAGGCTGGTGTTACTGTACGTACGGCTGAGAGGCTGGTGTTTCTGTACGTACGGGTGAGAGGCCGATGTTACTGTACGTACGGGTGAGAGGCTGGTTTTACTGTACTTACGGGTGAGAGGCTGGTGTTACTGTACGTACGGGTGAGAGGCTGGTGTTACTGTACGTACGGGTGAGAGGCTGGTGTTTCTGTACGTACGGGTGAGAGGCCGGTGTTACTGTACGTACGGGTGAGAGGCTGGTGTTACTGTACGCACGGGTGAGAGGCTGGTGTTACTGTATGTACGGGTGAGAGGCTGGTGTTACTGTATGTACGGGTGAGAGGCTGGTGTTACTGTACGTACGGGTGAGAGGCTGGTGTTACTGTACGTATGGGTGAGATGCTGGTGTTACTGTATGTACGGGTGAGAGGCTGGTGTTACTGTATGTACGGGTGAGAGGCTGGTGTTACTGTATGTACGGGTGAGAGGCTGGTGTTACTGTACGTACGGGTGAGAGGCTGGTGTTACTGTACGTATGGGTGAGATGCTGGTGTTACTGTATGTACGGGTGAGAGGCTGGTGTTACTGTATGTACGGGTGAGAGGCTGGTGTTACTGTACGTACGGGTGAGAGGCTGGTGTTACTGTACGGACGGGTGAGAGGCTGGTGTTACTGTACGTACGGGTGAGAGGCTGGTGTTACTGTACGTACGGGTGAGAGGCTGGTGTTACTGTTCGTACGGGTGAGAGGCCGGTGTTACTGTTCGTACGGGTGAGAGGCTGGTGTTACTGTACGTACGGGTGAGAGGCTGGTGTTACTGTACATACGGGTGAGAGGCTGGTGTTACTGTTCAGTCAGGTGAGAGGCTGGTGTTACTGTACGTACGGGTGAGAGGCTGGTGTTACTGTATGTACGGGTGAGAGGCTGGTGTTACTGTACGTGCGGGTGAGAGGCTGGTGTTATTGTACGTATGGGTGAGAGGCTGGTGTTACTGTACGTACGGGTGAGAGGCTGGTGTTACTGTACGTATGGGTGAGAGGCTGGTGTTACTGTATGTACAGGTGAGAGGCTGGTGTTACTGTACGTACGGGTGAGAGGCTGGTGTTACTGTTCGTTCGAGTGAGAGGCTGGTGTTACTGTACGTACGGGTGAGAGGCTGGTGTTACTGTACGTACGGGTGAGAGGCTGGTGTTACTGTACGTACGGCTGAGAGGCTGGTGTTTCTGTACGTACGGGTGAGAGGCCGATGTTACTGTACGTACGGGTGAGAGGCTGGTTTTACTGTACTTACGGGTGAGAGGCTGGTGTTACTGTACGTACGGGTGAGAGGCTGGTTTTACTGTACTTACGGGTGAGAGGCTGGTGTTACTGTACGTACGGGTGAGAGGCTGGTGTTACTGTACGTACGGGTGAGAGGCTGGTGTTTCTGTACGTACGGGTGAGAGGCCGGTGTTACTGTACGTACGGGTGAGAGGCTGGTGTTACTGTACGTACGGGTGAGAGGCCGGTGTTACTGTACGTACGGGTGAGAGGCTGGTGTTACTGTATGTACGGGTGAGAGGCTGGTGTTACTGTATGTACAGAGGGATGACAAAAGGAAAAACCATCGTCAAATGTTTTTGTTGGCTACTGACTGTTGTTATGGTCCAAATTTGTTACGGCAAATCGGACAGCAAGGGATGACAGACAAAATTTTAAAACTCAAACAGATTTAATAGAATAAAGCATTGACCAAGATTGATAATATTAAAAAATGAGATAGTTACAGAGATTGGGTTGCTTTGTGCGATGTTCTGGGACAGGAAAATACTCCAACACAGGCAAAAATCCACAAAAAGCTTCACAGGTCTTGAAAAGAGCGACAGGTCTGGTCAAATGTATCCTTCTCCTTGCAATTTCTCCTACTACTTTACTCTCTCAATTTTCCTCTTTATATACTCTTTTGCAGGCCCCTCCCACCTTTTAGACTTTTTTTCAATTCTCTGGGACTTCCCCTCTCAGACATGCCCAGGACATGTCCAAAACCTAGCTCCAGACTGGCTTTACAAAAAATGGTCAATACTGCCATATAGTGGCTTTTTTTTCAACATTATACTGACCGCAGTGCCCCAGAGCAGGGGGGTACACTACGAAGCTGGCTTTGTGACTAAGCCTGAATTTAAGCTTGAGTAAAACCTGGAGCAGCCCCTTTTACTTCAGTCCATGTTTCAGATTTGGGGAGGTTACTGGTTTTACTAAGTGATGAAGTCAGGCTTAATCACAAAGCCAGATTGGTAGTACACAGCCCAGCTTTAATGGCCATTTGAGTGTACGAGTCCCTCAACACAACTTGCGGAGTGGATCACCAGGCTTACAAAGGATATTCGCTCATTCTGTGTTGTGAATGATTATGGTGGCGGACAGTGCTTGCTAATGTGTTTATTCAAAGTTGGCTGATACAGGAGTCGGCGAGATTCAGAATATTTTGCCCCAGTCTAGCATGTTGTGAGAGAATCGTTGTGTAGAACTGTGTGAAGGATACACTTGTCTCCCTCAAAGGGTTGCCAGGTTGTTGTTTTATGTGCATTTTTGTACGGTCGAGGTTGTATGAAATGAAATGAAAGTCACCGATGGATTATGTCACGTAAAAAAATCTTGTGTGGTTAGCTATGAAATCATAAAATTTTGCAACGAGTAGCTATATAAGGCATCACAAGCCAATTACCAATCAATTTATTATATTCTTGCGTCAAACTATTTTCGGTGCAGAATAACACTTAAAAATGGAAACTGAAAGATACTTAACCATTGTATTTCGTTAATTTTGCTTGAATGTCAGAGTAGAGTCCTCGCCTGTTACTCATACGATACTTGATTTCTTTCTCTTTTTTTTGGTATATTGTGTATTACTAGAGAATTCACGAAGCCATGAACAAACCAGGAATCAGCCCAAAGTTAAAGGATGTACTGAGTCAAGTCAGTTCTTATGACAACGTTCCCAGGAAAAAGGCAAAATTTCAGGTAAGTGCTCATTTTGGAGCCACAGACCTGATGAATTCCGGTGAGGTTGCCAGCTATGATATGGGTCGGTTTGAAATGTTGGTGAAATCAACAATTATAATAAATGGCAACAATGCTTTTATTTTTATGAAGAATTTGAGCCATCCGTTATTTATGAGTGTTGGGACTCCACCCTGCTGGGACATGGCGATGTGGCAAAGGGGAGTTGCTGGAACGCAAATGGTTAATATATCTGCCAAATTTATAGTTCATTTTTTTTCCCAAATGGGATCTGACCCCTGCAAAGCAAGTGGCTCATATCTACACACCCCCCACCTTCACATTTCGTGCTGCGTAGATTGATTGGCTTGTTTGTAGCAAACCAGAGATGGTTATATTGTGTGTGTGTTTGTGTGTGTGTTTGTGTGTGTGTTTGTGTGTGTTTGTGTGTGTGTTTGTGTGTGTGTTTGTGTGTGTGGTTGTGTGTGTGGTTGTGTGTGTGGTTGTGTGTGTGGTTGTGTGTGTGTTTGTGTGTGTGTTTGTGTGTGTGGTTGTGTGTGTGGTTGTGTGTGTGGTTGTGTGTGTGTTTGTGTGTGTGTTTGTGTGTGTGGTTGTGTGTGTGTGTGTGTGTGTTTGTGTGTGTGGTTGTGTGTGTGGTTGGTTGGCAGAACTGGATGAAGAACAGCCTGAGGATCTACAACACAGCCCTGCACGATCAGGTGTGGGACATCTTCTCTGAAGCCACCAGTAATGTGAGTTTGGCAGAGTCCCTCCGATCATGAGCACCTCCCTACAGCTGCTTAGTGTGAACATTGCACTTAAGGTGGAAAATCTAGGCTCCGAATGTAATTGGGCTTGCCAATATTTTGCTTTCAATGCCTGAATGTGCTAATTGGCACATCTCATCAGGCAGGTGGTACAGCTAAATGGTGAAACCAGCTGCCTGAATTCTCGGATGAATGATGGGCATGGCCGGGCATTTTGATGGTCCAGGTCTTCTGCACACTTTGATTTATCTCTACTCCCAGTCATTCCAACCAGTCTACAGCTAATATCCTGATGACACGTGTAGCACCGCTCACCACATTCAGAAGTTTGCAAAAATCATTAGAATTTTTAGCTGGTCCTAGAAAGATGGGCTGAGTGCTGAGGTGGTCATTGATTGGTCAGTTTTTCTATGGGTTGCTAAGCAGTATGTTGGGCATCTTGCTGCTCAAGGTTTGTAATGTAACCTCAGCCACGCCCCTCTTTAGAGATTGACGGGTGTCGGCCTGCTCAAGACCCTTTGATCTTTTTATTTTAATTGAACAGTAATGCAGTGATGAGAACTTGACAACCCCAGTTGGTCATGTGACTGATGTAAATCCCTGTGCATAGGCGTCCGCGGCACCAAAGCAGAGCGAGGCCTCAAATCACTTAGAGAGCACGGTGGAGCCGCCCAGCAGCGTGCAGGCAGTGGAAATCAGCAGCCAGGAGACCCAGACCAAAGAGAAGAAGAAGAACAAGCGCGAGAGGAAAGAAGAACGACAGAAGAAGAAGAGCAAAAAGAAGAGAGAGGAAGAAAACGGGGTCACAGCGCAGCCGCAGGAGGGGGAGGCCACAGACACCAGCGGGAAACAAAAGAAGAAGAGGAGGAGGAAGGGCGACCGGGAGGAATCACCCCTGAGAAACGGCGAGGGAGAGATCAAGAACGGACACGCTCAGGAGGGCGACCACACTGTGCCACAAAAGAAGAAGAAGAGGAAGCGGAATGAGGTGGATGGAAGCGGGGAAGGACAGGCTGAGAACGGACTCGCTGCGGAGGGGGAAGACCGCACTGATCCGCCAAGGAAGAAGAAAAAGAGGAGGCGGAATGAGGTGGAAGGGAACGTAGCGGGACAGGCTGAGAACGGACTCGCCGCGGAGGGAGAGAGCACTGCCAAAAAAATAAAGAAGAGCAGAAAAGGCCCCACAGAAGGTAGAGACCGTCGGCACATTTTTCCTTCCTTCAAGATCTGTGTGATTGTGTTGTGTGGACTTCCATGTATACCCAGGAGCATAAAAAACACAACACCTGGAAATGTGTCAGAATCTTTAAATATGTATTTGCTTTTGCAGCAATTAATACATCCACTGTTTTGTGTTGAGCTGATTGAAATCCACTGAATGACAGTGAGCAATATTTAGTGATGCATAAAGAAAAAAGCTCAAGAGTATCAACACTCACTGGGTGTTGTGTTTTTAATTGGCACGAGTACCTGTGATGATTTTTCTTGCCAGTTTCCCTGGGAGTTCGGACATTGAGTTGACTTGATATCTGTGCTGCGTTAAGAACTCAGTTCAGCTGTTTGTAATTTGTAATTTCTGATTCGGGTGGACTCTGGAATTTACTTGGCGCAAATATCCCGCTAGGTCTGTTGTTGTGAAATACCTGCCCCCAGGTTATATTGAGATTAAATGAATTCAGACAGCTGCTGCTCTCTTGTCCATTAATAGAGGAGTTGCGATTACTGTCGCCTCTTTCTTATTTGGTGACGTGTGTGGTTTACTCTGTGTCCTCAGACGACGCCGAGGCAGTTGAAGCAGAGGGGAATACTGGCGATGAAGATGATTCCGCTCCAAAAGGTATCCCCTGTGTTTTTCAATTCTGTGCTGTGTGCAGTAGGAATGTCCTTTCATACACACGGGTCAGTCACTCTCGTCTTGGGCCTCAGATGGTATACTTTGCTTGGTGCTTTTACAGAGACTGGTTTAATGATCACCTGCATCAGTAGACTCTACACCTTTTGGCCACTGGAGGGCAATGCAGGCGTGTAGCTGAAGCCTCACAAACGATTGTTCTGCAGACAACATCTATAACTTATGAGAAGGCTCTGGATATTGTGTAAAACAGTCAGAAATGGATCCAGATTGTTGCTGTCTGATAGAACGTTGTGGTCATCTCGCTATCATCAAGCAGTCGTTCTTTACTTCAGTCTTGAGGACCCCATTTCTTTATTCTGGTTTTTATTCCTACCATAAGTGCAATCCTGGAATTTTAGCACGGGTTTGATTTTTATTAGGTTACTGGCCCTATGGGCCGATAAGCTAATAAAAATCAGTTTGTCATTTTCACGGAAGAATATTTCATTGGCTTAATTGACTGTTTCCCCCTGACAGGTAAATTCAACTGGAAGGGAACGATAAAGGCAGTTTTGAAAGATGCTTCTGAGGAGGGTTTGCCAATTAAGAAACTGAGGAAGAAGGTGAGTGTATCGATTATTACTCTGCTGAGATGAGGTCACATTCACTTTTCATTTGAATGTAAATAACTCGCACAAACCCGACCCACTGTTCCGTGAGTTTGGGAGCCATTGCATTCCGAGACTGAGAGCCCAGCCAGGGGGCTCTTATGGCTGTTATATGCTTATAAAATGCCTGTCTGTCGGCAGTGTTTTATAATCGAAGTGATGTCTAAAAGAAGCGTCCTGTGGCGCTGTATTGTTCTTGCCAAATATTTGTAACGTCACAGGCGCTGGTTTTGGTTGTCTTGTATTTTCATCGGCTGGATGGACTTGGAGGTTTATTGTTGTCAAGGAGTAAAAAAAATGGTGGTCTCACTGATAATTATTTTTTTTTAAGTTGGCTATCAAGCAATAAATATATAATAAGAATAAATATTTATACTAAATAAATGGAACTAAAATCATTGAGTTTGAGTTAGATAAGGGGAAATCTCCTCACCTGTATGATTGGTCACGGAGAGACTTGAAGGCGCCCAGAGAACTATTACCATCTGAGAGAAACTGCAGCAGTGCTTCAGGTGGATGTTTAAAACAGCAGAGTGTCACGTTGGTTACCTTGGAGATGACAGCAAGTACCGCAGATGGCATCCGGCACATTGTTTTAGGCATAAACGCATCTGTGTTGTCTGACACTGCTCTTAAATGGCATGTCCGATAACTGCAAAGTGTCAAGTTGGTTACCATGGAGATGACGGCAAGATGACATCCGGCACATTGTTTTAGGCATAAACGCATCTGTGTTGTCTGACACTGCTCTTAACTGTCATGTCCTATTAGCCGACAACAGCCTTTAGTGTTTGCGCCTTCTGGCTGATCAGGAGTCTGTGCAAAATCACCTTTGCCTCAGAGGATATTTAATTTATTTCCTCCAAAATTGACTGGTTCGCTTGCAGTAACATCTGGCTTACTAATGAGTAACATACCTAACTTGCATAACTACCTTATGCTTTGGCTGAAAACAAGGAAATGCATCACCATATACTTGAAAACATTTGTGATTATTTTGGCAGGTTTTGGCAGAGTACCATAACTTCAGCGGTGGCCTGAATCACAAATCAGAAGAGGAGCTGCTCGCACTATTCAGCAAGAAAGTCAATAACAACCCCAAATTTCGAGTTCTGAAGGAGAAGGTCCGACTCATAAAGTAATCCTCATTCCACTGCTCAGGGACTGGCTGTTTAGTCTTTATGGTAAAATGCTCCTTTTTTGAGGATGTTTGTGATTTCCAAAAAAATGGCGACATTTTTTAAATAAACATTTTTATCATTCAATTTTGTCTCTGTTTTACATGACTTGGTGAAGATGGATGAAGGTCTGTGCTGAAATGGTGTAATATCGTAACTATTCCCGGCAGCGCAGGGTTCAGTATTTCCATCCATCCATCCAATCTTTACACCGCTTCTTCCTCGCTGGTGTCGCAGGGGGGCGGGAGCCCGTACCAGCTGATTGCGGGCAAAAGGCAGGGATCCATCCGGTACTGCTCACCAATGCATCGCAGGGCGCACACACCATTCACACACCATTCTCTCTCACACTCATTCCTACTGGCAATTTAGCATCTCCGATTAGCCTGATGCGCATGTCTTTGGTCTGTGGGGGAAACCGGAGTACTAGAGGAAACCCACGCCAACACTAGGAGAACATGCTACTCCACACAGAAAGGCACCAGGCCAGATTTGAACCCGAGACCTCCGTGTTCACCTTTATTTCAATTTTGTCATGGATGCCGTCCTAAGCTTTTGGGAATGTTGGTGTTTTTGCATGATGCATAATTGATTCCTTAATGTGGTTCATTGTATTGTGTAATCAGACCTTCTGTCTTGATAATTATTATACCCCCCGCAACGAAGTTTAGGGGGGTATACTGGATTTGCTTTGTCCGTTTGTGTGTGCGTGCGTGCGTGTGTCTGTGTGTGTGTGCGTGGGTCTGTGCGTCCGGACCTAGATCTCATAACCTACTCATCCGATTTTGAAAATTTTTTTTCTTGCTGGAAGGTCTATTGACTGTGGTACTGCCCAACTACTTGTTGTTGCGGGGGGTATCCTGTAAGCCATGCTTACTGACTAAATCTAGTTTTGCCTGGCCTAAGCCAGTTGGTGCTTTTAAGGTAAGGCTGCAGATGTGGACAAAATCAAACATCAATATGTTGTTGACTGAAAACTGTCACGTCAATACTGTGTCGATATTGCTGGACTACCGATTGGCGCTTTCACTAAATAATTACGCGATGATATTTTTGATGAACAGTCCTTAATTATGTGGATATGATGACATAGCAGGTTCAGGTAGCAGATAGAACACTCTAATAAGTGCAGAAAACTGCATCCTTTTGCAATAATGCGGTCTTTAACACCAGAAAAGAGAACACTTATGTCATGTCCCAATATGATAAAACAAAATCCGAGATGATGTCTTCAATCACAATATAAATATAAAATCAATCTATTGACCAGCCCTTTTTTAAGGTGAAAAAACTGCTGATTCAGCCAGCATTGATGGACTGCTGCTCCATTACGAAAATCTTGGGTAAAAATATGGGTCTCTTCATGCCTCTTAGAGGGCCTCTTATCCATGGATGCTGACCAACTGAGGGTTTTTCCATTTGAGAGAATTGCTACAGTTACCCATTTGGCAAACAGAGGGCAAGGAATTTGGGTTAAAAGCATAATGTTTCTGCTGAGGTGAAGTTCTAAGAAGGAGTGTTTCACAAGGTCACTTTTCGGCCTCTGTGTCACATCGACGTGGCTTGGGTTCCCTGGTGAGTTGGCAGGGTGTTTTTACAGTGACTTGAAGCAAAGCCAGGCCTGTTGCTGGAATGCAGGTGTAACAAATCAATGATTGGATATTAAACCTTTGGATTTCGTTTCAACCTGGTTAGCACTGCGAGCTTGAGGCTGTCATTTCTGCCTAGCCCAGCCGAACGTGATGGCCGTCATCTGAACAGGGCTCTTGTCTTTTATCATGTAACATTGAATTAGCCACGCAATCGCTCATCAATCAAAATAAGTGACAATCGGTGAGTCAGATGTGGAATCATTGCAATCTCAGCTGTCGTTATTTTACTCCTGGTTCTTATGATTTTAATATGTCTCTGTCTTTGCGTAATGCAGCTATTGGTGAGCTCAAGGCTAAAGAATCTCGCCCTTTCTGTAATAATTTAATTACTGCTAAGCCCCATAGCTTGTGCCTGGAGTCCTAGGATGATTTTATCAAGCAGAAAGGCTTCAGGATTATTCATATGAATGTTCGTAGTCTCCCCTCAAAGCTAGACTTTATCAAGGTTTAGGCTCTTCAGACAAAGGCGAATATTTTTGTGTTTACTGAGTCTTGGCTGTCCAATAAGGTTAAAGATGATGTGATTTTCCTTGATGGATACAATGTCTTTAGGTCTGACAGGCTGAGACCTTCAAGGGGCAGCGGTGTGGCCATTTATGTGAAAGAATGTTTCACCGTTTCTGTTTTAAACTCTGTATCTGAACTTTGAAATATTTTCAATGAGCATTTTGTTAATGCAGGCCACCTCTTTGAAAATTTAGGGTTATTGCCGGCTGTTCTCACCTGTGTTAGCAGGCCTTTTGTACCTGTACCGAATGACTCCGGTCGTTTTTTCCTTGCTTCCTTTTTCTAAAGAGGAAGTGCTTGAAGAACTTTTTAGCATTGACACTGAGCAATCCACTGGGGCGGATAAATTGGACCCAAGCCTCTTATTGCTGGCTTCACCTTTGATTGCTATTATCCTGACACACATTTTTAACTTGACACTGTTGACTGGTTCGATTCCTGTCTCGTGGAAAACTGCTTTTGTTTTTTCCTTACATAAAGGTGGTTCTTCAGATGTTCTGAAGAACTTTCGACCAATTCCAAAGCTGCCGTGCTTGGCTAAGGTTTTGGAGAGACTCGTCAATAATCAGGTTAGAGCAGTTTTGTCAGACTATGCCATCTTGAATGTGTTTCAGTCAGGTTTCAGACCAGGTCATAGTACTGTATTAGCTGCAGCCAGGGCATTAAATGATATTGTTTCTGCCTTGGACAATAAGCAAGACTGCGCTGCCCTTTTTATTGACCTATCAAAGGCGTTTGACACAGTTGACCATTTTAAACTTATAGAACGGTTAAGTGCAATTGGGTTTGATATTAAATCTCTGAGTTGGTTTCAAGATTATCTATCTGGTAGGTGTCAAGCTGTTGTGACCGATGGCTGGCAATCAACTTTATTTATCTTAGCTGGGGGGTTCCACAGGGTTCAATTTTGGGGCCCTTGCTGTTTGCACTTTTTATTAATGAGTTTGGTGCTAATTTTCTCAATAGTAAAATCCACCTTTATGCAGATGATACGGCCATCTACTCAGCTGCCCCTTCTGCTGATTTTGCTCTTAAAGATATGCAGTCGAATACGAATCTCCCAGAAGGATCTTTTAGACCTTAAATTAATCTTAAACTCTGAAAAAAACTAAATTCATGCTATTCTCTCTTAAACCAGCTGCTAGGTTCCATAATGGTAGCATCACGACAGTAAATGGAATCCAAATCGAAAGAGTTCCTTACTATAAATACCTTTGCATTTTGGTGGATGACATTCTTAATTTTAGGAAGCATACTGATGAGCTGGTCAAGAATTTGAAGCCAAAATTGGCTATGCTTTACAGGAATAAAGCTGCTTTCAGAGCAAGCTTTATTCCTCCTTGCTGAAGTCACTTGACGCAGTGTACCACGCTGCATTAAGGTTCATAACTGGAGATGGCTTCCGAACACATCACTGTAGTCTTTATTTTAACGCTGTTTGGTCTTCGCTGGCCATGAGAAGGGAGCAGCATTGTTACCTTTTTATATACAAGGCATTGTTGGGTAAACTGCCTGGATATCTGACCAGTTTGCTGAACGTGAGGAAGGGGGAATACGGTCTGCGCACTCTTGACTTTTTGGTTTTAGATGTCCCAAGGGCGCGTACTGAACTGGGTAAAACTGCTTTTATGTATTTTGCTCCACAGAAGTGGAATAGGATTCAGCAGTTTTTAAAGTTGGAAAGCCTTATTTTAATTGATTGTTTTAAATGTTTTTTATTGGCTGCCACAAAGCAGGAATGTACATGTATAATGTATTCATTGTTTTTATTTATTATACTTGGTGTTTTCTGTTTTTTGCTCCTGGGCTCTTTTGCAAAAGAGAGCTTGCTCTCAATCGGACTCCCAGTGTAAATAAATAACAATTTCACAATGTGGCTTCCCTTTACTAACGCTGTTGGAGCACTCATGAAACATTTCAGTCACATTGTGGGAATGTTTGTGATTGCTGTGTGACCCGTTTGTCGTTGTTCGTGTTTGAAACAAGATTGCGGTTTTAAACAGTCCCTATCAGGCTTTGTGACCTGATGGGTACTGCCATATGCCTGGCTGTCCCTCAGCTGGATTCAGACCCATCTGTTTGGAGACTTTGGAGTGGAATACCCTATTGATGGTGAACCTTTGATGTCGAATGCAAGAGAATGTCGTCTACATGAGCTTAAAGGAGGATGGTAAGGGAGGCCATGAAGAACCTAACATACCTCTCCCACAGCTTTAAACTTAAAGGAAAAGTTGCATGGCAAAAGCCAATCGTGAGTCCTTTTTTGACCGCCCACACCATAAATTTTTTTGGTCTATAAAAAGGGATCGCATACCAGGAGAAGTGGCTCATGCATGCCGTCACAATCGAAGTGGGTCATTTTTTTCCGCCAGTGACCTAGGGCCACTAGCTAAGATAAGTTGTATAATGAATCGTATAAAATACAGGGAAATTCTGGCTGCAAATCTGCTTGTTTCTTCTCTTAGGCTGACACTTTGATGTATTTTTCTGCATAGAAAATTCCAGAAGGAAATGGCTAAGTGAAAACATCATCCATGTTCTACGATGGCCAATGTAGCATGTACTTAAATCCCATTAAACACCCGTGATCTGAATGGGAGAGGACAGTCTATGAGAGCTAGCAGTGTCTGAGAAGTATTCAAGCGATGGAAGTTGAAAAGATGGAGATTAATTGTGTAATACTTTGTCAGCCTAAATGGCAGAAACGTGTATATAAGAAAAATGGAGTCTAGCCCACAAAACAGTGAATATCTCATCTTCCATAATGTGTGCGATGAAATGCACCTTAAAGTGCCACTGCTCTCTGTTTTTATGTGTATTTTCCATACTGTTCCAACGTTTTCCGTGTTGGGATTGAATTTTGGGATTTCTTTTGCGTGTGTGTGCGTGTGTGAGCATGTCGTGTCCATCACGCATGACAGTGAAGGGAACAGGAGAGACACAGGTCCTCAAGCTCAAAAGAAAACCAATAAAAGGACTGAAAAATTGGTCTCTTTTCCTCATTAATCTTAGTATTCACAGGTTTTGAGAGATATTTGGTTAATAGATTTACAGGGGGTGAGTGAGGCTTGGGGTGGCAGTACAGAGGGGTAAATCTGACTCTCATACAGCCCGGACTAATGCGCATTCCTCAGCACCCAGACTATAGTCCATTTGGCTGACAGCACAGAGGACTCATACAGGCTGGACACTGGTGTCAGGCCCTGGTCAAATTGCTGCCTCGTAAAATAAGGAGCCTGTATCTCCCACCCTCACGCACTCATACAAATGCACACACTCACAGAGGACGTTGGACAAAATGTCCGCCTCGTTATGAAGTTTCGTTAATCCTCTGAGTCATCCTGGCGCTTACCTGTAATTACATATCACATACCTCACTGCAGGTATTAGCTTGTTTCTCATGTTTAGAAGAATTAAACCGCTGTATTCTGGTCAGAATGAGGCTTTGAACCCCTGTTATTAATTTTAGCAGGACTTGAAAAGGTATTAAATGGAACTTTTACTCAGTTCTCTTCCCTCTTGTTTTTTCAGCCTGAAAAGTTACCTCAGAAGCTGAAAGATTATACTTCACTCAGTAAAATTCCCATTTGTAATAAAAAAAGTGTTGCCTGAGATTTCTCTAAGTTGTATTTAGGACCTCATTCAGTCAGAACAATAACTAAGTCTTCACGGAGGTTGAGTTTTTATTGATATTGTTGCCCTTGAACATATCCCTTAACCAATAGTTTGGCCTCCCTGTAAACATGTCTGTAATGCTGACCAGAACAAGTCAGGGCCACTGGTTGGACCTGTCCAACCAATTTTTGACAAATGAGGGCAGCATTTGTTTGTAGCCTGAATGCTCGCTGGTATCTGAGTGTGTTCTGAAGACATCAGGGAGCACTGGTTTGCACAGAGCAGGGAATAACAGGACAGGAGTGCAAGTTTCTTTTTAGGGAAGAATGAAGCTTGCAACCGCACCCTGTCCCTGATTTCTTGAATACCATCCCCCCCGGGGCCTTCAGAAGCAGGGTGTGTCTCTCATCTGCCTGCTTCAAGTGTTTTGTTTATCTCCTAAAACTGGCTCTTGTTACAGTATACAAGTATTGGGCCTTCATAATACTTCCAGCCTCAAGATCACAAATATACAGTATGATTACAGCTTTCTCAACTGAACTTTCTAGTGCTGACAATCAAATACTGTAACAGTCAATACTGGAAAGTGACAGTGATTTGGTTTTGGAACACTGACACTAATTTTTGGGGGAAAAAAAGCTAAAAGAATACATTTTTCAAAGGATTAAAAACTGGTTTTAAAATGGACAAGAAATACAGTTCCTTTGTGCAATTAGTTTCCTGTTCAGGGACACTGACTGTTCTGGAACCTCAGAAATCAGGCTTTCATGGTACTGCTCAGTTTTGATCAAACCTTCAGATCTCCAAACAATGCCACTGACGCAAGTCAGTATAGCCTGAGCAGCATCCATCTACAGAAGGCTGAGAAACACAATGGGATACCCTACTGCAGGCTGGGATTGCAGGGTGCAGCAGAAGTGAAGGAAAACCTATATTAACCTATAAGCTAACAAATGAAATCTTTGTTTTGCAATGAGAATATATACGAGGCAAACGCCAGTTTGCGAAATTGAAACATTTGCCTACCGTAATAACCCCCACCCCCACCCCCCACCGAATCTTTGCTTTATGTCTGTACCTAACGACTAATGCAATTCTTACTCAAAACTTTCTCTTCCAACCTTGCAAGTTCTTCAAGTGTCTGGAAGAAAAAAATCAGGGTAGGTTTTCTTTTTTTGGGGGGGCTTTACTCAATTTTCAAAGATAGCGGAATAGGTGAGTGGGGGTGGGGTCATTGGAACGGACAATGGAATGTGCTCAAACAATAAAGAGAAGGAATGAATTGGAGCAAAAGACAAATAAAAAACAGGCAGTAATCTTGTCTCCAGGGTCACTTACATAAGTACTGAGTTGCCACCCAATTCGGGTGACAAAATAGACACGTAACTCAAGGAGTCTATCAAAAATTTTTCAGGTCACTGGTGATTCAGTTTTCTGAAAGTTTTTTTTTTTTAATTTTCTGTCTGCTACAGCAAAAAAAAAAAAAACAGAAAAAATCAAGTCAGGCATGCAAATTGCCCTGTCTTCAAAATGCAGATTTAACAGACAACATTATCCACACAATCCTTACCACTATCCTTAATTTAAAAAAAAAAGCATTTTCTTTGTGGAGCCCACACGGAAAGAACCTATATAAACATATAGGTTTTAATAAAGGGCCACAAAGGTTTCGCATATATGCGACATACATAAAATTGGCTGTTTTCATATATACTGAGTACAAATGAAAACGCACCACTTGAAAAAAGTCAATATTTAAGTTCAAATGAACTTCAATATAATTCTTATACAACAACAACACTACAGTGACGTCACCCGACATGCTAGGTGCAAGAAATGCGAGAATTTCAAGTTAACTGTAACGCTAGGCAATTTTTTGCAAAAACGCAACATCTTGCACGCACACCACGGGAAAAATGAATTTCACTCTGAATTTATGCACACATTGCCTTTAAAAGCATGTGAATCCAAATAAAATTTCATTTCTTCACTGACACTTGTGAAACGTCAACACTATGCCGCGACTTACAGCCCCTGAACGGGAACGTGCCATAGGCATGCTTCAAATTGGCGCCAGCACCAGGGAAATTGCCAGACGACTACACTGCGCACACACAACGATCGCAAGACTACATCAAAGGTTTCTGCAAACGGGGAGCACTCAGGACTGTCCTCGACCGGGTTAACAACGTGTGACAATGGCACGTCAGGACCGTCAGATCGTACACTACCAGTGACAAGAACGGCTGCTCAAGTCCAAGGACGATGTGGATTCATTCACCCCAACACCGTACGGAACCGTCTGCGAGCTGCAGACCTGCGTGCACGACGTCCTTATTTTGGCCCCATATTGGCGGATCGTCACCGAAACCAGCGTCTACAGTGGGCAAACAGGCACCAGAATTAGCGACTACGACAATGGCACGGTGTCATCTTTTCTGACGAGTCACGATTTCACTTAAGGAACGCAGATGTCTGTATACGTGTTTGGCGGAGACGTGGTGAACGTTATAACGCCGATTGTGTTGTTCACACGGACCGTTGGGGTGGTGGCAGCATTATGGTGTGGGTTGGAATAAGCTACCGTCACAGAACCCCTCTCCATATTTGCAGAGGAAGGGTGAACGGCGTCTACTACCGGGACCAGGTGCTGCAGAACCATGTTGTGCCGTTCTTCAACCAACACCACGATGTCCACACGTTCCAACAGGACAACGCTAGGGCACACACTGCAAGGGTATCCATGCAGTACCTTGCACAGCAGAACATCCCCGTGCTTCAGTGGCCAGCTCTGTCACCCGACCTCTCCCCTATCGAGCACTTATGGAATGAAATTGGACGACGTCTCTCACGTCGACGCCAGATGGACAACATCCGAGAACTTGAGGTTGCCCTTGTTCAGGAGTGGAATGCTATCCCTCAGAACACTATCCAGAGACTGATCAACTCCATGCGACGACGATGCACCGCATGTGTCAATGCAAATGGCGGTCACACCCATTATTGACTTTCCTGTTTGACCCCTACACCAGTTAAACCACTCTCGCGAATTAACATTATCGTGAATGAAATTGAACGATGTTTACATGTCTTCTTAAATCATTCATTATCTCAAATGCATCATATGTATATACTTCACATATCAATCCGTGGAGCTATTCCAGATTTCGTGAGTGGTGCGTTTTCATTTGGACTCAGTATATTATAGATACATATATGTATCATATGTGTATGTACATATGATATATGAAAACGGCCAAATGAACCTTCCACCTGTTTTTTTATTTTATTTGGCATTACCAATCACACCCCGAATTTGAGAAACTACTTAGAAAACCACATACAAGTTCTGAGGTTTATTCGCATATGCAGCCCAAGGTTGACAATTCAGGAGAATGTACATTGCCCATGGCTACTGGCAATTGCCTTTTCTAAGTTTGCTCGCCAAAACTGCACAAACTCAGAATGAGGGCAGAAGAGAGACAACTATGTCTCTGCTCAGAATGTAATTTAAAAGCACCCATCTAGCCAACAAGATGCGCCTTGGGGAACTCTAATCTACATAGCCCTTCCCAGCAGGCCCTTCGCAATTTGCAATCCTGTAGCACATTGGCCAATTGCGCGCTACTTCTGAAAAGAGCTGCTGACCACTGCTGGTTGATACAAGTCAGGGATTAAAACCTATCCCCTGAATTCATAAAGCGTGATTTTCCCTTGATCACGGTTAACTTGACTAAACGGTGTATAAACAGGTGATGATCGAGCGTACAAATTTATAAAGAGAGATCAGATCAGCTACTGTTTATCCAACGTATGTGTTTAGTCACACATGTCAAAGTAACAATAGAAATTCCAATTGTCCCAAGGGGCTAGTTTATCTTGTGTACAGGCCACTAATTCTCTGTTAGCTTGCTCGTATGGCTGGACGTATGACTATGGATCTCTTGCGCATAATTGAAACAGCACAGGAAGGGAGGGCTGACCAAAGGCAAGGTGCTGAATTGAGGGTTTTCAATGACAGAAGAGTCATCTTTAGAAGAGTATAGCGACACGAAATTTGTCAAGTGATGCAGAATTTCCAAAGAATCATACCGTTATATTCTAGACCTAATCGAAGCAAATGTTGACCATCCCACAAGACGAAACCATGCCCTTCTTCCAGAGCCAACTGTCATGGTTCTGCCTCATGTATATTGTCTTTGTGCTTATGCTTTGCTTTCGCTTCATTTTTCAGCTTTCATTCCCGCAGTCTGTTGTTCGATTCTCTCTTTGCCCAAACTCCAGTGATGTAGTGTGACTGCCTTCAGCATGCCTGCATCTTGTTGTCCAATCACATTTCCTCTTTCGGTTTCGGCTGTGGTATTTAATTCATTACTTCCATGTGTGCTTGATTCTGGGTCTCGCTAAACTCTGAGTGAATGCATTCTCTGATAGGATAATTTCTAACCCGTACTAACCAGCACTCATTTGTGGGTGATTGCAAATATTTTGTCACATATTAACCTTTATTAACTCATTAGCGAATGCAAGTGTTTCTAGCTTTTGTATTCCTGCCTAAGCTTTCTCTGATTAACTGCGTTTAAAGCTGTGCTTTCCTTTGCTTCTCTCGTGGTGCTTTTTACTCGTCACGTTTAGATTACCTCAATCTAAATTGTCTAGCTTGATTGTCTTTGAGTCTTGTCTCGAGTCATTATTGTTAACCCAGTTCTCGTGTAATTGTTTAATAAATCCCATGTGTTCCCGTTTCCTTTTGAGATTGCATTCCGAGTCCCCGCCTCCTCTCGTGGCGCTTTCAATGGCAAAGTGAGAAGCGACATCAGATGGAACTTTGTTTTGGCTTTGCTCTGCATTATGAAATCTCCACTCCTGTGCCTTCCCAAATATTTCCTGTGTATGACTTCCGAGTCTTTTGTTTTGCTACGCCCACATCTTGTCTGCCCTGTGTCTAAGTCTCCCCGCGTGTTCGTCAGTTTAGTTAGGTTCAGTTTTTGTTTTTCTAGTTTAGCTACTCTTGGAGTATCTCTGTTTCCCCCTGCCTTGGGCAGTGTACCTTAGTTTCTCCCATTTGTTCAGTGCTTGTGCACAGTGTTGTTTCTGGCCTGTGTGCCTATTTACTCCTTAGTGTTTGGTGTTTCAATAAACACTTTGTATCCTGCATCTGGTGTCCCCCTGACCTTTTCTAACACCAACTATGTATTACCCTGCGCATTTATGCATGTGGTGCATTCCAAACGGTTGTTGGTGACACGTGTGGTGTACCACTGACTACCTGCTGTCAGTTCGTGTTAACGAGGCAATATGTGCTGATAAAACCACTTTATGCCATGCAGAGGGTCTCATGGCACCACTACACATGGGCTGAGCGGGGACTTGTACACGGATGGGTAAACCCCTGATTAAGTTCTACCTGAATTGCACTAGTCACAGGAGTTTATCCACAGGCGTACTTCTGTTTTAGCCACCCTACAGTAGTTTTACGTGACTAAAATAATCGGGTGATCATCACCCTTTATGAATTTGGGCATATGTTTATATAGGTTTTTTTTCTGTGTGGGAATTTAATCCTTGTTAATTCATCCCCATCAGAAAAAGTCTGGAACCTTTAGTTGCTATACAAGCATCACAGATAAAAGACAAGTTGTTCATTAAAACTAAACAGAACTGTAGACTTTGTCTTCAAATTCATTAACCACAGTGAAATGCTCAAATAGATGTGGGGATGAAAATGACTTTTGAAAGGCGTGTTTCCTTGAATGTATGTTCTTCTGTGTACTTTTATATTAATTTTGTTTTATTTTGCTACATCTAGCAAACAGGGAACAAACAGGCAGACAGGGAAGACGGACTGAACCAACTAGATCACAAGACAGGGAGACAAGTGCAATGGAACTGAGACATGGAATAAACTAAAAACCTGAGTATTACAATAACCAAAAAGAATAAATCAAAGACAAAATCATGAACATAAACATGACAACAAGGCAAAATCACAACAGCATTTGGTGGATGTAAGAGTGTAGTGTATTACCTTTTAGTGGATGTGTATGAGCTGTAATGATGTGAATCCAATTTTATCTAATGTGGTGAATCCGGCAGTGACTTAAACTTTAAAAAATGCTTAATTGATGAAATAAACATAATCAAACAATTCTCTTCCCTTCCACAATACACAACTCAATGCAGATATTGCCTTGAGAATAAAAATATGAGCTAGGCATCATGTATGACAGTTGCAAAAGTGAGGTATGAGCTAGACAATAGGTATAACAAACAGAACCTGCCACTGGGTATATGAGCTATGTAGGAGACATATACCTTGTATGTACATTTAGGGCCTATATGTGGAAATAAAGAAGCGATATCGGAGACCTATATGCCCTCTATAAGCACATATACAGTACAGGCCAAAAGTTTGGACACACCCTCTCATTCAAGGCATTTCCTTTATTTTCATGACTATTTACATTGTAGATTCTCACTGAAGGCATCAAAACTATGAACGAACACATGTGGAATTATGTATGTATCTAACAGTTGTCCAATAGGGCTGTTGGCTGTGTATCAAACTGACTTCTGCAAAGCACAACTGATGGCCCCAACCCCATTGATAAGGCAAGAAATTCCACTAATTAACCCTGACAAGGCACACCTGTGAAGTGAAAACCATTTCAGGTGACGACCTCTTGAAGCTCATCAAGAGAATGCCAAGAGTGTGCAAAGCAGTAATCAGAGCAAAGGGTCGCTAATTTGAAGAAACTAGAATATTAGACATGTTTTCAGTTACAGGTAGTTCACACTTTGTTGTTAATTACATAATTCCACATGTGTTCATTCATAGTTTTGATGGCTTCAGTGAGAATCTACAATGTAAATAGTCATGAAAATAAAGGAAACGCATTGAATGAGAAGGTGTGTCCAAATTTTTGGCCTGTACTGGATGTACCTGCATTTGGCCTATATGCCACATATATGCGCATATATGTTCATATAGATTGTTTCCATGTGGGAGGAGTTGCCAGAAAAATAAATTAATAAATAAATGAAATAAATAAATTTGGAATTGTGTCATGCTTCATCATAAAATCACTGAACCTATTCCTGGCCCACAATAGCTGATTTTGAAATCTTATGTTTAGACGTTAGAGAAGCCTAGTATAACAACATAAAAATGTACATTTAATATTTTTGGTTCTCTGGTGTGTGCAGAGTGCTTACAATTGTCAGTTGAGACTCTGTACCACCCAATACTGGATTACATTATTGAGCAATTGATATTTCCGACTTGAAATCGATGCGGGCCCGACAAACTTCTGAGTGGAGCTGCTGACGTCAAATACGTTCTTAGCACACCTAACCCGTCAGGAGAATCAGGCTACGCTTCAAATCATCAAAGTGGAGAAATCGAGACCAAAATAGGCTGAATGACCCCTTGAAGCGATCCTGCATTTAGGCTTGACACCAGGCTTTGTGAAGTTACGCAGCTGTGATTAGACCATTGCATAAATTCATTTTTTTGGCTTGTTGAATGGAAAATAGGATTCACAGGGTACATCAATGGTTCATTTCCACTGCAGTTAGCAAGGCTTTCAAAACACATTTTGCATTATATAGTTAGAGGCTCATTAGTAGGAAATCTTATGGAGCTGCAGTACTTAGCCATTAAGAGTAGGGCCACACTAGGTAATACTTGGCCCCTCTTATGTTCTAATGCCTCGCGGCACAGTTTTTCTCCTCTCATTTCTGCAGATCATTTTCTACTAAAAGTCCTGGTGTGCTTCTACTCGAAATCCTGATCCTCTTAAAAGTCAGTTCTTGAAATGTTCCTGGCTTGATGCCCCCTTGTTTTTTTTTCTTTTTAACTTCTTATTGTGTCAGCTGTTCACCAGATTTTTTCATCCTGTAGCTTTAAGAAGCACTAGCACTGAGCAATGTCTTTTTATACTTTCTCCCTCACTCTTCGCTTTTCCAATAATTCTAGCCGAAAATAGAATTAGTGTATTGTCTGGCTTTATGAAACATTTCTAGGCGCCTTAAGTTGTTCAACGTTGTAATGAAAGCTTCTGCTAGCTGTTTGCCCTCATTGTGCCGCAGGATCAATTTCTTTTTCATAATGATACTCAAAGCTGGAATTGGTAAACTTATATGAAGATTATTTCATTTAATGATCTCTTATAGGCTGTAAGACACTAATCCAAGGTATTGAGCAGTTTTCATGACATCTCTTTTGTTTACACCGATATAAAGTATCTTTTTGAGCATTATCCTGCCCAGTGCCGAAACGTGGTCAGCCTGGCCTCACATATTCCACCATGGGCTGGGGTGGGGTGGGGTGGGGGGTGCTCCTGAGACAGCTAACAATGAATTGGAGCCGTCATCCCAAAAATGATATGTTCATTCATTCAGCCATCCATTTTCTATACCCGCTTATTCCTCACTAGGGTGGCAGGGTGAGCTGGAGCCTATCCCAGCTGAGTACAGGCAAAGGCAGGGACTCACCCTGGACAGGTTGCCAATCCATCGCAGGGCGCACACACCATTCATGATATGTTCATTCATGGGGGAATTTTTTTACAGTCAAATTTCCTTGTGTTTTCAGTATTACGGGTAGAGAAAGTTCAATTTTTACATTTTCCCAGACTTTAAATTGTAGTGAAATTAGCTTTTGTAAGAATAGGTGACATCACACGCCACAAGCCACATCATGGCATTCGCCCAGCCACTATGTATCAGTGCATCGCGATGCATTAGCAAGTTTTTTTTTTGTTTTTTTGTTTTTAAATCCCATTTTATGTAGTTTTTGTTTGGAAAATACAAAAGGAATATCATATACACAAAAGCCGAAACCATAATTGTTGTGGCTACATTCATGTAATTGGTGTAGTACAACCCCAATTCTGAAATAGTTGGGATGAAGTGTAAATTGTGAATAAAATCAAAATGCAATGACTTTCAGATCACGAGCCAATACATAATTACAATAGAACATAGATAACATTTCAAATGTTGAAACTGAGACATTTTACATTTCTATCCAGAAAATTAGCTTATTTCAAATTTTCTCGCTGCAACAGGTCTCAAAAAAGTTAGGACACGGCAAAAAAGGACTGAAAAAACAATTAATATACAAGAGAATCCACTGAAAGAACATTTAGCAAGTAATTAAGTTAACTGGCATCAGGTGTGTAACATGATTGGCTTTTAAAGGGATGTGTTAGAGAGGCTGAGTCTCTCAGAAGTAAAGATGGCCAGAGGCTCTCCAACCTCTGAGGGCTTGCTTAAAAAAATTGTGGAATACTTTAAAAACAATGTTCCTCAATGTCAAATTGCAAAGGCTTTGATGGTCTCATCATCGACAGGGCATAACATCATCAAAAGATTCAGAGAAACTGGAAAAGACTCTGTGCATAAGGGACAAGGCTTTTACTGGATGCCCGTGATCGTTGGGCCCTCAGACGCCACTGCATCACTCATCGGCATGATTCTGTCATTGACATTACTAAACAGGCCCAGGATAACTTCAAGAATCCACTGTCAGTGAACACAGTCCACCTTGCCATCCACAGATGCCACCTCAAACTCTATCATGCAAAAAGGAAGCCATTGTTGAGCATGATCCAGAAGCGCCACCGTGTTCTATGGGCCAAGGCTCATTAAAAATGGACTGTAGCAAAGTGGCAAAGTGTCCTGTGGTCAGACGAGTCCAAATTTCACATTCTTGTTGAAAATCGTGGGCATCGTGTCTTCCAGGCTAAAGAGGAGAAAGACCACTTCTCCTCTTATCAGCGTTCAGTTCAAAAGCCAGCATCTCTGATGGTATGGGGATGCAATAGTGCATATGGTGTGGGACACTTGCATGTTTTAAAAAGCACCATGAATGCTGAAAGGAATAAAGGTTTTAGAGCAACATACTCTCCTCTCCAGACAACACTTATTCCAGGGAAGGCCTTGAGTATTTCAGCAAGATAATGCAAAACCACATAATGCAGATACTACGACAGCATGGCTTCATAGTAGAAAGGTCCGTGTGCTGAACTGTCGTGCCTGCACTCCTGATCTTTCACCGATTGAAAACATTAGGCGCATAATTAAATGAAAAGTCCGTCAAAGGAGGCCCAAAACTCTTTGGCAGCTGGAAGCCTGTATTAGACAAGAGTGGGATCAAATTCTAATGGCTAAACTCAAGAAACTTGTCTCCTAAATGCCCAGACGCCTCTACTGTGTGTTAAAAATAAGAGGGGATGCTACACCAATGTAAACAGGCCCTAGTCTCAACTTTTTTGAGACCAGTAGCAGCCATCAAATTTGAAATGAGCTCATTTTGTGGATAAAATTGTAAAATTTCTCAGTTTCAACATTTGCTGTTCTCTCGGTTCTATTGTGAAGAAAATACTGGCTGGTGTGATTTGAAAGTTATTGCATTTTGATTTTATTCACAATTTACACTATGTCCCAACTATTTTGGAATAGAGGTTACACAGGTGAGTTAGAGTACGGTAACGGTGACAGTTCACTGAACACCCCCGGTGCCGTCAAGGAAAGGTGTTCGATTGCAATCAGTCCTAAGTAATACATTGGCAAAAAGCTGGTGCTTTATAGACAGGTGCCCAAACCAGCGACGGTACATACCCAAATAACAAATATCGACCAGGGAAAGCACACAGGGTCAGTGACGAAGGAAATTTTGCAGTGCCTCGTATGTCACCAATTTCGTCATAATGAATAGATCTGAGTCTGTTCAAACCACAGATACATCTACGGTTCCAACTGTAACTAAACAAATTGCAACACTGTCGCACGTCACTTCTACGTCATTTTAACCATATACATCCCTGACTTTAACCCCTCCTTAAAAAGCCGGAAGTATTTTGCGCGTATGAACAATATGGCGGATATTTTGGTTGACGGTGAAGTGCAAACGCTTCGTAATCGTTTTAAAAGAGATGCCGAATTTCTGTTGCGAGGGGTTACAGAAGATGACAGCCTCGAGAAGAGTAAGTTAATGGGTAACGTGACGTTAACATTACTGTACACTTAAAGCGGCTTTAATGACAACCTTAATCTGTCATGAAAGTGTAACCAGCAGCCCAACACATGCCAGTCACTGGAGGTTTGCTAGCAAACGTTTAGATGGACACTTACAGCTGTAACTTAGCGAGCTAAATTGCAATAAATAAGTTATCTGGCTAACTGCTGATGTAAACAGGTGAGGTATGTTTGCTCGGTAGATCACCAGTGGTAATGAAATATCAGCGAAGGCGTTTGTGGCCAACAGTGCTCGCAGGAATAAGTAACTTAACGGTATTTGCTACTTTTGTTAATTACTAAGCATTTAATTGTATCATAGCGTGCCTTGGGGGCGATATAAGCTTGCTAACCCCTTGTATTTTTCGTTGAAGCCACTAAGTAGCTGGGCAGGTTACGCTCAGTTTTTTTTAACCTTTAGCTAACTAATTTAATGTTTGTCAGCTACTTGTTTGGTTGTTACACTTTTAATGCACGATAGAGAGTCACATTAACTTTCTACTTAAATCATAAGGTTATGGACCAAAATTAGGGTACAGTTGCGGGCGAGTTAGCGTGACGTATCAGAGACCCCACTAAATATGCGGACATCAGATACATGCAACTGTCACCAGTGTGCTAATTAACGATGGAATCATGGCTACTCTGCAACCAATTGCACTTTAGCTTACTGGCGAAATACTGCTTTGTATCTTTGGCGTGTTTATTTTATTTATTTTTTCCTAACCAAGTTGTGGTACCACTTCCGCGCTTCAGCCAATTAGATTGTACCCATCTGGAATCATAAAACAAACAGACTGTGTGTAAGTGGAATTTTTGCCTAACTTGTTTATTTTAAAAAAAAATCTTTTTTGAGTAGGCCTTACAGTAGCTTCTCCTAAATGAGCTAATAATTGGCCCAGGTATCAGGGAATGGCAATTGATTTTTTGTTTTCTACCTGAAATTAACTACAGGGTTAACTGTTATTTCAGTCGGCAGCAGAGTGTTCCCAATAAATGGAAGTAGCATGTTAAATTAAAAAAAAAGTAGCCAGTGAAGAGTTGTATGTGCAGCACACGGTCAGTCTGCCTCTAGGGAAGTGGTTCTTAAGTTCGGTCCTGGCGCCTCCCTGTGTATTCTGGTTTTTGTTCTAGCCACGACTGCAATTCTAGGATTTTAAAAAGCTGTTACTTTGTCTTAATTGGCAGCATTCCATGTTTGGAGTAGTTATTTACCATCTTAAGTCACATTTGGATGGACATATGCATTCTGCTATGAAGAATAAAAACCCTTGAACATATTGTGCTTAATTTTCAATATTGCTAGGATTTTCAGATGAAAACATTTTTAAACAAATCAAATTAGACTCTGAGAAAATCAATAAGCTCCTAATTAGGTTTCTGAACACAGGTGTTTTGAGTTTTTCCCAAATAAGCCGCCTGAACCAAATAAAATCAAAAGCGAAAACAACAGGTGTGACTCCACTGTTTGCCAAGTAAATTGTCGGGTTTTGCCACCATGTGTCAAGAGTTTCACCAATGAGGAACCTTTTGATTATTTATGTTGATTAAATGTTTGGTTAAATTGTTTCCCTCTGCCAATATACGCCAATGTGGATATTTGCATAAATGCGCCTAATTAAAACAAATCAACAGCTCCTCAAAATCTTAGAATTGCAGTTGTGGCTGGAACAAAAACCAGCATACACAGGGGGGCGCCAGGACCGGACTTAAGAACCACTGCTGTAGGGGGATCTGGGGGCCATTTTATGGCTCATAAGATTTTTGAACCCTTTGCCCAGCTAATGCATAAAAGACTCAAAGTATGTTCAATGACTGCTTTGGGGGAGCTACTTTTATAATAAACATTGATGTGACAAAGTAAAATCTGGGTACGAAATATTGGTATCTACGCTCAGAAGTTAATGTGGCTCCCAAGTAATTTTGAATCGCCGCCTGCCAAAAGGGTTTATTGGCATGAGTGAGTCTTGCTGTTGGCTGTAGGTTAGTCTTTTTTAGAAACAGAATTCCTGTTGTCTAGACACGTTACCTTACTGGTCTTTGCCTGCATTCAGCCATATGAAATGGGCAATGTTGTATCAGAAAGGATCTCTGTGGTGGTTTACAGTGCTCAATTGTCTTATCACAAGAGAAGATCTTGGACACCAGCCACTGGCTGTTGACTGGTCCAATTTGTATGTACCTCTGCTCGGCTGACTCAGCGGCAACGTGATAGAGGCACCTTACAAGCCCTTTGCTTGCCTGGATTGCACTACCCCTACTGTGGTTGTGAACTTGTGTAATAATTCACTCTGGTTGGAATAATTAATTCTCACTGAGACTTTGGGGACTTTTTGAAATATAATGCAAATTAGCAATCCAAACTATATTTTGGCCTGACATGCCGCATTGTATTTTTACAGAAAAATGTGCCAAAGTTCTCCACTTGCTTTAGAAAACAATCTTTTTCTGAATTATCAATACAATTAGATCTATTATAGCTTCAGTCCTTTTCTAGCCTAGCAACTGTTCACCATTTTGGATATTACATTGGCTGCATGTCAACTTAAAAACATCTGAGACGCTGCTCAATTACTGTGATTATTGTCTTTCAAATGGGGGGTTGGGGTGGGGGTATGGGTGGCGAGGGAGTCGGCTGGTGCTGTCAATTGAATTGACGATTCATTTCAGGGCAGGGAACTCATAGGCCTTGGTTGTCCTTAAAGTGCACTGAAGCTTAGCGGCAGAGATGGGCTATTTCCCCAGCCTGCATCATTATCATGTTGCTATATAAATAGCCTTTATATAGCCCTGCTCTAGATGTAGTCAGTCCTCCTCTTGGACTCTAATGGAGCTCTGTTGTCATTATCTTGCTATCAACTAGCTAGCCCGCGGTGGATGGACTTCCCCACTATAGCCGGGTTCCTCCTGAGATTTCTTCCCACTGGGGAGTTTTTTCTCACCACTGTTTGAGGATTTTTCTCCCTACTGGGAGTTTTTTGATCATTTGCTGTAGTGGGGAATAGGCTGGGCACTGCGCTTTCAGTGACTCATCTGACTGTACAGCGTCTTTGTGACAGTTTATCTGTGAAAAGCGCTATACAAATAAATTGAATTTGAATTTGAATCTTCTGCAAGCCCATTTAAATGCCTTTTCATTCTCAAGTGTCCGTGTGTGTGTCATCCCATGTCAAATCAATTGAGGCCTCCTGTCAGACGATCTTGGATTCGCATCATGCTTTGCTACTAATGTCAGTGAGCCCAACAGATTGAGTGGTTAATTTTTGGCTCGTGTCTTCTTTAGTTTCTGAGGTATTGTATTTTAGTTTATTGAAGTGGGTGCTCTGCGTGACCTTTTACAGCAGTGCCCTGAGAATGCAAGGGGAACGGGTGACCATGAAATTAATCTGTCTTTTGTAAACAATCTCCAAATATTCAAAGAATATGAAAAAATAGGGTAAATAAGGTAAACATGTAGAAAAAACATCTAGTAAGAGCGTGTACAAGTGTTCTGGAGAAAAAGGGAAAGAAGATTATTAGCTTAGCTCACACATAGACCCAAGTGTTTGTTGTTTCTTATTCTTTGAAATGAATACTCCCTTTCTGACCTTTTTGAGATTTTCGTGTTCCCTCCCCTCCAGGTCCAGAGGAAAAAGAAGCAAAGCCCCTCCCTCGAATTAATCGCCACTCAGTCTTCTGGATTGTGGCTGCTATAGGGCTCACGTACTACCTTGACTTCTTCACTGTAATAATGGCGGATAGGGACATAAAAAGGTAAGGGAATGGCGCCATCGAGGACTTCTTGTTTTGCTCCGTATGCAGGCAGAATTTGTATGGGAACATTTGTACTCTTGTTTAAGGGTGTATTCACACATGTGGCTCGCTTGCTTTGTTCCGATTCAGGGGCAAAAATGATACAATTGTTGCATTTGTGCTTTGGATCGTTTGTGTTCACACAGCAACAGTCTCTACTGGTCCAAAGTTGTAAACAAATGCCATGCGCGAACAAACTGTTCTCTCATTGGTCAGAAATCTTACCTGGAAAGGGAGGGGCATTTCTACCGGTGTGTGAACTACAGCCAAAGACAATTGAGGAAAAGAACTCCTCACCAAGGAGTAATTTATGGTATCAGTCACATGGGTGCCTCGCCCCTTTAGATAGACTTGCGGCGGGTCCTGAATGATTTGATTCCAATGGGGAGAAGTGAACGTGCGCACAGATTATCACCGATTATTTTGCCCCACCGTCACAAAATTAAGTATTGGACTTATTTTTTACAGGTCATTTACAAAACCCAAAACCAGTGAAGTTGGCACATTGTGTAAATTGTAAATAAAAACAGAATACAATGATTTGCAAATCCTTTTCAACCTATATTCAATTGAATACACTGCAAAGACAAGTTACTTAATGTTCAAACAGGTAAACTTTGTAATTTTTTGCAAATATTAGCTCATTTGGAATTTGATGCCTGCAACATGTTTCAAAAAAGCTGGCACAAGTGGCAAAAAAGACTGGGAGAGTTGAGGAATGCTCATCAAACACTTATTTGGAACATCCCACAGGTGAACGGGCTAATTGGGAACAGGTGGGTGCCATGATTGGGTATAAAAGCAGCTTCCCTGAAACGCTCAGTCCTTCACAAACAAGGATGGGGCGAGGGTCACCACTTAGTGAACAAATGCGTGAGCTGATAGTCGAACAGTTTAAAACAACATTCCTCAACAAGCTATTGCAAGAAATTTTATCATCTACGGTCCGTAATATTGTCAAAAGGTTCACAGAATCTGGAGAAATCACTGCACGTAAGCGGCAAAGCCGAAAACCAACATTGAATGCCCGTGACCTTCGATCCCTCATGCGGTACTGCATCAAAAACCGACATCAGTGTGTAAAGGACATCACCACATGGGCTCAGGAACACTTCAGAAAACCACAGTCAGTAACTACAGTTCGTCGCTACATCTGCTAGTGCAAGTTAAAACTCTACAATGCAAAGCGAAAGCCATCTATCAACAGCACCCAGAAACACCGCTGGCTTCGCTGGGCCCAAGCTCATCTAAGATGGACTGATGCAAAGTGGAAAAGTGTTCTGTGGTCTGACGAGTCCACATTTCAAATTGTTTTTGGAAACTGTGGACGTCGTGTCCTCCGGACCAAAGAGGAAAAGAACCATCCGGACTGTTATAGGCGCAAAGTTCAAAAGCCAGCATCTGTGATGGTATGGGGGTGTATTAGTGCCCAAGGCATGGGCAACTTGCACATATTTGAAGGCACCATTGATGCTTAAAGGTACATACAGGTTTTGGAGCAAGCAACATATGTTGCCATCCAAGCAAATTTTTTTCATGGACGCCCCTGCTTATTTCAGCAAGAGAGCGCGGGTACTAGACTGGCCTGTCTGTAGTCCAGACCTCTCTCCCATTGAAAATGTGTGGCGCATTATGAAGCATAAAATACGACAACAGAGACCCCGGACTTAACAACTTAAGCTGTACATCAAGCAAGAATGGGAAAGAGTTCCACCTGCAAAGCTTCAGAAATTGGTCTCCTCAGTTCCCAAACGTTTACTGAGTGTCGTTAAAAGGGAAGGCGATGTAACACAGTGGTAAAAAGGCCCCTGTGCCAACTATTTTTCAATGTGTTGCTGCCTTTAAATTCTATGTTAATGATTATTTACAAAAAAAAAAAGTTTCTCAGTTTGAACATTAAATATCTTGTTTTTGCTGTGTATTCAATTGAATATAAGTTGATAACGATTTGCAAATCATTGTATTCTGTTTTTATCTACGATTTACATAACGTGCCAACTTCACTGGTTTTGTACAATGTCTCAAATCGGAATTTTGAGCAAACTTAAGAATATTTACAGTAATCTGAACTGTGTCTATGCTAATACATGATTGTGTTACAGTTGGTGGTTCAACGTTGGTCTGGCATTGCTGGGAATTAGCGTGGCGTTAGCATCATTCTGCATCGTGTACCTGGATTGGTTTAAAGGCATTCAGCAGTATGACCAGGAGTACCCGGCTCTCGCACCCGTCACCACTGCTGTGTTCATAGCAGCTTCCTGCAGGTGAGATGTACCTCTCGCCTCATTTCCTGTGGGAGAGACTTCTGCCGAAGGTCCTTCCCTTAGTTCCTCAACTTAAGGTCCAATCTGCATCATGCTGCAGCTGAACTCACTTTGTGATAGTTGCATACGCCACCCAAGTTTGGAATTCCTTGTCTCAACCCCATAAAACCTACAAACTTATATACGAGTCTGTCAAATGAAACTGCTGTGTTCAAAATTGTGGAACTTTTAAATTTTTGTGGAGATCCCAAGGTTTCAAACTATCTCAAATGTGTCCTGCTCAATTACAGGGAAATGTGTTTTAAATCATACGCAAAATCTAGATGTTTTGCTTTTCATGTAATGCTGTGGCCATAAAAACGTGGTGATGAGGGTTTGAGTATATCTCCCTGTATAAGCATGATGTAGCTTCACTGAAGCGCTGCCACTAGCAGATACAGAATGTGTGACATTGTCCTGCAGTATGAAGAAACTGTTTTCTCTGATTTTGAACTTAAGGGAAAATTTAATGGGTTTGAAGAGACAATAACCAAAGTTGTTTCTCTTCACTTTAGTGAAGACCCTCTTTTTTTTTTTTTTAAATATACAACCCCAATTCCGAAATGGTTGGGACAAAGTGTATATTTGAAAATTTGTAATTATCTGTTCGTGATGATCTACTTGCTCTGTTTTCTTTTTTGCAGTTTTAATATTGCACTGTGGCCGGTGTGGTCAATATTCACTCCAGTAATTCTTTTCACCCAGTTCATGGGTGTGCTGATGGTCATTTCCTTGTTTGGCTGATAAACGCCTGAGGTAAGCTCCATCGCGTCACAAATGTAAACAGGTGCATCATACTTGTTTCAGCTCTTGATAGTTAATGGAAATGAATAGCTATTGGTACTTTTTCTGTACCACTTTCTGAGCAACTTTATTAATAATGTTTTGATATGACAATACTACAACAGCATACAGTACAGAGAAGTTTAATGTTAATTGTTGTCGCTGTGGAAATGTATACATTTGTCTTTCTGTTCGCAGATTCTTTTTTTTTTACTCATGGTAAACCTTGGTTTGGACACTTGAAGATGCCTCTGACTCTCGCTGTTCCGGTGAAAGCCATTTTTAACTGCCAATATTTTTACTGTTCTGGGTACAACTTATTTACTGTACTGTGGCGGAGGGCTTCAGCGTCAGATAAAAACTCAGCATTATCAGGTGTGGCCAGTTTTCATTAATCAGCACATAGGCGATGTAATAATTGAAGTCTGTGTGCACCGAGGATTTCACATATAATATGAAAACGGATTATAACTCAAGACTCTGGAATGATCATGAAGATACAGTTTGGTAGAGCAGGATGTGCTCCCAGCAAACACAGAAGTTAACATGGTAGTTTATGGTTCTGCAAAGTGAACTAAATAATTTTTCTCTAATCATTGCACACTCTGCATTAAGAAGAAGTAGTGTGTTTTACTGCTGATGGCTAATTTTTATTGATTGCAAAACGTGTTCATCAAGAAAAATGATTGATAACGGGTCAAGAATGATTAGCGCTCATTTTAACTTAAGGAGAACTGGTGACACCTGATTGTCCTTAGGATCTTTGGAGTTTATGTAAAGTCATTTTACATGGGTGTGGCGGCTTTTATTGCCGTGGCGGTGCGCCATGATCAATTACATGTAGCGGTAACCCTGCTGTTTAATATTTTCAATAATGATAAATCTGGAGACTTTTTTATTGTCTTTGGAAAGGTATTTATTTGTCTTCCATTTCTGAAACTTGGAGAATACATTTCTTGTTACATAATTTCATGTAAATAAAATATGTTGTGTATGGCATCTTTTTTTTTTAATGAAAACTTATTAAAATGATCAATGCTTCAATACTTGTTTTTGCCTTTTTTATTGTAAAATTAGAATTGATCTATTTGCTGATTTTAATAAATATTTATTTTGATTTTTTTAAAGAATTTTTTTTAGTTTGGATCTGGTAACGGATCCAAAGTATCGCTATTGCTATTCATTTTATTATCCCCCGGCATATAATGCGGGGGGATATAGCGATCAGTGTGTCCGTCCTTCTGTCCGTCTGTCTGTCTGTAATAAAATAGTTTCTGGACCAAAACTCGAAAACTATACCACTTACAAACACCAAATTTGGTATGGAGCTTCTCCTTATGGTCTAGTTGTGCCTTTTGGGGGTTTCGGTCCGTCCGTCTGTCCACACAACCTGTAGGTTACACAACCTACAGCTGGGGGGGATCCGCCATTGCCAGATGGCTCTTGTTATTGTTATTTTTGTTTATTTGTAGATGTTTTTCTGTATGCGGGACTCCTCAAGTGTGTATGTTGCAACTGCGGTATCTCAGATATAGATTGGATTGAGTTGCGCATCAACTGTTGATATCTTTTACATTTTAATATTTCATATGTTATTTCCTCATTAAAAATGAATCTGGAATGTGCAATTCCGCTGGACCTTTGTGATGTCACAATGCATAATGCCGGCTGTTGCCACTGCACACACTTGACAGGCTCCTCCCCTTGACTTCTGCATTACTGTCGCTTCTTGGCTTCTACTTTTACCACTGCATGTAAACCCACAGAGTACTGAAAGGTCTATGGCTCAGAAAAAGTCAATTACTTTGGTGAATGTTGGCATCCCCAGAACCTAATTTCTTCCAATTTTGTCTTATGCTAATTGTTGGTAGGGACAGAAAATCATGTACCCTTTTTTCTTACAACTAACAAACTTTGTCTATACTTTTCTCATATCCATCTTTTTTGCAAAGCTTCAATATATCACCTTCCCTACATCCTCTTCTCGCCCTCCTCAACTTATTTCTCTGATACTCTTCTGTCCTGTTCACTTTGTTCGCCTCGGTCTATTTTATGATATTTTGATTACTCTCCTCCCTTCTCTGTCATTATTATTATTAAATTATGTCTTTGAACATAATTTATTTATCCTTTTCTGTATCTAGCAGCCTGTTTGTTTGCATTCTGTACTGTCTACTGCCAGTTTCCTACTGACTGGATCCAAACTGAAGGTTATTCTCAGACTTTCTTCTCTTATTTTTTTACAATATATTTGATTGCTGACTTGTTGACCTTGCATCGGCATTCTTGACACCTACTGGCACCTGTTTTGCGGACGCTGTTTTTGGAAGGTGTGTGAACAGTGTTGTGACATTCCAGTTCATGATGTTATGAAACATTCCAGGTATAGTGTGGCATTTCCATACAATAGCCAATCATGAACTGTGGTTGGTACTGACGATAACGTGCAAAATAACACCGGAAATGGTACTTATTTATGTTAACAACCGGCATTCATGCAGTCTTGGTGTTGGCAATAATACTTCAGTGTCGAAACATCTCAGTATTGTCTGTGGTTTCTTCTTGAGATGGTGACGTCATTCACAAATGTCTTTTCAGTATTGAGTGTAGATTAGAGTTCCTGCCACGAGTCTCTCGCTGGAATGTGTTCAGTTTCAGGTGACCACTGGGACGTGACTGGTGCAGACGTCGGCTTTATTGCCCCCTTAGTTACACTTTTCTTGAACTCTGGAACATAAGCCTCACTGAACATTGTCCTATATATTGTGTGATGGCTGTCAGAAGATGTATTAGAGGTCAGTTTGTCAAGGGTCATTGTGCCCATTGCATGCATTGGTAAATACTTTGTAAAAGTTGTACCATTTACCTGAAAAGGTGTGATGGTAAATACTGAAGATTCACCACAAGAGGTGATCCCGTGACCCTTTGGTCTATCATTAGAACTGCTGTTTACCTCCTATCTAAGCTACTATGGGACAAAGGCAGGTGCACAACGTAAACAGCTTGCCAGTTTTTCGCTGGCCACACACACCAATCACGATTGGTTTGGCACTTCTGGAATGACGGCCTTGCTTACTTTTTTGGCACTCCAGCCATCCTATACACAACCTGTGGACGTTGCTCTGAATGCCAGACCAAAAATTGGCCCGCTATCCAGTTAAGTGTGTTGTCCCGTCGCAAATGACCAGCCAGCCACCATAGAAACCATTTCCCAGGAACCGTTCAGTGGCAGGAGCTCTGTACTGTCCTCTCCAGAACCAGGGTCCTGACAAACGGGCTGTTGAATTCATCATAAGTAGAACTTTCAGGGCAGAAAAGATGACTATTAAGACACAAGGCTCAGTGTTTCCCAATCTTTTGGTGTTCTTTATGCACGAAACCACTACTATCAGACTTTGGCCTTTAGGCCCATGCGGAGCACAGGCCATTGGCTGTCTTCTCCTGGAGAGACCACATCCCTGCGCCACACGCCCCTCCTTCCCTGTGGATTGCAGGCCACGGCCTGACCTGTGATGGTGCTGGAAGGGTTCCTGAGGCTGTGTCCAATCCAGCTCCTCTTTCTTCTCAGGATCTGTGTAGTGATTGGTTCCTGGTTTGCTGTTGTCCACAGTTCCTCATTGATGGCCTGTTTTAAATTCTACTGCAGATCCCAAATACAACCTGCTGAATTACAGTGAAAATGTGCATAAAATGATGTACAAGATCTAGATACTTTCCATTTGATGATGATGATTCTGTGGCAGGGTTTCCTGCAGAGTATCGGTCAGTCAAGGTGATGACCGAGAGGGGGCGGGAACAGTCAGCATTTATTTACTCTTTATAAATAAACAAAGCAATTAAAGTGCAATAAAAAATTGACAAAGTCAACAGTCTTGTGACTTTATTGATTCTTTATTGACGCTCCGATATAATAAGATGCATGTATTATGCTTTCATGGAAGTGAGATCAAAAATTGCAGTTTGAATGGGTTTCAATGGCGCATTTTTTGCGTTTAACAGGCTGAGTGTGACACTTGCTCGTACACCGTGTATTTTAGCCTTACTGTAAGAACTGAGCTGGAAATAAGATGAAACAAAAACACAGTCTTACCAACGTTCATGCTACATGAATGAACACAGCCAAAATTATCAAAAAAAAAAAAAAAAGAATGAATGAAAAGCGCGTAAAGAAGCGCACAACCGTCCTTAGGGGTTAAACGAAGACTAATGTATGAACGGATAACGTATTTGTTATCTGTTTTGACTTCAATTCCCCAAATGCTTTGCGGTTGTGGTTAGGTTTGGGGAGAGGAGAACGGTATTATGTATGAAAGTGCATTGCATTTGCAGGATTGAAAAATGTATACATCTCATCTGGTAATTACGAGATCTAATTACGCGCAAATGGCGAAGTAGGTCGGCTTCTTTGAATAAAGTACCCGGATATTTTTGACTGCTTTTTCCCATCCATTACTGTATAGAGAAAACCACATGCAATTGTCAAACATAGCAGAAAGCTATGTGCAAACAAAGCGGTAGCCTTGATAAGAAACTAAACGAATTGTTGATAGCCTATCTTAATGAAACAAAATATGTGGGCAAGCAGATGATAGGGGGCACTATTCCAATGTTTAGTTTAGATGAATAATTATCTTACCTCCACATGTCCCTCCCACGAAGACCACAGGTTATTATTCAGATAATTAGCTTCTTCCCAATACAAAAAATAATGTTGGCTTAGCAACAGGTGATAGCTGGCGCCGTAACATATTTAACCAACAGATGCGGCCGCTATTCGACCTTATTGCAATGCGGCCGTATTGTACTGTGTACGCATGCGTGGATGCAACAGATTTTTTTTTTTTTTCCTCGGGGGGACCTCGTCAAGGCGGGGGGCATTTGTTGCCAAGGCGGCCGCCCTAGCTGTAAAGTGCTGCCGGAAATCCTGTGTGGCCATAAAAACATGGCATCCTGGGTTTGAATATTTCACTCATTTGTTGGTTGGTTGTAGCTCTATTGAAGCGGCCTCACCAGCTAATACAGAATATGTATGTGACATAGTTTTATGGCATGAAAAAATGATTTTCCTCAGTTTGAATCTTCTTAAGGGAAAACTTGAGTGAAAAGTTAGCATTAGAGGCGCTAAAAATGTATTGCCATTTTTTTTGGAAAAACATCTGCCACTGATGTGAGATAAATTTGACATTTCTAGATTTGTAGAGAAGTAATGCAAAACTTTATGAGGATAGCAGTAAAGGTACAGCAATACCTCTTGGGTTATACTTAAGTTTTGTTTTTAACAAACTAATTTTAAAGATTTCTTGTTGATGGGGTAGCCCATCTCTGTCAATCCATAAATATATGCCACTTGATCAGAAAAAGTGTATTCCACCGGGTGTGGTCTCCATAGATGAAAAATTTCCCAGCTGAAACCCTGCCTGACACCAGAGCCAGAACTCTCCATACTGTACCTTTTATTCTGAGGGCCTCTGAACCCCAGCCCTTCTGAAATCTATCGGTTACTGCACTCTGCCTCAGGGATTCCTCTCTAAAAATGGTCTAATTCTTCCTTAGATTATCCCAGCCAAGAGAGAACTGGAAACGAGAATTTGGCACCAGAGTTAAGGAATAATGAACTGTTGTGTCCTCCGCTACCTTGGCTTCAACGTCAGCTCCATTCCCTCCAATGTGAGGTGAGGGCTTCTGATGTGAGGGAGCTGGCATCTGACTCTTAACCAACCCTGTGTAGTTTTTTTTTTTGTCTTTTAAAAAGCTTATTTTGCTCTTTAATGAGTGGATAACTCATGTTTTTTTTTTAAATTATTCACTTTCTTATGCTTTCAGTTACCAGAAGTGATTGTTGTGTCAGCGACACGATAATCCACTAAAACACATGTCTGTGATTTTACACTTCCATGGGTTACCTGTCCATCACTCACCTTGTGAAAATGATCATTATTTCTCTTTTACTTGTGTCTTTTTGGCCTTGCTCTGCCCCCTTCAGTGGATACTTGTGTATTTTTCTGATTGCTTCTCCCATTCAACGTGAATATTTAATAGTTTGGTGCAGCTTAATCCATTTTCAAAGCTCTTCCAGGGACTTGAGTCATTAGTTGTGGCTGTGGCTGCCCTCCTGCCTTGGCAACTAGCGATGGGCAGTTCTGCTCTGATTCACAAATCTGAGTTTTGGGTTCCTGCGCCAGGGTTTGTGCTATCTTTCAGTATATCTGGCCGAGCACTGCAAAGCCTAACGTGACTCCTGGCAGCTCGACCTCAACAACGGAGGGGTCAGATGCTAACTGAGCCTGTACCAGCTGAGTGATGAGCCGTTATGTCTTCAAGCTAGAGGGCCTGTCTAGCCGTTGTTGTCTTAGTCAAGAGGTGGAAAATTGCTGAAACGGTGCCAGTTTTGGACGCCCAGAGAAATGGACACTTCTCCAGATCTGTAAACATTAAAGTAAACTGAGGAACGGCAATCTTCCTGCGGGTTGAATCAAAGAAAAGTTTGAGGGTTGATGTGTTTTGGGAACAAGCTCCTTCATCAGAATCAGTCAAAGGGGCTGGTCTCTGGCTGAATTCCTCAAGGAAGAACCGTGTGCAGCTTAAATCAAGGAACTGCAGATGAAGCATTGTGAATTAAATATTAAATATTGTGCTTAAAAACGTTTATTGGGAAATTCTGATTTGGAAGAGAATGATATCGCTAAGTCGCTAAGTTAGGAATGCCACTTCCAAGCCATTGCCTATCAGCTACCTGTTGGTCTTAAAATATTTTAAACATTATTATTATTATTATTATTATTATTATCAATTATAATATTATTACCTCCACCAAGGATCAAATTCTGGATCTGGCGGAGGTCAGAAATCTCTGATTGCTCTTGTTGTTGTTGTTGCTGTTGTTGCACACAAGGACACAGCATCACAGCAGTAAGGTCGCGGGTTTCAGTTTGGCCTGGGGCCTTTCTGTGTGGAGTTTGCATGTTCACCCCGTGGTCACGTGGGTTTCCTGAGGGTACTCCAGTTTTCTCCCAGTCCAAAGACATGCATGCCAGACTAAAATGAGGCTGTAAATTGCCCATAGATAGGAGTGTGCTAGTGAATGATGTGTGCACTCGGCAATCGATTGGTGAGCTGTCCAGGGCGCGTCCCTGCCTTTCGCTCACGGTCAGCTGGGTTAGGTGCCAGCTCAACTGCAACCCTAGTGAGGAAGAAACCGTGTAGATGATGGATCGCTGGATGGATGGATAATAGTAATATTAAATGTTACCACACGCAGTAATTTAGGGGCATGCAACATATGATGATACTACTACTACTACTACTACTACTACTACTACTAATAATAATAATAATAATAATAACAAGTGTTTGCCACTAACATGGCAATATCCCCCGCCACCTCAATTTTATGTGTCCGTACGGACAGACGGACGGAGCCCAATGCTATATCCCCCGCTTCTCGCTTCTCGCGCGGCGGGGGATAATAATAGGGTTCTAGTACTACATGCTTCGACCCCAAATAATCTGCACTGCAAAATCCTTGGGCTGGGAAAAGTGACGTTGGCGCATTTTGGCGCACTGTACAGGAACGCCAGCGGTCAGATAGATTGCTTTCAAAATTCTCGGATATTGCAACAGCGGACACGTTCCTCTTTGGACAACTTCGGACGTCACTCAAGTTTCGTTGCCCTAGTGATGAATGCCAGCATAGAGGCTCATTCCCTGCATGGTGAACTTGTTTGAGCCCATGAAGGTGTGGGTGACTGTCAGTAATACAGTTCGGGGATAGGATAAATGCAATGCTGTGCGTCCTTTCCAAAAGATACAGCTGATAGCAAAATGGATTTAATTATTCTGCCCGGATTTATTTAGGATAAACAGCTGTCGCTCGACTGCGAGAGCGAAAGGACGGAAGCGCGAGCGTATGGGCGCGCGTAAATGCTTTGGTTATATTGGCACTATAACGTTGAATTCAACGCGCAAATATCTATCCGTGCTGTAAGCTCTTTCTTTTATTTGCATAATTGGTAATAATAATAAATCAAGTATTGTGAAGCTGTTGATCATGTTAGGCTCGGCCCGTGGTCAATTGAAATTCTATCTTGTCATCTAACTCTCGGTGACTCCGCGAGGAGGTATAAAAGAGGTAGTATGAGGTCATTCTAGTTCAGAGTTACCTGATTACCGCAGGATAAAAGTCTGAAAGTTTTTATTATTTCCATCATTATTGTGCATCGAAAAGAATTAATGATACATGTTTCCTACCCGCACTGTCGACGAATGCATATAAAACATGAAGGTGGTAGTGTGTTTCATCTTCTGCGCCAAATGCATGCTACTGTGGCTTATGTATTTCGCATTTCATTAATGTTTATATCACGGAGCGGAGAATATTGACGCTGATTCGTTTTCTTTTAAGGATTTGGACATCACTGAAATCAGTGCCATGGTAGAGCACGGCGGCTTGGATATCATGTGCTTGAACAAGCACCGCCACAGTTCCTCGTCTTCCTCCACTCCAGGGGAAGGGAAGAAAAGATTTGACAGGTTGAGAGTCAGTTTGAGAGAGGACTACCCGAAGAAAAATGCTGAAATCATCAGCGCTCAGTATGGGACCAATTTATTCATGTTCGGTGCGGCGTTAATGCTCGCCGTCTCATATCATGGTCAAGTAGTCAGGGAAGAACATCTATTGTCGTTCATCACCACTATCATGATTATGCAGCTCCTGTGGATGCTGTGGTACAGCGCGAGGAGGGACAGGCTGAGAACAAATTTGTCGGAAAAAGATGCGCATGCTGCAACGAGATGGCTAAGAGGTATCCCTCTGCAATTTATTTCCCTGCATAAAGTGTCGTGATTATTTATTACCTCCGCCTGAAAACAGAGAAATGATCAATCAAGTCGCATTTTGAGCAACCCAGCACTTATCTGTGCGGAACTGCCGCTCACTTCTTATTGAGCTGCGAGATCAGTGAGGGTGGATGGCTTTATTGCCTGCAGTTACTTCCAGCCTGAAAGCAATGCAGACAAATAAAAGTTAGAAATTGTGGTTGGTCATCGTAATTTTGATAGGAGTTTCAAAATTTTTACAGAGGCATGCTTTATTCTGGGAAACTGGCTATTTTCAAAGGGTTGACATTGATTATAGGCCTAACAACTTCTGATTTCTGCTGCCACTTTTTTTTCTTGTTTTATTGATGGAATGCATTGATCAAAGGAGCACATACAGAGTTTCATGAAATTCGATGCACTTCATGGGGGTTGCTTTATCTTATAGGTGGAATAACTGTTTTAGCGCTGCTTTCCCTGATAATGGATGCTTTTCTCATTGGTCAATACGTGGGTTATAAAGCGTGCGCCTCGGCGGTACTGGCGGTTTATCCCGTCGTCCACACGTTCCACACCATATCTCAGGTAAGCACAACTTTTGTATGCACTTGTCATAATAGGGTACGAGCTTCCAATAGGAACTCCTTCGCCTTTATGTTTTAGACCAGGTGTATTTAAAAAAACGAAGTGGGGTGGTCTAGATTGTGAATAGTACCTTCTTTGTTTCCTGGGCAATATCTTGAGCTTTGGAATGAACAACATAATCCTACCCATTGTTCCTTGTGTTCTAAATGGCTGAAACTCAGTTAGGATGGGGAATTCACTTTCTATAGACTGCATATAGCTTTTCAGGCTGTATCGATTTTTAGGTATCAGTTTCCTGCTCGGTAAATGTTTTTTGGAAATGTTGTGCACTCCAGTCTGGTCTAATGAAGTTCCACGCTGTCGTTTTAGGTTCATTTTCTTTGGTTTCACATCAAAGACGTGATCAAGACTTTTGAGACAGTTGAGAGGTATTTATCTTAAAATAAAATATACCTATGTGAGCACATTAAATAAGATGTGGGGTCTATTTGAAATTAAGTATTTGCGACCTAATGACGCCTAAATGCACGTGTCCATGAGGCAAAATAGCAATTTATGCAGGTTGTGTTTTAAAACTTCAGGTATGTAAAAGTATTATGTCCATGGTAAGCTATTTATTTATGATAACTATGACCTATTTACCTACTTCGGACAAAGAAACATACCATGCATTGGCCTCTCTCAAAAATGTTTGTGGTTTTTTTATTGTTTCCTGCAGGTTTGGGGTGATTCACGCAGTCTTCACCAACCTGCTTCTTTGGGGCAATGGCATTAGGTCCGAGTCCGAGCACTACATGAATAGAAAAAGGCTTTCTGCGGCGGACCTTAAGAACCACACAGAAGGTAAAGCCAGCGATGGAACATCGCCTGTAATGAAGTTTGAGGACAATGGCTCGCTTGAAGACTTAGAGGCAAGCTGTATTGTATCAATTGGTGTTGGGGGGCGGGGGGTCCTCCTCAGTTCGTGTTTGTGCGTCGAACACTTCTCTTAGGTTTCATACGACACACACTTAGTTGTTTTTTCTTTCCACCCTTAATGAATTTATCCGAGCAGATTTGTGGCGCGAGATCCCCAGGGTGCTGCAATTACAGTAACTGATACAGCAAGCAAGCATGGTTCTATCATTTCCTCATATCCGGCCGCGGGTCTGGCTGCGCTGCTCTTTTAATTAAAGGGACCGGGTGTAGGTGACTGAGACCACCTATAGAGGGCACTGTGTCAGCAGCACTCCATTCGCGAGAGAGAATGCCTGCCAATGCACACGACATAGACAGCTCTCGAGTTCAGTTGAATCCGGAGTAATTTATTTGGTTTTAACAGGCTTCGGTGCGTTAGTGACCTATTGTAAATTTGCACATAGTGTCGAAGTATTTATTAAGTGCTCAAACGTGTTGGGAAATACATTGTAGCCGCAAAGCTGATAATATCAAGTAATAGCTGTTCAAGTCTTTATGTGGGCCTGCTATAGATTAAATTACTGAGTTTAAGCAAAATGATAAAGCCACTTGCTGTACATTTCTTTATTTGGGCGCATTATTTATTGAATTACAAACCATAAATTAACTGACTTTGCTTAAGTAATGTTCTCATTAAAAAAGCCATCACTCTGAATAAAAATGTACATTTCCCATCTTGGCATTATTCTTTGTGCTTTCCTTGATAGCATTTCCCTTGAGTAGATACACAAGCTAACACAGTTGTCACTAGCATGTCAACTGTAAACGTCATGAATCAGGTGCATTGGGTAACTGTGCTGACTGTTTTGGCGCAAGTTTGAATTTTGCACAAGTGTATGGAACTTTTCATTATTCAAGCAAAAGGACACACTTCTGATCTTAAGCAAAAAAACAAAAAAGGCCAATTTATATGCCAAGAGATTGAACACAAAACATGCATTAGGAGAACCTGTGAATCCCAATATGGGCCCATTATTCAACTTACAACTTCAGTAACAAATTATGCCATGGGTACATGACAAAACCAGTAGTAGTGTAAATTGTCCTCTATAGGATTGTCTGCAGAGTGCATAAATGCAGCGGCCATGAATCTTGAGGGGAACTTCTGAAAACTCTACTGCAATTACTGCTCATTTAGAACAGATTAGGGCAAGAGTCTTTCCTCAACAATAATGAATTTCAGTTGGTTGATGGTCACCACTTATTGACCAAATAATATCATCCCTGCGGATCATTATTAGCAGAAGAAAAAAATGCTAATTTACTGTCAATAAAAAAAAACCATCAAGGATTTTTTAAAAAGGGTTTTTTTTCCACACTCACAGTTGCACAAGGGTTTAAAGATCGATGGAGTAACATCGCTAATATCGGCTAACAGTCAACTCAGGGCCCCTGAAATTAAAACTCTAGGTTTCAACTTAGCGCACGTAGTTCATCTGAAATTTGCGACCTGAAATGATCAAACACATTCTGTGAAAGTAAAATAAACTCTTTCAAATTGGATTTAATGCTGGAAATGCTGCTGTGCTTTTTATTTTCTCAGTAGAAAACACTTCAGAGTGTAATTGCTCTACCAGTGCCTGCTCCATGTTCGCTAACAGCCTGGACTACCTGCACCCCTTCAACATAGAGTACCACATCATGGTCTCTGCCATGCTCTTCGTCATGTGGAAAAACATCGGCCGAACCATCGAGCCTCACCACAACAGGAAGAGGCAAGTGACCAGGAACAGGGGGCTGGTTTTGGGGCCCATCCTGGGCTTAGTCGCTCTGACCGGCACCATCACTGTGCTGGTGGTCTACACCGTCAAGATGAAGGACTCAGCGGACAGCCAGGGGGGCTCACAGAGCACCATGTTCTACTGCCACGGGATCGTCATGCTGGCCTGCATGTGCACGGCTGGGGCCCTCGGTCTGGTCTTGTACAGGATGGACAGCCGGCCCCTAGACGCCTCCAAAAACCCTGCGCGTCAGCTGGACACGGAGCTGTTGTTCGGCTCGTCGGTGGGCTCCTGGCTCATGTCCTGGTGCAGTATGGTGGCCGTAGTGGCCACAGGGGCTCCTGGCTACAGCTGGACCGGCTTCCTCTACTCTCTTCTGCTCGTTCTGGAGAAGTACGTCCAGAACCTCTTCATCATCGAGTCTCTTTACCGCAAGCAGGAGTCGGACTCTCACTCCAGCCCAGAGGTCTACACTGTCACCACGCCCACACAGGACCTCCCCTGCAACGGCATCATCAACCGGGCGTACGAGAATCAGGAGACCGCCCGCGAGAACGGACGGGTGCGTGGGTGTCCACTCGGAGGCCTGGACTTCACCATCTCTGTGCCGTCCAGCCGGGTGGAGAAACTGAGCAAGAAGAGACAGATTCTGAAGAACATCTCAGTCTTCCTCTTCCTGTGCAACATCTCCGTAAGCGTCTTATTCGCTAAATATACTGAGCAACAAAAGAAACGGAAGTTAATGAATGTGCTGGAACGGTCACCCAGTTGAGTTGACAGCAAAACAAAAAAATGTTTGGGTAAATGCACATGTGCTAATAAGAAGATTTTTATAGTATTATTATTATTAACAGAGATATTTATTTTCTGGTCTGTCATGTCTTAAGTTGCGTTTCTTTTGTTGTTCAGTATAGCTTCTCTCTTGTACCAGCTACATGCCCAGTTGTTAATTCAAAATTCAATATTATACCATGGGTTTTTTAATGACCTAAGGTGTTTTCACTGTGTCTCTAATTACTCTATTAGTGATCACATTAATCACTTTACCTCACTTCACACACGGGCATTTACAATTTATAACTATATGAATAACTTTCACCCACTGTAATGAATGAAGATACAGGTATACTGGAAAACTAGACACATACCACCATACGCCGTGAAAGATGATCGCCCCAATAATTATGTGAACTTGTTTCTTCTATTTAATACCACTTCTCATGAAAAGTTTTAGATATTAAGCTCAAGTTTATGAGTTTTTAGAGTAATTTAAAGTTATCCATTTCCTTGGCCAATCCTGAGTTGAAATGAAGCTCATCTTCAAGTTGCGTTAACTCTCTGTTGAGTGAACTCACATTTGTAAGGCAGCCGATAAACTTATGTCTTCAAGTTTAACCAGTGTGGAGTGTATTAATGTATTAGGCCTGAATGGCATTCTACTCTTGTGCCTGATTGTTCTTTATGTCCCTCCCTGTCTTCCGTAGCTGTGGCTCCTGTCAGCGTTCGGCTGTCGGCCGCAGTATGACGGCCGTTTGGAGCAGGAGACGTTCGGGTTCGCGGTTTGGACCATGGTGCTCAACTTCGCCATGCCGCTCAACCTCTTCTACCGCATGCACTCTGTCGCCTCCCTTTTCGAAGTTTTCCGGAAGGTGTGACGGGATCCAAACGACTGCTGTGAAAGAAACAAATCCACCTTGGTGCAAGGACAGTGACTGGGTTCCATTAAGTGCTGGACATATCAAACTGATAAGAGAAATACAGGGCTGACTTAGGCATTCTGTCAGTTGGTCTGTTGGAGGCAGTAGTGAAGACGCTTTAAGGTCGTTTGCCCGTCGCAAAGTTGCTTTCCGTGGAATCAGCTTTTTGTGAAAAGTATCTAAGAAAACATTGCAGCAAGATCATTTGAAAGTAATTGAAGAGCCTAGTACTAAAAGTACTAACGTCACATTTTCACCCACAGTGAGGTAAAGTCTTTTAAGACAAGTCAATTTTCTGAAAATTGGCATTTTGTAACTTAAGCGCTTTTACTACCGGGGTCTTCAGTGGCTTATTTCCTTTTGGTTCCAGATTCAACGGCCACATTTTATAATTATTTGAAAAATTACTCAACTCTGACCCTGCGCTAAGCAACTCAGTCTAGAAAGAAGCATCTTCATTGCTAATGTGTTGCATTGCTGCTACCTACAACAGATAACGGTTGACATTATCTCCTCTGTGCAGATGTAGATGTTGGCATCCACAAAATACTGAAATTTAATTGCTAAATAATTCTGTAATCGAATTTCCAGATGACATAAGCATCTTGCTTCATTAAAATAATTTTTTCCAGTCTCTGTGACACAAATTCTAAGTTATAGAGCCTTAAATAGGGTCATGCATAACAGGGAAGGATTGGATTTATTTGGCATCTGCACCGAGGGGTTAAGCCTATGCTGCTCTAGCTGTGCGGTCAGAAGCAGTGGTACCAGCAGTCAATAATCCTGCAAGAAGTGGGTTCAGTGACACTGCTCATGACCAATAACAACACGCGGTGGTAAACAGTGGTGTTTTACTTGAATTCATCACTCTCGTTTTCAGTACCGCTCATATTTGTCTGGACCTTATCGTTTCTAAATGGCTGTATCCTATTGCCTAGAGGAGTCGTCCATAATGGACAAATTAATTGATTATTTAATTTAGAATCTCCTTCCTGCGCAAGTTTGAAAATTTTATCGGTGAACTCAAAGCATTAGATATTTTATAAATTATACACCTATATTTTTATGTTGACGTATGTTATGGATGATGTTCTCATGAAGACCCTGCAGTACACAGGGTTTATAGCATTGCAGTGTAATCTTACCTTGTCTCAGATGAATTGTTCTCTCGCTAGTGGTGACCTGCAGGGCATTTCACAAAGCAGGCGCTGTGAGTTAACTGAATAACAGTGTTTATTAAAACCTGGAATAGTTCTCTTGACCTCATCCCATGGTATGGACTTCAGATTTGGGAGGGACATTGATTTTACTTGGTGCAGTTATCCAGCTAACTCAGTAATCCTACACGAAACAGCCCTGATTGCCAGTGTCCACATTTGTGTTCATTATCTCATGCCTTGAGCATATCCTGATCTTCAGAGAATAATTTTTTCTGAAAGAATGTGTTTTACTAGTGTTAAAATGGAGCCATCTCCAAAGAGTTCAGATTGTACTGGCCTTCACCATTCAGAACTGAGGCAGTGGCTTCTCTGTGCCTGATTGGCCAGTGCTTTTCCAGGAAGTGATGTTCTCCTTTTCTTCCTGCACTGAGGTGAGCTGTGTCCCTCTGCTGAAGATTTACCATTACATGAGCAGAATACTTCCTTATGTTGTAAATATTATGATTTTTGGAAGGCATAATATTAAATACAGTACGATGCAGGAGTTGTGTGCACTCTAAGTTTTTAAAATTAAATTTGATCTAAGGTGTTTATTTTAGCTCACCGGACAGTAGGCAGGCTGAGCGACTGGGATCAGGCAGCATCTGAATTATGATGCCGGTTGAATTATGGCCAAAAGCGATGCAACTATGCCCTCTAGTGGCTGGTCAGTATGCTGTCGCATAGTGAGATTCATGTGGGTTTTGCCCAGACTGGTTTTAAAGCCAGCTGGTGAGCTACAGGGCCATTAGTCCCATTTTTACCTTCTCATGTTATTGCTGCTGTAGGTATGAAACACATTTGAGATACCAATACTAATTTATAAAGAGAAATTTTACAAATGAATTTTTGTTTTTCCATGAAAGTTGATACAAATGATATATTGTCAATCGAGCCCTGATCTCAACACAATAAAGGATGCCTGAGATTATCAGTAGAGATATAAAGTGATTGAGACAGTTAATCTGCAGAAGAACTGTGGCCTATTCTCCAATATACTTTGAACAACCAAACAGAAAATTATTTTATTGGACTGTAGGGCAGTGTATATAGGTTTTAGATGCAGGGCAGTTAAATAAAATCATGATGTAGTTTACTTTATTGAAAGTTTGTCCAGGTTTATAAATGCTTCATTTTATTCTGGAAGCATCTTTGCCTCACAAAATTGTTCTAAATGTACTGATGACTTTTGGACTGACCTGCATATATATAGCGATAGCTTTAAATGCTACATTTGAGGATGCTAGTGCTAAAAGGGGGTCAAGTGCCATCAATGATAATTTGAGAAAAAGCGCAAAAACACTCTTTTCACCTACAGCGCCCTCCATAAATATTGGCATCCCTGATTAAGATGTGTAATTTGGCTTCTAATAAATTCAGTTTTTTTCTAAATAATATAGGACCACAATGAAAAAAGAGGAAAATCCAACCTTTAATTCAAGTGCATTTATTCAGTGGGAAAAAAAAATCCCTCATTAAGAAATAATTATTTTACATCAAATCGTGGATGCCACAATTATTAGCACCCCTGATGTTAATACTTTGTACAACCCCCTTTTGCCAACAAAACAGCACGTAATCTTATCCTATAATGTTTCACAAGATAGGAGAATACAGAAAGAGGGATCTTCACCCATTCCTCTTTGCACAATCTCTGTAAATCATCCAGTGATCTGGGTTCTCTCCTCTGCACTCTCCTCTTCAGCTCACTCCACAGGTTTTCAATGGAGTTGAGGTCTGGGGACTGAGATGGCCACGGGAGGAGCTTGATTCTGTGTCTGGTGAACCATTTCTGTGTAGATTTGGCCACATGTTTAGGATCATTATCTTGCTGAAAGACCCAGTGACGACCCATCTTCAGCTTTTGGGCAGAGGCCACCAGTTTTTGATTTAAAATATCCTGGTATTTCAATGTGTTTGTGATGCCATACACCCTAACAAGGTTCCCAGGGCCTCTGGAAGAGAAACAGGCCCACTGCATCACCAATCCTCCCCCATACTTCACAGTGGGCATGAGGTGCTTTTCTGTATACTAATCTTTTGTGTTCCGCCAGACCCACTTAGAGTGTTTGTTGCCAAAAAGCTCTATCTTGGTCACATCTGACCAAAGCACACAGTCCCAGTTGAAGTCCCAGTACCGCTTAGCGAACTCCAGACGTTTGCATTTATGTTTGTGAGTGAGAAAAGGTTTTTTGCGTGCATGCCTCCCAAAAAGCCTGTTGGCATGTAGATAGCACCTGCTGGGTGTTTTGGAGACTTTGTGACCCCAAGATGCCACCATTTGTTGCAATTCTTTAACAGTGAGCTTTGGAGAACTTTTTATTTCTCTTACCATCCTCCTCAATGTGCGTGGAGGCAAAATAACCTTGTGTCCTCGTCCAGGCTTGTTTACCACAGTTCCAGTTGTTTTAAACTTCTTAATGATTCCTCTGACAGTAGATATTGGCAGGTGCAGGCGAGTGGCTATTTTCTTGTAGCCATTGCCTGACTTGTGAAGGTCGACACACATCTGCCTTACTTGAATGGTGTGTTCCTTTGTCTTTCCCATGTTGAAGAGTGGATAAGAGAAATGGCCTCTGTGTCACATCATATTTATTCCCCAGGGAAACAGGAAGTGATTAATTACTAATTACATGTACTTAGATACTCTGATAAACTTTGCAAACTACTGTAGAAATGACAGAAAAACTTCAATTACATTTAATCCCTAGGAATTGTTAGGGGTGCCAATAATTGTGGAGTAGGTGATTTTATGAAAAATAATTATTTCGTAGTCAGGGATTTTTTTTCCCCTTAAAATTCACTTTTTCACATTTTTCTACAATTTTCAGTGTGAGAGTGTGCTTCTGCAATAAAAATTGAATTTATTTCAAGGCTTTAAACACATCTTAACCAGGGGTGCCCGTAATTATGGAGGCCGCTGTATGTGGGGAAGCTGCTCAATGCATGGTCATTTTCATTAGATTTGTCCATTCTAAGCACAAAGAGCATGAGTTCTGGAGATAAATCATAAAAAATTCATACTTTTAGGGCACTTTTTCTAATTTGATTATTCAAGAAGGATTGTTCTTGCTTTCACAAAGTTCTATACATGTACAGGAATTAGACTTATTTTGCCAAAATCCCTGATTAATTTGAGTATTTTTTTCAAAACTTATGGATTTCTTGTTCAGGAGGCATTTTCTGGTCCACCCAGTAGCTATGGCTTCGTTAAAGACCTGCCTGCCTATCTACCCAGTAGGCACAGGCCACAGCTTGATAAGGAAATGGGTTGGTGTGTCAGAAATATAAAATGCACAATATAGGCCTATTATGATAGACTCAGAATCCAAACCTTGAAAAAGAAATCTCTTTCATGCACCAACTTTGTGGGTGTTGGAGGTCTGTGTACATACTTTGTACATGTGTGGTACATGCAAGAAGGGGGCCAAGTTCAGGGGGTTGAAAAAGAGGGGCCCTTTTTAAAATCATGTTTTAACAATGGTTTAGACTTTTCATTTTACGACTTTACCATCAGAAAAATCAAAATACTCACCTTTCTTCCTCCTCAAGATTGGCCAAATTTGGACATTTGTTGCACACTTCACATGTTTTTCATGGAGGCTGCCATCTTGGATTTAAATGTCTTTCAATGCAACAATGGGGCTAAGTCCAGGCATGGAGTTGACTAGCTTCTGGCACAAGTGAAATCCCTCTAAAATAACCAGCTAGACATGCTGCTAGCTCAATGAGACTTACAGGGAAGATGCAGAGAGACGTCTAGTGTTAAAAATGGGACTAACTCAAATTTCATCAAAATGGCACTTGACCCCCTTCTAGCACTAGCATCCTCATTTAAAATATCGATTGTCATTGTCTAAAAATGGAAATTGTTTTATTTTCCCATTTATTCAATGTGAAGCATGGCAATACTGTAATATTGTTTGTTTTCCTGAGCATTTATTTTTTTTAAAATGATTCCCATTTCATACACACCCTGACTGGTAACACAGAATCCCTACCTATTTGAAATAGACAGTGACATGGAACAGAAAATTCTGGAATGATTAAACAGCATGTCAACATGCCTAGTCTGGAGAGAACATTAGGGAAGCTCACTGCATCAGTTAAGGTTACATGACGAATCCTCTCCCAGAGATAATCACGCACAAGAGACAATCTCCTAGACACCAGACCATCTATGCAGTGAAAGTTTAACAACAATTATGAATTTTGTCCAGACCATTGACTGTAAAATACTTTACCAAACAAACGTATGGAATCTCTGAGAAATGTTTATATTTTGAGAAAAAATATTGATATTTTTATTCAATAAAGTTATCAATATTTTTCTAACATTTTGGAAATTTGGTATTTCCGAACTTTGGACAATACTGTATATACTGCAGTTTTAGTTAGTTAAATTTAATTTTTATTATTCTATAAATGATTATTTGGGATTTATATATGAAAATATACAGTATCAGCCATGTTTATGTTTGTATCCTGAGCTTTTAACGTGGTGCTAATAGATTTCATATGCAAGAGTGCCATTGGTGGATTAAACTAGTTGCCTCTGGGTTCATAACTAATCGTTTCTGGCCTTTTAGAGTTCTCAACTTGTGGTTGCACCATTGGTGAGCAGGGTCTTACTCACTAAAATGTTGAGGGTTAAATAACCTATTACAGCGTAAACTTGGTCCCCACTGGATGAAAATGTGCTTTGTTGACATGCATGGAAACTGCGCACTGACGTGCGTTTGGTGTTGGTTTTTGTGTGCGGCCTGTCAAAATGGAGGGTGGATTTGTACCGAGGTAAACATGTTGACTTGTCAAGACTTCATAACTTAGTTGGAGATTGGATTAGGCCAACACATTGGGGGCTGCCTCACTTGACCCAGACAGGCCCCTTCTAGAGGATTTCCTTTGCTTATCTCTATATGCGCCGACAAATGTAACTAATACTTCTTTTTTTGCCAGTCTTCCTTCCCTGGTTCTATTCACCCATTCAAGGCTGAAACCTGAGCTCAGGATTTTCACTAATTCCCCCCTCCCCTCCCCTCCCCTCCCCCTTTCACCCTGAATGTTGTTTTCAACCCCCCCACCCCCACCCTCCCAAAAAAAGAAAAACATTTGATCATTTGCATTGCCCTCTCGCTGTTCTGAGTACAAGGGTGTTGGTTTCTGTTAAAAACCCTTCCAAACGGAAAACTCAGCACTGATTTTCCTGCTTGCGGACCCATTACCAGCCTTTTGTAGGCTAGTTATATTTGCATATTAGCCAACTCATTGTATTAAACTGAATCATTTCCCAAACGGAGAAAATTAAAACGTGAATCAAAGTACTCATTCTTTAATAGATGAATTTTACACAAGTAAGCAAATAATATGCCATTAAGCCTTCTTTATTTATTTCTTGGAATTTTAATTTTTTTTTTATTTGAAAGCGGCAATGTTCTCATACTTTGGACTTCTAGGGATGTTGCTAATTTTAATTTAAGAGGCTACATCTCTTCTTAGATTGGGAAGGGCAGTTTAATTAACTGGCTGTGCAGCGGTGCTTTAGCCCCCATTCAGATGTGAGTGTTCAATGAAACAGCGTGTATGACCTCCGCAGCGGAGTTTACAATTGAGCTCATTTACTGTGAAATGAAATTTAGTTCCTTTCTAATTTCTAAAAAGGAAGCTGGCGCAATGTTTATTACGTGACTCAAAAAACCCTTTCAAACATGAGAGGAACTATTCTACACAGATTATTAGCACAGTAAAAGCATTGGAGAAAAGAAAAAGAAAATCTGCTGGGTGAAGTTTTTTTTTCGGCGGCCTGGGTCAAAGCTTTCATTTCTTTTTAATGACTGATGACAGAATGGAAGGCATGCCAGTTTACATCTCTGAGCACTTGATTCTTGCTGTACCTGCCCTAGAAGGCAGTTCTCAACATGAAAAAGTAAAGATATTTGTATAACCTCAGAGAATTAGCAAGTGTCCACCAGCAGAGAGATTCTTTCCACAGTTTGGGATTTTTTCTCGCTTATTTGTCTGACAAGCTTTACAATAAAAATTATACTCAGCCAGATAGGTTCACATTCTTTGCTGTGCCATGTATTCGTCTTTTTAATAAACAGAAATTATTATTGCAAATTTCGTATTGATCCGAATACAAGACGATATTATTTCCCTTGAAAAATGCCTGAAAATGACGCCTCGTCTTATATTCGGGGTCTAAGGAGTTACCCATGCAAAACAATTGGTGGCGCTATATGAGCATTTTTCTCTCTGTCAGCGTTTAGAGCAGTGTGACCTTAGCGTGATCCTGTAAACAAGTCGGCTGGAGTGGGTGTGTGAGCCTACATTTGCACTGAATGACAGAAAGATGCAGCCAAGGCACAGAGATCCACTTGAAAAAAGGGCTTCCAAAGTTGGTCAGGTGAATAAAAATCAGAGGAGAAGTTATGATGCGAATTTTAAACTTATGGTTGTAAATGAAGCTGAGAGAACGAACAACGTGAGGGCAGGAAAAAGACATGATGTGACAGAGTGCAACGAAATTATCGTAATTGGCAACCGAAGACATGGTTTCTCTCCATATGCGATCTAACAGAGATTAAATCATGGGCTAAATTCAGCACAGTTGCGGAACAAGAACAGAGAGTTGGGTTGCACAAAACTTCCGTTACAAACAATTATTAGTCCTGACCTGTTCTCAGTCATTTTCATGATTACCTCCGCCAAGGAGGTTATGTTTTAGGCAGCATTTGTCGGTCTGTCTGTCTGTGTGTTTGTTAGCAAGATAATTCAAAAAGTAATTGACCGATTTTGATGAAATTTGCAGAGAAGGTGGGTATTAAGTCAAGAAACGGGTGATTAAATTTTGGCTTATCTAGGCCGAAGTACAGCTGAGATATACGCCAAAGTTCAAGATTTCAAGTCTTTCCAATGGGCCGGAGTTCCAATTGCCATGCTTTTGGGTTTTGCTGCCCCCTGGCGGAGGTCTGTGCTCTCTGAGCGCTTTTCTAGCTAACAAATGGTTCACTCCAAGAGCATTCCACACTTAACAGGTGCTGCTTGTTCTCCCCGATTAGGTAAGACCAGAGCCATATGAGTGATTCCTGTTTTGGACCACATATTTGGTTTTCTGTTTTCTCAAAATTCAAGTGATTGTATTTTAATATATTAACAGTTTGTTAGAACTGTTCCATACTTAGCTATGAGGAATGCATGTTGCCCAAGCTCAGGGGCTGAAAATATTGTAATTATGGGATGTTTTTTGTACATTTTTCTCCATACGTTTTCCACCCTGTTGGGGATATGTACATGGTAATCACATAGTTCAAATAATATACAAGTCAAGCAATACTGATCTTTTCTTGGAGAGAATATGTCCCTTGTGCTATGATAAAAGCTTCATTCTTGTAGCATTAACTATTTTAATTCTATGAAGAGTACAGATCTTGAATATTGGAATCTCTGCGTTTCTGGTCTCCATTTCGTTGTCTGGTATGAATGATTATATTCATCAGAAATAAATGTATATGTATATACATGATATGAACCTCAGATAACAAAACAACATACCCATTTGCCAAATACTTAAAGTTGTGATTAAAATATTTTTTAAAAATCCTAGCCTAACAGGGTGGAACTGACTAGACCTCTCTCAAGTGAGACTCAGATTCACCCTACCATGCAATGTCATTTATTATAAAATACATAGTTGCCCTTGTATTACACTGTAGTTCCACAATAAAACAACAGTAATATTACCTCTACTAATTATAATGCTAATAATAATAATAATAATAAGGAAACACTTTATTTAAGAGGGTCCCTGAACCAATGTATCTACCTCATTAAGTACAGTGTAAAAACCTATATACTAAAATATGTATTTACTTTGTTCCTTACCCTGCATAATGCATGTACAATCTAATGCTAGATATTACGTGTGAATACATAGGTTATTACACTATATTTAATGAGGTATAGATACATTGGATCAGGAACCGCATAAAATAAAGTGCAACCAATAATAAAATTAATAATAAAAAAAACTGTAAAATAAAAGAATATTTTTAATTTTTAAAAGTTTTTTTTTATTATTTATGTTATAGTTTTATTATTATTGCTTTTATTATTGGTTACATCATATTTCACGGGGTCCCTGATCCAATGTATCTAGACCTCATTAAATACAGTGTAATAACCTATTAATTAATTTTTTAATGTAATGTCATATTGAGTAGTAATTATATAAAAATATTGGTTATTTATATCATGAAAAACCAATATTCTTGTAGAATTAATACTCAGTACATTGCATATCCCAAAAAACCCTGTGGGGTTCTATCCTGTTAGTCATACATAGCCTATCAGGGTGGAACCTAACAGGGTGGAAATGTTTAGCCAAGTAAGCCCTAGCTCTTTGAGCTAGCAACATTTAGCTAGCACACACTCTACAGACGAATAGCACTTAAATAACTATTTTTAACATGTTTTGAAAATAATTTTATCCAAAAAACATTATCCATAATGTACACTAACAGGGTGGAACTTTAAGATTTCCTCAAGCAGCCGTGTCCTCCGAAATTGAGAAAAATAAAGGAGAGAGTGAATGATGGAGCTTACTTTAGTTTTCCACTTGAATTTCCCTCCAAAAACAAATGTTGTATCATCAAGTAAATGGCTATAGGGATTTGAGGTCTTTTTTGGGGGGTCAAGAAAGTACTGTCTAATAGGGTGGAAAAGGACTGCAGGGACATATTATATAACCACAGAAAATAAATGTAGTTTCACCATTTTTACTTCTTTTTTTAATGTGAGTAGACCCTTGTCTATCAAATAAATAAAGAATAAGTTTAAGTTTTGATAATTTTAAGTTTTATATTAATTGAAGAAGTTGATTACATTGCATTGGGGACATGCTGAAATTAACACGTATACCACAGAGAAGGTGCCTTAAAGAGATTAAAAAATAAAATAAAGTTATTTAACTATGTTGAAGCAATAGAACACACCTAAAAACATAATAAAATACATTTTTATTAGTATTTGTCTAATTGAAAAAAATGATAAGAGCCAGTAAATCCCAGGGACATGAATATGTGGCCCAAAACAGGAATCACCCATATATATATATAGAGAGAGAGTCGCGTCAACTCTGTTCACTCCACTGGACCAATTTTTTCAATAATTGCGGGTCGTGGAGTCTCCCAATAGTTCCCGGAAGTTAGTGACGAAGACTAGTCCAGCAGCTGAGATGAAGCGGAATGAACCGTTAGTGATCATCTTTCCAAAGGTAAGGCATTTAAAGAATTAGATCGTATATTGTCAGCACATCTGAATTAAATTATCATGTACAATAAAGCGTTTTCCTGGATTATCTCCTGTATAATTCGAGATATATTGAAAGTTTAAGGGCAGAAAATTAGGCTAGGATACTAGCTAGGTACAGTTAGCAACACAGTTTTTAGCGCTAACCATGAGCAGCAGCATATGGAAAACGATGTTCTCTAAGTGCTATTTCATCCAACAACGCGAAATTTGAGAAAAAGGCTTCTTAAAGTGATTTTTTGCGGAGTGGGGTGGAGGAGTGAAATGTTAGAGAATTAACATAAATATAACATCAGACTGGCTATAGTAGTGGAGGAGGTGAACTAAGGTTCTCTTTGAGTACAAGGTAGCTAACGTTAGCTATTATAAAGTTGACGTTACAAAACGTTAAAGCAGAAAGCTATTGGTTGCTGATACATCGCTATTAATATTGATTGTTACAGCTAATTTTTTACTGCTATTCAATGAACTGAAATGTCATCTATAGTAAGAGATTTTAGGATTTGAGATTCTATTGACCATTACTTGTCAATACTATCTCGCTGCTCATTTTGCCAATTTTGGATTGATGGTTAAGGGAGAGGGGAGCTGGAGGACCAAATAGAAAATTGAGAACAGAAAGTATTGGCCAAATAGGCCACACAATTTGGAAAATTAAGCAAAGAAGAGTAAGTGGGGAATCGTACTGAAGAGTATAAATATTGAGCAGTACTGTATTACCTGTCTGAAAGACTGCAAAGAACATGATCCATCTTTATACTAATTCCTGTTACATGTTACTGATGCCCCTCACCATACTTTCTTAAAAATCAGAAGCAAAAGCTGATCACAACTGCTTAAGTTCCCTCAGCTCAGTTGGGAGACAAAGACCAGCCTCATCTCTCAGCACCATTTCCCATCCGAGCCCATATAGGTGTGTCTAACCCTTTCTCCTCTCTTTTTCTCCCCCTCTCTCTTTCAGCAGAAGAACTGCAGGCGACTCAATAAGAGCCAGCGACTCCCTGCAATGAGACAGACGACACTCACCCTGCACCCTGAGTCTTAACTCCCTAAGCTGTACAAGCCTTTCCCTGTTCCTTACTATTAATAAACTGGACAATAAGCTTCCACATCGTGTGGTCTTTGGTTGTGAAAAAATGCATGTGCAGTGTTTGAATATGATCACCTCACATTTTTGTTGTTGTAATTTTTAATGATTGTTAGATTTCTCCTGCTGACTTGAGCCTACAAACTGTACATTTGTACTCAACCCCCCAGCGACTGGAGCATCCCCACGCAGCACAGCAAACCATGGCAGAGATTATACACAAGGACAGCATGGAGGAGAGGGCGCAGACAAACTGCATCACATGCTATTCATGTTTCTGAGTTTATTCAAGATGTCCTTTTCATGAAGTAATTGTAGTACATAAGAGCAAAATAAGAAGATATACAGAAAATGTATGGGTTTGTATGTGTATAACAATATAAATTTGTATGATAATGTGTCTTGTTCTGTCTGGATATATAGTGTTTAATGAGCTCTTCCTACAAATATTACTGTACATGCAAGCTAGATACATTTAAACCTTCTGCAATCTGCATGCAAAAAGTCAATGAAAAAGTATTTTTGAACTTATGTACTGGTGTTTAGTGATAAGTGCAGATGTGCATAAAAATTATGAGCAGATAAATTATAATTATTACCAGTGGATTTTCTAAGATGCATTAACATTATGCAGCTTTTAATAATGCAGGGACTAATTGTGCTGTCAGTTGATACTCATTGATAGTCACCTGTCAGTCCTCTGTCTTTTCTGAAAGTCATGAAGATTACATTAGTTAATTACTGAATTGATAACTTAGATCCTCCATCAGAAATGGTAGAAAATTAAACAATTTTGAAAAGTTCCTTCCCCTCCCTCTGCATAACAAACATTAGGATGGGATTAAACCAGCATTGTAGTCAAAAGCAAAAACCAAGAATTCAAAGCAATCGACAATAGGAACGCGCTCTTTAAAATGACAAAATCTCGTCTTATTCATTCATTTTCTAAACATGCAAACTCCACACAGAAAGGCCCCAGGCCAGATTCGAACCCACAACCTTCTTGCTGTGAGGCAGCAATGCTAACCACAGCACTCAATTAGGTCATCTAAATTATTTAAATAATTCTGAGGTCCTAAAACTGCTGGAATACTGCCTATATTGAGTGCAAATGTTCAAAATTCTGCCATTTAATGTAGCTTTTTCACGGTTTTTTAACGTTGGGGTCACTTAAATGAGATGGCGACATTCACTCAAGCCTAAAATATGTAAACCAGGCGGAAATAACGGTGTTTATTGACTAGTAATTACAGAGAATTGGCGGTATGTCTCTCTGCAGCCTATTTGACAGACGCATTTAAATTGCTCACCAGCGGCTTCCGGGAACTATTCGCCGTCTCCATGAACCACGTGACGATCGAGAATTTTGGACCTCCGCTGACGCAACTCTTTCTCTACATGGCTCTCGGTAAGACGACAATCATTCATCTGGACGCGTATTTGCTGTATTTAAATCAACATCATTCAAGATGAATGTGGAAAAAAACTGTTCGCGGTGTTTTTCAGATGTTAATGCTCTTACATTTTGCACTGTTCTGACACTGTTTGTCAAGCAAATGTGCGCCGTTTATTGCACAAGTTAGGCCAGTAAGCCTCGGCCTGTTTTATTGCACAGTTTTAATGGCATAAAACCGTGAAGAACGTTCTGCACTTTGCCTATTTGCGGGGCTATAGAGGATTTTATGATTTTCCCCCCCCCCATGATAAACACCAAAGATGTTGAAATGAGCAAGGAAAACAATGAAATGTTTTATATGCAAATGAGATTTTCTCCAAATAAAAAATATTTTTCCAAATAAGGGTCTTGAAAAAGAGAGGTCGTCTTATATTCAGGGTCGTTTTATATGCGGGTCAATACCGTAATCAGATGTGACTCACGTTTCACTTCGTGGATTTGCTGTTCAAATGTTGCAGGGCAGGTTCCCATGTACAAGATGATCAAAGGCTGGACACTTACTAGCACAGTATTTAAACTTCATTGGTTCAGTTAACTGCATAAAAGAAAAATCCGAGTTGCTTTATAAGCATTTCCTAAATGTGAGTAATACAAAACATTTAAAGTATAAAACCCGTTTTAAAGATCTTGAAGTACGGAAACATGAATACGTCCAATGATCACTTTATTAGGTACACCTTTCCAATGCTGGGAAGGACCCCCTTTGTCAGGTGCACATTCAGGCTTCAAATGTCCTGCTGTTCTACACCCCAAAGGTTCTCTATTCATCTGAGATCCAGTGACTGTAGAGTTTAAGAGCAAACTCATTATCATCTTCCAAGAACTAGCCTGACATGATGGGTACTTTGTGATGTGGGGTGTAATTCTGCTGGAGGTAACCATTAGAAGATGGGGAGACCATAGGCATAAAGGAATGTTCATGATCAATAACAACACTCAGGTGGGCTGCAGCATTTTAAAGATGCTCACATGGCATGAATGTGCCTAATATGTGCCAAGAATATGAAGACCACAATTGAAAATGATCAGTCACTTTTTCACGTTGAGGAGAAATGATGAATGAAAAATTCTAAACGATCTTAGAAACAAAGCACTGAAAAAAATATGCTAAATTTATGAAATATAATAATAAATATGATTATCCATTATTATAAATATTATAATAATATATAAAATATACAGTACCAGTTAAAAGTTTGGACACACTTTGCTAATGTCACAGCACTCTGAGAGAAATTTAACCAGCTGAACTTCTCTATATAATCTCAAATGGAATCTGGTAAGAGGTAAACAGTCAGAAGTTAAAAGAGAACAGTTTTCTTTTTTGAACAGTGGCCATATTTTAAAACAACAATTTTAACAATTTTACAAATTCTTAAAGAAGCCGTGTTTTGCAAAGTAAGCAGACAAACAAGCTCTTCCCATTTTCCAACAGCCAAATTAATGACAAGCTGTTTTGGAATTTATTGGGTAAAAAAGTCAATGGAAAGCAAATCACAAGTGCTGCTCATCTTTGGGAACTTAGACGGCCGCTCAGCAGCAAACTTATTATCGAGATATAACTGCTCTAGTAAATAAACAATGTGAGTATGCTCTGCAAAAATGATGGCAAATGCTGGTTAGTTTGATGGAATTAAGAATTAGATCCTCTTTTTTTTTTGCAAAATAAACAGTGTCTATTTCTTTATTTAGCATGTCTTGTGAGAAAAAAATGTGAGTATGTCCAAACTTTTGGCTGGTACTGTACAAAAATGCAAAAATTGGACCGACCTTTTTTCCTTTGTGGCTTTCATATCGTCCCCACATCATAACACCACCTCCACCAGCCGGGTGATGGGCAGTTTCTGAGATACTCAAACCGCTTTTGCTGACACTCAACAATCATACCTGCATCAAAGTCACATTTCCTCCCACTTCTGATGTTTGGTCTGGACCACAGCTGAACCTCTTGATTACGTCTCCGTGATTTTATGAATAGGATCTCTGCCAAACGGTTGGCTGATTATATGTTTGCATGAGCAAGCAGGTGCACCCGAGTGCCTAATTAAGTGGCCACTTAGTGTACATGCTCACACACATTTAGGAATAATTGACCAGCTATTGTATATTGGTGAGGCAATGGATGTTTATCCTTCCATGACTTTGCTCATTTATGACATTAAATAGTTCCAGATCTTCGTATGAATTCCAACAAAAAAACACACGAGGAAATAAAGTTCTCCATTTCCTTTCTTTCAGTTATTGAGAGAGAAGAAGATAATCAAATGACTATATTTCCCATGAAAACATGATTTCCCACCCCAAACTGGTTTTGCCAACATTCACAGCAACAACTTCAATCAAACTCGTCTGATAAGTGATCAGTCGTTCACATCGCTGGAGAATCGAAGTCACTTTTCTTCGCTGAAACTCTTCAATTCAGCCACACTAGCAATGGCGACTAAAAAGGTCCGTTTGGTTTTGCTTGATCGTGCTTTGTTCCATAATTTTATTGATTTCATTCATATTAAAAGTTCATTATAGCATTATACCATTAGATACTAGATCTGTAGTTGTTTCCTGCTGTTGTCCTTGTTGTTTTATTCTTTGTTTACATCATAGTGTAATTGGCCAAGTATGTTTAAAGATTACATTTGTCATCTTAGTTCTGTTTAATGACCTTAAAGGAGAAGCCATTTCAAGCTCTTTTCCTCTTCTGCACATTTTATTTCCAATTTGATTTTTCCTAATCTTGTTGTGTTTTAAATGACACATACAATACACTAAACTCAAACCATACTTTTTAAAAGTTCTAATTTGAGTCATTGGTCCCTGAAATATTATCCCAGAAGGCTTGGGGATCATCAAGGAGTTCTTTTGCGTATATGAGAGGGGTTTTAGTGTTCCTTTTGGTCAGCAGTGGCTTATGTCTCGCAGCTCTCTCATGAACACCATTTTTGCCCAGTCTTTTGCTAATGCAGAATCGTGAGCACTGAGTTCAAGTCGCCTAAGACCCGCAATCTGTCACATAGGCTTCCCTTCCCAGGTGAAAAAGTATTACACTTAATTATATTACAAGTATATTTGTTGCATACAAAAGTTATTACAAATATACTTTTGCAAATTAAGCACAAAAAGTAATATATTTAATATATACTTTTAGAAAGTGTACACTTTAAGTGTACTGAAGTAGTACACAAGTAGAATTCAATGACTACTTGAGCACACTTAATTACACATAAAGGGGGCGAAAAAAACATACACCATACTTAATACAGTCTGTAAAAGTATAATTCAAGTATAGTATTTTTTCACCTGGGTTGATTGACGCTTGAAGGAATTTATCTTAGCTAGCCACATTGGTCCAAGTTTTCTCCTTTTGGAGATGATAACTTTGTGGAGTCCTGGAACCTTCAATGTAGGTTTTTAACCCTTTCCAGACTGATAAATGTCAAGAACTTCCTTTTTCCTCCCTTCTGGAATTTCCTCTGATTGTGGCACAGCGAGAAACCTGTTAGTCTACTTCATACAGGGGAAAAGTTCTATTTAAGTGGTGTTTAGGTTCACCAGGGTTTGCACTAATCAAGCCTGGGTGTGTATAGTCCTAATATACTCACTGATCAGTTACATTTGGTAAATTGTCTGTTTGAATAATAAGGGGAAATTTTTTTTTCCACATTACTCCAGTTGGCTTTGGATATTTTCTTTTCTCGGTCAAAGAAATCAAAATCATTTCAGAGCTGCATTTTATGTTCACTGGGATTGTCTTTGTGGTTGATTACAATGAGTAAGAAAATCTGAAACTTTTCAGTGAGACAAATATATATTTTAAAAAAGCATAAATCCAAAGGAGATCATGATTTTTTCATAGCACTCTACATGCCCCTATTCATAATTTGCTCCACTAAAATAACTTTCTTTTTTCTCAATGTAGTCATTCATTTAATTATTGCCAAGTAAAATTGCAAGATTGCCGTAGATTATAGTAATTTACTCACATCTTGCCTCCTGCTGATTTGACTAAATATTTCCAGGAATAATGATGTCGGCATAATTAGGAGTAATTACGCCAGATATTGTTCATTTGCATGAGATGACAAAGACGTGAATGGAATTTAAATCAGACGGAGGCTTGTTTTTTTCTCAGTCTTATTCTTTCCACACAAAGAATACGAACAACGTTCAGTCACAACAGAAGATATAATGAGGGTTTATCGTCAATCAAAACCCTAACTTGTTAAGAAAAGTTTCAAATTGAAATATACGCTGCCCGGCCAAAAAAAAAAAGAAAAAGTTGCACACTCAAACATTTAGTTGGAACCCCTGTAGCTTTGATTCCAGTCCATATTCATCTTGTCACTGTTTTGACAACTATATGCAATGCCAGAACATTTATTTTCGATCAGAAATGCCATAATTTTTCCCCGAGATCTTGTCTTCTCAACATAATGGTTGAACCACTCGGAGGTTTTTCTTCAGCACATCCCAATAACTTTTAATGTGTTTAAGGTCAGGACTCTGTGGTGGCTAATTTGTTTGTGAAAATGATTCCTCTGCTTGTTTTTGTCATTCATGGTTTTCTTTGCTAAATACAGGCCAATAACCTGCCAGCTCTAAAATACTGTAACAGATTTCCCACCATCAAGGGGATGTGTCTTTCTACTTGATTTTTTTAAGAATTGAGTAACTTCATCAGTCAGGCTTAAATTATTATTGCCAGCTGAAACATTTTAATAACCGCAATAATGATCCAATTATAGAATTTGTTCATTAATTTCCAAACGGTGACTTTTTTTTTTGGCCGGGCAGTGTATATTGTATGTATATTGTATATTGAAACGGGAGCACCTTTCATTGCCCAGAAAAAAACTGCTCAGAAACTGGAAGCACCTTTAGGTCCAAACAAAAGCTGCAGCTGCTAAATCTAAACTAACAGGACCGACACAGAGCCCTTATAAACGCTTGCATAAAACTCCCCCATAAAACTCCTCAAAAGCCCAAAAATCTTCCTTTTGTTTCATAGAAATTTCTCATATTTATAAATCTTGTCTCACATACCTCAATTTTAAATTAGGAATCTATTATTGACTCCTCATGTTCACCAACATACTCGCTCTATGTTTTTCTAAACCGCAACATTTTGTAACAAATTCCCATTGTGGACCCACAGCTAAAATATTAGCATGAGTGATTCACTGAGTCATTCATTTAATAAAACGATAATCACGTTTGCACTTATCTTGGAGATTGTTCCCTTCGGCTACCTGCCTCACCCAATCATCCTCCTGCCCCTTCCATATTGTTTACATCTGGTTCTAATTAATTAATTATCACTCTTTGGCTATTTAAACCTCTTTCCCCCGCTCACTGGTAGGTAGCCTTATATTGTAACACCTTAGTTATACAGCACTCAGTCTAGGGTTCTTTGTGTTCAGTTATAACCCTCAGTAGTTTATATTTGCTGTCTCTTATGCTACCTGCACTTTGTTTACTTAATAAATCACGTCTTCTGCATTTGGGCTCTCCGTCTCCCTCTCTCAGTTCGATGCCCCAACTCCCTCCTGGGGCAGCAGTCATTACGGGGCACATGACCAAGCAGGTTATATAAGTCTGCTGAATAAGTTGATCAAGCAAAACCAGTTACCCTTCCTATACTGGAACATGCACTGAAATAAGAACAGGTTTTACAGAATGAACTTTCCCAGCGAACTCAGAAATCCTGCTATATGATATACCCTCAGGTGCTCTGCATTTCAAAAGACAGCCATGACTGCCCTCTGCTTTTCAGAGTAAGAAGGTGCACTTCAAGAGCTACTGAGGGTTAGGTGTGTCTTAAAATTCTGCCCGAGGCAGTATGTCTACTTGCGTAGCCAGGGGGAAAGGATGTGTTTACATACATACACTAAGTAATGTAAGTGATACTCTTATCCACATAAACGAACCAAAGTTTTCTGAGTATCATTCCAATGTGGCTTTGTGTGGGTTACAAAGTGAAAAAAACCAAAAGAAATAATTATTGTACACACAAGTCTGAAGCTATATTGTTTTGATTCTTTGAAAGAAGAGTGTAGAATTAGTTGTGTCTATTGACTTATCTTCAGTTGAAGACAATGACTAAACTTAAGGACTTTAGTTCTGCATGTATTATGTACAGTGTGATCCAAGGACTGTGCACTTTAACACTTCGATAATGATGGAATAAGTGATCTTGTTTAGCTTAGACTTGTTACTTAAAGTGCAACAGAACAAACTTTTCGCGAAATAAATTAATTTTGTTCTTAAACTATCGTTGGATCAGAAGTCACACCAAACAGTTGCAATATAAGAAGAACTGAAGTCCTTCAGTACATGTTGTCACATCAGGAGATTCATTTTATAAAACTGTTCAGCACCACGGACAGTTCCAGAAGGGCTATTCAGTGACAGAACAAATCAATTTTACGGGGTCTGTTTTAGAAAGCAGTGGCAGTCGCAATACAAGCGTCTTTGCCAGTCTACACCATTGAATTAGTCATTTTCCCATCCAGTCAACAAGCTGCTTACATGGCAAATTTACTTGAGCCTATTCAAATGTCTGAGGCCGTGCAGTCTGAAAAAGAGGCGGGGTCGGGGTATTATTTTCTCGAGGCAGCGGAAAGTGATTGATCAATAACCACGTTACGCCCAAAGCACACCTGCAAATAATAAAGAGATGAAGTACAACCCCTTCAAATCATGCGCCTTACTTTGCACTCAAATTACACACTGTTAAACCAGCATAAGTAGATTTGGACACACCCCAAATGCACTTGCGCCATGCGCTTCAGATCATGTGCTAAGATCCAAAGACTATTGTCCTAAATCTTTACTTTCAATGATGACATTTTTACTTCTATGTGAAGTGTGATATAAGATTTTATTGCTTTAAGAAATCTGATTTGATATTTAAAAAATATAGAAGTTTTGAATAAATGAAGCTAAGGAAAGTGAGCACCTATATTTCTACCCGTGTTTATTCTTTTTTTATATATTCTTGGGCCTAAAAGGTGCGATTTGACTCCCTAAAAATGATACAACATAAATACTCATGCACTGTCTGATTTCTTTCTTTTTTTAAAAAAAAATAACATTAGCGTATCACCCTTATAACAGAAGCCAGATGTATATGGTTCACAATAGTCTGATTAGGCTCAGGTGTCATGTAATTTTAGTTGGCTCTGATCAGGGTCTGAGGTTCAATAATCTATCTGTGACGAGGCTGAGGTCTGGATTAGGCCCAAGGCCAAGTCAAAATAACTAAACAAATGGTTAAAGGCAGAAGAGGATTTAACAGGGGTGTGGGCAGCAGAGTCTATTGTGTTTGAGATGAGATTATCAGGTACGAAAGAAACATTTACCATAAAACAAGAAAGGGGAGTGAAAAGTTGTATCACCGGATGAATCTGTTGACACCAGCACTGCCAAGGGGTCATTTTTAGCCCCCTCACTGATTCAGGTGGATGCTAATTTGATTGGGTTTAACATCAGTATCTCTCAGTCCATGGCTTTTCCTCATGTAATGAGTGCCAGGAAGTCATGATCACTTTGATGTAAAACCACTGTATTGGCCGTGGATAGTTGAGAAAGGTATTTGCATTCCAGCAACTTGATTGCTTTGCATCACCCCTTGGTTATTTTGAAATTAGCTGACCAAATTTTGAGAATCCCTTTTTCATACTGTTAATTGGTCTATTGTTCTGATGTCAAAATATCCCGCGGTGTATAATTTCCTTGACCAATCCAAGCAGTGCAGCTGTGAGGTGTAAATGAAATATCTGTGACATGTTCTCACACATGCCTTCCTAAAAAAATCTAAAGACAATAGCCTGAAATCTGAGAATATTCAAGTTAGCCGACAAATTCAAGCTCTAATTTACTCTAAGTAGAGTGATCATAATCTGAAAATCCTGCGCATGTACACACACACACACACACACACACACACACACACACACCATGGTAAAAATAGGTAGTTTCACTGACAGAAAATAGTTTCAAGCCACATGCGGTATTAAGGCTTGTGGGATTATGCGGAGATCAGCTCGTACTCACAGCACATTTGCTGTTTTTGTGTCCAGATACGCCCAGAGAGAAGGTGTGCGCAGTGTTTGAGTATTGCACAATTTAATAATTTTTTTGTGGGCCAAGCAGTGGGGAGTGCCGCTAGTCATGCCCCCGCCCTCCAGAGAGGAAAGGGGGCATTATGTCGACACTATGTCCGTCTGTCGTCCGTCCGTCCGTCGTCCGTTACCTTTTCGTTTCCGTGGGACAACTATAGAATCCCTCGTCGGATTGGTGCCATTTCTTAATGGCGTATTGGGAGAGGCTAGAGGACGGTTCCTTTCGAAAACCAGCGTTGTGCGACATCTAATATGGCCGCCACAGCAGCCATCTCAATATGCCCTTGATCAGCATACAGGCGGGGGCATATGCCACACTCTGCGTTGCTCTTGTTTAATATTGTTTCCACTTTCAACTTTAATCATAGTCATTTCTTTTCTTGTGCGTCAACCCAGCCACTGCAAGCCATTGTTTCAGTATCACCCATTTTTTTCAATGGATAAAGTCTCAAGTGATTTTATTTTAACATTTTCTTTTAGCATTCCAACTATTTAGTTTGACATGCAGCATTTCGGAAATTAAAATATAACCTCAACACTCAGAACAAATATAACAATTGCTGAACGATTCAAATTTAGATGGCATTCTCCATAAAGCAAAATATAACGGGCTCCAATTTAATCACATCAATGCAGTCAGAAAACGCAAATGATAACGGCACTGCAGATCAAAACAGACTTCGTCTAACTCCATTCCGCTAATTTAGTCGCAAGAGGGGATAGCACGATTGTGGTGCTGCTGTGAGTAGGGTTGGTCTAAAGATGCAATCGCATATGTACAAAATGGAGGTGTGGAGAAAAATAAAAAAAAATCATGACGAATTCATTCCAGTGAAGGGGGCAACAAAAAAAAATATTGCTTTTGTGGACAAAGAAATCTTGCCTGTTTTTTGTTGGGCCAAGTTCAGTCATGCAGAATTTTGACTGGTGAAAGGGCTCAGTGAGTTTCATAAGTACTAAAAGGGTGGAACTGACTCCCAAATCCACATATTTCAACAAGGAGGAGCCCCAAAGACGGGAAGGTAAACAATATGCACAATGTGCGTTTGCTAACAGCTCTGTTCGCAGGGATTCAGTCCCCTGGAACTACCATAAAGCAACAGCATTTACATTAAAAGCCTCATGCATTGACACACCTCCTGATGTGCTGTCCAACCCATTGTGATGCAAACTGAGTTATCTCAGTGCACCAAACTATCAAATTTGGAGAAGGCGATAAATATGCCATTTGCGATGGATGAAATTGTGCATGCCGTTACCATCATGTGCGTATCTGTTTACAAAAGAACAAAAATAAAGCCTAGAGTGGTTAATGAAATTCATAAACTAAGAGTATAATTGAACAACAAATTAGAGATTGATTACTGAAACAGTTTGCCACTCTGATTTGTTTAAAGAAAAAAAAAAAAACTAGATATCAAACTGTCATGGCAACAGACTGCTAATTTACTGTGGGCTCAGTGATAAACTCGAGTGCCAAGGGCCCTGAAGGTTGCCAGCAGTTACAGCCCCAACAGGAGAAAAGTAACTAGCATCAGTCAGGAAGCCAACACGAATTCTTGCGAAAGCAACACGTTGTCTACGCAATACTGGTGTTAAAAAGCTCCAGCTCAGACATCCACGAAAAAGTAAACCTGTTTCATTTTTTTGCGAATTTCGGCGGTGATGGCAAATGTACCACTGCGAATCAATTCACAGTTCTCCGAATCAATTCTTCTCTGCAAAAGAAGAGAACCGTTTCATCCGCACACTTCCGCGGGCCAACGCCGCTCAGTGAGAAAGGGGTTTAGGTTACCATTATAGGGCAACTCGACTGAGCGGTCACACCTTTTCATGAGTGACAGACAGCAACATTTTTATGTCACTTTTCTGCCATTTAGCAAAAATATAATCTTTAAGAAGTCTACATCATGAAATCCGATTAGAACTTTCACGGTCATCTGCTCTCAATTTATGAGGTGTGCTACCTTGGCAATTCACTTCTGGTTCTTGCTCTGCTTTCAGACAATGATTTTTTTTACACAACACTGCCACCGAATGGGTCTAATTAGTATTATTCTTTCTATTACATGATTCTAATAGGAACAAACATCCAAAAATGAATTTTGACCAGTTTTTATTGCCGCAATCGATCGCAAAAAAGGTCAACCATGCAGTTACAATGCCCATTAAAATTTTAATTACCTCCGCCAATGAGGTTATGTTGTAGGCAGCGTTTGTCTGTTTGTTTGTTAGTTAGCGAGATTACTCAAAAAGTAATGCACCGATTTTGATGAAATTTTCAGAGAAGGTGGGTATTAAGTCAAGGAACAGGTGATTAAATTTTGGCATATCTAGGCCAAAGTACAGCGGAGATACACGTCAAAGTTCAAGATTTCAAGTCTTTCCAATGGGCCGGAGTTCCAATCGCCGTGCTTTTGGGTTTTGCTGCGTCCTGGCGGAGGTCTGCGCTCGCTGAGCGCTTTTCTAGTTATATATGGGTTAGTGCCTAGTACATAATAATGTCTAAAGAATTATTAAACGAGAAAATAAATAGAAAATCAATCAGTTCAGCGCCAAAGTGGGTAAAAATCCAGAAAAAAAACCAGGAAGGTACTCTTTAGTATGGAGTGGGCATATGAAACAAACAAACAAATGGTCTAAGGCAACTCTTCTGGTATAAACATAAAAAGCCTTTATTACTTGGCTAGTTCATAATAGAACAATTAAATGCCTACATGTTTCGGCAAGTAGCCTTCATCAGGGCAAAATGGAAAATGGCAAACAAACATTTACTAAGGTCTCTAATAGACAAAGAACAGGAAAGGGGCGGAGCCTAACCTGAAATCAACACCAATCCCTGATAGCCACATTGACACTGTGGCAGGGGAACTAAAGAAGTTCCCAGTCAACAATGCACATCACAGTATCAACAATCCATGATCACAACCATGATTCATCAAGCGTCTTTACAAAATACACTTCTTATAATTACATCTCATATAAGGTGGCATGATGGAGAGTTTACAGAAAAGGAGTAAAGTCCAGCTCCTCATTAATTCCTGGAAAGGAAGTAGCTTTGCATCTAAAAATCCATTCAGCTTCTCTCTGGTGGAGGCGTTTAAGACGGTCACCCCCTCTTTCTGCAACTGGAATAAGGTCAATCCCTATAGCCGCTAAAGAGGAGGGGTCATTCCCATGGTGTTTTTTATAATGCCTAGCCATAGGATAGTCCATATTACCCATTCGGATAGCATATTTGTGTTCTGCAAGCCTATCCTGTAGCCTGCGCTTTGTCATGCCGAGGTAGAACACGTGGCAAGATGGGCACTCCAATTTGTATATAATAAAAGTTGATTTACAATTGATGAAGTGGTTGATGTCATATGTTTTTTCTCTTAAAGTAAAGGATTTTGACCTCACCACATTGCTACAGTGAGGACAGTGGCCACATCTGTAACAACCCTTCAGCTCTGACCTCAGCCAGCAGGAGGGTAGATCTGCCGGTAAATGGCTGCGTGACACTTTGTCTTTTAAAGTAGGGGCCCTCTTAAACGTCACCAGTGGGGGCTCAGGGAAAATCTCTTTTAAAGCAGCATCACATTCAATAATTTTCCAATTTGTTTTAATGATAGGTTTGATCTTCTGTGCTTCTGTGCTATATTTAGTGGTGAGGAAATAAATAGATTGATTCTGTCAAATGACCAGTAGTGCACAGCCTAATGGCAAAAACGTTTACTGCAGCTATTAAAATGTTAAACAAAACACATGGATCATTGCCACGACGGAGCAGGAAAAACGTCACTAGTCACGTGACAAAAGTTTTGAATCAGAGTTGTAAACCCGTGTCAAACCCATAAGTTTCAAACGTGTTTGAAACAGTTCAAATCTGCGTGTCGAAATTTCCATCTCTAATATTAAGAGAGTTATAGCACATTTTTGTCATATGACCTTGACCTTGAGGCCCAAGGTCAAATGTGATTGACTCACAATGTTCGGCATACCGGATTACCTAAAGGTGCCTCATACATATGTACGCTTTAAATGCCAAATTAAGAGAGTTATAGCACATTTTTGCCATTTGACCATGACCTTTCGGCTCAAGGTCAAATTCAACCAACCGACAACGCTCTGCAAGCATGGTATGCTGTACATGCTCAATATATACCTATACTATAAATGCAATAATAGGCAAGTTATGGCACATTTTCAAGCAAAACACCCCGAAAATGATGAAGTCCAGACACGGACATGCCTAGGTGGCGCTATGAAGTAGCGATTCAATCGAAACGCTGTTCACACCATTGAAGCAGGTCATGATACTGATTCCATTGCTGTGATTAAAAAAAAGTTTATCAGATAGTTTTTGGGAAAATTGCACCAAAAGTGCCCAAAATGGTCATTTTCGACATAAAAATGGCCGCCAAGTCTAAATGACCGAATCAATCAAAAACATTTTTGCTTGGGCATTAACTTCATGACCCATTTGATCACATTCCAAAATTTGAAAAAAATAAATTTATTAGACTGTTTTTGAAATATGGCTTTAAACGAACGACGCTGATACCGCTATCGATGCTGCCGGACGCAAAGTCGCGACAATAGGTTACTGGCCTACGGCCGGCAACCTAAAAATGACCCCTCACCAGTTGTTGGAAGTGATGAAACTCTGGCAGTTCTGGTGTTAAAGAAAAATGATGGTGAAGCTAGAGATGGTATGAAAATGAATATATTTTGTACCAAATGAGGACACCAATTAAGAGGTGAATGAGAAAGCACAATTGGTTAGGAGGACGTGTTTGCAAAGATACACAAGGCTGAAAATGCTGAGATGGTGCTCATCAAATATCCCCAGACAAACCCTTGTGATCCAGCCTTCTTTTGATGGACTGTAGTTTTATAGGGTGAGATTGTGTAAAACCAGGCCCAATAACATAGCTGAGCATGAGAAGTTCATCTCACATGATGAAATAGAAGGGCCCTCCTGAAGCCCTGTTTAGTGAAAACAGCTGGTATTGAACATGCTCTGAGTTACTGAGACAGCTGGTTATTCATCATTTGAAAATGCAGCAAAAGGCTCAAGTACAGTCTCAGGCAGACCTGAGCTAACCTGTCGAAGGTTTTCAGGACAAGTTTCCATCGGAGTCAACAAGAATGCAGAAGTGCAGCTATTTCCAGCAGATGTTAAAATGTCATCTATTTGCAGCAAGAGTTCAATCTGAAACCCATATGAAATTGGATTTGATTTACGAAAATTGTAATATTTTTCTAGCTCATTAAAATTAGAAATGAAAGTTCTAATTGCCTTAAAAATGAGCGTGAACTCAACTACGTAAATGTGACTGACCTGATGGTGGGCATTGTTTGAAGTCAGTCAAGACGGCAGATTACTTGAAGATTGACTTTTGAAAACTTATGAACTTGTGTTCAATATCTAAAACTTGTCAGTACGAGTGGAGTTAATAAGAAGTGTAATATGTTCACATAACTTAATGGGGGCCATCATGTTTTACAAAGTAATTCAATGGAACTACACTGCACAGTCAAAAATATTCAGGAACCAGGTCAACCAGCATCTCATTTCAATGTGTTGTGCATTATATGGATATCGCTCCCACTTTGCAGCTATAATGGCCATCTGACCATCGATTCGGCTCGGCTCAAAAGAAACTTATCAGCGTATTGCAATGGGGTTAGATGGGGTTGAGCTCAGGGCACCATGTTAGCACATCAAAAACTTCTACACCGATCTCAATGAACCACAATGAACCATGTGTGAACCTTGCTCCAAGCATGAGGGCACTGCCAAGCTGACACAGAGAAGGACTGTCCCCAGTAGGACTTCAGAGAAACTGTTATATGTTTTACCGTTAATGTCCTCTAGTCTAAAAGCCTATTCTTAAATCTTAACTTTGTTATGTTTGATTATATTGTATATTGAATGAATGATGTTGCAGTGGTGCACTCGGCAAGGACCCACTTGAAATAGAGATTTTAAAACTCAATGCGATTACTGTAATAAAATGAAGGTTAAATAAAGAGACCTCACCCTGAGCACAAAGGCAACCCCAGACTGTGAAGTCCCCTCATACTGTACTCACGCCAAAATAGTGTATGATAACACCTGTGTTGTGTGTTATTTAACTCCGGTTAAAGGACAGGCAGCAATGTTCTTCCTGTGTTCACCATTTTTGTTTATCCTTTCTTCAGCGTAGCACAAAGACCTATTGTAAGCCAAGGTGAACAATGAAAGCCAAATTCATTTTTGAAAGGATTAGCACAAAAACAGAGCCTCCAGATACGGGGCTAAGCCTGAAAACAGACACCTTTTCACAATTCAGAGAGCAAGAATAAGTGACCAAACCAGTTCCATAGAAAAAGAACAAAAGAAACCAGGAGGAAAAGCTCTCGTCCACTGAGTCACGGAATGAGGAAAGAATCCCAACTAGACCCAGCAACAAGAAAGTAGCATAGCAGTATTGGGGAAGAAATCCAAGCGTACTATTCCCAAATATGAAAAAATCAAAACAAGTGAGTGCTAAAAATAAAATTACTTCCATGGAAAAGTAATGTTCTTTGTATTTCAATTACATCATTTTTCAAATTACTTAAAAGTCATATCAATAAAAATTTTAAATGGAGAGCATGAACTTCCCTCATAGATGCTGCCCTCTTATTTGACTGCCTAATCCGTGATAATGACAGGCTGAACTGGGAGTTTATGTCAGGTTTAATATGTTTTCAGAGGGCAATAAAATGATTAAGAATGCAACCCATCTGTAACAGCCATAAGATATTACACTTTACACAGGAGAGAGTCCTAGAAATATCTAAATGAGGCACGTGGAAGTACCTTGCCGCTGGATAAAGTGGAGTCATACTTAAATTATCAGATGCATGACCTCAAACTGACAGATGAAGAAATTCTGATCGAGTCAGGTGTTATTTCCAGGTGAGATATGAGAATAATTGCTGGAAACAACCACAACTATAGTGCGAGACGGTGCCATAAAAAATATATTTAGTGTCTTTCAAATTTACTCTTCATTACAATTTTTGACAGAAGAAAAGCTTGCAGACCTTCAGTAATTTATGACATCATCTAAAACAGCTATATCACTGAACAGAATCACGGTAAGCAATTTGAGTTCTACATTTCTGATTAAGAGACCGCATGCTGCCATCTCATGACGCTGCGAATGACGTGTGAAACAGAATATCATACTGAAATGCTCATAGGGTGCGTACTGGGCCGGTGTGAGGGTGCGCACACCACACGGAGAAACAAAATATCACACTAAAATGCTGAGAGGGCGTTTTCTGTCCCCAGTCACGCAGACTGTTCCATATCAGTTAACATGTTGATGGAAGCTTATCAACAAGTTCTGAACGAAAGCATCAAGATTAAGTCTTGCACTGGTTCACAGCTTGACAGAGTAAACACAGTGAAAAATGTGGTAACCAGCCAAAATATTATTTTGATAAACGAATCAGAATGCGATTGGTATGAGCTCCCCCCCCCCCCCCCATGTTTTGGTAATGGTACTTCTAAATCATTCAATAATAGTTTTTAGACTGCGTATATCATTCTGTATTGCGAGGAGGATAGATGTAATATGCAAAGAATTCAGAATATAGAGTTATTGAATTATTATGTAGATCTACTGTATATTTAGCAGTTTGTTTCTATATAGATCTTTATTATACCTCTGCCCAGAGGTCATATGTTTTCACCGATATTTGTTTTTCCCTATGTCAGTTAACAGGACATCTAAACATGAGTCATCAGAAGATGACATATCCCACCGGTTCCACATAATGTGATTTACTCATTGCAGGAGAATTGTATCCTCTTAATATCATCACTGTAGTAATTCTATACTCATAAAACAGATGGATTGATTAGTTTGTTATCAAGGCAAGCATGTAATGATGAATGTATTGATTCAGAACTAGGATCTTGTGTCATGAAGTGTGGGGAATACAATAATGTGAGATTTGCTGTTACCACTGCATGAAATGGAACACCTATTTCCGTATATGTTAACATATACTTACCTTACCTTGGTCTGTGCGAGCCGAGACTTTTGGAAGTTTGAAGTTTCTAAGTGGCATAGTTTTTGAGTTCTGCCCCAGAATCAAGACAAAGTCCAATTTTAGGGCTGTTTTTGGTGAAAATTTCAAGAATTATGAGCAGCATGGAACTGAAACCCCCAAAAGGCACAACTACACCATAAGAGTAAGCTCCATAGCAAATTTCAAGTTTGTAAGTGGTGTAGTTTTTGAGTTCTGCTCCGGAAATGAAAATGATTACGGACGGACGGACAGACGGACGGACGGACGGACAGACGGACGGACGGACGGACAGACGGACAGGGTGATGACTATATCCCACGGTATTACATACCGGTGGGATAAAAAAGTCATGGATGGATGTCATCAAAATTTTGTTTACTGATAGATATTAGGCTGAGGAGGAAGTGACTAAATTTTGGAGAGGATCCGACACATTTTTGATCTAGGGGCCGAATAGTTTCTCTGCATGCAAAGACGAGTCTGCTGAGACTCGTTTAACCCTCAAGTTCAATGCCAACTCCTTCACCAACAAATTTCAAAACATCAGAAGTAATGCACTAAGTGTTGTCTAGTTTATTGTCTATTCACTCATGCTTGTTTGTTGGTCTATTGGTTTGTTTGCATAGACAATATCTCTCAAATTTCAAAATCAATTTACATTATATTTTAGGGAGGTATGAGCCATGACCCAATAAACAATCCATACGATTGTGGTAGTGATCAAGATTACCTTCAAGATCCAGGAATTTTTTTTGGATTCTTCATCATTGCGGGATTGCAAGATTGGAATAAATGTTGAACATTTTAAAATTCACTAGATGAGAGTTAAGTTGAACGTGACAAAACTTAGCCAATTTTACAAATAGGATGATTCCCGTTGCCGATTTGTGCATAGTAGAGTGGAATATTAGCCTGGGTGAAAGTCTGCGCTCTCCGAGTGCACTGTAATTACCAGCTGCTATAGTGATGCTGGTATTGTTTTCAGTTGGTCAGTGTGCGTGTGTGTGCATATGTGTTTGTCATCAGATCAAACTTCAACAAGAATAGCCTGAAACCACTATTCAAGTGTCATGCATGATGTTTTCATTTATTTGCAGGTGTTTATATGTCTGTCTGTCTGTAGTTCTGTCTGTGGACAATTCTCGCTAGCACAATAGCATCGCAAGCTTTTCAAACGCAGTCACAAAAGTTTACAGGTGAGCTATCGGGATAAAAAGTCTGAGGTCAAAGATGGGTCTGGTCTGAGTTAAACGGGGTCTGGTCTGAGTACGCACACACTGAACCTGTTATAATCAGGACTGCTATACTGAAAACAAAACCAGTAGCGCAGTAGTGTCTAGTGCAATCCTAGATGGTATTTATTTTGCAAGTCTGAGAGACCTAAATAAATATTTCCCACATCACAGACTTCTGTAATTATTCTTTTTGTCAATTCCTAGCAGTGCTTCTCCCATTTAGTCCATATGTGACTTATCTAAACCCTTGATTTTAGTAAGCATGAGCATTCGTTTAATTGGAAAGGCATCGGCTGCTCTGACTTTCTTGATTCGTCACGGGAACTGGCCTTTGCATTGTGGGGAGCAGGTAAATTTGCCTCTGGTGCGCTGCATACCCTCTGAGAATATTCTTGTAAAAATTACTCTTTATTCTTTCCTTGAGAATTAGTTTCTTTTGGGGCTGCATTTGTGAGGATATTGCTTTTGAAAGTTACAAAACAGTGAAGCAAAATATTTCTAGAAAACCAGTACCTTTCAAATTAAACTAGTATCTATGCAGGTTTTTAGGCTGGGGTCAATTCTCTACAGCATAGAAACGCTGCACACCTTGAAAGTGAAATGCATTTAAACCGCAGCATCATTGTTCTCATGCTGTGAGAATCAGATGTGTCACACATGCATGCAAATTATAGATATGATAGGTTGGTGTTGTAATGAGGCTTTGAGCCGGGAGTATCTGATTGCAGAAATTGCGTAAAAAAGAAAAAGAGAGCCTTCATCTACACTGAACAAAAATCATCAGGCATGTAAAAAAAAAAAAAAAATTTATAGCATGAAAAAGCCAATGTTCTGGAAAGTTCCATAAAGGATATCATGAGAGTGAATGGACTGAAAGTAACATTATAATACCCACTCATCATGGTATGGTGCATATTTGGCTGTATTTGATAAAAAATGCAATAATGCAACTCTAAATCCAAAAAAGTGGCACATCTAATTAGTAATGAGGGGGTCTGTCCGTCCATCTGTCTCTATGTGCGTATGTATGTGTGCGAGCATTCATGCATGTTCTTCGATTTTCTCGACAATCTTTCATCCCATCAACTTCACACAAGGCGAATATGTTGCTGAAGACCCAAGGAAGAAAATGAAGTTGTTTGGTTGAGTGGATCTTATCGCAAGCAGCAATGTAGAGCAAGGAGTAACAGCTGAGGAAGAGTAACTGGCCCTTCCTGAACAGACATGTTCTGCATGAGCACTGCATTAACGAGCCCTGCGCTCGTCTCACTAAAGTGGAAGGACTCCATCTGCCTTTATTTTTATATGTATGCATGCATGCATGCCCTTTGATTTTCTCCACAACTGGTCATCAGATCGACTTCACACTTGTTGGGTGAATCTTTCAAGACTCATTGAAGTGGAGAATCAATCAAGTGTGAACTCCTTTGGCTGGGCGGTTCTCAAGAAAGCTGCAGGTAGCAGTAACAGAGGCCAAGCAATCAGCCTGCCCCAAAGAGGCAAATTTTGAACAGGCATTGCACTATTCATGAAAAATGCAGATAATATTAAAAATGACCGATTTGAAGAGTCCATTCACCGTATACTATATTTAAACCATTACAATAACACAGTACTTTGTGTTCTAACAAGTAAATTTAATTGTTAATTGAAAATAGATTGTGATGACAGCAGCAGAGTGAAGACACCAGTAGGTCAAGTTTAGCGAGTGGAATTTTCCCCCCTTCCTGCATTATGAAGGTCTTCAGCTGCGCAACAGTACAGATCCTTTGTTGCCATATATTAAATTTCGTGATGCACCATAAAATCGAAGACAGACCAGGGCCGCCTCCCCACATTCTTCGCTTATGTAACTATACACGGGTAATTCGTGCACAATGGGGCTTAAGTTGTCAAGCAGAAAAATGCAGGTACGTCCCTGGAACAGACGAGATCTGGTTGGCAGTGTACTGAATATTTTTCCAAAATTCGTACATATTTGCATCAATCACACCCTTCAAAATGTACAGGTCACTCACTACATGTCCAGTGATGCACCCAGGACCAAGACAGATGCTCCTTTTAAGACCTGATCCTGGTAACACCTTGGGTTGTCCTCGTCATCTTTGGGCTGAAAACACAGTAGTTGTTTTTTTTTTTTTTCAAAAACCACATTAAACGTCGACTTCTTGGATGATAAAACATGCGTCCACTGCTCCTGTCCATCTCAGATGACGACAAGCCCAGAGAAGTCGGCGACTTTTGGACAGCACTGATGAACAGCTTTGGGCTTTGCATAGTACAGCTTTCAGCTTTAATTTGCATCGGTGGATGCAGCAGCAGATACTACTAACTGAAAAAGGTTTATCGAAGCATTTTTGGGCCCATGTCATGAAATTCATGACAGTCACATGACAGTTCTTAAGACAGAGACACCTGATGGATGGGAGATCTCGCACATTCAAAAACGGTTTTTTGTTCTTTCCCTTTACGTACTGAGATTTGAATGGATTCCTTCCATCTTCAAATCGTATCACGCAATGTAAAAGGTGAACTGCCTACATCGTACTGTTTGTCTTTGGGAAATGTTCTTCTCAAAGTGATGGATCATAAACTTGCGTGTCAGTTGGCAAATTGGTGAGCCTCGACCCATCATTGCTCTTTCAGGACTAGGCCTCTTACAAGACTCCTGTTAAGCTGTAACATGATACGCTCACCTATGTAACATCACTCGATTCACATCACCTCAGTATTGTGCCTTGACACATCATTATTAATGCTAAATTGCCTCCGCGCAAACTTTTTGGAGTCTCCTGCGGTCATGAGATATGAAACATGAGCATATTTTCAATAAACAGGATAATGCTCTAGTTAAAAATATCAAATGATGTGTTGTAGTGCTTTACAACAGTAAAAGGTAAATGGACTCTTCAAATCAATCCTTATTTTATTTGAATTATCCTTAACACGCCAACTTTTTTAGAAGTGGAGTGCTTTTTTGCATTGTAGTCTTGATATTTTGTGAACTGCTATTTGTGTCACCGACTGTGTAACAGACAGGAAGTGGGCACATTTTGCACAGCAAGCAATTTAGTCACATTACTGTAAAAATAGCACTGGAACTGCCAAAACGCAAAAAGATTCAACAGTAATGGCAAGAAGTAATTACAATGAACAAACTTCTGAACCACGCAAATGTGGACTATATTTTCTGATTTGGAAAAAGTATCATCCTTTACCAAAAATAGAAAATACACAGAGCATGCATTTTTTTCATCCCTTTCTCTTGTGCCGCCTCCACATTGGGTCGGTCAGCAAGCTCTAAACACTGATTTCAAACCTATTTATGCTCTAATGGGACCAATTAGGAAGACTAAAACCGATAAGATACATTGGAGCATGAAACTATGCGCCAGCTGATGCGTTTTTCAGGAACAAATGAAGAGGTGGGTGGAGAATGCCAAAGGAATGAGGATGATAACACAATATCTATATTACGCATGTTTATGTTGCCATAAAGCAAATGAATGTGCACAGAAGATATGAATGGAAGAGACTGCTTTGGCATCTAATGTTTGCATCTGAAATTTTTATGGAACCAATTTTTGAGGGACCAAATTCTTTAAAGACTCGACCCAGTCAGCCCTTGACCAACAGGGTAAGTGACACTAAGACCTATCAGAGCCATATATATATAACCCCCATGGTACCTACCTAGAAATAAATGTGTGATATCATAACCTACTCAAATATAACACTATGGAGGAGAACACAGTGCACATTTTCTGTTTAATTAAGACATATTTAGTTTTGAGAAATTTGATGGGCAAAGTAACTTGCAGCTACGTGTAATTAATTGATAAATAAGCAACTGTAGTTGTTACAAAAAAAAAAAAAAACTTAAAAATACCCTGAAAATCATGTACAAACCCATTTCCAGAAAAGCTGAGACGCTGTGTAAAATGTAAATAAGAACGGAATGCAATGATGTGCATGTCATTTAAAGCAGAGACAATATATCATATTTTGAAACTGAGAAATTTACTGTTTTTACAAAAAATATTTGCTTATTTAGAATTTGATGTCAGTAACATGTTTCTAAAGAGTTTGGACAGGGGCAACAAAGGATTGGAAATGTTTTATAATGCTGATAAAAACGCACCTGGTAGAACATCTAACACAGAGGTGGGCAGCGAGGGCCGTATCTGTCCCTGGTTTTCACACAAACGTCTGGTCTTTAATTAGTTGATTGTCTCAATTAGCCAAACCATTTATGAAATCTGACGTTTCATGTGCATTTCTTTAAATTATCAAGAAACTACAAAGATTAGTCTTGTCTCCCTTCATAAAACATTTTCCTTTGATCGAATCATTGCGAAAATCTATATTTGTGCATGCAATCAATTAACTCAATTAGTCAGGGTAATTGATAGGAATAAAAACCTGCATACACACCGGCCCTCCAGGACCGTGATTGCTGACCCCTGATCCAACAGCTAATTAGATTAATTGGCAGCGGGTCAGTGACATGAATAGGAGTGAAAAGAGCAACTCCGAGTCTTTCAGAGGATGGTGAGGACTTCAGAACTCTGACAGACTGCATGGGAAAATTGTTCAACAATTTAAGAATGAAATTGCAAAGAAACTGGGGATTTAATCATCTGCGGTATGTAATGATATAAAATTATTCAGAGAATCCAAAGAAATCTCAGTATGCAAGGGACGTGTCCAAAAAACAATACTGAATGGCTGTGATCTTCAGGCCCTCAGGTGGCACTGTATTAAAACAAATGGATTCTGTCGTGGAAATCAATTCTGTTGAAGCAAAAATTTGAACCTTAAATTTGAAGTGAGCGAACCTGCCAAACCCATCACAGCAACATACTCCACTTTTTGCAACAACAACAAAAAAATAATAAATAAAATAAAAAAATTATAAATAATAATTATTATTATTATTATAATAATCAGGGAGAAAAAAAAATATTTTTGTAAATGGGACCCAGGGAGTTTTTTCCCCCACGTTGATCTGGCCCGTTACACCTGGGGCCTAAGTAACTATTAACCTCAAAAATATAAATACACTTAAATAAATGCATTATGTACCACATTCATCAGCAAGATCCAGAATAAACACTTTAAATATGCGTGCAGGACTGGGAAAAGGGGTCACTTGGGTCATTTTATTTAAATTGAGATTTTCTAAAAAATCAATGAGAGATCAAAGTTTTTTTGAAAAAAAAATTGGGTGAATTTCTGCACAGCCGGGGGGGGAGATTCAGTATTAACTCTTCATACCCTAATACCCCATCCTTCCCCGGTAGGCTACCTGCATCTCACGTAGAAAACATGAAAGGAGATGTATACTTGGAATCCACCATACCTCTCGTAAGCGCCTTTTGAAATTGAGCTCTTCAATTTCAGTACAGATTTACACATGGATCTTCAGAGCAATCTTCGTTCCCAACATTTAAAGAGTGGGAGTGGGTCTGTGTGTTAAATCGGGTAAAACAGTATCTTTAATTACGAACAGAGGATGATTCAGCAAAATGCACAATTTTCAGAGTATTTACTGAGGCTAATTATCCCAGTGTGAGTCCCTGAATCTGCGTCTCTCATCGTCTCAGAACCAGCCCCACAAACAGCACGACACTGAAACAGGCACGTTCACGAGTTCCAGAACTCCCAGTGGCACATTTCCATGCACGTCCACCCCTTCTTAACACGCCTTTCACCGATACTAGGCGCAAACGGGCAGTTAAAAGCCTAAAATAAGACATTCAGCTTTTGGTAGGGCACCAACCATGGAGTCTATAATTAGAATGACGGTACCGAACAAAAACTGAGGTGTAGTCACATTCATCTTTCTCGTTTCAAATTTTCGTAAACGCTACAGACATGCGCTCTTTTTGAATCGCTCTTTTTGTAAATGCGGAATGCATGTTTAGAGAAAATGATCATGAAATAGATTGAAAGTTTAATCAGTTCATTCGCGTATCTAACTGTAAGCGGGTGCGCGATCAGTCCAACAAACTTAGGTTAAACGACAACTGGGTGATAAAATTTTTATCATTTGTGATGGAATTTTCAACATCAAACAAGGTCCGTCAAAATGAGACAAGAACGCATCAAGCGCGTAATATTAGTGATAAATTGCACTTTTTTATAGTACATGAAAAATACCAAAAGCGCCCCAGGGAATAGCTCAACAAGTGGAAATCGTCCAACTCAACGATGTGTGTGTTTAAGCTTAATAAAAGCATGTTTTAGTTAGCTCCACTTCATTGTTTATCACGTTATTGCAGCATGACTGAATAACCGTCTGCCTTATGTAACCCCCGTTCTGATATTTTCATGAAGATAGAAATACACATAGCCAGAAAAAAAAAATTTTGTCAGGCCTACCTGTTTGTCCAAAATGTTCATTTAGACAGCCAAATTTCTGCAAACCATGTCCTTCCCAAATCAACATTTGCTTTGAAAAAGACTGAGATACATACATACACAAAATTCTGCCGGGTAAAAACGTGTTGCAGAGATAATTTCACAAGCAATTTACAGAAAAATCAACTTAGAAATACGACTGGATTATTACCCTTGCAGTGATTAGTCCTTGGCAACATATGCATAAAGGCGTGGCCAATTTAACACATGAATAAGACGGGCCGTTTGGAGACATGAAGGTCAAACGGCCCTTTCTTTCCTGTGGGTGGTGAGTGCCTGTTGTTCTCAAGCGGTTGGACTTGGCAAGTTTGTGCGTGACATAGGCTAGGCCTACGTTTTGAATGCATGTTTGCAGAGTTGGAAACAAGCCCCGAAGAAGTGGTCATTTTTCCAGAAGGTTGAAAGGGATGGCGGGGTACCTGAATCCGTAGTTTGCCCTCGCATGTCTTGGCGGGTCAAATTGTTTTTCATTGGAAACTAAAATTGTATGCAGTCAACTTAACGCCGACGTGTCATCTTGGAGATAAAACCAAGCGGGATTGAAGTTATTTCGGCGCAGTCAAGACAGCGTGCTTTGTAGGCCTACCACTGAGTTCTTCATAACATTTTATCAGCGTGACTGAACCAATCATGAAGGTTTGTTCATTTTTCCACACTTTTCCCTTGCGGTCTTTGGATTTACTTCACAGATGTATGTTATTCAATGTGGTCTGAGTCGTCTGTTCATGTCAATTATTTATTTATTTATTTATTTATTTATTTATTTATTTATTTATTTTAGGACCCTCTGAAGAACTTAAATATCACGGATCTTGTAGATATGGAAGACGGCGACGGTTTGGCCATTATGTGCCTGAGCAAGCAACGACACTGTTCGCAGTCCAGCTCTACTGAAGTCAGAGAGAACAACCGGTTAAACGAGAAGGAAGCTGAACTGATCGCGCAGGGTTACCCGAGGAAAAATGGGGAGATTCTCAGTGGTCAGTACGGCATTAATCTGCTCCTGCTCGGAGTTGCGTTGATGCTGGGCGTATCGTACCACGGTCCCTCAGTCAAAGAAAAGCACTTATTGTCATTTATCACGACAGTCATGATTATTCAATTGCTGTGGATGCTATGGTATGTGGTCCGAAGGGAGCGGCAGAAAAATTCCGCTCCAGAGAAGGATTCGAACGCCGGGACGCGCTGGTTGAGAGGTCAGTTTTCCTCACAATGCTTATGAAAGAGGACTGTTACAACTTCATTGTGCTATAGAAGGGTCCTTCTGAAGAATTGGGTGTGGTGTGTTTTTAATACTCCGGCTTATTTTTAAACTCATCAAACTGGACACTGAAACTTTAGAGCATCATTAAACGGGGTTCCTCTGCCCTCTAAAATTTATGAATAGGCTATTAGTCGTCTGTACCATGTCATTTGGTTTAGCGATTCAGAATGTGAAGAGAAATGTGTTGGTTTCGCGATGTGTGAACATGGAAACGAATGCCTAACTTTTTCTTGCAGGTGGGCTGACGATTCTTGCTCTGCTATCCCTGATCATGGATGCTTTTCGCATTACCGTTTTCGTGGGTTACAGAGCCTGCCTTTCACCTGTAGTAGCCGTATACCCTGTTGTCCACTTGCTGCACACAGTGTCCCAGGTAATTACCTTGCTCATGACCATAGAGCTGCAAATCTTTTCTGCCCGTTTTTAATCTCCAGTTGTGCTTTCTCAAAGCGCATGTATGTTGCAAAAATGTATGGACTGTTGGTTTTTAGGCAGTTCACGTCTCTCGGATTATACAGCACTCTGTTTACTGAACATCTAACCGCTGTCCCCAGTGTTGATCCTGGTGGCTCTGCCTCCTGGTTTTTGTTCCAACCACTATCGCAAACTTCTTTTAATACGTTGTTCCTCTTAATTGGGTGCGTTCATGTTTAGAACAGTTATTTACCCGTATGCCGTATGTTCACAGAAGTGTCTATGAATTCCTTATCCACACCTAAGGAATTGAATTGGCTTCATCTTTAATAAAAAAAAAAAAAAATTATGCAAGCAAATGGTCAAACCTGTTTTGTTCCATGGAGTTTAAGCAAAGTTCTGGAGTCTAATTTGGAGTTTGATTTCTTGGTGTAGGCCTATACTTTTAATCTGTCTAAAAATATTACTTTAAAATTAGGCAACTTGCAATCCAGAAAATGAGATGCTACTCGGCACCTCCTGTAGTTACATCTCCAACACAGCGGTGCCATCCTCTGGTTCCCTGCCATTGCTTAATGCCCATGCAATCTTTTCAATTCTTATCACTGCTGTCACATTACAGCAAAATTGGGATTTTTGCATTTAGGTTTTCACATCAATACCAAATCTCACTCGACTGAACATTGTTTAGATCTTGCTGAGCTGGAAATTGGTAGAATGCAGTGCAGCAGATTTGTTTGGTGACAGGAGTTCACAGATGTGGCCCTGAAACTCTAAATGACCAAACATCAATGCAGCAGTAACTAGTATTATTGCGCCAGTGTTGCTGAAGTTTTTCTCTGGCTGTAGGTATGTTTTGGTGTTTGCCATGGAGATGATGTAATGGAACTGGAGAGAGCAAGGAGGTACCACCCCTATTACTTTCAATGGGAGATGCTAGGCTAGCTACCTCTGCCCAGGAAGTACTGAATTGACCGCTGTCATCTATAAAAATGGCGTTCCACGGGTGTTTATTTCTGGCACCATTTCATACGATTGCCAAACTGATTACAAAGCACAAATGGCCAAGAGTGTTTGGCTGTACAGATTGGGGGGGAAATGAGCAACGCTGTTAATCTGGAACGCGAATGCGCTCTTCGCTCTTCGTTAAATTGCAATGCTGGAATCGGAGCAACAGTTGGACAACCAAACTTGTACATGAGCTGTTATCAAGCTCTAAGTAGCAGTACTTATTTTACAGGCCCTCTTAAACATCGAACAGTTGGGTCAGATGCAGAGCAAAATGACTGATTACCGAATACATTTATCTTTGACAAGAAGAAAAGCACACTTCAATTGGTGTCCATGGAGCCGCTGCATCATTGGCCACAAAATTGTCTCCAGTGGGAAACACGGAAACAGGAAGCCAACATGCTGGCTGGCTGAAGCAAAGATACTTCCTTGTTCTCTCTGGTTCTATTTTATTTTGCTATGGTGTTCACCTGTTTATTGGATTATCAACTCTTGGTCCTCAATGCCGAAGGACAGCTGGATTATTATTATTATTATTATTATTATTATTATTTTAACCTGGGTTTCAATTGCAAAGAGACTGGCCTATAGGAAGCACTAACTGCAGTGATTGAGGGGGAGAGCCAGGTCTGGATTTAAATTTGAGGGCTTAACAAGGGGATGCTTGCAGTGGATGTTTGCATTTTATGCATGTTTCATCTGATCAATTTTGTTCATGTCAGGTGTACTTCCTCTGGTTTCACATCAAAGACGTGATCAAGACATGTCAGACCTTTGAAAGGTAACCTTTTAATGTCTGCCTCTGCCAACATTTGCTGTATTTCTGGTATTACCCATCCCAAGAAATGACCAAGTGCCATTTATTTCCCTCCAGACACCCAAGTTGGGCTTTATTTGGACAGGACATTGTTACCAATGGGCCAGGGACTTGCATTGAGGCATTAAAACTGCAACCATGTACAAAAATTTGTGGAAATGATTCAAGCTGCAAGCAGTATTGAACAGGCCCTCGCTTCCTTGTGCATGTTGGATGTAAGGGCCTGTTCAGTGCTGCTTGCAGCATTACCAAAAGGCTTGAGTAGTATCAGGTGTGTAGCTGCTTGGTTGCAATGAAAGCCTGCACCCACACCGGCCCTTTCTGGGAAAGATTGAGGACCCCTGTATTAGACTGACCATCTAATCAATTCAGATCAATAGCTGCTTGAATTGCACCAACCTGGTTTTCTATAAGACTGGGCTCTGGCGTTCCGTTAGTTGATGGAGAATCAAGTTATGTTCTCTTTGAAATGTCAATTCAGAAGTATTCGTTCTCATACAAGTCTGAGGAGAGCCTTAAATAGATTCATTGTGTTTATGTGCATATTCCATACCGTCCCAGCCTTTTCTATGTTGAATTATGGTGTATTTAATGAAATGTTCAATTACATTTAACTTTTGCAAACGCACATGTCCAAGACTTTTGCAAGTACTGCATATAATTCCGTAATGCCCCCTCATTGATTTTTTTTTTTTTTTTCAGGTTTGGGGTGATGCACGCTGTCTTCACAAACTTGCTTATATGGTGCTATGGCGCAATGTCGGAGTCCCTGCACTTTCTGGAAGACCATAAAAAGCGTCTGTCTGTGCTGGGTTTTATCAACTACACAAAAGGTGAAACATTTCGCTCAGGGTCTCCTGTGATGAGCTGAAGTGCTTGCGTAGACTGGAAGGCTGCCTTTTAGAGAGCTTCTGTCCCTGCAGAAAATTTAAACCTCATGCTTTGCATCATGCTGTTTGTTCAAGCTCCTGTGGATTTCTCACTGCGGATTATAGATGGACATGCCAGTGTTGTAATTTTATAGTGACTAACAAAAACCAACCAGTAAAGCTACCTGCGTAAAAATGCCTTCCTTGTAGCAGTACTTCAGAGAATCGCAACCTTGTCCTCTCTGAAGCTCGACTTAACCCTAAGAGTGACGTATCCTTGGGATCAGTGATGGATGCTGGCAAAAATGTTCTTGGTTGTTTGGGGTCACATGCATCTGTGGCCCATGCATTTTGGTATTAAATGGTGTTTTGTGTGCAGTGTTCAAAGGGTACATAACTTTATTTGTGTGAATGTTAACTTGTGAAATAACTGTTTTGATAATGTTTGGATATCATGGGAAGTGCACTGATGTTACACCACCCTCTGTCTCCCAGGGTATGATGCCCCTGACTGTGAATGCACCATTAGCGCTTGCTCAAAGTTCTCCAATAGCCTGTACTACCTGTACCCCTTCAACATTGAATACCACATCTTCGTATCTGCCATGCTTTTTGTCATGTGGAAGAACATCGGCCGAACGATTGAGCCCCACAGCCACCAGAAGGGGAAACGTCCGTCCAGGTCGAAGGGGCTGGTTTTGGGCCCATTACTGGGCCTGGTGGCGCTGGCCGGCACCATCACCGTCCTGGTGCTTTACCTTATCCAGGTGGAGGACACTGTGGAGACCCATTATCTGGCAATCTCCATGTTCTATTACCACGGGATCGTCATGTTGGCCTGTATGTCCACGGCCGGAGCCCTCGGCCTAGTCCTGTACAGGCTGGACAACCGGCCCCAGGATGTGTCCAAAAACCCGGCGCGGCAGCTGGACGCGGAGCTGCTGTGCGGCTCGTCTGTGGGCACCTGGCTCATGTCCTGGTGCAGTGTGGTGGCCGTGGTTGCAGCCAATCGGAGCCCTCAGTACCGCTGGACCATCCTGACTTACTCTCTCCTGCTGGTCCTGGAGAAATACATTCAGAACCTCTTTATCGTGGAGTCGCTGTACCGCGAACATGAGACCAGTGAGGTGGCTGCAGAAGATAAGGATGAGGACAAAGTTGAGGAGGTTGATTCCAGAATATTCTCAGTGTCCTCCGAAGTCCCATCCTGCAGTGGCCTCGTTAATCCAGGCTTTGTGAACCAGGAAAATGTGTACATCTCCTTAGATGGCATTCAGACCAGGAACGGTTTGGTTCTGAACTCCCAGGGTCAGGAAAACTTGCCGTTACCAGAGAAAGTTGTAGTTCCAAGTGGCACCGGAACACCAGAGAGGAGGAGGCAAATTTTAAAAAACATCGCCCTTTTCCTGTTCCTGTGTAACTGCTCGGTAAGCCTTTTATCGAAATTGCTGCATAGGCATGACCACAAACTGTTGGTTTGAGACCATTTTAATTCCAGAGAAGGTGTTCTTGTAGCTTCACAAGTAAATTTCTCTTGGATAAAGCAATCGTGTTGTATGAACTGATAAGGTTCATGCGTCTAATTCAACATTGTCTTTCTCTCTTTCTGTGTGTGCTGAAGTTGTGGCTGATGCCGGCATTTGGCTGTCGACCGCAGTACGATAACGGTTTGGAGCAGGAGACCTTTGGGTACACCATTTGGACCATGGTGCTAAACTTCGCCATGCCCCTCAACCTCTTCTACCGCATGCACTGTGTGGCCGCCCTCTTTGAAGTGTACCAGCACGTGTGAGCGGAATCTGTGGAAGGATCATATAATTAACGCCGTGCACCTCTTCACCACCACCACCTCGACTATACGAACGTGAACGTCTCTTGTAACCTGTAGTTCTGAATATGGTTGGCTTTGTTGGTGGTGAGTTTGGACTTGTTTTTCACTGGCTCATCCCAAAGAGACACTTGTTCAGTTTGGATGATGAATGTTGCTTATTGCTCACCAGCGCCCCCATTTGGTCTGGCACATGCAGTGACTGGCAGAAACACATTTAAAAATTCAAAGTTTGAAGGAATAATAAATGTAATTCAAGTCGACCAAAGAAACAAAGTGGCGCTGTAAAAATAAAAGCAATAAAGAGTTAAAGCATCTTAATGTTTTTAGTCAGCTGTCTTAAGGTTTGCACTTTAGCGTCCTCCTGTTATGCAAAGCATACTGTGTCATACACAAGGATTGCAAAGTGGGGTTTTTAAGCTATGCAATATTGCAAAGTTGTAAGATTTACACATGCTGAATTTGTGTAATTGATGAATTGTATTTCTTACTCTGCATATTTTATTGTTTTAATGGTTTTACTCTAAAGCATAAATTACAGGGTCTTTAAGTTTATGATTAAATCAAAATAAACTGATCCCAATAAATTTAAAGATGCATTTAAAGTTAATGTCTCTGGTTTTGTGAGATGCGCTCAATATGAACTGGACTTCAGGTGGCTGAGAACCCTTGATCTGACCTGTGTCCATCATTCAGTCGGTAGGTGTTTGCAGATACAAAAATGGTGTTTATAGTAGGCTTGGGAATACTTTAAAAAGCCTTATCTGGTGAGTTTAAATTTGTCTTTCCATAGCGGTTCTTTGAAATAGATTATGGATAGTCTTCATTGGTTTTTAAACCTTGTTTTTCACATTTCTTCCCTGCTGTCAGACAGCATTTTGGTATGTTTTGCCTTCAAATCATTCCATTGGGTCTTTGTGCTGCTGCTTTAAGCCTCTAGAGCAGGGGTGGGCAATCACGGTCCTGGAGGGCCGGTGTGTATGCAGGTTTTTATTCCTATCAATTACCCTGACTAATTGATTGCATGCACAAATATAGCAATGATATCGCAATGATTCGATCAAAAGGAAAATGTTTTATGAAGGGAGACTAGACTAGTCTTTGTAGTTTCATGATAATTTAAAGAAATGCGCATGAAACGTCAGATTTCATAAATGGTTTGGCTAATTGAGACGATCAACTAATTAAAGACCAGACGTTGGTGTGAGAACCAGGGACAGATGCGGCCCTTGCTGCCCACCTCTGCTCTAGAGCCTTAAACTGCTGTGGGTGAGGTGTGGGACAACAGCAACGCACTCCAAGCTGTTGGCCAAACGCAACAAACTCCATCTGGCCAACTAGCCACTGGACAAGTCTTTATGGAAATGTGCTGCCTGTCCAGAACTTGCCATTTGGATTTAAAGTAGCAAATGTTCCAGAGCCTATGATGGAATCATTTTTGCAGTGATGAATACATTTCTGGAAGCAATAATTCTGTTAATCCTGACATTCAGTCTGTAACTTGTCCCGTTTTAAGAAATCTCATGATCGTTGGAAAGATGTTACTGTGTTTCAAGAGGCACAAATTATTGGCCTGCATCAAGCAAAAAAATCCCATGAAGGAAATTGCTGAATTGGGTCATTAACTGTCCAATAATTTGAACCTTTTTAAGGATTGGGAGCTGCCAACCTTGCAGAAGAAATGGGTTTGAGAAGAATCATGACTGATTATGATTAGACACTGAAAATGCTTGAAGTTTCAACTTTTAAAAAATATATATTCAGCTGTAGAAATCACAGCTGTTTATGATGCCTACGAGCATTTGGCAGTGTTGTGATCTGGAGTTGCTTCAGTTGGTCAAGTCTGACCATTATGCAGCGATTTTGAAAATGAATTCTGGAGACCACCTGAATATTCTGAATGACCAGTGATTGAACAGGTACTCATGAGTATGGCAAGCTGTATCGGGCTCAAATTGTGAGGTTTCGCGAACATGTGAAATCATTTTCACACATATTAGCCAACACAGTTCTGACTTAAGCCTTTTCCAGCTTATTTCATTTGGTTTAACGGAGTGGTTTTGATTCGGACAGACACAGGCTGTTGCTTTACATCGGTCCAAAAATCCAACTTATCGCATTGACAGGTTAAAATGAGACATTCAATGTCTCGTGACCACCTCAGCTGATCCCATTCACCCGGATCGGTTTAAATTTTTGATTGGATCGAAAGAAGTAGTCTACGGTGATAATCAGCTTGATGCGGCATAGAAACGGCTGAAACGAGTGGATTCGGTTGATGGATTGGATTATTCGTTCTGCGCATGAGCTCCCTAGTACATAGGAGTCAAACAATTAGTGACATTAGTGGGACCTTTTGCGCATGTCAAACTGTTTCAGCTGGGGCCGTGTACACACTGAGTGTGGATCGCTTTAGTGTTCATGTGTACAGATCAAATCAGGTTCGTTTAATGCGTTTGATTTCAATTTGATTGCGGAAAACAAACCATGTAAACGCAGATGCGCGTGCACACGCACGCAGAGATGCAGAAAGACACACGGACACCAGACAGACTCAGAGAGCCAGACACACAGACAGAGACAAACGCACAGGGATAGAAAAAAAACAGACAAACAAAAGGAAAGAATCATCAATACAGTTTTGGGCAAAAATGAAAGAAATTGGAAGCACATGATGTGGCGTTGTGAGTGTTTGAAGCAGAACCACAGCTTTCTCTTTCTTCATGAACTTCCATCTTTATTTTTCTTTGGGGCAATTTTCTGGAGGAACCAAGCCGTGGCTTGTGATTCATTTCATTATTTTCCTGAGTTTCAGCAACATTATTCAAGGTAGCAGACCCTAGTCTTTAGACCTAGATGTTGAATTTTTGGTTGTGGTTTCAATAAAATTCTTAAATTGTATTGTGTTGCTTTTTTATTAAAGTTAATCCAAGGAATTCTCTACCAATCATGGAATTCAACTTTTATTTAAGTGATATTCTCAATTGTATAAATTCATTTTATTTGACCAGTGAGAGTGACTGTGTTAGTACGGTTTTAAACTCTGGACTTGTGTTTGGCCGAGTACCGGACATTAAGCGGATGTCAACTGCTTGACTGTGAAATTGAACTAATTTCGAACACATTTCACTTCCCTGATAACTATTCTTCCAATAGCATGTTGAAATGCCATGTTCTTAAACAGATGTTTGATTCATTCATTCACCATTTTTTTTTTTCCTCCCCCACAAAGTGGCGAGAGGCTCTGTAGTCTCTATGCGTAAATGTCTGGGCCTTTTGGGGATACTCCTTTCATACCACAGCATAATGGAAAAATTTCTCCAACTCTTTTTTTTTTTTTTTTTTTTTAAACCGATAGCATGGCTGCTGGTTTAGACCTTGTCTCTCCGTGCAGGTGTTCCATCTTTGAGGTCCTTGATCAGTGTTATATATTTAATTTCACCTCTTATTGGCCCTTTTTGAGCATTTTTTAAAAGGTATTGATCAAATGAAGAACTAGCATCTTTCAAAAAAAGGTAAAATTGATGAAATTATTGATTACATATCAGTGTTTGGTTTGATGCAGGTGATTTCACAAATAACTGCTTTGTTTTTGCCTACTGTTATGGCCCCAATTTATCACACACCGGACAGCAAGGGATGACACAAAATTGTAAAACTTTAACAGATTTAATTAAAACAAAGTCTGGCCAAGATTGAAATTAAAAATAAGATGGTTACAGTCTCTTGAGATGGGGTTGCGATGTCTTGGGACAGGAAAATGCTCCAACACAGGCAAAAAACCACAAGACGAGTTTCACAGGTCTTGTACAGAGTGACAGGTCTGGTCAAATGTGTCCTTCCACAATTTCTCCTTGCAATTTCTCCTACTACTTTACTCTCACAATTTTTCTCCTTTTATACTCTTTTCCAGCCCCTCCCACCTTCCAGACTTTTTTCAATTCTCTGGGACATTCCCCTCTGAGGTATGCCCAGGACATGCCCAAAACCTAGCTCCAAACTGGCATAACAAAAAAAAAAAAAATCAATACTGCCATCTAGTGGCTTTTCCCCCCCCACATTACACTACATGATACCATCCAAAACTAGACTATCAGCTTGAATTTTGATAGAAATATTTTATTTGTCCCCCATCTCGACCCCCAAATTTTAGGCGTTCAAAAATACTTGGACAAACTATTATCAAAATCATTTCTTGGCAGTTGAATGGCTGAAGCTTGGAGCCCACGGTCACCAGATACTAGATGATGGTCTTTCTGTCCTTGGGGCAATTTGCCTTCATTAAGTGAAAAAAATGGCTCTACTGGATTCAGGTAGAGATTGACTTGGCCATCAAAGAACATTCTAATTCTCTGCTTTCTGAGTATGCTGTGGATAATTGTCCATCTGCACTGTGAAGCGCCATCTTGTAAGTTTTGGAGCACTGGGCCGGATCTGATTGGATGCTACAGCTTTCCTCAGTTCAGAAATCCTCCTGTTTCTGTCAGCAGTTAGAGTTAAACAGAAGATGACCGTTTCCATCAGCAGGCGCAGCTCTTCCCCTCATCCAGTTTTCTCATTCTGCCGCAAGAAGTTTTTCTCATCAAGGTCGTCTCACAGCTGGAAAGGGTGTGTACACTTTTTCAATTTTTTTATTTTTTTTTTTGGCTTACCAATGGTTGACATCTTGGGATAACTCCAGGTATTTATGCTCGTAAAGTCCTCTTTTGGCTGCTGACACTGACAGGGATGCGCTTACTTCCTGGAGAGTGTTTTTAAATCGTTTTGACTGCTGTGAAGGAATTTCTCTTCTCCTGGGAGATGATTGTCCCACCATCCCCTGCAGTTATCTGACTCCTGCCCTCTTCATGTTCTGTGTTTAGGATATTTCTCCAGTGTTTATACATGTTTTTGATTGCTTACTTCACTTGCAGTGATAGCTCTGAATATAACCGAGAGCGTTATGGACAGATTGGAAATGCCACACTTTAAATCAACTGTAGGCTGTTTATCTGCTTATTTGTAAATGAAATCATGAGAGAATTACACACACCTGGCCTCGGTACTGCTATGCAGCCACTTTTCCAATTACTTTTTGGTCTCTTAAAAACTGTAGGAGAGACACACACAAAATGTGCTGTCATTCCTACACCACCTGCTCAATTTGGAGGAAGTTAATCTCTCAAACCTTATACTGTAGGGTCATTATACAGTATAGATATACAATATAATAATGCACATGCACAAACATAAGTGACAAAGGAATAATGACCATGAACAGCTTTAGCAGGGACACACACACACACACACACACACACTGCCTGGCCAAGAAGGCTCACACTCAAGAATTGAATTGTATCCCCTGAAGCTTAGATTGCAGTGCAAATGTGTCTCTTTGACAACAGTAAGCAACATCAGAACATTTACTTTCAATCAGAGTTGCATTAATTTTTGGCTTGAGGTCTTGTCTTGACAATGAGAGTTGAACCGCTCTGTAATCTTCTCGAGCGCATCCCGGTAATTTTGAATATGGTTAAGTTCAGGACTCTTTGATGACCAATTTGTGAAAATAAATCCTCGTGCTTGTTTTCCTCATTCATTGTGCACTGTGTCAGATGCGGGCCAATAATCCCCCCCCCCTTCCTGAAAAACACTGTCAGAGCTTTTTCGGCACCAAGGGATATGTCTTCCCACATGATTTTTTAATTTTTTTTTTTTTTTTTTTTTAACGAGAAGCTAAGCGCTTCATCATTTAGCGTTGAAACAATAATTATCAGTTGAAAAATATTCATTGCTGTGATAATGATCTAGTCATAGTATTTATTCTTTGATATCCAAATGGTGACCTTTTGTGGACAGACAGACAGTGCACTGTATCGAGTCTGGCTGAATATTATAATTCCAATGAGGCTGTAAAATGGATAAAAGTTCTGAGGGTCAGATTCTCGAGGATCTTATGCTTTTGCAAAATCATTTTGCCTTTGCAAAACCAACAACGAGGCCACTGATTGGCCAGGGTATTTCCTTTTGCACCAATCCTCGGCAGTCTCATTGGATTTGTGTTAGCTGAAAGGGTTATCTCTTGCGAAAGGTCTTTGTGAATCTGGCCCAGCTTGTGGAAAAACAATGAAATGTGATACAGCAATGGAAAATGGATACGCTGAAATATATCTGTGACAGTGGAAAAAAAAATGGTGATGCAACATCAAGGAAAAAAAAGCTTCAAATGAACACTGTCCTCTGTCTTTGTCCGAGCAGGAGAGGCCAGGAGCATCTCTAGATGTTTTACATTCTTTTAACAAAGAAACTTGTTTTTCATATAAATCTTATCGCGACTCCTTTGGCTTTTTTGAAATTAGGCTTGAGTGAGGATCGATGTGGTCTAAACAGAACATAAAATCCTGGGCCTTGTCGGATTAAACGCTTTATTTCTGTCATCAGGTATAAGCAAGCGTCAGAATGTTTCAACTGCTTGGACAATAAAGCGTAGGCTTTGCCTGTGAATGAATGCGATCGGGCCGACTCTGAGTGGAGTGAGATACTGTTGCAGTGTAGAGTAATGCTTTTTATCTTCTTTGAGTTTGAATTCACTGAATTGTTTCCGTAAAATAGCCATCTGAACTTAATGTCATATCATAAAAACCAACGACCGATAAGACCGTCAGATGTAATGACTTTGGGTATACAATGAACATGTGTTTGCTTGCATAAGTGCAACTCATTTGCACTTATGCACAGCCCACTTAATGCCTGGAATGCATTTTACGGTTGCAATTCAACACAATCAATTTCTCGTAAAATTCAGTTAGAATTTTATGACTTTCCTATGAGAAGATAGAAACCACTATAACCACGGAAGGAAAAGTGCTAACATTTACCAGTAGGTGGCGACAGAGTTTTGTATGTCCACTCAATGCGCGCGACTGCCAGGACTGAGTCCAATAAAAATGTTGTGCTATCCATATATAGCGTCTTCGAAACATACAGCCCATTAGCAACTGCGCACCGAAATACAGACCTTTTTCGCAACATCAAATAGATTGCACCTCATGGAAAGGTTATGCAAACGCAATTGTCATGGCGAATTAAAGGTTTACTCAGAAAAAAATGTGGCTATTTTTTTTGAAGCAATGGGTCATATGTAACAAATTAATATGCAACTCACATTTGTAAATGCTTTCTGTAACTTTTTAATCATCATTTGAAAACTAAGATTTGGCTGGTTTGTACGGTCCTAAGCCCCATCCCTCAGAAAAGTCGTTGCACGGACCTCGTAGTCATGTGACCTGTGACGTGTGAGAAGTAAGTTGCGAATGTTCCCAGCTGATCGACCAGTGGTTTGTTCCTATACTGATAATTGATTTCGCCATGAGCAATCCTTGATTTCATTGATTTTGAGATAACTATCATCAACATGCCAAATAGGTGAGTAGTGGTAGGCTGTAACAAGACTCCAAACGAAGTGATGTGGTTTTCATTCAGACATATTTTCATATTAAGAGGTTCCCCCATCCCCAAGCAATTGGAGGGAAACAGATTCTTCAGACAATTAGGCCTTATTGTGGCATGTTGATGAATATAAAGCCGAGTTCTTTTAGCGTGAGAAGAACTGACTTCTTGCCTTTCACAACCAGTTTTTATGCCCCCGCCCTCAAAAGAGCCATGTCCGTCCGTCGTCTGTCCGTCCGTCCTCCGTTAACTTTTCGGTTCTGTAGGATAACTGTAGAATCCCTCGTCGGATTGATGCCATTTGTTAATGGCGTATTGGGAGTGGCGAGAGGAAGGTTCCTTTCGAAAACCAGCGTTGTGCGATATCTAATATGGCCGCCACAGCAGCAATATGCCCTTGATCAACATACAGGTGGGGGCATCTGCCACGCTCTGCGTTGCTCTTGTTATACCTTAAGCACAGGAAATATCTTCCAAATATGGTCTTTCCACCTTCTCATGCTACAACAGTACAGGCAAACCAAAACACTGCCAACTAAACTTGAGAACTTCAAGCAAAGATGAGGATGCACATCACTCAAAAGGAGTGGAAAATTACAGTCAACAGAGGAAAAACAGCCAAAGGAACAGGATACAAGTAGATACATAAAAAATTCAATTGATTATGTTTTTTTCAGTAACAACTAATGATTTTACGAACAAATATTGATTAAAGCTATAGAAATCAAATGTATCATCTGATTATGTTTTCAAATCAACTAAACAGAAGCCTGCTTACTAATCAAAGCTACAGAAGCTGCTGCTTATGTGTGTGAGCTGCTCATGCATGTGTAAATTGAATTGCTTGTATGTGTGTGTGTGTGTGTGTGTGTGTGCACTGCTTGTATATGTGTGTGTCTGTGTGTATATGTGCCTGTGTATGTGTTACTGCTGCATATATAATATGGATACTGATTATGATTATTGATTATGGTTATTCAACATGGCAATTGATCTACTGATGAATATGATGAGAAATATTGAAATATAATCCTCAACAGATGTTGTGAGTTTACATCACTTCCCAAAAAAGAGATGCCAAGTCTCACGCTTTCGGTGGAGTCTCTCGCCTCTTAGTGGCATTCACCTTCCTGTGCCGTAGTCAGCAATTTTCCAATCAGCACGCCCTGGAGAAATTCACTTGTGAAATTGAAGTCATTGTGCATTAAGTTAATCCGTTTCACGTGCATTACGGTGGATTTCCCCACTGGTGACATGGAAATCGATTATGACTCGGGAATTCTCACTCTTGTCTTTACTGAGGGATTGAAAGCAAAGGAATTGCATAAAGACGTTTCAAATGGTCTTATTTCATTTAAACGAACATGAAACACATGCAATGTTTCCAATCCCTGAGTAAAGAGAGGCCCGGGAAGTCATAATCGCTTCCCGTGTGACTTGTGATGAGGCGCACCTTTATGCAATTGAAACTGAAACTTCAATCATGCACAAGGATTTGAATTCCGCGTCAGAATCTCATTAATAGGCTTTCATTGAATAATTGCGGACTACGGTGAATAATGCGTAGGCCCTACGTCGAATGCGTGAGACTTGGCATCTCTGGGATGCGTTCTCGTGCTTACTCCCCACTTGATCAGCTGCTACCCCACCAGGCCCGGCACGGGTCGCCCACGGCGCATCCCCACTATACGACTTCGTTTTAAATGTCTATGTTAGAGTGCTGTGAAGATGGGCTGACAAGTATTGTTAGTATTGTTGATCATTGTTGTTGATGATGACATTCTAATTTTGCATTTGTGTTTGTTTCTGAAACACTGGCCATATCATGATCCTAGTCACCGGGGACTACTAGGACTTTGGTACGGCACATATCCGAAAGCGAAACTCAAACATAAACACAAGCGACCAGTCCATGCGAGTATGAAGTTGCCGTACAGTCGCTTACTATGTTCGAAGTCCAAAATTAGCATTCATTTTGTGTAGTGTACAATGCAAGAAGGCATAAAACGATTGTACACGACCAATGCAAACTTTTCATTTTGCAATCCCAGATGAGATCAGAGCTTTGTTCACGGAAAAGTTAAAAACCCACAAAATCTGGACAGTTTGTGTCAAATCATTTCATTGAGTATGTAGAAAATGTATTGATGAGAATATTCATCCCAAATGAGATAGAAAAGTTGTACTTTTCTTTCACAAATTGGCTGTTGACATGAGGAGTCAAACAAGTAATTTTGTGTACAAGCTCCGGTGCAACTTACTTGTCATACGTGAAAGCCGATTAGCCAATCGCTTGTGAGTTTTAAGGAGAGGTCTCGAAGTGTCTAGTTTCTTCATTAATTTTGCCAGTATGACATACAATTATGAAAGTTAAATGCTGGATTCGCGAATTGAAAGCAATAATACATATCTACAGTGTTTCCCCCCCTAACTTGGTAGACCTTTAAAATACCCAAAATATGCACATATTTATGTACCATGATAAGTCATTTTGGAACACGTTTTTCTTTCAAGAAGTTAATCTAACTCAGATGTGAAGAAACAGAGGTTCTTGCTGGAAAGATCTTCGATGAAGGCGGTGGTGCTTTCATTTCGTGGGTGGGCGAAATAATTTCTTCCCAGATGGTTTGTTGCTCTGCAGTACACGCCGACCACGAGAGCACGGCCTCATTCAAATAAACCAAAGAATTGTGCATTTAACGAACATGACCAAATTTGTCATCCAGCACATTCAGTTTACATAAGAAAGAGTTTGCTAGTAAGCTGATCTGGACGTAGACCCATAACATGAGAGGCGAGAACAGGTCATTCAACCCATCGATACTCGCCATTGTCCTGTCACCAAACTGAACCGAGCACTTCAGATTTTTACTGACCAGAGATGGTCGGTTCAATATTAGAGGTTGCCCAAATCGGTTCTGGGGAACCACCGTATTTGCTGGTTTTCCTTCCAACACGATGGCAATCCAAGAATTTCAGCAAGCATTGATTTTTGAGGTTTCAAAAGATTATTAACCATCTTAATTCGCATTATGCCAGAAATAGCTTTGTAATTCCAAAATATGTTGCCCTTATTGCACTGCAATCAGTCTTCATTATATTAGGCATACATTTCTATTACAGGATAGGAGCCCATTTGCCCCCAAAACAATGTGAATTCCTCATGGCATGGATTTCATGGATTGCTGGTCCTTGTTGACGTGATGCTCTGCAGGTTCAGATTTAGAGAGAAGGGAAGTCACTGAAGGGCACAGAACTCATCCCCTTCTCCAGGAGGCCAGTCTGAGACGACTGGAGCTTTAAATATGGACCATGATCATGCTGGGAGCAGTGAATAGGATGTGGTCCTATAGGGACAAACGATCAGCAACAGTCGTCACGGCTGTGGCATTCAGACAATTTAGGCCCGAAGTGCGTCAAGGTAAGTGTCCACTCAACCCTACTGCCATAACCAGCCTGACATCTGGAAACAACAAGTTAAGTCTGAGGATTTATGCTGACTTTGCCATCTGCATGCCACAGATGAAATCAAGATTTATTACCCCCAGGCTGCATTTTTTCCATAGAGCTTGTGTCCACTGCAACCTTTAATCTCGGTTCTTGGCTGACTGGAGTGGAACCTGCAGTCTCCTGCTGCTGCAGCTTATGCCACTCCAGGTTTGACATGTTATGCATTCAGAGATCCTCTTCCGCAGAGCACTGCCCTAATGCATCATTACTTATATTTTGTTTGCCTTCCTAGCAGCTGTAACTTCTCCCATCAAACATTCACACTCTTAGAAAAGAGACTAAACTCCATCCACTTTAGCGCATTATCTCTCCCCCCCCCCCCCCATTAAAAAGAATTGAACTCAGTCTTTTAGATTTCAGTTACTTTCCATTACCACTGTGGCATTGGACTAGGATGTTTGGAGAATTTTATGCGAGTGTGCAGTGAAGATGAACACAGAGCAATTACTCCACATTTCTTGCCTCGGCCACCTAGGCTTGCCTTTTATTGCCATGGTTACACCTGCCTTTTTAGACCCATCCCACACATTGGATTTAAAATGAAAAAAAGAGATCTGGAAAGACGCAGACGTTTGCCTTTCTAAATAAGTTCTGTTTCCCAGCACCGCTGCAGGACTGTGTTCCGCCCACTCAGTCACAGGGTTTGATGTGTGAGACCGACTCCTAAACTCAAAGCTGCTGCTGCTGTAATGCGGCTGTTAGTGAATGAACCAGCTGCTGTGGTGCAGGATCCTCCTCACGGCCCAAACAGTGGAGAGAGACGAACGCACCGCCATCAAAGAGGAAAAGATTTCATGACATGATGATCATACAACGTGTGTCCTGACCTACAATCGAACAGTACTTTCCTTAAGCCATCAATTCTCCCTCTCTCTCTCTCATACACACACACACACACACACACACACACACTGCACCCACAGACACATGCACACTTTCCCTCTCCCTGTCTCTCTCTTGCTCTCTCTCACACTCGCACACACCTAAACCCTCACAAAAACACACAAATTCGCTCTCTGTCTCTCCCTATCCCATTGCCTCTGTCACACGTGCTCTCTCTCCCTCTATCTATCTCTATCTATCTATCTCACGCACCCAGACTCGCATTTCGCTCCCCTCTTGCAAGCAGATCTTAAACCGAGATAATCCTACATTAATTCTTGTTCCATGCGGACTCAAGTGGTGAAAGCCTCTAACGTGTTCAGTGTTTCCCTTAGCGCCTACCCAGAAAGCATGACCACGAATACAGTGAGTCTGATTAATTAATTTTCAAATGAGGATGCAAAAATATAGCCCATAAACGTAACTTGAATTAAGTACTCCCCAAATTGTAGTACATGTAGGGGAATTCTTGCAAATTTGATAATGGAGATAATGATCCAAATTATTTGATAGTCGATTTTCCTATAACCATAATCAAAATACGGCCTATAGCCGGCGAATTATATACAGGAATTTCGGCAACGACTTCGCGGGAGAAACACTGTTCAGAACCACGGACAGCTCCTAATTTTATCGTTGATAAAATGAAAGCTGGTCCCTTCCCGAGATTTGTTGTTCCCTGCACAAAATCGTCTCACGCGCTAAATCTTCAGTAAAAGGCGTTAAGGTTTTACATGTTTTACATTCCAGTCAATAAAATAGTTTTTTTGAATCTTTGCCCCAGTCTGATATACAGTTGGGTTGGGTGGGTGTTGCAAAATATCCACGTTTACTTTGGCGGTATTTTCTAATTGACTGGAATAAATTTTGCATTTTTTTCATGCAACGCTTATCTGTGAATGTTCATCCTAGGAAACCACAGACGGAGGGAGGGGGGAATGGTTGGGATAGTAAAGGAACCCCCCTCTAGATTGGCTCCTGGTCTCAAAATAGCTCAGTCAGTTTCAGTGCCTTTGCTGTGAGCAGAAAAGGCAGGTCATACACCGAATAGGATACACCACGCGAGCACTGACGCAAGGATGTGGCTTCATTCATCTCTCGCTGCAAACTGGCCGCGCTGGTTCTGTGTGAAGCGGGCCGCAGCAATCTTCTGAAATTCGCAAATGTCGGACTGACGCGAAACTTAATTTTTAACACCAGGATGACATAAAAAAAGAACTGACGATCACCTACCGCTGTTTTTCCAACGCATGCGGATCTATGCCGTTCTTTTCGCATGAGGAAGCATATGGAGTCTCCAGCTAAATACTTGTCTGAGCACGAAACTCAGTCCTTTCCGTTTTTTATTGATGATAAAATGTGGAACGCGTCTGATACTGCGGAAAAAACAGACGGAAAAAAAGAATTGATAGTTCGGACGGTGACTGGTTGCTTACTTTCTCTCCTAATCTTATGGACTCTACTGGGAAATATCCTGGTATGTTCCGCGGTCCTCAAGTTCAGGCACTTGCGAACTAAAGTCACAAACATTTTCATCGTGTCCCTGGCAGTTTCTGACTTGTTCGTCGCTGTGCTTGTGATGCCATGGAAAGCAGTGGCAGAGGTTGCGGGATATTGGCCATTCGGAGCCTTTTGCAACATCTGGGTGGCTTTCGACATAATGTGCTCTACGGCTTCTATCCTCAATTTGTGCGTCATAAGTGTGGATAGGTACTGGGCCATTTCTAGTCCATTCCGATACGAGAGAAAAATGACTCACAGAGTGGCCTTTGTAATGATTAGCGTGACATGGACGTTGTCTGTACTTATTTCCTTCATACCAGTTCAGCTGAATTGGCATAAAGCCAGCGATGAGGAGGTCGGGACAAATAGCTCATCTTTTGGAGAAATATCCGAAAACTGCGACTCCAGTCTGAACAGAGAATACGCAATTTCCTCTTCTTTGATTAGTTTCTATATCCCCGTAGCAATTATGATTGTGACATACACGAGAATATACAGGATTGCTCAAATGCAGATACGAAGGATATCCTCTTTAGAGCGCGCGGCGGAGCACGCACAAAGTTGCAGGACGAACAGACTTGAGTGCCAACACCACAGCTCCTTGAAATCGTCGATAAAAAGGGAAACGAAAGTCTTTAAAACATTATCTGTGATCATGGGCGTTTTCGTCTGCTGCTGGCTGCCCTTTTTCATTTTAAACTGTATAGTCCCGTTCTGTGACAGGCCCCCGACAGACCACACAGCTGGACTTCCCTGTGTGAGCGATACAACTTTTGACGTGTTCGTTTGGTTCGGATGGGCTAATTCCTCGCTTAATCCGATTATATACGCATTCAACGCGGATTTCAGAAAAGCATTCGCCAGCCTTCTAGGATGTCGTAATTTCTGTTCCAGAACACCAGTCGAAACAGTGAACATAAGTAACGAGCTTGTATCTTACAATCAAGACACACTGACACATAAAGACATCGTTACCGCGTACGTGAACATGATTCCGAACGTGGTAGACTGCATCGACGAAATCGAGGACACCTTCGACAGGATATCACAATTCTCTCATAACAATGAAATTGTAAGTGACTCAGTTTGTGACCCGGATGACTGCAAGGCAGATATTTCTTTGGACAGAATCGCACCCTTCACACCCAATGGCTTACATTAGCACACTTCTAAATCAATGGATAACATGATGCATTCTTGTAATAAGATATATAAACAATGTTATTATTACATGCTGACGGTGACATGATGTGTATTTATCTGTTAAATGGTATGGTCTTATGTTTTTTTTAGTGATGCTTAGATGTCGCAAACAAATCCATTGATTTGGATTACACATGACGCACTCAATATTCAACTGCACGAGGACGCAGTGAATAAACGATACAGGCCAACCAGAATTTTGTTTATTTGAATTATGAATGTCAAAGAAGGTATTGAACGTGACGAAAGATGTTTAATTCAAGTTCATTGTCTGTGTTCACCAGTGTACTGCCTATAACATCAGCAAGAGTTTTTTTAGATTCACTAAATTTGGGATACCTTATGTAAAAACATTGGTTGTTTAGATTATTTCAAATGCCTTATTTACCCAGAACATTTAGGTTTTCATCATAGACCCCTAAGAAATGCGATGATATGTAGGTACGTAATTGCGAATAGCCATCAAGACATAACCTGACCTCATTTTTTTCTCGGCCCCTGTTATATTTATTTATATTTTTACCACGCCTCCCAACATGAATAATGTATTTTACGAGTGCACACCATCCACAAAATCGCCCATTACGTTCTCGCCGTCACCTACGATAGCATGTTCACGCCGGTATGGCAAGCCGTTTTAACATTTAATCGAACCACACTCCTAACTGTAATTACATTTTAGATATCCATAATAGCATTTCTCCTAGTCAAAATGTAATATTGACCAGTCAGAATGGTAATTAAAGATATCTGCAACAACATTCATACAAGTTGAAATGTTATTTTAAGATATCTACAACTTGTATTGTAATAGTCAAAACTAAATTTAAGATGTCTAAAAATCCTTAAAAACTGTAATTGGCCGTTTAAACATTTAATTGCTAGACTGAATACGTTTTGCAGATATCTGTAATTCAATTCTTCCTAGTCATAAAGAACACTTCAGATATCCACAATGACATTCTTCCTTGGACAAATGACGTCACTTTTGCCATTCATGTGTATGGGCTTTCAATTTCAGATATCCACAATTACATACTGGATATCTAGAATGAAAATTTTGGATATCTGCGATTGAATTCTTACTAGGAAAAACTCCCATTTCAGATATCTTCAATCCAATTGTTACTAGTCATAACTTTCATTTCAGATATCCAAAATGAAAAGCTAGTCCTGTCTACCCGTCAATAGATATCAACAATACACTTATGGATATCTGCAATTGTATTGTTACTAGTCATAATTCTAATTGTAGATTTCTGAAATTTCATTTTTATTAATCATATTACGAATTGTGGATATCCATAATGACATTTTTACTAGTCACAATGTATTTTGGATATTCAAAATTACATTCTGGATATTTGGAATAGTTTTTCATTTTAGAGATATGCAATGAAAATTATGACTAGTAACAATTGGATTAAGGATATCTGAATATCTGAAATGGGAGTTTTTCCTAGTAAGAATTCAATTGCAGACATACAGAATGTTCATTCTAGATATTCAGAATGTAATTGTGGATATCTGAAATTGAAAGCCCAATACACATGAATGGCAAAAGTGAGGTCATTTGTCCTAGGAAGAATGTCATTGTGGATATCTGAAGTGTTCTTTATGACGAGGAAGAGTTGAATTACAGATATCTGTAATACAAATCCAGTCTAGCTATTAAATGTTAAAATGGCTTGCCATACGCGGAGGGACTGCCATGTTGAAGCCTGTCTCAATCCAAATAGCGCCGCGTGGGAGAGGACTAGTATATGACCCTCAGACCGTGAACTGCATCGACACTGATTCTTTGATCTCACGCTTCCTTATTGGGAGCCAGACGATGCCAAACGTCATATACCACGCCACGTGTGTTTGGGAACGATAATGACTCCGTTTCCGTCAAGCTCCGTTCGTATAAGGGGCAAGAGCGTCCGAGAGTTCATCCACGTGTTCACCCTCCCCACGAATGAGGTTTCAATGAGTCCCTCTCGGCTGCGATGTGCTAGTGATGGGAAATCGGTTTGGGAAAAGTCTTGTATATTGTGACGTCATCGCCTGACTTGACCCGCACGTGAAGGGAACAAACTGAGTGCTGTATATTACTGCCGACTCAAATTGTCTGCCAACAACATCTGATGTCTTTACCTTCAACATACTTGTACAATGAAGCACAAATCCCGCGCAAAATGTATTCATGCAGTGCTGATGCCGAATAAGATTGCAATTGATAGTGGCCTGAAATGCAATTCCAATAATTTCATAGAAGAGGTGGGTCTAATATTGTATTTGTACAGCACCGTTTAAAAGTCTCATAATTTTTACAATGGATAATGTTCTTTAATTTGCTATTTTATTTATTTATAGGAAACTTATATATCGTGATGGATACTCAACATATGCTTGAGTTGTCTTTCAGTTTTAACTCCACTGAGGTGTTAAAAGAGTTTCACAATCGCACAGGGTCTCAGCTGCTAACTGACAATGATGAATAATTAATTAGAATATCTGTTACCTCAGAGCAGAGAGAATCTCTGCGGCGTATGGGGACATACATTCACGAGCTCTTTATTAGCAACGCCTCTACATCTGCATGTAATTATCTTGTCAGCCAATCATGACATCAGTGTAATAAACAGGATCATGTAGATACAGGTCAGGAGCTTTGAGCAATTTTCACACCAATCATCTGCGTAAGGAAAACCATGAGATCAGATACCACAAGAGTAGGATGGTTTTCACTGCTAGACGAACAGGTTTGAGTATTTCTGAAACTGCTGTTCTCCTGGGATTTTTCACAACAGAAAAACATAAAACTTCTAATGCGAGGCTCTTCTGGGGAGAAAAATTGCCTTGTTGCTGAGAGAGGTTAGAGGAGAATTCCCAGACTGCTTCTGGTCGACGCAAAGGCTTTGTTCACTGTGATTATATATATATATATATATATATATATATATATATATATACATTTTTTTCATTTTCTATTTTTTGATCTCTTGGTGTTTATTCTTCCATTTGTTTAAGAGGATAACTCAAAAAGTTCCGGATGGATGTTAATGAAATTTTGTTTGCTGACAGACATGTTTTTAAGGAGGAGGTGATTACATTTTGGTGAATATCTGACTCATATTCTTAATCCAGGATCCAAAACAATTTCCATTTGCATGAAGATGGAACTGTTGTGCACCGGTGTCACGTGTCAACACCCACATCAACCATTAGATTACGACACACTTTATTGAATCCCATGGGGTAATTTGTCGTTATGGTGACTTCCAGTATGACAGTGTATCTCAAAGCAATCCTTCCACCATCTTTTAGAATCCATGACACAAATTACTGAGGGAGACTGTGCACAGTATGGCGTTCCTAATAAAGTGCATCATGAGTGTATGTTTTGGGCCAGTTACACATTTTGCTGGATTAACATATCAGCAAATGATTCCTAAACTTTTTGTTTTGAGCGAAGCTGCGACAAAAAGGAGCTGTATCATTGTTGGAAAAAGTGAAAAAAAAAAATTTAAAAAGTGCAGGAGAGAATTATGGGAAAATCGGTGAGTACTGAATAAACGGAAGGAGCATGCATGTGCCACACGGTGGTCAGCTAGGTGTTCATGTCTCTGATGCTTTTCTGTGGACGATGCGGAGATGAAACTGTATGAATGTAGACCATTCCTCAGACTGTGAAGTGCAATAACATTTGAAATAAATGAAGTCCTGTTCACAGAAAAGACTGAGCCTCCCTCCCTGTAGTGATACATTGATACTGCTTTTTATTCATTTTTTTTTGTTAGACGTTTGTCTTTCAGATAAATAAAATGAGACTCAATGAAAAGTATTTCATAAACTTCTAATACAAGTAATATTGCGCCAGTCTGAATGGATTTTTTTTATAAATCTGATGGGGATTCAAGGTACAAAACTGACATCCATTTTCTCATCTTCGCCAGACAGGATGGATGTTCTTTGATGGAAATATTTTAAAGGTTATTCAGTGGAGGAGTTTATTGAGTTGTTGAGTCAGATCTATAGAAACCTGGGGGGGGGGGGGTGGAGAGGACACCTTTCTTTCCTTGTCTCATGTTCTCCAGAACAAAAGAACAAATCCCGTCACGAGGACTAAACCCAGCTGATGGACACAAATCCTCCGGGACGCCACTGAACTTATAAACAATATCAGATGTACGACGCCAAATTATATCAGAATTTGGAGTCAAAATGAAGACGTTATGAAGCACTCGACCTCTTCATCTCCTCTTTTTCTCCATCTTTCAAAGCCCCCGATTCCTCTGTTCCTCCTTTTCATCCTTCCTGCCATCTTTCTCTCCTCCTTGTCGTTTACCAGCGCAGCACTATGACTTCTCCTCGAGCCCATTGAGTTCCTCACAGAGGACAGAGCAGCAGAGACACACTGGTCTGCTCAACCAAACAGCTGAGAAGGAAGTTAAAGGGTTAACCTGCCCTCCATTCTTGCTGATTTTTTTTCCCCCTTATGCACTGATCCGTGCATTTTTTTTTTTTTTTTAGTTCTCCTGACCAATTATCTCTTCAATAGAAGTAGATGGACGTGATGGAGCACTTGTATGAGCCTCTTAATGAAAGGTCTTTTAATCACTTCTTTTCGTTTGAGTGGTTATTCTTTGAACTGGCTAAAATCTCGGTTGGGTGAGGAAGAGTTTGAAAGGATTTGCACCTTAATGATCTGTGGGGGGGGGGTCGGTCATATTTGTAACTGTCAGAGCTCCTTATAGGATTTTTGATTAAATTTTTATTCCAGTGGTAATTGTTCATTCATTTATAATGCCATTTTAGAAAAGGCTGCCCTTGTTTTGACTGTTGTGTCATTCGCACAGCGTAGCTAATTACACTTTATCGTCTAAGGCACAGACTCAGCTCTCGACACAGCTACCCTGAGTGTATTTCTCTTGAATTGTTTGCCGTTTTTCAGCAGGGTGAAATACAGTGTGGGGGTGTTTAAACTATATAGTTTATTATGGACGCTTTTTAAACATTTGTTTTACTTGGTAAATTCAGCTGAGAACATATTTCCCTTTTACAAGGCTGCCCAAGAAGATCTGCCTGACAGAGCCGCTGTGAGTGTGGAGGGACAGAGAGAAACAGGGGTACAAGCCTGTGGATTGATTTTGGGGTTCAGGGCCTTGCACAGTGGTAAAGTTCTTTGACTTCATCTTTTCAGAACCAGGCCTGAATCCAAAGCCCAAATGAGGACATGAACCGGCACCTCTTCAGCTACTGGTTAACTGACCTCGGGCTAGGCTATCTAGCCACCTCAAAGGGTACTGTAGTGCTGCGGCGGGGCGTGACACAGACCAAGCGGGAACCAGAACTGGAACGCTGGTTGAAGCGTTCCACCAGGTCGTCTGTGGACTGACGTGCGGAGGTGCTTGATCTTGATCAGTCACCATACATCAGCCATGATCTTGGAGACAAAGGAAGTGCCCTGGTCAGTCAAGATTTCAGTGGACCCTCTCCTTGCTGTGCCCCCTCCAGCACACAGGTGTGGCTTCAGGCATAGTGCAAGCAGTCATCCTGGTGCTGTGCAGTGCCAAACTTCCCCTGGGGCAGTACCTGGGCAGGAAAGTCAGAAAGAGTTTGGCTTGGGGGGGGCTCACCTTCTGCATCCGCCTCCTCTGCGTCTTTGTCCGCGGGGCGGTGCACCCCCAGCCTCACAGCGAACAGCTCCGGGTCTGCTGCCCCCTGGACTGGCCGGCGGGTTGGAGCCCAGCGACGGTGCTGTCTGGGGCGGCGGACTCGCTTGGGGCCCTGGGCCACTTGGTACAGCTGTTCAAACTCAGGGCAATTCCGTCTGAGGAGCTGGGGCACGGGCCACCTCGGAACCACACCAGCAGTCATCGTCCATTTCCCATGCAGAGAGCTCAGTGGAAGTGCCACGGCAGGGGCGTAGTGCACATCCCCAAGGACACACGTGAGCCTGGGTTTGGGTCGCCTCAGGAGGGACGGGGTGAGGCTGTACCAGGGCGACAGCACTTCTGGAGTCGAGGAGGGCAGTTACTGTTTAGCCTCTCAGTCACTGGGCAGTAGGCAGCAGGAGCAGGTTGTCTTTGCGTAGCGACCTCCACACCGAGGCATCGCCCATGACCAGGTGGCGGGGAGGCTGGGTTTGGATCAGTCGGCATTGACACATCTGTGGGGAGCCTCCAAGGGTCTGGCCTGGTGGAGTCCACTCAAGCAGGCCGGGCAGTCATTGGTGGTGCCCTCGCTGCTCCCGGAGGCTTAGAGGCTGGCCTCGATGCCTCCCTTTGTTGGACCCCCGGACCCCGTCGGTCACCACCCCACCAGGGTTTTTGTGTCATCACTCCCCCACTCGCAGCATTTCCTGGACAGCCTCCCCTCGCTCGACCAGGCCCACCATGTCTGCAGGGCTGGAGGGGGCATGTTGCCCCACAAGTTTTTTGCTTCATAGGGCAACGCTTGTAAGAAATGGTGCACGACCACCCCGTCCGCAATTTTCTGGGCTGGCAGGAGCTTTGGTTGTAGCCATCGGTTCCCCAGGCATTGTAGCTGGGCCATCTGGCTGCGAGCAGGCTCCAAGCTGATACATCCAGGTCTGGAACCTCTGGGAGGCTGCATTGACGGACAAGCCAGCATGTCCAAAAATTTCCTCCTTCAACCGCTGGTTGTTGTGTACATCAGCAGGGGCAAGGTCGTAATAGGCCTGCTGGGCTTCTCCAGTAAGGTAAGGGGCCAGCAGACACACCCAGGCTTCCGGATTCCCCACCTCCCTTTCGGCGATCAGCTCAAATGTGAGCAGGTAGGCTTCCACATCATCGCCTCCTGCCATTTTGGTGAGGTGGTCTCGGGCCATCGTGGTGGGCAGGGGTGTGGTGAAGACTTGGTTGTGCAGGATTCCTGCTAGGCGGGCTACTTATTCGGCCACTGCCTAGGCGCTCTGCTGCTGGCTCACATTGGTCTCCACCAGGGCCTGGAGGAGGTCCTCCATCTTGCTGGAGTGCTGGAGTGACAGTGTCTCAGTTAAGTGTTGTCTTTAAGGAGAAAAAAAAAATTGTATGTCCTTTTCTCCCTGTGCCTATGCCCCCGCCCGCATGCTCCACCAGTGTAGTGCTGCGGCAGGCATGACACAGACCAGGCAGGAAACAGGCTTTAAGGGTAGATGGGTATTTATCATTTTAAATGGTAACCAGTCCTCCTGGCTGGGTGCACGGCAGGTTCAAACCTCCCTCGAGGTAGGAGGGCAGGACACAGCCAAGGCAGGTACAGCAGGCTTGGTGCTGGAGGCTTTGGTGCAGGCTTGGTCTTCCTCTGGTTCTGGTTCTGGTTTTGGTTCTGGCTCTTAAACAGAAAGGCCATATTAGCTTGTGCACTCATAGGCTAAGGTCTGCCCACTCTCTGCCCTTGGCTGGGCCTTTTGTAGCTGGCAGCCAATCAGGATGATGAGCTGCAGCTGGTCTCCTGTACTGGGGCAATTGGCTGCCTGATTGAGTGGGGAGGAGTGGTGCTGAACGGTGCGGTGGCGCTGTCCCTGGTCCTAAAATCTCCTCCTGTGAGACAAGGGGACAAAGGCGTGGCCTGTGTGCGGGCAGGGGCGGGGATTCCTATCCCTGCACCACAGTACCCATTTGCCTTCTATCTATCATGTTAACCCCACAAAACCTACTGTCCATAACACCCAGCTGCTGTGCTCAAACCAGAGGAATTTCAGGAATCTCAAGGTTTCCAACAATCCCAAATATGTCCTTCTGAATTAGACTTTAGACTTTATTGTTGCTGAGGGGAAATTCTTCTTCACAGTCACTGTACATCCTCAGTACAGGGAAATTACTGGGAAATGTCAAAAAAATGATGGACAAGATCTAGATATTTCCTATTTGAAGTAATGCTGTGCCTATAAAAACATGGCGCCCTAGGAATCGATATTTCTTTCAATGTAAATGTGATGTAGCTTCAGTGAAGTGCTGCAACAAGCAGATACAGAATATGTTTGTCACAATCGCCCTACAGTATGAAAAAAAATTCTGAAGTGAAAAATGAGAGTTTAAAGGGTTACACAGACACACAACGTTGGCTGTTGATTAACTGGGTCTATCTCCACTTTTCATCAAAAATTATGTTCTACCATAGAAATAATCTCAGTATTAACAGGTACTATATCCTGATGTAATTTTTTCAATGATAGATGGCAGCTGGGAGAAACATCCAGAAAGTGCATAGTACTTTGTATGAATTTTCAGTCCACTTCAGTTTAAAAAGTTCTCTGTCCACATTGTCCAATCAGGGAGCTGGATGTAGGGTCACCTGATCAGGATGACAAGATTACTGAGCAAAGGTTCTATCCACTCTACCATTTCAAACCAAAATCCCTCTGATGTATCAATTTGAAGGTTGTAAGATGTTAAAATCTGGGATATTTTAGATAGGTAGGTACTACAGCACTTGAATGAAGCGTCTATGTCTTAAAACCCTTCATTTTACTAATAAAAATTTACCAAAGTTAACTATAGTTCACCACAGTAAAATTGATGTATACTATACTTTATTACAGTAAACTATAGTTTGTTGCAAATATAGTAATTGAATATCATTGCTATAGTTTACTGTTGTAGCGTTTGACTTTTGTGGTTTACTTTAGCATCAGTATATACTTTACCATCACTATCGAAAACTACAGAGTTACTATTGTATATCTATAATAATTATGCAAAAATACCATAGTTACTATAGTATTTTTACTGTAGTATTTTGTGGTAATTTTTCATAAGGGTTGTCTTATTCCAGGGGGCCATTTAAGATAGTGCTTCTTGATTTTGAATCTTATATTTCCACCAGGAGAGACTCAAGTGAAATCAAGAAAATATTATCCCTTGAGCATAAAGGGGTAACATGCTTATAATCGAAACAAGTCTTTTGCGCTTCGACTCTTTGGGAAGACTCATAGATCAGGAGCACTGCCTGGAGCAGCCGCAGGAAACCCCCCAAAGAGTCGAGACACTGGTGGGGGTGGTGGCTGAAGACCGGTGAAGCTGGAGTGGCGGAACGGGAGGTCTGATGAGTAGGGTGGTGTTGGGGAGGAGGAGGGTCAGCGAGCGGCAGCATGGGTGAACTAGGGCGTGTCAAGATTACGTATAGGAACCACAAGCGAGCGCCAGAGAGTACAAAAAAAAGGAAGGCTTTACTTCTGAAGGGGGGAGACCCCCAACAGAGCAGGCAATGGTACAATGTCCACAATGCAAAAATCAGAATCCTCAGGGTGAAATCCAGAACCGTAAACAGGGCACCAATCACAATACTCGAGGTCGGGCGAAAATAGGTTCAATACACAGGCACAGGTATTTCACAGAAGCAAAAGCCAAAATCCAGTGGGTGTAATCCAAACCGTTAACCGGGCAGCAAACACAAAACTCATAGTCGGGCAAAAAGGATTCATAAACAGATGCAGACAACTGTACCAAGAGCAGAACCAAAAATCGTTAGTTGGACGGTCCAGTCAGAAGAGTAACACTATGAGTACAAGGCGAAGAGGATAGCAGCACAGGTAAACAAGAGAAATGTTCTGACAAGGAAGTGCTGTGAAACTACTCCTAATATGCACTCACGGGAAGTCACATGCTTAACACAACACAGGTGGAGGAAGTCAGACTGATTACAAAGGAGGGAACATGTGGAAGAACCTAATCACATGAAATAGGCAACATCCAAAACGTGGACAGGGATCACGAGACAATCCTATAGACAGACATACTGCTCCGGTCAAGGAGTTCTAACGTGCATATATAACGTGAGCAGGTGTGGAGTTTCCATAGAAACGCAGCAGAGAAGATTAGGGAGAGACAAGAGGCGGAGATCAGAACAGGGCCAGTGCTGAGGTCTTGTTAATCAATTAGTAAGTGCAGCTATACAATCCCTTAGTGCTCGTTGGTAAGTTAGTATTATATACAATATTAGTTTGTGTTAGTAACTCCAGCAAAAATAACAAACTGTTAGTATGGGTTAGTAATAGAGAAAAAACAAGGCGAAAGAAGTAAATGCGATTGGAAGGAATGGTTGAAATCCAGAAACCATTAAATCATCCGAAAGAGTGGCACGCAATACTGGGGCTGTGAGCAATGACAAGACAAGAGACCAGACAGAGGGAGACAAAATACAATGCATGGCAGAAACAAAAACATGGACCGGAATGAAACTAAGGTCATATGCAAAACATGGAAAAACTAAACTAGACAATACGTGGACAAAACTAAGTAACCAGACAACAATACATCTCAAGACATTGTCAGGCAAGAACAAGATCAATAAACAATCCTGAATATGGCAGACAGATCAAAAGCATGGCAAACAGGCAGAATCACAAAGGCGGAGAAAATAACATATCTTAAAAAGACGGCAGCAGAATGACTGGCTAGCGATGCGACTGAGGTGTGCCCTGGTTGGATAGAAGCGATCAGCTGCTATGCCAGCTGACTGCTCATTGGCAGCCCCGGATATTGTCTGTGGAGAATCACGAGTGAACATGCATGAACAAATAGGCGGGGTTGACATGCGCGAAAGAGAGAGAGTCTTCCTGACTGAACTTTCGCTAAGCTTCATTTTATGCATTGCAAGATGCATTTGTATGCACATGAACTAGTACAGTATGGACATAGTACTCGTTGAAACCAAGCCCGAGGCCAGAGTTTGTTTACTATGTAGTGTGCGTCACGTCTGCATTAAATGTACTCAGATGAACTTGAACTGGCTATAGAGATTGCAGCAATTGACTCTGAACACCCTCAAAACTCCAGGGCTCATTTCAGTGTTACAAGGTTTGTTTCCTATTTATTTTCAGACAGGACGCGGCTGCCCATTTTCTTTGATTATTATTGTCAGACAGATACTCTGTTTTTCTTTCAAATTCTGAATTACCTATTAGCAGGAACATGTAATTTGCATTGAAAAAAAAAAACAAAAACACAAGGCAAGACAGAACTTTGAGGCTAAACATTTCTGGACATACAAAGAGCTATCTAGGAGATAGAACCAAATAACTACAAAATTTATGACATTTTCAAAATTACAAAGGTCTATCTCTGTTTACATTTCCCTAGATCTCCTCTCTAAAATCATCCTACTAAAGGCATAATGGCATGATATTATACCTTTCAGTCCAAATAACTCCCCTGAATATGAATATCTGAAAAGTATACTTGGAGTGAGAAATTATGATGCAGAAAAATTTCACATCCCATTTTCTTCATTTTGTAAAAAGTGAAGATACGTCCAGTTGATTTCCAGCCCACGACAAGCTCAGACACTCAGACTCACACATTCAATTTACAATCCCAAATCCGAAATAGTTGGTAAAAGTGTAAATTTTGAATAAAATCAAAACGCAATAACTTTCGAATCACACCAGCCAGCATTTTACTCACAATAAAACAGAGATAACATAGCAAATGTTGAAACTGAGAAATGTAATAATTTCATCCACAAAATGAGCTCATTTCAAATTTGATGGCTGCAACAGGTCTAAAAAAAGTTGGGACAGGGGCTTGTTTACCATGATGTAGTATCCCCTCTTCTTTTTAACACAGAGTGGAGGCGTCTGGGCATTGAGGAGACAAGTTTCTTGAGTTTAGCCGTTGGAATTTGATCCCACTCTTGTTTAATACAGTCTTCCAGCTGCTGGAGAATTTTGGGTCTCCTTTGACTGACTTTTCATTTAATTATGCGCCAAATGTTCTCAATCGGTGAAAGATCAGGACTGCAGGCAGGCCAGTTCAGCACCTGGACTCTTCTACTATGAAGCCATACTGTTGTAATAGCTGCAGTATGTGGTTTTGCATTGTCCCGCTGAAATACCCAAGGCCTTCCCTGGAATAGATTTCATCTGGAGGGGAGCATATGTTGCACTAAAACCTTTATATACCTTTTAACATTCATGGTGCTTTTCAAAACAATGAAGTGTCCCACACCATATGCACTAATTCATCCCCACACCATCAGAGATGCTGGCTTTTGAACTGAACGCTGATAACAAGAGGGCTGGTCTTTCTCCTCATTCATGATTTCAAACATGGTTGTCACATTTGGACTCGTCTGACCACAGGACGCTTTGCCACTTTGCTACAGTCCATTTCAAATGAGCCTTGACCCACACAACACGGCGGCGCTTCTGGATAATGCGCAACAATGGCTTCCTTTCCTTTTTGCATGATAGAGTTTAGGTGACATCTGTGGATGGCACAGCAGACTGTGTTTACAGACAGTGGTTTCTTGAAGTATTCCTGGGCTCATGTAGTAATGTCAATGACAGAATCATGCCGGTGAGTGATGCTGTGGCGTCTGAGGGTCCGAAGATCACGGGTATCCAGTAAAGGTTTTCGACTTTGTCCCTTACGCACAGAGATTTTTCCAGTTTTTCTGAATCTTTTGATGATGATATGCACTGTCGATCATGAGACATTCAAAGCCTTTGCAATTTGACGTTGAGGAACATTGTTTTTAAAGTATTCCACAATTTTTTTACACAAGCCTTCACAAGTTGGAGAGTTTCTGGCCATCTTTACCTCTGAGAGACGCAGGCTCTCTAAAACATCCCTTTTATAGCCAATCATGTTACACACCTGAAGCCAGTTAACTTAATTACTTGCTTAATGTCCTTTCAGCTGAGCCTCATTGATTATTTGCTTTTTCATCCCTTTTTTTTTTGCTTGTGTCCCAACTTTTTGGCTCATGTGATCTGAAAGTCATTGCATTTTGATTTTTTTCGCAATTTTACACTTCGTCCCAACTATTTTGGAATTGGGGTTGTATTTAGTCATTTCCACTGCCTGAAATATGTGAGGACAACCTGAAGCCTGATGTCAGCCGATGAGCCACTGAAACCCAGACAGTCTGGGAAGCCATTAAATATAGCAGCCTGTAAATCATCTCATCTCGAATTACGCACCACTCCGCAGAGGCTTTCGCCCTCTGCATATTCATTTATTTCCAGCAGTCGGCTTGTTTCAGCGCAGGTAAAAACAGGGCTAAGCCTAATCCTCAGAAAATGGAGCAGCGCAGCGACACTCTGTCCTGAGCTGAGGCCTGCAGCTCAATGTCCCCTGTTCTGCTGTGTGAGACGTCAACAGTCTTCTGTGTGATAGATAATCAGTCAAATCAGTGCTGCAACCTAATGAAATACACTCTCATGTCATTTAGAGGACTTTTTTATTTATTTATTTTTTTTTAAATTTGGCATCTCCAATCCCACCCGAATTTGGAATGCCCAATTGGGGAACTATGTACAAAGCTTGCTCGTATGCGACCCCTTGCTGCCAACTCAGGATAGTGAAGACAGTTCACGGCTCTCCTCCGAAGCACGTGCCTGTCAGCCACTGATTCTTATACACTCGCTGGTTGAATCTTCGCAAGTTCAGAGCGAGGGCGGAGGATACCCGGACATGAACCAAGCCGGAGTCTTCCTGACGAGCGCCCGTCTGGCCAACAGGAGGCGCTGGAGCAACGAACAAAGCTGTTATCGAATGCCCAAATCCGGCAGTCCCTTCCCAATTTGTAACCCTGTAGCGCGATAGCCAATTGTGCGCTACGCTGAAAAAGCTGCCGACCCCTGCCGGTGGGTACACCGAGGCTCGAACCCGCGACGTGGTAATCACCTCTGCACTGCAGCGCAGTGCCTTAACCGTGTGAGCCACCCGGCAGCTCCCTTTAGAGGACTTTTAACACTTTCCCTGCTGGTGAAAATTTTAAATTGTGATCCGCAACTGGCATTTTTGATAATATTCACTGATCTTTTGACACCAAATTTTGTCATAAGATATTTAACTCCTCCCTCCACCATAAAGCAGTGAAAACGTTGATTGCCAGAATATCTCATCAATGGTGGGGGAATAATTCTGTCATAAATGACAGAAAATCTTGTAAATGGCGGGTAATGGGTTAAAAAAAACTTCCCTCAAGAGGAAGAAAACAGCACTGCATTGCATTCAGCATTCCTGCGTTTGCACGCACCCATATCATCAGGCTCCATATTTCCTGCTGACTTCCTGTTACATGAAACAAGATGTTAGTGTCAAACTGTCCTTTCCTTCAGGATAATGATTCACACTAATGTTGAAATAATCTCATCAGTACACAACAGCATGAGCCTATAACAGCTGTCCGTGTCTTGCTTCTCACAAATCATTTGATTTTTTTTTTTTTGGCAAGTATTGCCTTGGGTGCTTCTATCCTAGAGTAATTATGAAAATAATCCGAAACTGAATAATTGATCTTGGACAGTCGTGCAAACACTGCAAGATGGTTTTCAATTGAATGACTACGCCTCATTTTATTGAAGGTCCTGTTGATTCACCACTGACGTTACCCGTAGCAACAAGTGTAGCCTCAATGAACTCAAGTGCCTTTAAGTAAATACATTCAATAAATGTTAAGGTTGAGTGCTTTCTCATATATGTTGAGTTGTCACCTTGAGTATTTACATTAAACAAACACTATACTGCACAAAGAAATGTGTCTGTTTCAATATTTTACTTAATTTGATTATTAGATTTATCTTATTATTTCTCTCAAATAGAAAATATTGGTTTATTTTCAGCAACTAAGCATTTCAGATGTTAAATTTTTCTACTTCATGGACAAATATAGAAATTAGTCAAAAGTAACTTACATTATTGGCAGAATTTTTGTTTTACTTGGTGAAAAAAATAAATGTATTACATGATTTCTGCAGATTTGTCAGCTGCTGGATTCAGATGAGGTGACTCGAGAGGCCCTGGCCCTCAAATCACACCCCATCAGGTCCGAGGACTGCTGGTTTTCCACCCTCCCTTTACCTGGGAGTCAGGTGTTAACACAGTCTGGCCAATCAGAGGCACTAACTGTTCATTTACTTGCCTGGGGTAACAGAAAACCTGGGCTGGATTTGGATTCGAGGTCCAGATTAGTGGGCCCCTGTTTTAGAGCATCAAATTCACTGCTGTCCAATAAACCTGTTTGAGACAACTGTGCTTAACTGTGCTAATCAAGCCTGCAGTAGCTGTTAAACCTGCAAAATCTCACTGTCTGGCTTTTTTTTTTTGCCCTCTGAGCCTCACCATGTACAACAATTTGTTCCCAGGCATAATCCCAGCCGACATACGTCCATTTTCTCAGTTTGATTTAGGTTTGAGTACCATTATTTCTCTCACATGTATGACTTCTGTTGTCGGAGACGCAGATCTTATGCAAAAATTTATCCACGTGTGCACACCTGCCATTTTGAAGAACAGATGCATGCAGATTACAGGTCACTTGAATTTATGAGTGTGCACCATCGAGATGAGCAAATCTGATCTGAGCAAAAAATTGGAATTGAATAATGAGGCTTGCACTGTGAACGTAGCAAAAGTGAAATTTCTGACCTGCATGATCTTGCACATTGCCCGGCTGTCACATCATTGAATAATTGTATGATTAAGCAGGTGTACAGGTATTCCTAATAAAGTGCTCGGTGACTGTCCTTTCACAGACATTGAGCCAAGTAAAGAACATTTGCACTAACTTTGTGTTTATTTTCAATTTTAGAGAAGCATGATTATTTTATGTTTTTCTTCCTCAAAATTCATGGCAGTGGTTGTAATACTGGACAATTTGAATTGCGGAGTCTTGCATTCCAAAGACAGAAGCCAACGTGAAAATATTATTTATGTACATACTTTGCCATCATTCTTGTAATTAGTGGAGAGAAAATTTTATTTGATGACATTCTGAAATGCTCTGAGTGTTCAAAGCAGCATTTAGCATTCAGGTATATTTATTCTTAATAACAAGTTTCCAGGAACCACATATCTATCTGCAGGTAATTTGACTCCGGAGGAAACACAAATCTGGTTTAAAGCTGCGCGGGCATCAGTTGCTGGCTGTAATTTAGTCTCGAACTTAAAGGGCAGCACTACGCCAAATCAAGTGATTTAGGACTCAGTCGGGCGCTGCTGAAAAATGTCTTGCACTAACGTAATAATAACATGAATAATAATAATAATCATCATCGTCATTTTCAATCAGAGCCTTAAGTGCAATTCCATGAGCAAACTCACGCATGTATAACTGCAGAATGCACAAATACAGATGTAATGATATTTTTTTGTCCTCTAAATTGGCATCTAGGCTCAGACACTGACAGCCTGCAGCCTAATTATCTTCAGGAGAAAGAGAGGAAAAATATCCCCCCCACCCCACCCCACCATCAGGGGAAATATTCTGCGGCCACAGGTAAATGCTGGGGCGGAGGTGGGACGGTAAGTCACTGGAGACCTGAGTAATGCAGCAACAGGCGATGTTAACCAGCAGATGCAGAGAGGGCTGCAGCGCAGAGGGCGTAGCAGAGCTGGACTGCAGCGGAGATGGTCTGCCTAAAAAGGAGTGCAGTCGTGGAGGAGGATATGCATATGAGTGTTTATGACAGTGAGGGACATGTCTACAGCTGTCTGCCTGAACTAGTTAAAACCCATGGTTTTTCATAATGGAAAAAAGGGAGCAGGTGTGCTTCCCCTCTGAATTGTTCAGAGATTCAACAATCTCTGAACAATTTTATCCGTGCGGATATAAAAATGGCTCACCGCTGCCTCCGCCAAAACATGAGTAACTAATGCTTTCTTTGTGGTAACGTGACAAATGACCCAAAAATGTGTTTGGTCTGGACGATCTGTCTAGAACAGAAAAGTAGGCCAAGGCAGAAATGTTTTTTTTTTTTTTTAAATGTCAGACACCAATTCAAAATTGAGATGAAAAGATAATATTAATCATGTGGTAAGCACTGTTTAGAGCAGGAAGAGATGATTAAAAACTTCCGTGCCACAGTAATCAGAGCTAATTAGCTGGCCCATCAAACTCAGGCACTTTCTAAGCCCAGGTAGAAAAATTTGCTGCTTGTAAAGCAGTTTCCGTGTGTTGGGTAAGCTAACGGTAATATTAGCATTAGACATTAACATGATCCTGCGCAAATTCTGGGAAACACAAAGAGAACACTGTTCCAAGGACACCATCATTACGGTAGTTTTCTACGGTGAGAGACTGTATACATGTGTGTGTCTGAATGTCCTGTATTATAGAAGTAAGATTCATTTTTAGGGGCAGCGTTTCAGTCTCTAAAATTACTGAATGCACGTTTCCGAACCATCTACACTTTCTGTGAAATTGCCGTATACTGTATTTGTGTACCACATAGAGAATGTTGATGCATAAAAGTGTGGCAAAGGATAATGAATTGGCACGGTAGCATATTTTACATCACCAAAAAAATAAATAAATAAATAAAAATAAATAAATAAAATCATTGGTCGGCTATTTTAGCCAACCACTGGAGTAAGTTGTCTCTCCGCTCAGGGTAAGAGGACTCTAGGGGACGTCTTACAGTCCAGTTTTCGGTATCTTCTGCATCTTGAATCTTGAAACCAAATGCCCATAGATCCATCATTATCGATTGGTCACTGGCAGGGGAGCAGCAGTCTCGTTGATTGATTTTATTCTTTTGTAATCCTCGGAGGACTCTGGGGTATTAAGAATAGAAAGCAGGACATTCGATTAACACACATGATAAACACACATTCAAAGAAAAGACTGGGTAAAAAGAGCAGCAGGTTTCTCGTACATGCATCACGTCATTGATAGTCTTTTAAAAGGTTGCCATACCGCAAATAGACAATAAATGGCTACCTTCAGGTATGTGAAGATAAATGACACACTGTGTGACCCTGACATGTTTTAATAAATGTCATTGAATTAGTTGAAAAATGACAATGGCTGTCGATCGGTCTCTCTGTGGGTTGAATTTCATAATGCCAAAGAGGAAAAATGGAGCCGCTATTTCATAGTGCAGGGTCTGTGAAATGTGATACCTGTCTTAGACTCCAGAGTCTATGCTCACAACACCTCCAAAACAGAATCCATTTTATTTCAACTTGAGGGCTAAAGGGATTGGTTCAACTGCAAAATCTGACCAAGATCCATCCCTTGAATAAACACGGTGCTCGATTTTTTGTCTGTATTTTACGTTTTGAGTTTTTCGTTGGAAATATTGGCGGTCTCCCTAATTGGAAATGGCTTAATAATCTTTTCCTGACTGACACACTACAGGCCAAAATATTGCAAACACCTGGCATTCTTCAGAATTTGGCTGGTTTTTGTCAGCTTAAAGTTCATTTTGAGCAACGAAAGGGACATTTGTATTGACTAAAAATGTTGCTTGCTAACTAGAGTATATCTTGATATTCAGCTTGAGTTGCTGCGGGATGAACTTAGCTGGGCAGTCAGAGAAGTGTGCCCATCAAGTTCAAAAGAGCTCATGAAGGAACTCTTGAAAGCCCAGAATGAGTTACTGGGAAGTTCTCTCCTTAAACTGCTGGAGAGACTGCGAAGGATATGTCAGACTGTAATCAAGGCTGAGGGAGGGTGCTTTGTAGCTAGTCGAATTTGAATACGTGCATTTCCTGAGATATGTGTGTATATTTTACTCTGTATTTTGTTGTTGCTGAAAATATACTTAAATAAAAAAACAGGCAAATTCTAAAAAATGCAGGGTTTTTGTAAGTTTTTGGCCTGTAGTGTTTATATAGAGGGTTTGATAGCAACACACGTTATACACCATTTTGGTACTTGCTCACAAACTGCTATCATCTGCTTTAACTTGGCGCATTATTACCCATAATGAAAATTTTCACTTCAAAACACCAAGCAAGTAAGGAAACTATATAGTATATAGTAATTCTGTAGTTTACTATAGTGATGCTAAAGTAAATCACCAAAGTCAAACTCTACTATAGTAAACTATAGCAATGATATTCAATTACTACAGTATATTTGCAACAAACTATAGTTTACTGTAGTAAAGTATAGTTTACTATAGTTTACATCAATTTAACTGTAGTAAACTATAGTTAACTATAGTAAAATTTTATAAGGGCCAGACCATCACACTACCATCACTGTGTTTGACTGCTGGTATGATGTTGTTATTATGGAAGGCTGTGTTTGCTTTATACAACATGCAACGAGACGCATATTTTCCAAAAGGTTCCATTTTTCACTCGTCAATTCACTGAGTCAAGATGTTTTTTTTGGCAAATGTGAGACAAGCTTTCATGTTCTTTTTGGTCAGCACTGTTTTTTGATTATTTTTCTCAGCTTGCAGTTGTCTCATGAAAGCTGTTCTTGCCAAGTCTCTTTCTTATTTTTGTCATGGTTTGGAGGCTTTGTTCCTATCTTCTGGGACAAATTTGTTTTGCTTACAATCGGATTCCTGGGCCAGCTGGCATTAATTGGAGGCATCGCCCGGATTATATTTAAGCCCTAGTGCCGCCTCACTTCCCTTGCTGGAGTGCCAGTGTTATGTTTGCACTTTAGCCAGTAAGATCTCTAGTAAGAGAGTGATTTAGGACTTAGCTGCATATTTGAGGAGAAGTTCTAGATAGAAAAGGAATCTTTCTGTTTCCTCCCTTTCTTTTCGTCCTATCAAGCTCGTCTTACTTCCTTGCCTCGGACGGCATCTAGGTCCGTTGGAAGCGCGAGTCTCGCCCTCTTATTTTATTTGTGTGTCTTTCTCTCATCTGCGTGTTCCCCTTTTATTCTGTCCGCTGTGTTTGGCGTCTCAACTCACCAGCCATCACAGTACACTCTAGCCAAAAATGGTGACATAAGCGGTGGCCGAGATTAAAAGGGCTGTTACCTGCCAGCAAGATAAGCTGTCTGGTTTCGCTAAATAGCTTTCAGGTTTGAATAATCAGTGGTATGAGTTAGCTGAGAGACTCCGCCTTCAAGAGAATTTCTTTCAAAATCAGGATAGCGTTCTGTTAAGCTTGACCGAGAGTGTTAGGTCTCTGTCTACACAAGTTTCACAAAATGTTGCACAAGCATCATCCATACATCTCCCCCGAGAACCTAAGTTAGAATTGCCTCAAAGATATAGTGGCGAGGCCGGAAAATGTAAGGATTTCATTGCCCAATGTGAAATATTTTTTAAGGCTCAGCCGTCACGATTTGTCAATAAGGATTCTCGAGTGGAATTTATATTATCCCTGTTGGCTGGCAGCGCTCAATTGGGTCGGCCCACTAATCAGATCTAATTCACCGGTCGTAAAATTTGTGGAGGCTCTTGTTAGGGAGATGATGTCAGGTCAGGACACGGCTACGTGTTTGATGCACCTTAAACAGGGCGAAGAAAGTGCGGCTGAGTTCTCTATCGCATTTCGCTCTCTGGATACAGAGACAGGCTGGCCAGAGGCTCCTCTTATGACTGTGTTCAGTCATGCCCTTATTAAGGAGATAAAGGATGCGTTGGCTACTATGGAACCCTGTTCGACTTTAGACTCTTTAGTTCGTACAGCTGTGCGAATTGACAACTGCATAGGCGAATGCAACAGGGAGAAGCTAAACAGATTGCCGCTTGCTGACAATGGGGTTAAAGTTGCTAGTGGCGAGTGTGCGGCTCCACCCACTGTGAATTCTACTCCGGTTGAGCCCATGCATGTTGATAGTTCATTTGACTGTCAGACTAATAAACCTACTCGCAGAAGAATAATCTGCTTTAATTGTAATAAGCCTGGTCATACCTGTCCACATTGTCCGAAGCTTCAGGGAAAACGGAAAACTCCCTGTTGAACTGACTGTGTAGTGTAAGAGAGTTACCATTGAAGCTTTCGTGGATTCGGGCATAGTTAATTGTTTCATCGATACTGAGCGGGCTAGGAAGCACTCCGTTCCTACCTTTACGCTTTCACAGTCACGCTCAGTCAGAACTTTGGACGGTCACCCGCTTGAAACGGAAGTTATAACCAAAGATTCTGAACCGCTAAATATGTTCATTTCCTTTGGTGGCCACTCGGAGGAGGTTGGGTTTTTTTTATTATCAGTTTCCCTGCTTTTCCCATTGTTTTAGGGCATTCTTGGTTGCGGGAACATAAACCTTGCATCAGCTGGGGGGAACAGAACAATCCTATCGTCCGCTGGGGCACTAATTGCAGCTCTCATTGTAGAGATAATGAGACTTGTTTTCCCAGACATCAAGCTGTGGGTGAGGCTGATGCCAGGAGCGAGTGTGAGGAGGCTATTGCACCATACCATCCTAGACTAGAGAAAGGGGCAGAGGAGGGGTTGGAATGGGATCCTCAATTTGATTGGTGACAGCCAGAGGACGATTACCTTTCAGAGGATTTTAGCGATTCTGAATCAGTCACGAAGACATTAGATTCTGAGCAGGGTGAGGAATTTGGGGCCACCCTGAACATTAGTTTGCCTTCTTATGTTCCTAATGACTATGCTGATCTCGCCGAAGTGTTTAGTAAACAACGAGCTTCGACGTTACCTCCCCATCATCCATACGACTGCAAGATCAATTTCTACCCTGGTACAACTCCTTCTAGGGGTTTGCTGTACTCACTGTCAGGACCTGAGCGTAAGGCCATACGAGAATATATTCAGGAAGCTCTCGCTAATGGTTTTGTTCGGCCGTCCACGTCTCCTGCCGGAGCGGGAATTTTTTTTTGTGGGGAAGAAGGATGGCGGTGTTGGTAAATTAATCAAAAACCAAGAACGTTGTCCCGATGAAGAAGGAGACTGCAAAAGCAGGAAAAAGTTTATTACACTGCCGGCCGTGGGAACAACAGCGTGATGCAGAGTTCAAAATTCCTTAATTTTGTAATGGATGATGTTCAACCCAGGTGGTGATGTCAGCACAGATGATGATGTTCAGCGCAACAGGCGTCGTTCAGCACAGCAGGCAGTGTCACAAAGGTGGTGGGATACCTGCAGCTCAGAGGACAGACTCAAGGATTACTAACACCAAGCTGGCGCTGGGCAGCCGAGGGTCATTGTTGTTAAGCACAACTGTTACTGGGGTATAACGCAGCGCAGCTAGGGTCAAGCGTTGTCCAGAACAGGAATGCCTTTGGGTAATGAGCTTTTACCATGTCCCATTGCCCAGACTCAAATATCTGTGCATTTTGTTCCCCCTCCTGCTGTTCATCTCTTGGAGCCTGTAATGATATAGCATGGTTAAGTTCTTCAGAATTTCAGTCAGGTTCAAATGCTGAAAGAACAACATATCTTTTAACCTCCCACAAAGGCCAGGGGCAAGGGGCAATGCTCTGCCAGTGATCTCCTCGTACGGAGACAGTTTGGTGATGTTATTCAGAGTTGGTCTCATTGCCGTCAGTGCAGCCGGGAGACTCTGAACCCAGTCCCCCTTTTACGACAACCACACTTTTGTTAATTTCCTTGAGAGTTATGTTTCAAGTGAGCGTTCACATTCACAACAGCTGAGTGTTTGAACAATCCCCCATTCAGGTGCCTGACCAAGGCTGGAAACCTCAAAAAGACCAGTTAAGCATTTTGCGAACTGGCCAGGTTCACAACAAAAGAATGAATGAGTGTAATAATTGGGGCCAATAAGATGGCTTCCCATCGAGTCCAGTGGGGCGGAGACTGTCACTGCTAATGCAGCAGCCTGCGCTTCCTAGAAACATAAGGTGAGACTGGAGGCCGCAGCGTCCAGGTGAGAAGAATCATATGTAATAGAGCCCTGCACATCTCCCTGGAGCTGAGTGTGAACAGCTCTTGCATGCCCTTGTTTAAAGACTGACCAAAGAAAGAATGGTAGGTCAGAGCGAGACATTCCTTTTCAGTGCTTCCAATAAAGCCTGCAAAGAAAAGCAGGTCATCAACATATTGGAGGCTCTGTGTCCCTCCATACTGAGAACACGCTACTGTAGCAAGGACTGATGCCATTTCACAAAGGAAAAACGCAGGGCTATTGTGAAAACTCTGAGGCATGCATGTCCAGCTGTACCGTGTACACTTGGTGAAAGCAGACCATGCTCGGAAGTCCAGCGACAGGCAAGGTCCAGAAGCTATTTGTAATAACACATTATGAGTGAGTTTTATATCAGCAGCAAAGTGTTAAAGTCAGCAACAATTGGAGCAAGTTTTTGCTGCAGCATTAACTGTTCTGTAACCAATGGTCAAGCGAACAGAATTATCACCAATGCCCACAAGATCAATGAAATGCTTAGTATAGGCAAGCGGTAAGTCAGTAAAACAAGCAGAAGCACGAGTAGCAATGAGCATATCGGATGGCTGGCCTCTTAACCGTGCTCTCCGGTACGGCCCACAAGGATTGAGTTTCAATGCTTCTGACTGAAAAGGAGTCAATCAATCCCAGTTGTTTTAAGTTTTCCAGCACGGCGACAAGCAGTTCTCTACTTTAGTGCGAAGAGTCGTCTTTGCCTGTTCTTTATTCTGAGTTTGTACACGGTTTTGTAATTTAATCGCATTTTGCGTTCTTTGTTTGGTTTCAAAGATAAGTGTACTATATGTGGCTATTTATTTATTCATTTATTTTGTTTAGCCAACCATTCTAGCGACTCTGGGGTGGATCCGTTCGGATCCCGTCCCGTCCTCCACATCTCGTGTAATTCTTTTACATCGCCTGTTTTTCCTGTAAATAAATAGTAACACATGTTCTTGGGAATTCGGCGTTTCCTTTTTGGTGGACATCTTTAGTTAATGCATGTTGTTTGGAGCGCTTATAAATGTTGCTTTTTACTTCTATATAGTCTGATAGTTATTATAATAGTACCATATTACAATTTGCAATTACAAGCCGAATAGAATTTATAATACTCGGGATATTAAGCTCAAACCAAATATGATTTTACCTGTAAACGCGTGTTACTTGGCCAACAAAACATCGAACATAAAAGACTGAGAGCATCAGTATAAAAACGCAAGATAGACACTACAGCTATTCTGAACAAATAACCCAGGACGAACAAAAAAAAAACACAACATTGGACAAAAACGAACAATGACGCGATTCTCCCATACTTATTCTCCAGTAACTAACAAAAAAAGTTATGAATGTCACATGAAGAACCCCATCAATCCTCACACAATTCACCAGACTCGCGGTGCAGTCAGTTCAAATCACGTCGGACAAGAGCACGCTTCTTAGATAATGTGATTAAATAACCACTTCACCTAATACTCCACAAACGGAACAGTACAAAAAAGAATTCTGCAACCTGGAGCCAGGTGCTTCCCTCAGCAATCACTGGGTACTCAAACAAAGACAAACCAGCAATGAAACAAATTTCATTATTCTGGGCTGGGGTCCTAAATTACTGTCACCCCGAACACGTAAACAAAGACAAAAGTACGCTTCTCAGGTAATCTAGTGTTTTCACCGGAAACTACCTAGTACCCCAAGAATAATCCGTCATTCTTGGACCAAATACTAAATTACTCTGGTTATTCGGAACGCACTTCATATTCCCGGGGCTTCCTTCATCTACCGGACACATAAACGAGACAAGAGCGCGCTTCTCGGGCCCGCGTTCCACAGCAGACAACAGACCTAATTCCACAGAAGCGAAATGACTCTATCACTCAGACGTAAGCCCAAATTTCTCGGTTCCCCGTAACCCGCTCTTTTCATTCCCAGGTCCTAAATTACTCAGTCACCCTGGGACCAGACTTCCCTCAGTTCTGGTATACGCACATCAGTACAGCTATTAATACTAACAATCAAACAAACATCATGGCAGAAACTTCAGATACTTTAAGCAGTACAACAGAGAAAAATACGATATGATGCACAACTTTCCAGCAAAATGACACAGATTTTGAACGTGATCACGGAATCCACTTCTCACAGGCAATTCAACGTGAAGTATTATAAAGATTCGTACCTCAGGGTGGAGCGTTTCAGACCTCTGCTGGTTTGTCTTCCCATAACGCTAGCTAACTGGTGGTAAATTAAATGTACTCACCCCTCTTCGTATTGGTTGGAAAACCTGGCAGAGGGCCAAAATGGGACTTCCACCCTGCTCTGCAGCGCCAAATTTGTTGGTCAATTAATCAAAAACTAAGAATATTGTCCCCATGACAATATTTGCTTGTAGCAAAAGCAGGAAAAAGTTTATTACACAGCCGGCTGTGGGAACAACAGCATGATGCAGAGTTCAAAATTCCTTAATTTCGTAAGAAACTTTATTCATGTTAAAAGTAGAGTTATTTCCATATGATTTCTTTAATGTCACCAGAAGTTGTTGCTTATTGGTCCTAGGGTTTACACATTGATTAAAAGGAATATTCTACAGTTGGGCCTCTCTTGAACCTCTCAACTTAATTGGTTCAATAGACTCCCAACCCTCGGAAGTGAGCTCCATATGTGGGCATACGGAACCTCCAACTTAAAGGCGCTAGTGCATATCGTGTCCTGTCGGAACTGAAGACAATGGAGATCCCAGCTGGAAGTAAAAAATAGGTGATATGTCCTGTCAGACCAGACGGCTTCTCTTTATCTCCTAATACACATGCAATACCTATTGATCAAACAGCCTGGCTCACCTCATATTGCAAATACCCAAAACTCCTGTTTCCCAACAGCGGTCTGAGATCCGGTATTGATTATACGGGTTTGAATAAGATCACCATTAAAAACCGGTACCCCCTTCCGTTAATGAATTCCGTGTTTGAATGTCTGCAAGAGGCGTCATTTTTTACGAAGGTAGATCTTCGTAATGCTTATAACTTGGTTCGCATTCGGGAGGGGGACGAAGGGAAGAGGGTATTTAATACTCATGACGGGTACTACGAATATTTGGTCTTACCGTTCAGATTGGTTAACGCCCCTAGGTGTTTCAGGCACTCGTTAATGACGTTGTGCGAGAGATGTTGGAGAGATTCATCTTTGTTTATCTTGACGACATTTTGATTTTTTCTTCAACACTCTTGGAGCATAAACAACACGTTAGACATGTGCTTGAGGCCTTCCTAAATGCCAAGCTTTTTGTTAAAGTCAAGAAATATGTTTTTCACGCCCAAACTGTCTCATTCCCGGGCTTCATTGTTTCTAAGGGGACGGTTCATATGGACCTGGACAAGGTGGCTACGGTCAGGAATTGGCCTGTGCCTCAGAATGTGAAGGAGGTTCAACGCTTCCTGGGCTTTGATAATTTTTATAGGAGGCTTATCTGCAATAATGTCCCCATTATTGCACTCACCAAGATAAATACCTCCTCAGCGTTTTTTGGTCTCCAGCTGCTGATGCTGCCTTTCAGAAATTAAAGAAACATTTTAGCTCAGAGCCCATTCTAGTTTTGCCCGATCCCTCCCTCCCATTTGTGGTGGAGGTAGATGCTTCAGAGGTGGGCATGGGAGTCATTTTGTCCCAGTGCCCTTGTTGGGATAATAAGCTACACCCATTCGCATACTTCTCCCGGTCTTTGTCCAATGTGGAATGCAATTACAGCATTGGTGACCGGGAGTTATGGGCGGTCAAGCTGGTGCTTTAGGATTGGCGCCACTGGCTGGAGGGAGCTAAACACCTTTTTGTGGTGTGGACCGGCTATAAAAACCTCCAGTATATTCAGCAAACTAAGCGACATAATTCTCGGCAGGCGCGGCGGTCATTATTCTTTTACCGCTTTGATTTTACACTGACCTATCGCCAGGGCTCTAAAAACATTAAGCCTGACGCCCTGTCACGGATTTATGACCGCTCTCACTGTGATCATACCCCGGAGCCAGTTATTCCGGCTGCTCAGGTTGTTGCACCCATTCAGTGGGAGAGGCTTTAAAGACTGACTCTGGTCCTGGGGGGGAGCCTCCTGGCTGTTTGTTTGTTCTGCCTACTGTTAGGCCACAGGTCCTCCAGACATTCTTCCCAAATGGTTGGGCACCCTGGGGACCATCGGACTAAGCAGTTCCTGGCCTGACGTTTTTGGTGGCCTGGTATGATGAGCGACATTCGGGAATTTGTTGCTGCTGTGGCACATGCTCCAGGAACAAGACTTCCCACCTCCCTTCCTCTGATCTGCTGCGACCTTTGCCCGTTCCCAGGCGCCCTTGGACGCATATTGCATTGAACTTCGTAACGGGGCTGCCTGTATCTGATGACAACACGGTCATCCTGGTCGTAGTTGACCGTTTTTCTAAGGCTGCTCATTTTGTTGCGCTACCCAAGTTGCCTTCAGCGCGGGAGACGGCCCTTCTTGTGGTTAACCATGTGTTCCGGCTGCATGGGCTTCCGCAAGATGTGGTCTCTGATCGAGGCCCTCATTTTACAGCCAGATTCTGGTGGGCATTTTGCAGGCATTTGGGGGCTACCGTGAGTCTCTCCTCTGGGTTTTACCCAGAGACCAACGGGCAGACTGAACGCATTATTCAGTCTTTAGAAAACACCCTTCGATGTTTGCCGGCAGATAATCCACCCTCATGGAGTCATGGTCATGGTCCAGTTAAAGCTCCCAAGATCTTTACGCATCCTTCCATCTTTCCATGTCTCTTGGATTAAGCCAGTTAACACTAGCGTCCTGGCAACCGCTGACACACCCTCCCTCCACCGCGAATGGTTGAGGGGGGGGGCAGTTTACACCGTGCACCGCATTATTGCCGAGAGGCGTGTTGGTCGTGGGGTCCAGGTCCTCATGGACTGGGAGGGATATGGCCCCGAGGAACGCTGCTGGGTCCCTTCGCAGGATATTCTGGATCCCAGGCTAATTTCTGAGTTCCGTGTACTGGATTCCTTGGGGATTTCTGGAGCTGTCCCTTAGAGGGGGGGGGGGGGTCCTGTCATGGTTTGGAGGCTTTGAGAGCTTTCTTTGTAGCTATCGTCCGGGACAATATCATTTTGCTCTCAATTGGATTCCTGGGCCAGCTGGCATTCATTGGGGGCGTCGCCCGGATTCTATTTAAACCCTCACTTCCCTTGCCAGAGTGTCAGTGTTATGTTTGCACTTTAGTCAGTAAGGTCTCTAGTAAGAGAGTTGTTTAGGACTTAGCTGCATATTTGAGGAGAAGTTCTAGATAGCATGGGAATCTTTCTGTTTCTTCCCTGTCTTTTCATCCTATCGAGCTCACCTCGCTTCCTTGCCTCGGACGACATCTAGGTCCGTTGGAAGCGCGAGTCTCGCCCTCTTATTTATTTGTGTGTCTCTCTCTCATCTGCGTGTTCCCCCTTTTATTCTGTCCGCTGTGTTTGGCGTCTCAACTCACCAGCATCACAATTTTCTTCTATTTTACTGTGGAATCATGAACGCTGACCTTATCTGTGGAAAGAGTGGTCTGTAGTTCTATATGTATCAGTCGGGGTTCTTTTGTGACCTCCTGGATGAGTCATCAATGCGCTCAAGGGGGAGTTTCATTGACTTGCCTCACCTGAGTAGGTTCAACAGGGCTGCAGTAATAATGCCTAGGTGTGTCCAGTGAAATTGTGCTCAAGTATAGATTACATTTTTTTTTAAATTTGCAGGTAAAGGAATGATATTTGGAGAAAAATACAGACAATTGACATATTTCATGGCATTTGTGTCAATGAATCTGCATGGAAATTCAAATATGACTCAGATGTCAGAGAATGTAAGTCCTGTATTTGGTTTCATAGCCTTTAAATGCAGCAACTACATTTGTCACCCATTTACCTGACCAGTAATTTGGCATCTTCAATGGAAACACTTTTCTAGGCCTCCACAGCGGATGCTTGCACATTATCTTTTTTACAGGGCTCTGCACTCTACACTCAGCCGGTTAATGCATTTATAAATGGATTTAAGTACTGTCTTAACTTTCCAATTTACCCCAATGATATTTTGCTGCAAGATAAAGTACTGCCAGGTGTGGTCGGTGGAATCTTTGTTCTAAATACATGGCCAAACTACAACGTAAATGTGTCTGTGCTCGTACTGCCTGTATTGTCATCCTCCAACAAAACTCGACAGTAACAACTGGTGAGCCAGTTCAGTGAGACGTGCCCCAGCCTCGACAGAACCTCCTCTGAATTTCACACAATGAGAAGGAGCTTCAGATCCTGGGCCGCTCCATCCTTTCTCTACTTTTCAAGTTCTCCACAATTTTGATAAATAATTACTTTGGTGTTGTCAGACACCAGATCTTTGGTCCAGAACTATTCTCGTCATTGCAAATGAGGTTTACGTACATGCAGCTGACCTGTATTCAACACTTTTTTTTTTGTAGCTCTTTGGCAGAGGTGTATAATCTAGGGGTCAGAAAGTATAAATCTTACCATGTTTTCATTCCACCCGTAAACTCCTGTCAGCAGATTTCACTTGTTAGTTTTACCTCCCAGCTGAAGAATAGGGCCAACTGACAGGTCTTTTGTGGCTGGAACAATATCCTGGGATGGACTTTTACTTTCTGAACCTGGATTATACACCGCTGCTCTTTGGATTTCTTTTATCAATGGCAGTTGTCTTCCTTGGCCGTCCTCGTCTGGCGATTGTGGCTGGATCTTCATTGGTTTCCTGCTTTTTCAAATCTTACTTCCTGCCTCATTTTGATAAGAACCACTTTTATTGAAATTCAATTTTACTTGCAGAACACTATTCGATTGTATTTGAAAGCCCTGGCAGCTTGTACACAAGTCCGTGTGGATTAGCCCGGGAGGTCAGCCAGTGAACCTCCCACAGGGGGTTACATCAGACATGTCCTGCAGCTATGCAAAATAGTCATTTTAAAATGCTCAGAGCAGACTGGTGACGTATGTTGACCGTGGAAGGAAACCGGACTATCAGGAGGAAACTCAGACAGACATGAGAGATACATGCAAACTACACACAAAAAAGTGCCGGTCAATTCGAATCCACACTTAAGCCACAGGAATTAATTTCATCCACTGTAAAACACAGGAGTCTCTCAGCATTCTCACAAGTAGTATTTTCTGTGATTAGAAACTTCAGCAATAAAAGACATTTCATATAAATACTCCACATCATTGAAAATAAATACTCCGTATCATTTTTAAAAAATACTCTACAATCTCACCTTAGGAAAAGTTGGGATGGTATGAATAAATGAACATAAAAACATAAAGCGATGATTTCTAAATTCACTTGGATGTGTATTTCATGGCAGACGGCGTGAAGACAATATGCTGAATGTTTTGTCAGGCTAACTTTATTTTATTTGTGAATGAACATCCATTCCTGCAATTCAGGCCTGCATGCACTCGGCCCTGTTTCGTTACGCAGTGTAGTACTTGGGCAGTGCACATTCCCAATATAATGAAATCTAATTGGCCTATTGAAATTGAAAGTGACTTGCCCTCCGTAATGTCTTCCCGTAACCCCCATGCATTCTTTTAATCATGCACCCACTCTTAGGGACAAACTTATGCACAGTTATGCTCCTGCGAAAAGTACTTCCAATTGGCTGAGTAAACCTATCAGAAATTTAAAATGTTATCACTGCAATCATTGTGACAATATCCTCCTGACTAAATCCTTTTCGGATTTCAAAAATGAGAAAACATGCGTGCATACAGATTTTATTAATTGCAATACTTTTTACATGGTTTATTGTTTGTTATGTCCTGGTTTGGGAATTTTTTACATTGACTGCACTAAGAGACGTCTTCGTGATCGCTTGGTCGAGCACAATTACACCGTTCGCAAGCAGAATCACGAGTGTCCCATTGCTGGAGATTTTGCGGAGGCACTCAATAGCAATGATTCCCATCTTAAAATTGAGAGCATTGAGCATGTTAGAGCACCTGTTAGGGGTGGCAATAGATTTAAATGGCTTAGTCAACGGGAAGCCTTCAGGATACACACATCTGATGCCCTTCATTATCCAGGTTTACATGAGGATATTGATTTTCTGTCATTTTTATAATTCATCCTATATTGATATCTCTCGTTATTCATGTTTGCACATCTCATTTTTCCATACCCTTATATGCTCACGTGTGTATATATATATGCATTTCCCTTTTGTATCTACTTGTTTCTTTTTGTACATTTATTGTCCAATTATTTTCTTACCCATATGCATCCCTTTGTACCTATCAGGTCATCAGGTAACACGTCTTCCCTTTCCTATTGGTTGTTATGTCTGTGCATGTCTGTCTTGGCCCATGGGACTTGTTACGCCCTGATGAAGACCGATTGGCTTTTTTTAACTGTTTAGCCATGATATAATAAAAGCTTTTTATTTTCTTGCCTCTTTTTGATCTAATTATTTTTTGAGCGCCTGGAATTCTCACGTTTGGTTTACTCTCCTATCCCACACTTCCAAGAGCCCCAGCTTTGCATTTTCTTGGAAACTTTTTTATCCCATGAGCGCCTAATATTTTCTCTCATACTCACTCCAAACAGAGTTGGGACAGAGGAAATTAGGGTCTAGTAATAAGGTGAAAGATTTTAATCACGACGCGATTTGAAACAGCTGATGTCAGCAGGTGATCATGATCATGATTTGGTGCATGGAAGGGTTGCGCTTTGCACACAGTTCTGGTGCACAGAGGACAGGAAGTTGAGGACTGGACTCAGGCGCAAGGATGGACTTGGTAGTATTTATTATGCCTGCTGCACAGCAGAAGGCATGAACAAAGCAACACAAAACAAACAGGAATCGAGGTTCCTTAATAAACACTATTGGTAATACAGGCTCTGGACATTAGCTGCAGTAACAGTGTCTGACAAATAGAAAACAAAAAGGAATCGAGGTTCCAGGGTAAAGTGCTGAAATAACCAATAACAGCGCTAAGTTTTAAGAGTTAGATATATACACGCAATATGCAGGGAAATTCCTCTATACAAAGACTATGAACGCAACGCAGGTATGCGGTTTACAAGACTTTCCAAAGACCAAGTCTCGGTCTTTTACAGTACACTACTACAACACAGCGAAAGTGACTGACCGATGCAGGTAATGATTACTGGGTGAGGAATGCAGGTCGGGTCTTAATAGTTGGGTGAGCTTGACGGCTGGAGGCAATGTCTCACAGTGCAGCATCCATTAAAGGCCTAGTCTGTCAGGAGCGAACATGAGCTGAGGATGAGCAATTTGCCCACAAATGAAAAATATTATCAAAATTTTTAAAGCAGTCACATTATACCAATTTTCCACTTTAATGTTTTGGTTACACTTTACTTGAAGGTACCGTCATAAGAGTGACATGACACTGTCATAACTGTTACATGTGTCATGTAGTAGTTATGACAGTGTCATGTTACTCTTATGACAAAATTGTCATTATCAAGACAACCCAAACAATGTCAACTTGTCATCTCAAAAACCGAATGACACTTAATGACAACATTTATGACATTGACATAATGTTTATGACGAGTTCATGACTGTGTCATGTCACTCTTATGACGATACCTTCAAGTAAAGTGTTACCAATGTTTTTATTTTCCTGATTTGAATACAAACATGAGCATGTTTTTATGATCTTATTGCAGCTGCACAGGCTGTGTGTGCAGCACCTCAGACTCACTTGGCCTGAAACGGGCTGATTGGGCTCCTTTATCTTTAAGGCTCCCTCTCTAAACTCTTTAGCCCCATTTTCTGTGCAGAGCCTTATTCAATGGCACAAATTCCATATATGATATTTGTCAATATTTTTGTCAAATATAATTCTTTTAACCTCAATTCCTTTAACCTTAAGCATACATCAATAAAAAAAAAACAAGTGATGCCAGGAACAACAAACCCCGCCCCTCGCACACATTGAACTTTGACCTACTTTTCCTAAATTCAATAGGCATCTGTTCTTTGTCAGTGGCAATCCCGAAAACCAATTTGGGGTGAATCTGGGCATTAGTTTTGCTGCCAAAGTGTTAACGAACAAACAAACAAACAAACTGAACCAGAAACAATACCCTCGCCCTCCCCTTTTGTGGTGGGGGGATTAATAAAATAAAAATAAATTAAAATTCACTCCACACACTTATGGAGAGCATTTTAAGAGAATTGCATAAAATAAATGCTGTCCAATTGAGATTTCAAGTGTTTCCAGTGATGTTCCAGAGTAGTGAAGTGTATTGTTGAAATACTGCTATCTCATGGAAAAGGTCATGAGATGAATGATGAGTCACTCTGCAGTTTGAATCAACATTATTTATCTCATGTTACACGGCCCAAATTTTGTATGGCTTCATATCTAAATCCTCTCCAATCAGAGACAGCATCTTTCATGTCAGATGTGGCACTCTTGTCGCAAAGTGCCCACTTTTTCAGCGATGCTTTACAACTTTCGGGTGAAAAAGGAAAGTAGCGGTTCTTCTGGCTTTAAGACAAATGTGAGTATCCCTGCATCCAAAAAGTGAAAAAAAAAATCAGTCGTTTAAAAACCTAAAATCATTATATTCTAACACCATTTCACTGTGTGTGTAAGGCAGGAACACACCCTGCATGTGCTGTCAAAAACAAGAGGTCATGTTCTTAGGGTGATCCATTTCAAGGAGTTACTTTTGAACTGAATCGAATTAAATGCATCAAAAACCTCCAGCTAAATAACAACAAAGTCGATGTTGCGGCAGAATGATCACTGAAGATGCTGTCAGCCATATTTTTAATATTTATCATGGACTAAAGCGGGTTTTATTTATTATGCACTCACGTTGTCCTTAATTTACCCTACAACTCAGGAGTCTGAGTCAACTTATACATGTTTTGCATTAGCTTCAAAATTCCTCCTAATTTCATCAGTTCCCATAGCCTCTTCATGCTGCACGACCCAAAGACAACCATTTAAGTTCTATGGAGCTCTCGATAGCTGATAAAGCGACTAAAGAGGACGCGTGGCTGCTGGTGCATGAGTAAAATGGGGGTGCATGCAAAAAGATCTCTATGTAGAACCATTTTCCATCAGGAAGGAAAAAAGCCACAGTGGCTTTTTTGAACACTTTATTCTGATTGTAATTCATCAGAATTGGGTGGTTTTTTTTCTGTATTAAAACTCAAACTCTCCGTGCTTTTGCCTGGCAACACAGAACATGAGCACAATACGCTGAGCAAATTTGTCTCAAGATGGCTGACTCATCAGTCCAGACAGCACGTCATCTGTGGGCTTCACTTTTGAGATAAGAGATTAGCGAACTAGTCTTTCTCATTGTTCACGCTGCAATTTTCAAGCAAATTTCACTTGCATTGTAATAAATTGTGTTGAATTATCTCAGTGTGATGCTATTAGGTAATTTTAGGTCGGTGAAAGTAAAAAAGAAAAATTAAAAATCCTCATTGAGGCACATTATATAATCAATATTACGATGATTTTGGTTGAGGCTTCTCGTACATTAAAGGTGACATAGAATCAAAAACCATTCTTACCTTCTCTAAAGGTAGTCTACCCGCATTCGTTCCCACTTAGGAAAAGTGCTAGACATTCTGAACATCTCCGTTTCATATAAATTCCTCTTTTAAAAATGACCTTCAGAAAACGGGCCAACCTGAACAACAGATACATATGATGTCACATGTATCTCACGGCCCCCCCCCCCTTCTCATTCCATTTCCTCCCCTTCAAAATAATTTGCATATACATCTTTATGCAATTCCATTGCTTCCAATCCCTCAGTAAAGACAAGCGTGAGAATTCCAGAGTCATAATCGATTTCCGTGTCACTCGTGGGGAAATCCACCGTAATGCACATTCACTTATTGCAAAAGGACTTAAATTCCGCGAATGAATTTCTTCAGTGCGTTTTCATTGAATAGTTGCTGACTACAGCACAGGAAAGTCAATGCGAGAGACTCAATTCCGAATGCGTAAGCCAGGGCTCCTCAAATCACGGGCCTCGAAAGCAGAGAACTGCTGGTTTTCCACCCTCCTTTTACCTGGGAGTCAGGTGTGATGACAATCTGGCCAATCAGCAGTATTAATTTCTTCACTTAACTGCCCGGAAGGAAGGAAAACCAGGACTGTATTTGGATTCGACAGCCAGATTTGAAGAACCCTGGGAGCTCTGAGTTGACCTATCTAGCTATTGCTATTATGTTTGAAAAAAAAAAAAATTTTAAAAATTTTAAAATACTTACCATTCAGAAACATTTAAATGCAGCCTTTGCTGGACTGGTTCTTCCTCCAATTCAGCATCCTAATCCGATTCAGGCTCAAACATATTAGGCTGAATCTCTGAATATGCCATAGCTGCATATGCTTCTGTCCGTGTTCAGAAGCCGGCGAGTGTTGTCCATTTTCCCTACTGCTCTGGGCAAAGTTGCAATCTTTTGAGAAGAACAAAGCCAGCCAATCAGCGTCAAGTGCTTGCATTTCATAATGAGGTTACCTGTTAAGCCCGAAAGGTCACCAAATAGGTGCAAAACAACACATTCAAAATCCCCCCACCCTAACAGAGCTTTTTGAGAGAGGTTTTTAGGGAGGTTCATAAGCATTACAGACCCAAACAAAATGTTGTTGTCTATATGTCACATCACATCACAGAACAAGCATAAATACCCTGTTCAACCATTCTGTGTCACCTTTAAAGAGGCACTGATTTCTCCTAAAATGCACAATATATGCAAATTAATGCCTGTCTTTAGACAGACGCTAGTGTTTATAATAAGAACTGGTATCATGATAAGTGCACATCAAGGGCATGGTAAAATCCCAGAACAAAATTTGCATGCATAAGTCTGACTGTAAGAGGTCACAAAAGCCCTCTTCAACATATGAAAACCGAAATGAAACTCTTCAGTTCAATAAAAAAAAGTGTTTGCCGCTTCCTGATTTATGCTAATGCTGAACACCTGTCATGCTAAGTGGTGTCAGGGTTTCAGACAAAATGTAAAATTCAAATGAAGGCACCTGGTACCAAGCTCGTACCCTTTTTAAACTCTCCCTATTAACCTTACAGAGAGCGAACCACCTTCAACACCGATGACTGCAACCAAACCGTCCTCTAATTTGTTGCTTTTTCACATCACAGTGGAGGTGCTTAGACCATGAACTGAGTGACGGTGGGCCATCATGTTTTTTGTCAGGAATACTTCGTTCAAATACCTGCTAGCGTAACACACCCTACCTATGGTGGATTTCCCATGGTTTGTCCCTATTGAAACAACAGTAAATATCTGGAGATGGGGACTGCAGTAAAATAATACAGATGCGCTGAATCTTTAAGGGCCAGCCTCAGTCAGCTGTGTGTCAGAGAGAGAGAGAGAGAGAGAGAGCTGGGTTATTCTAAGGCACAAAATTTAAATCATGCAGCTATTCTGAATTCCTCACTACTGTCTCCATTTATTATTCTTTTTGCCGTCTCCCTCGACATCCTGACCCCCCATTAAATTCTTAAAGATATCATTCACTGGTGTCCCCATACTAATGTGTACCTTCATCTTTCTCTGCCCTCTCTTTCTTCCAAACTTTTTTCTTTTCCCTGACCCCCTGTCTTTTCTTGGATGTGCCCTCTTTTACCCCTCTCTCTCTCTCTCTCTCTCTCTCTCTCTCTCTCCCTGTGCTCATATGCATTGAGGTTCCTGTCTGGCAATTAATCATTTCACTAGATACTTCCTTCGATGTAAGCTTGTGACTGCCTTAACCCTTAAATGCCCCTGTAACAAATTTGTCACATGATTTTGAGGGTTGTCAAAACCACTGACCCCACACACATTTTGCAACCTAATGCCCATAGTGACAGATGTAGACTATCAGTGCTGCCATCAGATGCATAAAGGTGGAACTGACACAGTACTGGCTGCACCAGTTAATCTTTCCAATATGGCCGCCCCCGTGGTGGAATCCACACGATAGATCAGCACCCATTCATCACTGGATAAAGGAGACAAACAGGTAAGCTAATGAAAAATAAGCAAGGCCTAATACTTCAGCTATATGTCAACTGCCAAAACAATGATGGAAAAAAGTTCTCTCTATATCCTAGAAACTTAGAGTGACATATATGTCACAAAAGTAAAATGAAGTCAAAGGTCACCAAAAATTAAAAATTGCTATTGGGTTGTTATTAGCCCCTCCCCAGGACATATTAACAGATTTTTCTTTCAACTTTTACTATAGTTGGGCATTTTAAGGGGTAAGTTGGATCTCCAACCCCAATTCTGAAATAGTTGGGACAAAGTGTAAATTAAGAATAAAATCAAAATGCAATGACTTACAAGTCTCACCAGCCAGTATTTTATTCACAGTAGAACAGATATAACATAGCAAATTTTGAAACTGAGATATTTTACAATTTTATCCACAAAATGAGCCCATTTCAAATTTTATGGCTGCTACAGGTGTCAAAAAAGCTGTGACAGGGGCCTGTTTACCATGATGCACCATCCCTTCTTCTTTTTAACACAGAGTGGAGGCGTCTGGGCATTGAGGGGACAAGTTTCTTGAGTTTAGCCATTGGAATTTGATCCCACTCTTGTTTAATACAGGCTTCCAGCTGCTGGAGAGTTTTGAGTCTCCTTTGGCAGACTTTTCATTTAATTATGCACCAAATGTTTTCAATCGGTGAAAGATCAGGACTGGAGGCAGGCCAATTCAGCACATGTACTCTTCTACTACGAAGCCATGCTGTTGTAATAGCTGCAGTATATAGTTTTGCATTGTCCTGCTGAAATACACAAGACCTTCCCTGGAATAGATGTTGTTTGGAGGGGAGCATATGCTGCTCTAAAACCTTTATATATTCACCGTTCATGGTGCTTTTTAAAACATGCAAGTGTCCCGCACCAAATGCATTAATGCATCTCCATACCATCAGAGATGCTTTTGAACTGAATGCTGATAACAGGTGGGGTGGTCTTACTCCTCTTCAGCCCAGAGAGTACAACGCCCATGATTTCTGACAAGAATGTCAAATTTGCACTCATCTGACCAGAGGACACTTTGCCACTTTGCTACAGTCCATTTTAAATGAGCCTTGGCCCACAGAACACGGCGGAACTTCTGGATCATGCTCAACAATGGCTTCCTTTTTGCATGATAGAGTTTTGGGTGGCATCTGTGGACGGCACAGCAGACTGTGTTTACAGACAGTGGTTTCTTGAAGTATTCCTAGGCCCATTTAGTAATGTCAATGACAGAATCATGCCGGTGAATGATACAGTGGCGTCTAAAGGTCCAAGGATCACGGGCATCCAGTAAAGGTCTTCGGCCTTGTCCCTTACACACAGAGATTTTTCTAGTTTATCTGAATCTTTTAACATAACATAACATAACATTGCATGAATAGTGAGAACAGGCCTTTCAGCCCAACTACCCCTGCCAGTTTGTTTCTACTATTGTGAATATATCCCTTCAGATACTCAAGGACTCAGTGATATCTAGCTTTAAGTCAAGCCTGCTCTTGAAAACCGCCAAGGTCCCTGCCTCAACAATATGGTCAGGCAAGCTATTCCACATTGAAATTACTCTTTGGGTGAAGAAATATTTCTGAATATCAGTGCTAAATTTACCTTTGGTCAACTTCCATTTGTGACCCCGAGTTCTACTCACAACACTTGGTTGAAGGAATCATACATAATTCACTTTGTTAATCTCTTTAACATATTTAAAGACCTCAATCAAATCACCCCTTAGTCTCCTTTTCCTAAGAGTAAAAAGAGATTAAGGATCTTCAGCCTCTTCTCGTTGCTTTCATCTTTTATGCCTGGAATTAGCTTAGTGGCTCTTCTCTGAACTTTCTCTAGAGCCTCTATGTCTTTCTTAAAGTATGGTCCCCAGAACTGTACACAATTCTCCTGATGTGGTCTGACGAATGTGTTGTACAAAAGAAGCATCACCTCGTTAGATTTGTGCTCAATATTTTTGGCAATGTATCCCAGCATCCGATTGGCTTTTTTGACTGCTACGGCACAATGGCGAGGCTTTTGATGCTGTTACGCTCTGTCGATGATGAGGCCTTCAAAGCTGTTGCAATTTGACGTTGAGGAACTTTGTTTTTAAAGTGCACCACTATTTTTTTACACAAGCCTTCACAGGTTGGAGAGCCTCTGGCCATCTTTACATCCCTTTTACAGCCAATCATGTTACACACCTGATGCTAGTTAACTTAATTACTTGCTAAATGTTCTTTCAGCTGATTCTCTTATATATTAATTGCTTTTTCAGCCTTTTTTTGCACGTGTCCCAACTTTTCTGAGACCTGTTGCAGCCATAAAATTTGAAATAAGATCAATGTGTGGATAAAAATGTAAAATGTCTCAGTTTCAACATTTAATATGTGATCTGTGTTCTATTGTAAATAACATCTTGGCTCTTGTGATCTGAAAGTCATTGCATTTTGATTTTCTTCGCAATTTACACTTCATCCCAACTATATCGGAATTGGGGTTGTATACTTCTCCTGGACCATGACTCTGTGTGTACATGCAGTGGTCAAAACAACACAAAAATCCATTTTATAACTGGAAATAACCTGACAAAGAATTGCAAGAATTCCTGTGAGCAGAAAAAGCATCTTGCAATGCACATCAGGTCAGGGTCCACTCCTGTCAGCCAAGAACGAAAAGTCAAGGCTGCAATGAGTACAGAATCTCCGAAACTGGACCGTTGTAAATGAAAAAAAAAAAACAAAAAAACAATAGCTTTCTCTAATGAATCAGAATTTTTGCCTCGACATGCAGAAAACACAATCAGTATTTGACATCAACAGCATGAATCAATGAACCCGATCTGCTTCGTGTCAAAACTCAGGCTGGCGGTGGTGATATATTGGCACTGTGGAACGGTTTTTTTTTTTTTTTTGGACGCACTTTGAGCCCTTGAATATCGATCAATCATTATTTGAATTCCACAGGCGATCTGCATACTGTCACTGACCTTGAGCATCCATGCAACAGGGCAAAAGTTGTGGCAAATGGTGTTATTACATGACAATGAAGTCAATGTACTTCAATGCCCGTCCCAGTCACCAGAGTCCAGTGAAGCACATTATGGGACGTGGTAGAATAGGCGATTGACAGCATGAATTTTGCAGTTAACAAACCAGAAATTAAGCAGCACGACGGAGTTAACATAAAACAGAATCTCTACCGAATGTTCTCACCATTTTGTGGAATCCACGCCACAAAGAAGTGAGGCTGTTCTGAGGGCAAAGGCAGACACTAGCTAGTATTAACCCCTTGAGCGCTGAATACATTTTCAAGGAACTAAAAATTTAGTAATCCTGAGCTGTTGAAAACCTATCATGTGGCAACTTTAAACAAGTTGTCACATGATAGGTTTTCAACAGCATCCGACTTTGATGTCTTGCATCACGGCGCTGAAAGGGTTAAGTCAGCAGTAAACTTTCTGGGCAAAAAAAATAATCTTTCAAGATGCAAAACACGGTGTTTCCTGTTCCTCGCTATCCAACATCACCAGTTAATACATCAGCAACGCTTTTCTAGCTGGAATGGAAGCTATTTCCGGAAGCAATGTTCTAACATCTGGTGGAAAGCCTTTCCAGACAAAAGGAACTGCAGGGGATGAGCAGGTGTCCACATACTTTTAGACCGAGTAGCACAATATATTGTACCTGAGAAAGCACTTGCTCAACCTTGATCAGACTGGTTCTAATGACTTACTTCTCCGTTAGGAAGCTGTCCCTTCCCGATGAATTGGGAGGTTATTTCTCGGTTTCTATCCCATGTGTCAAGGACGGTTGACCTCTTTCAAGCCATGTAGACACATGGTGTTTCCAGTGGTAGCCATTAATAGTAAATATATTTTCACCAACCTCTTTATTTGGTACAATTGTACAACACTGGGAAGGACCTACCCAGAACAGCCTAAAATCTTCATGATGCAGATTTTACAAGATGCTGGCGGAATTCCTCAGAGAATTTAACACATTCTGACTCAACTATTTCACACAGGTTTGTTTTTTTTTTTTCAGCTACATGGTGATCCCCCCCATTCCACTTCACCTCAAAGGTGCTTCAATATGATGTTACCCAATGTGCAACAAAAAGGCATTCCTCATGCCGTTACACTACTGAAACCACCTGCACTGCTGTGCCATGGCAGGATTGATTTGTTCAATAGTCCAGGTTTTTTGGTTATTGACCACTCTAGCCTCAAACACCTCCCCTTAACTGACCGGAGTGAAATCTGGCTCGGTCCTCAGCTGCTTTTGACTGAAACAAGTCATCCTGGTCTTCTCAGACATCTCCCGTTTGCACAGCATTTTCAGTCATAGCTCTACTGCTTATTGGATGCTTTTTGTTTACAGAATCAATACCTGTAAAATCAAGGGCCTTCGGTGCATGGAAATCCCAGGAGGGAAGCCGTCTCAGATAATTAATAGCGCTCATTGGTAAAGTCCCTTGTTATTAACGTCACATATCAGTGGTTCCTAAGCTCAGTCATGGGTCCCTGTGTGTATGCTGGGCCTTGTTTCCGACACACTTGTAACTGAAGGAGTTTAACAAGCTGTTAATTTGTGATTAACAACTTGTTACATTTCTGGAAAAAAAATCATTTAAAAGCTGTATTTGGTGTTTACTTATGTTGTCTTTGTCATATCAAAATTAGTTTGATACTCTGAAAGATTGAAGTCCAGCAAATTAGCAAAAATAGAAGAAATTGGGAGAGGGGCAAATACTTTTTCAAAAAACTGTAAAAAAAAAAAGGACAACACAACAACTTCTTAAAATCCCACGATTGCAGTTGTGGTTGGAAGAAATGCCAGTATTAGCATGGCAGTCTCAGGACTCAGGACTCAGGTCCTCAGGACTCTCAGGGGTTTGTGAACCAGTGTCATACACTGCCCGGCCAAAAAAAAAGTAACCGTTTGGAAATTGATGAACTAATTCTATGATTGAATCATTATTGCTGTTATTAATATGTTTCAGCTGGCAATAATCATCTTTACCCTGACTGATGAAGCGCGTCGCTACTCATTTCTTAAAAAATCATTTCGGAAGACACATCCCCTGATGGTGGAAAAATGTTACAGTATTTCAGAACGGGCAAGTTATTGGCCTGTATTTTGCCAAGAAAACCATGAATGACAAATGAAAGTATGAGGAATCATTTTCGCAAACAAATTAGCCACCACAAACTCCTGACCTTAAACACATTAAAAGTTATTGGGATGTGCTCATGAAAGACCACCAGTGGTTCAACCATTATGTTGAGAAGACAAGAGCTCGGCCAAAAATTATGCCATTTCTGATCAAAAATAAATGTTCTGGCATTGCATATAGTTGTCAAAACAGTGACAAGATGAATATGGACTGTAATCAAAGCTACAGGGGTTCCAACTAAATATTTGAGTGTGTGACCTTTTTTTTGACCGGACAGTGTATTTCATAATGTCATAATGTGTAGTCAGAATAAATAAATAAATTATGCTTGGGTGTCTCATTAATTCAACTTACATGCGATTAGCTGTTTATTGGGGGAAAGTGATTTGAATGACCTTGCAGATGTACTTGAACCTTATAAAGTGGTTGATGAATGTACTGCTGCTAAAATGCGAATGATTCTGAATTTGACGAGAAAATCTGTGTTCGAGAGGCACAGATGCTCCTGCATCTAGGATAGTTGACAAACACTTGAAAATTATCAAAATTCATAAAAATTCAAAAACAAAGTATGAGATGCACATGTTCTGGGTAGCTACAAAACACTTGTAATTTTAGTCTGAGCCAAATGTGTGACTTTTTCAATAACGTTGGCAAAACGAGAGGCTTTACACTAGAGGTTAAAATAACCCTCCATTTTACAAAACGGCCTAAATCCACATAACTGTGATGAGAAACTAAATTTTCAAATTAATTTACCTCTTCAAAAAATATATGAAATCTTTAGTGTAATATAAAAGTCAAAACAATTTTATTATTAATGACTTCATGAATGGTTTGATTTCCTTTAAACAACTGAAGAAGGGAACTACTGGTAAACGGCTGTGAATAACATTCTTCTGGATGAGTAGCTGAAAATGGCTCCTGGCCATTCCTTTCACTTCTCAATATTTCCAGTGCAGAAAATTTGTCATGTTTTAATCCAAGTGCGATTGCTGATGCCGGAGTGTTCATCCTGCATATTAATTTCCTTTTTTTTTGCCTCCAGCCATTAGTTGTACTGTACAGAGGTCCATTACTTCAGAGACACGCGTGAGCCATTATTTGACTGGGAGGCAGAATAGAGAGGTTTGTGAATGAGTGACCTCACTGACTGTGATGTTACAGGGGATTCCCGAAAGGGACGAACACGCGGCTAGTCAATCAAGATACAGACAAAGTGGATTGAATATCAATAAGCACATACGTTTGTTAACAAATCATAGAATAAGGGTAATATTTTGGAAATAGGCTGAAATTATTGCTGTGCCAATTACATCTTGTGTATTGATGGTGGGGAAATGCAGAATTGAAAAAAAGCTATAGAAGCCGTCAATCTCTCCGTGGCTGTTTTCATTGGTCCATAGAAATCAGCTGAATTTCTGCTTGGGCATTTATCACAGTCAAATCAAATGATTCAGAAAGAGGCAACATCAGATTTTCAATGATCCAGTGATGAACTCTTTCAAGCACAAATACTGGTAAGTTCCCTTCATTTTTGGGGCCAAACGTGCATCCTAAGAGACCACACAGCATGTGGCTCTCCCTCACCTCAGATGAGACATTAACAGCAGAGAATCGAAGAGATGAGGGTCGCATGTGACTAATGTGGAGGGGATGTGTCGTCTGTTGGGATGTTTGTTCACACACACACACTCATACACACACACACACACACACACACGCACGCACACACGCACACACCCGCACACACACACACACACGCACACGCACACACACACACACACACACACACACACATCCCTACACGAGCGAAAGCTGCAATGAAAACACTCCGCCTGGGCTCACATTTCATGTGTCATATACTCTGCTTCACCCAGAGTAATTATCACTATAAGAGACAGTTACATCTCTTACCTGTATAACCCTACATGTTCCTGTGCAAACATATATCTAACTATAAATGAGTTGAAGCTCGTCTTAAATGAAGACAAAGCCAAGTTCATGGTATTCACCAAAGCAAGAAGAAAGGACCCCCTTGATTTTCATATTTGAAACCTGCAGGGTGGCCAAATTGAGCATGTCCCCCATTATAAATACTTGGGCATTTGGCTGGATGGCAAGCTGACTTTGTAAATGCGTATTGAAAATTTAACCAAAAAGATAAGGAGTAAATTAGTTTTCTTATACAGAAACAGGGCTTGTTTCAATTTCAATCAAAAAGTAAAAAGAAGATCCTGCACTCAGTAGTACTCCCCATGCTTGATTATGGTGATGCAATCTATAGAAATGCATCTACTTCTGTTTTAAAACCTTTAGATTCTATTTATCATTCTGCTGTTTGATTTATCACTGGTCTTGACTTCCGCACCCACCATTGTGTTTTATACAAGTCAGTAGGGTGGGGGTCATTGAAAGCTAGACGAGACTACCACTGGGTTTTATTTGTTTATAAATGTATTTTATTGAAAATCCCTCTTTATCTAGCTACTCTAACGCAGCGAGAGGGCTGCCACGGGCCACGGTCACAGGACTCATTGTGTCTGAATGGTCCTCGTATTCGAACAGAGCCCAGTAAGACAGTTTTTTATTATAATGTCCCGCACACCTGGAACCAGTTGCAAGTTGAAATGAAACTGAATGAACTGGTTCCTTTAGGTCATTTCAAAACTTTGATCAAATCATTTTTTCAAGAGAATTGTTGTTGATTTTATTAATGTTTTCCCTTTAATAATAGCGTTGTATTATTATTATAATTTTTTTTTTTTTGTAGTACAAATGTCCTTGTAAACTGTGTTATTTTAATTGTTTGAAATGCAGGGCCTGGGGCCTTTCTGTGTGGAGTTTGCATGTTCTCCCCGTGTTTGTTTGGGTTTCCTGCGAGTACTCCAGTTTCCCCCACCCACAAAATACACGCACTATAGGAACCCTCCCTCCTGTATGGCTGTGTGAGAATGTTTGGTGGTGGTCGGAGGGGCCGTAGGCCCATACTGGCAGCCACGCTTCCGTCAGTCAGCCCCAGGGCAGCTGTGGCTACAAAAACGTAGTTTATCACCATCAGAGCGTGAATGTGTGAGTGAAGGAAAAATGTATCCATTGTGAGGCATCTTTTGCTATATGAAACTGATGCATTATTATTATTATTATTATTGTTATTATTATTATTTTAAAGAGATCTTAAATAAAATAAAAAATAAAAATAAATTCCTGTACATAAACACAGTTTTCACGCAAACACACACACACACACACACACACACGCACACACACACAGCTTTTGTATGACTCTTCATCTGGTGAAAGAAAAAAAATTGTGCTGTTTATTGCTTTCAGATCAGCCTAAAATTCCCCATTCAGAAAGCAGATAGCTCCTCTGAAACCTCAATTATAGTTTTTTCCCCTGGGCAATTAAACAATCTTATCACTCACATAAACTATCCTGCCAGGCTATTTGCTCCTGGGATTTAGAGTTCAAAAAGAGGCCAGAGAGGTTTTGGTCTCTATTGTGTATCTTTCAACTAAAGCAAATGCAGCCGTCTCCTCTTAAATAACTCTCTCTCTCTCTGTCACAGTCAATGCCGTCTTTCACCTCGAGCATCTCAGTCTTTATCTAGTCCTAGTGCAATATTTGAGCTCCTCTCATTCTCTCAAGACTCTCTCATTCAGAAACATGTCTACTGGGTTTATTGTGTGCTGCCAGTCTCTTTGTCTGACCATAGACTCCAGGAAATGAGAATGAAACAAGCAAAGACTGAAAATCTCACTTGGTAAAAGACAGTAACTATGTAATCTCACCAGTGAGTTTAAAAAATGCTCATAATGAGAAACAGCTATAGCTCTTGTACAATTCCCCCCCCCCCATTGAATTCAGTAAAACAACTAAAACACTCTATAGAGATGCCATCCCACGCCTTTTGTTGACCTTGACCTTTGACCTTTCGACCTCAAAATGCAAATTTGGACAGGGTACCCTAGGATCATCTACCCCACAAAGTTTGGTCACCCTAGCTTCAGTGGTGGCCGAGCTGTCGCGCGGACACACACACACACACACACACACACACTCACAGACAGACGGTGCTAAACTGTATACCCACGCCACCTCGTCGGTCGTGGGTAAAAAGTACACAAAGAACATAAAGTACTCGTTTAGTGCTATACGCGCAGCTTGGCCAGAAAAAAAGTAGCCATTAAGATTTAAATAAGAAAATACTTTAAAGCCTATGAATGAATCATTATTGCAGTGATAAATATGTTTCTACTCTCCATTTGCAGCCTCAGTTTTGCTGATTGATTCCCACAATTGTTTTTATTGCTTGTTTTCTGACTCCATATGTGGGCAGCTGCCTTTTTGTATGGATTGCGATTCTGTTGCTGAATTGTTTTCAGTGTAAACTGGTTCTAGAAAATTCTTATAAATAATTGTATCTGAGTTCAATCTGGTCCCACACTTTTGCATTCCAAAGTTGTTCTCTGATTGTCAATTCTTTCCTCATCCTATTTATTGGCCCATAGAAAACAATCTCAATCTGAAAGCCATGTCTTATGCTAATTTTTATCATAAAACCTGTGTCCTCTGGTGTGAATACTCACTGAATCCCTTGTGAAATAGCCAAGGCGGTGCAGTCAGCTCCAGTGCTGTATTTCTTTGCTAATCATTACTTATTTGTAATTCTCCCCATGTCACATATGTATAGAATTCTGTTTCCTGGCTGTAAACAAGCGGTTTAATGAATGGGATTTTTCTCTGCTAAATGGCATGTCCTTGTACGCACTTCAGTGAAGATTCACAAGTTGTAACATCAAGCCAGAGGGTCTGATTAACCGTCAGAAACTGAGCGTAATGAGTACAAAGGATGGAACACAACTGCTAATAAACTAGACATTTAAGAAAATCACTGAGTCCTTAAACAGATTGGCAGGGATTGAACGAGGCTGAGCGGTCGATCATTATTAAGTGAGAATTTCTGCCATTACCACAGATTTCTTTCCTGAAAAATCCCCCAATTCCTGCTGGTTCGCTGGGATGCCCCGCTGAGACGAACATGACAACAGAATGCCCTTAAATGAGACGAAGTCATAACCCCTGTGGGGCTCTGGGATTCGAGAGGACAAGCTGATTTGAAACAGATTGATTTTGCCTCAAATCGATTGTTGCAATTTGACCCCCTCCGTCACGTCCCTGGCCAGTTTTCTGCCCCTCGCGGGGGTGTGAGTGGATGGCACGAAGCCATCGGGAGACTGAGCGGCCCTCGGATTAAAATCGAATGAGACCGTAATCTCAGGAGAGGGAAAAGAATAACGTCAGCGCTCTGCCTACAGCTTCTTCATGAAGAGAATGATTGATTCAACCATCTGAAAGACTTCTGCTGTCCTTTCCAAAGGTGAGCCCTCGAAGCCTCAGAGCTGGAGGCCTGATACTCCGGTGTCTGATTAGCTCTGCAGTTCACAAAACAGCCTGCTGGGGGTGACAAATCCCTCTTCGACTTTGCCCCGTTCCCACACCCATTAAACATGTAATTTCATAGCTGCTCAGTGGGATGCTAAACATGAAAAAAGGGGCAGCATCAAAGGGAGGTTAGACTAAGAGACTGCTGACCCAGCACAAACAGCGCCCCGTGTGGGGATAAACTACACGACACAGGGCCATCCTTTTCCACAGTAGCTCTTTGAAGCAAACATGAAAAATACCTTTTGTACCTGTGTCCTTATAATAATTGTCGCAAATACTATTCAGTCATATAAGGATACTGTATGTGGCTTAACACACAATGTACATTTTTGTTTTTGTCATTCAACAGTAAAAAACCAAAACCTCCCTCATCTACTAAATAAGGCAGGCCGAAGATGGACCCAGGGAGGGACTGAACCCCAGACTCCCAGCTTAGAGTCACACATGCTGACCACATGCCCAAAGAGCCAGGCTTGTTGGCAGGATAGCCAGGCGCGTACTTATTAGGAGGCGTTTCTAGTGTTAGGACGCATCAGCTGTCAACTTATTCAACAAATTTAATTCACAATTCGGTTCAGTTTCACTAGACAAACTCAGGGATAATTACTGCCAGCCCTGTGGAATCTAAACAACACTTAAGTATAACTTGTCTCACAATGTGAAGTCGGCAAAAAGCAGCATGTGATGCTGCAATATAAAGAAATTCAAGAACAGATGAGAAACAAAGTTGTTGACACTTATTCCTGGAAGAGGCATCAAGGACTCATCTAGGAGGTCACTAAAGAACCTAGAATAACATCTAAAGAATCTCAGGCCTCACCTGCCGCAGTTAAAGTCTGTGTTCATGATTCCACAATTGGCAAAAATGGCATCAGTGGGAGTGCCGCAAGGAAAAAAAAACTGCTGAAAAAAAAAACACAAAGGCTCACCTCACATTTGTTAAAAAAAGAAAAAAAAATCTTGATGACCTCCAAGCAGTGGCGGCTCTTGAATTGGCAACAGGGGAAGCTCAAACAATCCCCTAAAGTTAATGATTGTTCATGACCTGTTTTCAATCATTCATTTAAATTACAATAACAGAAACTCTGAAAAATCAACATTATCTGATGCGGCCAGTTTTCATTAATAACGCATACCTGTCAACTCTCATGCATTCGGCATGAGTTTAAGTGGCATTTTTACGTTTCTCTGCTGTAGACAGCAATTATTCTATCAACCCGTATGTAAGAGATTTTCGCATGGAATTTAAGTACTTGTGCATGGAGGAGTTTGAGGCAATGGAATTGCATAAAGACGTTTCAAATGATCTTATGTCATTTTAACCATCATGAAACAAATGCATTGCTTCCAACCCCAACCCCTGAGTAAATAAAAGCGTGAGAAGTCTGGAGTCGTAATCAGTATGCGTTATAAATGAAAACTGGCCACATCTGATAATGTAGAGAGTTTTCGGAGTTTTTGTTATGGTAGTTTAGATGAATGATTGAAAACAGGTCATGACCAGTCATTAATTTTAAGGGATTGTTTGAGCTTCCCCTATTGCCAGTTCACGAGCCGCCGCTGCCTCCAAGACTTTTGGGATAAAATTCTGTGGACCTATGAGTCCACTGTGGATCTTTTTCAAAAACAGCCCTACTCATTTTGAACATGTCTATCCGATTTCTTTCCAGACTTCTGAGCTTGTTACACGCCCCTGCTAATTTATAAAAGTCTCTTGATGTTATTGCTTGAACTAATCTATCACAACAGTCTGAACACTAGATTCTGCAAGGCTACAGCCAATGAAGTAAGTTTTTTTAATTAACTTTTTCTTCACCCTTGTATCTTTTATTTTGATCCTCTAGAACTTTTTGTTTCATGTCTATCTTCATTGTGATTATTTAGTCCTTTCATCTAATCTCTGGTGATCATGCCTAACATTGCATGGTTTATTAAGATTAAGCCACAGCCTTACTGACTCAGCTGAGCTTCTTCATTGACTTTACATTCATGGCTATGGAGAGCTGCTGTTACATGAGAACTGTATTTTATCTGACCTTTGTTTGTAGTGGCTGCACTGACTATTTATGAAGCACTGATAGTGCAGTATGTTGCTTTGGATAAAATGTAATGTAAATTTAATGTAAATAACCTAGAGGATTCAGAAAATTACAATATACCTCTCTGACGCAAGGCTACACCCACGACCCCCGCCTCCCCCCTCCTCCTCAGCTGTTTTTAAATCTGAATAGACATTCTCAAGAAAGAATGAAGAAATTAAAAAAAGGACTGGTTTAAAACATCCTGAAAACAAGAATTAAGAACCAGGGGGATTTCTGAATATGCAAATAGGCTCATAATTAGTTTTTTCTTTTTGTGAAGGCTGGCAGCTGGAAAACATGCACACAGTTTTGAATAGATCAGTGGAGTGTATGAATTTTGCAGGATTATCTGCCTGTATTTGGGTTTGGGGGCATTGGAAAGCACAACTGCCAGTAAACAACCAGTATGTCAATCTTTGCCATGGGGCCATTTATCACTTTGGATACCATGAAAATGCGATATCTGGCACTGCGATCATCCTGGCGTCACAAGGAGATTTAGGCTCCAATTGCTCTGGGCACATTTTACCCATTATTCTTTAATACAATTCCTCAGCTGCTCAAACAGTGAGGTCCCATGTGGTCATATTTTGTGATAGATAGATTTAAGTTTTATGTATGTGTTCTATACATGGACGGGAAACTTCATCAGGTACATTTCTGTTATACTGCATTGTATTTTACATTCCTCAATTTTTAGTGACTACTGACTCTTAAAATCTCCCTTTGTTGCGTAAGATTTTATAAAAAGTTGTTTTCGAACAGGTTAATGAGGTCATTAAAAACGTATTTTAGACTTTTCATTCCTTTTTGGAGCTTTGTTAGTTATAGTGGTGAACAACATAAGGATAAATATTTATTCGAAAAAGATTTATGTTCCCACTCTCCTTGACCTAAAAGCAGTGTTTGATACCACTGACCTTACAGCACAGACTTAGAAAGTGGGTTGGTCTCCCAAGTGCAGTTCTACAGTTTGTAGTTTAGATCATATCTGACTGGCCTTAAGTTTTTTTTTTCCTTGTGTAATGCGAATAGAAGCCACTATATGACAGTATTGACCGTTCTTTTGTTAAGCCCAGACTGGAGCTAGGTTTGGGCATGTCCTGGGCATGTCTGAGATGGAAAGTCCCTGAGAATTAAAAAAAGTCTAAAAGGTGGGAGGGGTCTGCAAAAGAGTATAAAGAGGAAAATTGAGAGAGTAAAGTAATAGGAGAAATTGCAAGAAGAAGGATACATTTGACCAGACCTGTCACCCTTTTCGAGCGGTTTGTGGATTTTTGCCTGTGTTGGAGCATTTTCCTCACCCAGGACATCACCAAGCCACCCCACCAAAGGGACTGAAAATATTTTTTTCTTGTAAAAAACTGTATCAATCTTGGTCAGTAGAGTAGATAGTAGATTAGTTAAAAGTCTTTGTTTAATTAAATATGTTTAAGTTTGAAAAATTTTGTCTGTCATCCCTTGCTGTTGTAAATGTAATAACAAATTGGGGCCATAACACTCGGATGACTTCTCTTCAGAAAAATAAACATATCCTCTGAGGTCCAGCAGGATTCAATTTTAAGTCCTGTTCATTTTAATCTATATAGGCTACCACTGCTGGTTATCATGAAGCATAACAGCAAGTTTCACGGCTATGCTGAAGACAAAAAAACTATATATCTCGGTTATCCCAGATGATTTTAGCCCCATTGAGAAGAAGTGCAGTGTTTACAAGACATAAATGTATGGATGTCACACAGCTTCCAAATGCTCAATCAAAACAATACTGAGATGATAATCCAAAGCTGTCTGCACTCCTTCAGTCATTAACCCCTCATACCAAGGATGAGGTCTAAAACCTTGGGGTTATCTTGGATTCTCACCCCAAATTTGAATCTCACCAAAGAAATGTTACCAAAATGTATTTTATCACTTGAAAGAGACAGCTAAGGTTGGACCATTTTCTCTCAGCCTGACAGAGAAAAACTAATGCCATAAAAAAAAAACTACCTTTCCCATTCAACCATATTACAAAGGTGTTCTTTGAAATCAGAACTGGTGTCTGATCTGCCCGCTGAAGACCGCAGACTCATTGTCACGTTCATGAAACCTGCTGGAGAGAACATTTGCTTTGTGACACTGTGCATTATCATGTTTGAAGTAGCCAATAAAAGATAGGTAAATTGTGGCCATAAAAATATACTCAGAGTCAGCAATACTTCTTTTTTTTTCTGACATTCCACGACTTGCCTCGTCACATATTGCACCTTTCCCAACGTTTTTAGAATCTGTAGCAGAAATCAAATTCAGAGTAAAAGCACAGTTGCAAAAAAACCGATGAACAGGTAAAGCACTAAATATCTTGCGTTGTATCGTCATTTCATGTGCCTTTTTCAATTTAATACAGGTGAAAGGCGACTGACTGAATCTCTGACTGCACTCCGATGGTTTTTTGTTGCAGATAGCCGGTATGAGAGAGAAAACAGGAAGGAAACTGGGCTGTATTAATGGTTTCTTTATAGCTGTCTTGTCTGTCGCAAGTAATGCCATGGCACAGCAATGTTTTTATTTCATTTAAATGGTGACAGGTAGCTTGTATGGCCTTTAGTGTGTCAGGCATCTCAAGCTTTGGATATGTCTTTTTTTTTTTAATATTAATCCGGCTCGATATATCATCATGAACAAATTAATTGTTGTTCTGACCTCAGCTTCCATGACATGCAGTGAGGGAGAAGTTTATTTCCCTTCCATGAAAGGTAATGAAGCGGTAGCCCAGAGCTGACAATTCATAACACTCAGGCTGATTTTGGGTGACACTGGGGAGCAGCTATCACTGCTGTTTATTGCTAACAAGGAGTGATGGCCCACTGCAGACTGAAATCCAGATGAGCACAAACGCCGAACGCATGGACATTATAACAAAATGGAAACGCGCTCAACACACAGATTTTATAAGCGCTAGCAGACAAATGGACGGCCTGCAAAGACATGGTTGTTTTAAAGGAAAGCAAACGCACTGTGCAGATAAACAGACTGACAGGGCAGATGGAGAGCTTTATGGTGGCTTACTGCCCGCGGTAAACAAACAGACACAGCAACCAACCTCCCCGCTGTGGACCCAGAGTAGTTCCCCAGCTGAATCCCCGGACCCTATACCCTTTGCTGCAGTGGCACCATTATGAATTTTTTCTTATGGTGAGAATACTTTTGTTTTAAATCCCTGTAGTTGTCCACCAACAGTATTTGTCTACTTTCATAATCATGATATGCAGATGTAATAGTCTTGAATTTCCAATGAATTATTGTTTGATTTTTAGTCAGGCAATCTTGAACAGGAACAGGCTCAGGCATTAAAAGGTGGGCTTATAGAGGGGCTTTCATACTTCGTATGTCACGCTGCACAAAATCTCAAGAATCTCATTATCTCATTGAGTCAAAAGTACTTGAGGCATTCAGCACCACAGAGTCAAGTTGTGTGTCTTATGCAATGCGTGTGAGCACTGTCCCGACCACTTTCTTGATGCTTCAATGGGACTAATTCTTCAGTGCAAATTCAAACACATATGCAAGATGCGTCGGGACACTAAACTTAAATTGAAGGCTGGATGGGAGACTGGATGAGAAGTCGAGGTGGATGCTGGGTCGTACCGCAGGTGGAGGACTCGACACTGAGGACGGGGGTCAAGGATGTTTCGCCCTCCTATTATCCTCAAATATTACTTACACATTTTACCCTTGGGGTCAATCTGACCCCAGGGATATTAGCCTACAGAAAATGATTTACATAAAATTGTTGACCAAGTTTTTGTGTCAGGCACTTGATTTGTTGAATACATAAATAACCCCTTAATGATAAAATTTTTCAGTGAATTGACCTGTCCTCTAGTGCCACCATAAGGCCAAACTTTTAAATTAGAATTTATGTATCTTGAAAAGTTTTCATACAAATCTTTTCAAATTAACTGACAACATTACTGACCACAAGAGGATGAAACCTATTGGTATTAGTGATGATATGACCTTTCCTGTAGCGCCACCATCAGGTCAAACTTTCAATTTTAGAGTTAATGTATCTTGAAAATCTTTCGTCAAAATCTTTTCTAATTTGGGGTGCACATTCATGACTCTCACAAAAGGAACGATATTGATTGATGTTGGTGACCCCCCTCCCCCCACTTCCTCTCATAAACATATTTATTTACTTTTTTTATCCATTTTTTTAAATAACATTAGCAGTGCTAAGTCTACCCGGCTGTTGAAGTGGGGAAAGGGACCATATTATCCTCCCATTTTTGGAAGGGAACGTGTCTGCTGGTGGTTGAGAGAGAACAGGAGGGTCAACACTCTCATTCTCATCAGAATCAGGGTCCTCCTCAACACAGTCCTCTGTCTCAGACACATTTTCCTCTATGTCACGTTCACTGTCAAAGAGCTGCTCCAAAACCTCATGGACAGTAAACCTTTTCCCAGAGCACATTCTCAAGTGATAGAGCGTGCAGATTGCAGTAAACACAGAGCACAATGAGGAATGGTTTGGATAGAGGGCTGCCATGCAAGCTTTTCAATGTTTGCTCCTCCCTTATTTTGCATGAACTACCAATGTCTTTGCAGGAATACCCACCCTCCACAGTGTGGGAAATATCAGTTCTACTTCGGCAGGTGTGAGTACAGTAGGTTACACATACACGCAGACCTTCATGCCCATGGTGCGGGAAAGTTCTCATGAGAATATCGCTTCCCCCTCCCCCATGTCATGTTAGCACCAAAGATAGACATGATGTTAAGACTGTCCCACCAGTCGTACAGTCAGCCATGTTGAAGACATGGAGTCATTATTCGAGCTCTTCATATAACTATCATTTGAAAATATTGTACTTGAGATGATAATTTTTCAGGGGAGGCATGTGCAGTTAAAAAGACTTGGATGTGAGCAGCTTGCAGGCCTACATTGGCTTCCTCATTTTGGCAGGAGTTCACAAGTCGTTTCCCACCTGACCACACCACAAAAAGTTCTCGTGGGAATAGCTTTTCCCCACCTCCCTGTTATGTATCAACTCAAAAGTATCAACTCTGCACCTGCAGGTGTGGGGATGTGAGGTCACACACAGAGACAGACAAGTTTTATACGGCTAAACAGCTTGGGGTCAAATTGACCCCGGAGGAACACCAATGTGTGCAATATGAGTTCAGCACATTGCAAAAATATCATCATGATAATTTTATGCTTATTCAGTTGTCCCCATCAAATTAGGAAAAGTCATGAAATATGAAGCCAAAATAAAAAGTCAACTATTATTTTTTGAATGATAAACATTGAATGGGGTCAAATTGACCCCAAGGATAATAGAAGGGTGAGGAATTCCATGTCGCACTGGGTTAGGGAACTCCTCTGCCAAGGCTGCTGCATAACTGCCCTAAGGGCCACGGTCAGGGCCGCCTGTTCATCACTCCCAACAGTGGCCCACCTCCGAGACCCCTGGAGGCACAGAAAGGTGCTCTCCATTTTCTGCGGCTCTTCCCCCAGTAATGCGTCTGCTGAATCCATTGCTGTTAAGTTTGTACTATCACTTAGGTCCAAGTGCAGAAAGCACTGAAAAAGCACAGACCATTTCATTAAAGCAAGAATCAAGGTCAGAAAGTCTAGCTCATTAACAAAAGGTTGTACGGCACCGCTGTAGAGCGTGCTGCTGGCAGTTAACATCACGCCTCCACTGCAGCTCACTGGGGGGGGGGGACTATCCTGACACCTTCTGCTCTCTTCTCCTCAAGGTCAGTAGGCTGCAGGTCGCATCAGGGTCACGCACAAGACGCCAAACTAGCATTGTATCCATTAATTACTCTCGCTATTGATGGTTTACACGTGAGCAACTGAAATAGTCTCCTTCCTGTCTTTTACGCGTAAAATTCAAATTAATGCAAATATCTTGTCTCTCAATTTTTGAACCCCATTTCAATATGCGCAAATGGTCTTGTTCTCTTTCCAAGGGCTACAACAACAGCTTTGCATGTTGCTGTCAGCTTAACCTACGAACCCCAATTAAACCAACATCAGTGAGCAGCTTCGTACCATCAGCTCTGTTCCCTTCACATCATACAATGTTTGGTCCTGTTTTTATTTTTTCATTTATTTATTTTTTATTGCATTTTATTTTTACTTCATCATACCCACTAAGGTAAAATAACACACTATTCAACTATTTTGGAGATAAACCTTAATGCTGACTGGGTGGCCAGCTCACCAGGATAATCCAATTATTTGGAAGGCAACTCTTGCCTGAGGTTCTCCCCAGGATTCTGCTTCCACATCTACTCTGCAGCTCGGCGGTTTCCTCTCTCGCGGGCAGCAGGCCAGCTCCACAGAGCTCCAACTTATCATCATAACACATTATGTGACTCTTTTCCAACTTACTACTCACGTATCTGAGTTGTATGCAGCAGTAACTGAGGGGAGACTAGAAGCTTCTCTGTGTGCAGACATTTCACCAGCATACATCAATAGTCTGCAAGAGATACGCTCTGGGAATATCAGTAAATTGTTGCTACAAAATACCTGGACTACACTAAAGTATACTAATGGGACACACAGTTGTGTATTATTAGCTGCTTCATGAAATGTCACAAAATTACTAGCTACAAAAGTTTTTTTTTGGTCAAATTACTTCAAGTCACAGCTGTTAAGTAATGTTACCTTATATGAGTGGGTGAGAACCACAGTCCACTTACGCACAATTAAATGTTCCTAGAAAAGCAGGTTCAAAGTTTCTGCTTTCAGATCTTTGATATTATTGACATTTCCAGTTTAAGGAACTTGTCACTGATGACAAATATGATTAAAATACAGTATAGTCAGAGGGTGCTACACACACTAAACTAGTTTTTCATCAAATGCTAGATAGTTGCCTCTGGATCTCACCTACTCATACATGAAGTTAGCTAGAGCCTTGACTCACTGTATGTCATCTCAAAGGGCTGTACGGACCCACAACTCTTAAAAGGAAAGAAATAAATAATTAAATAAAATAAAATTAATTAATAATAAATAATAATGTTTAAAAAAACAGTGGTTCACAGAGAATTGCCACTAAATAACGGGATTGGGATCGCAGTCACGTTCGAGATCATTGAAATGAATGACTCATAACAATTGAATATCCTTCTGTTAACTGTACTGCTGATCCAGTTAATGTTTATGTAACGTTTGTACGTTCTTTTTGTCTGGTTGGCTCGCTGGTGGTTGCCTCCGGCTAAAGCCCATGGATCAGGCTTGTGTTGTGTGCGCATATTAAGCATATATGAGTGTAACTAGTTCAGGCAGGCAACTCGAGAAGAGCTACGTCAGCTGACAGCAGCCTGGTAAGCTACCAGCACGTCAGCACCAGCAGGCGAACAATTGGAGGATACACATCACGAGGTCATGCAGCGGTCTATTTGAAAGACGTCAAGCTCACTTGCTTCCGCTGCTGTTCGCAATGACGCTTCATGCTATGCAACATGCTGTTTGGTTTTTGCTTGATGTTTATACTGGCGCTTGCAGCAGTCCCTCGCTACGCAGATTGCTTTTGCTGTCTTTTTTGGTTATTATGCAGCTATTCTGTTTCTGCTAAGTTTACAATATGTTGTTGCTTGTGCTTCTTCTTGGCTTTTGGCGTGTATTCTCTGTGTTCCAGGATTAATGGGCGCCTGATTGAAATTGAATTAGTCTACTGCTGCAATCATATTTTATCTTGTTAGAGTTGCGACTGGTAAAGTGCGCGTGAACGCCCCTCAAACGCTATTTTCAAATCGAAAACCCAAGATAATTCTGATTCAAGTGAGGTTCCTCCTATAAGTCAAAATGACGGTCTATGGACTGATTCAGTTGGAGACCTGGTTCCTGTCTAGACGCGGAACGCCAATTTCTGCAAACCGACGGAGTCCGTTTACCACATCGGCAGCTTCTGTGCAACCCTGGAATCCAAATATGCAGGTAATTTTAAATTTTGCGATTAATTCTGCTTTATGTGCTACATTGTTGACTGAAGGCCGCTTAATTGTGGATATAACTCTGTTCCTTTTAGTTGCTAAGCATGTCCCTGTCTCTCATAAATTAAATAAATTAATAAAATACAAACACTGGACTTTAATAGCACGAGGGCAGTGCATGGATACTTATGCGATCTTTTCCTTCAAGATTCATGAATTGTGTGCTGACCTAGTGTTTGTTTTGCCTCACAGCGAGGTTGGTACTTTTATTCATAGCCCTAGTTTTTCTGCGAAGCGTTTTGTACTAGGATTTAATTCTTAATTTGCGAACTTGAATGGTTTGGCAGTCGCGCTCGGGCTGTAGTTTGCGAACCACGTCAGGGATCTGAAAATCGCTAAATTCCATGCTTTTATGCCTGTTGAATTGGTGTGGTTATATCGTGATGTTCGGATGATCATCAGTGAACATAATGTCAGAAAGTGGTTTGCGTCGTGGTGATTCATTGTTGCAGATGGATGTTTGACAGCAAACATTAACAGGGTATATGGGCAACAATGTTGACTACTGCCCGGATTGCTGTTATTGTTAACAAGTAACGGTGGAAACCTTATAAATACTCACTCATACGACTACGCGGCGCGAAGAATTCCTGTTTCCTCAATTCTACAATCTTTCTGGCCTACTGATTTATTTAAAAAAAAAAAAAAAAAAAACACCAAGTCATTGCTTCAATTGTATGCAAAATTAGTCCGCATTTATTTTTTAACAGTCGAATGCATACATGATTTATCGAGTTAAGTAATGTTTTGTCCATTGTAAATGCGCCTAAGACCCAACTGAGCATGAATGGTCGTTTCCGTCTATGGTTTGTTCAGTACCAGAGCATTAAGCTGTTTCCATTAATACGGCTGAAGTCCGGCTGCTACAGACACGGGACATCGCATGCGCCCCATGGTGCGTCCTCGGTGTTCCTTCTAAACGGCTGAACTCCGCTATTCCTCTGTTTTCGTCCTCATGGCAGGACCCGACGCAGCACTACTTAAACAGCACCTCATGGAGGAGGAAGAGCTCATATCATAATAATTAAAATCAACACTTCTATTCAGAAGAAGAAACTAACTCAAAGCACCGTTAAAGATGATAAAATGAAAAAGATGGCTGGAATTATGTTCTGTTGAATGTTGGTCTGATTCTGAATCTTCGGCTTCATCTTCTGAATTTTAAGAATTAGATGACATGTTAGTATGTCATATTAAAACCACCAGGCCTACTCTGTTATCTCCTAACAAATTTAAGCGCGTGACACGCATGAACACAAAGCTGTGAACATGCAGGGTCTGTAAAATGATGCTGCTGGTAGCTTTGACTTTTTCATCATGCCTCAGACCAGACCTAATATCAAGGTTCCTTTGGGTGCTAGAAATCCCTGAAAATGCCTAGGTCATGTTAATGTGCTAGGTTTGGATTACTGCTTGAAATTGCACCAAATTAATGTGCATGCATAATCATAGTACATCACATTCCGCTCAGATTGACTATCTTAAAGGGAGAATACTCGTATTTTAGAGTTTGGGGAATGAGGGCCATATCTGTCCCAGTTTTTGCTTCCTTTCTGGCCTTTAATTAGTTAATTGCCTTATTGGCAAAAGCACTTTTTAAAATCTGAAGTTTCTGCGGAATCTCTAATTTCACAAGATCGACCCCCCCCCCCCCCCCCCCCCCCCAAAAAAAGAGGAATAAATGAATGAATAAATAACTTGGCACCCTATGTGAAACATTCTCTCTACTGCATGAGCAAATTTGTTTTTGTATATAACCCCTTTTATTCAATTAGTCATTGAAATTGGAAGAAATACAACCTTCATTACCCACCGGCCTTTCAGGACCAGAATTGTCCTCATGAAACTTCATGGTTTTGGGGGTTTTGAAGTATGATGAATCATTACTTGCTCTTAAACCTAGGATTAAAGGTACTTGATGGTTTCTTTCTAGTAGAATTATAATGCAACAAGCGGATGGAGGGGTGTTGACTGTTTATTACAAATTGTTCCTAAATTCTTACTTGGCACTTGAGACAGGACAGTATTTCTATTTTATGCAGTAGTTTTATCCAGTGCCTCACCCCCCTTTTTTCCTCTGTGTCTCTTTCTGAGGATCTTTCCCTCCACTACGGAGTCCTGGACCATCTGAGCTGAAGTTGCTGCTGTGCTGCTGTCCTATTCTGGTCCGGATCCAGTTCAGCTCCTTCCTCGACATCCCACTTCCTGGAGCTAGACACCACTGTTTTGATGCCATTTTATTCTATTATTGCTTTAATTAGCTAGCCCGCGGAGGATGGGCTCCCCCACTATAGCCAGGTTCCTCCTGAGATTTCTTCCCACTGGGGAGTTTTTTCTCACCACTGTTTGAGGATTTTTCTCCCTACTGGGAGTTTTTTGCCTCATTTTGCTCTAGTGGGGATTAGGTTGGGCACTGCCCTTTCATTTATTTAATCGCTCAACATAAAGCGTCTTTGTGATAGACTGTGAAAAGCGCTATACAAATAATTGAATAGAAAAATTTGAATTGAATTAAAAATAATAAATTGCTTGCGCAGGTGGTTGGCTGGCCATACTTAATGGTAGAATGTCCATACTTGATCCAGGCAATCTGCATTGGTGGTAGCAGACGTGCGCTAAAGGCTGGGCAGCCTTTAGCAGCCAATGTTTGACCCTGGATATCTCTATGGACTTCCTGGTTGTCCAGGAGGCAGTGGGTGCTCCGGCTGTACACATAGTTTTTCTCACTAGGTAGAATGTTCTTCAGGACCAAGATGATGTTCATCTTGCCTCCCGCATCTGTAAGGGTTGCAGACGTGCACTAGAGGGAGCGGCGTGCGCCTATTCTCTAGAGGATCTGGCCAAGCATCCAGACTAACAGTGAGGCCCTGCCCGCAAGTACAGATGTGAGGGCACCAAGCGGTGTGTTCCTTGGAGAACGTGCCTAACGGGTCCCCGCAGTGGAACCAGGCAACACATGGGAGGTCATGTACATTAATGGTAGAATGTCCATTTTGATCCAGGTAATCTGCATTGGTGGCAGCAGACGTGCGCTAAAGGCTGGGCAGCCTTTAGCAGCCAATGTTTGACCCTGGATATCTCTATGGACTTCCTGGTTATCCAGGAGGCAGTGGGTGCTCCGGCTGTACACATAGTTTTTATCACTAGGTAGAATGTTCTTCAGGACCAAGATGTTCATCTTGCCTCCCGCATCTGTAAGGGTTGCAGACGTGCACTAGAGGGAGCGGCGTGCGCCTATTCTCTAGAGGATCTGGCCAAGCATCCAGACTAACAGTGAGGCCCTGCCCGCAAGTACAGATGTGAGGGCACCAAGCGGTGTGTTCCTTGGAGAACGTGCCTAACGGGTCCCCGCAGTGGAACCAGGCAACACATGGGAGGTCATGTACATTAATGGTAGAATGTCCATTTTGATCCAGGTAATCTGCATTGGTGGCAGCAGACGTGCGCTAAAGGCTGGGCAGCCTTTAGCAGCCAATGTTTGACCCTGGATATCTCTATGGACTTCCTGGTTATCCAGGAGGCAGTGGGTGCTCCGGCTGTACACATAGTTTTTATCACTAGGTAGAATGTTCTTCAGGACCAAGATGTTCATCTTGCCTCCTGCATCTGTAAGGGTTGCAGACGTGCACTAGAGGGAACGGCGTGCGCCTATTCTCTAGAGGATCTGGCCAAGCATCCAGACTAACAGTGAGGCCCTGCCCGCAAGTACAGATGTGAGGGCACCAAGCGGTGTGTTCCTTGGAGAACGTGCCTAACGGGTCCCCGCAGTGGAACCAGGCAACACATGGGAGGTCATGTATATTAATGGTAGAATGTCCATTTTTGATCCAGGTAATCTGCATTGGTGGCAGCAGACGTGCGCTAAAGGCTGGGCAGCCTTTAGCAGCCAATGTTTGACCCTGGATATCTCTATGGACTTCCTGGTTATCCAGGAGGCAGTGGGTGCTCCGGCTGTACACATAGTTTTTCTCACTAGGTAGAATGTTTTCTCAGGACCAAGATGATGCTTCATCTTGCCTCCCGCATCTGTAGGGGTTGCAGACGTGCACTAGAGGGAGCGGCATGCGCCTATTCTCTAGAGGATCTGGTAAGCATCCAGACTAACAGTGAGGCCCTGCTCGCAAGTACAGATGTGAGGGCACCAAGCGGTGTGATCTCGAGGAAACGAGCCTAACGGGTCCCCGCAGTGGAACCAGGCTACACATGGTGAGGTAATATACATTAATGATCATATGTCCATTCTGATCCAGGTTATCTGCATTGATGATAGTAAAACTACACTAAATACTTGGCAGCCTTTAGTAGTCAATGTTTTGACCCTGGATATCTCTATGGATTTCATGGTCATTCAGGAGGCAGTGGGTGCTCCACTGTATATATGGTTTAGCCACTTGGCGGTGGTTGCTGTTTTGGGGGATTTTGATTTCTGTTCCTGACTATGTTTGTATGTTTGCTGTGCCTAAGTAGATTATTCCTCCAGAGCAGAACTGCCGCCAAAATACAATGTAATGCTCATATCCATGAATAAATTGTTCTATTTCATTGAAACGTGAGTTGTCCTGACTGAAATGAGTGTAACTAGTTCAGGCAGGCAACTCGAGAAGAGCTACGTCAGCTGACAGCAGCCTGGTAAGCTACCAGCACGTCAGCACCAGCAGGCGAACAATTGGAGGATACACATCACGAGGTCATGCAGCGGTCTATTTGAAAGACGTCAAGCTCACTTGCTTCCGCTGCTGTTCGCAATGACGCTTCATGCTATGCAACATGCTGTTTGGTTTTTGCTTGCCGCCTCCACCCCAGCCTCCACCTGTTTGGTTCTGCTCACATCGGGGGGATTTTGATTTCTGTTCCTGACTATGTTTGTATGTTTGCTGTGCCTAAGTAGATTATTCCTCCAGAGCAGAACTGCCGCCAAAATACAATGTAATGCTCATATCCATGAATAAATTGTTCTATTTCATTGAAACGTGAGTTGTCCTGACTGAAATATATATGCCCTTGCTCGTCTTGGAAGAGGAGTTTAGGACAGAGAGGGGAGATTGGAGAGCTGTGAGAGGAGGGCTGTATTTAAAAAAAAAAAAAAAAAAAAACTTTTCTAGAAAACTGCGAATCTCCAAAAATGGCTTTAAATATTTTATAGCAAGAGGAAAACTTTAAGTCCGTTATCAAAGGCCTGCTATAATATTCTGGTCAGGGTCCCGACGGACGGTGCAGGGAATTTAGAACCTGCCGATCTGACCCATCTGCTGCAAAGCAGCCAGATTTTACCAAAGAGTTCCTTTAAGTTTAGGGGTGACATTAAACCCAGTCCCCCATAAATGGCATCTATGGTGAGGTGTGTAGCCCTTGAAGCAGACAAGATTGAGGGGTGGAGAGGCCGGATGATGGCAGGGCAGGAACGTGGAGATCATGAAAACAAAAACTCAAGCAAATTCTGCACACTGGCAGACAGCGTGAAACAGTCAGTCTCGTGCACCTCTGTTTAATGTTCCCTTAATGAGTGCTTAATGTAATACTGCTGCTGTGACTCTCACTTTGCTTGGTTCAGGGATTTTTGGCAGTGAACTCACATTCTATCCTGCTGCCGTGTGCATTTAATTTCCTCCCTGTCCTTCAGGAAAGAGAATATTCCGGAGGGGTTACCTTGCCATGGTCTCTCAGGGCTGTGTGGGGCTGTGAAGCCAAAAATACTAAATACTAAAAGATTAACAAAGAGAACCACTTAATTTCATTTTTATAAGTTGCAACATAAATAGCCATGTTAAGTATGTAACAATATGTATGCACAAATAAAATAATAATTAGGAGAGAGCAATTTGCTAAATAGATGCAGCATCACTTTTTAAAAAAAATTGTTTTTGTTATCAAAATCTTAAACTCATTAAATTGACACCATTGAAAGTAATAATTTCTGAGTTTTTTTCTTTTTTTTTTACAAGTGACATAGGTACGACAGGTTCACACCAGCACTGCCATCGACGTTCCAAAGGATTTGCTGTAGTGGTGGTTTGCTTCTCACTGACAATTTTGTTTTTTATAAATCCCAGACCAGTTTGACTTCAATTCATTTGGCAGAAAATGGATGGAATTAGTTTGTTTGATTACTCTGCAAAATATTACTTTTTTTAAGAATTCTAAGTTTGGACACAATTCAGAGACGTAACGTATCCTTTTTTTTTTTAAATGTCTGATTGTTTAACTCTCACCATGTGCAATTTGAAGTTATATAGAGGCATTAAACCACTCAAATTTCAGTGAAACAGGAGCAATGCAAAGTGAGTCCAAACTCTTCACTGGTGCTGTTTTTATATTTAGAGCTGATCGTGTTTTATGGGCCATTGTTCTTTTGGAAATGCAGAAGAAGCAAATCTGCTGACATTTGTGAAAAGGAATTACGTAAGACAGCAATTCATATAACTCATTGGAATAGAGCCTTGCTAATGCTTGGGGCATTATCAGTGTGCGGGGGTCACATGACCTGTCACAGCAGGAATGCAAGCGCGATACATTACCTCAACATCAAGGATTACGGCCTCCGTAAAACACAGAGGGAGAGATCAGTTCAGGTCCTCAACCCACTAACTTAATCTGGGTCATTTTATAATCCATCACTAAGCTTCTTAATTGACAATTTAAGGTCAGCTTTCAAAAAAAAAATGTCTCCAAGGATTAAAAAAGGACCTTTTTATAGCTGTTTGTTTCTATTAGTGGTTATTAGGGAAGGTGGTAATATATGTGAATGAAATACTGTATCATCAGTAAATGTATTTGTGTTTTAGTGATTTGAGCGAATATTTCATGCATTGTCCTCGAGAGAGAGAGAGAGAGAGAGAGAGAGAGAGAGAGTGCAGTTGTTGTTTTAGGTCTTAATGTCCTTTTTCCCCGCAGAATGTTCTGGTAGCTCTGTCGATTTCACCCCTGCTTGAGTTCACTGCTGGCACAATTCAGCATATCTGACGGGGATAGGTTTACGGAATTGAACTGTAAGAAAATGATATTGGTAAGAAAAGAGAGAAAGAGGTCATTTTTCACATGCCTGTCTCGACATGGGCAATGTACCCACAGCAGAGCAATCACCTGTGAATTCTGGGAGGTTTTATTTTCTCACATCCAGGCAGGCTTAAGTTTAAGAACATCCATCATCCTCGAGACGTCGTAAAAGAGGTCACTGGTTTCTATTTTGGGAATGGAGAGTTTGGGGGGTGGGGGTGGGTCATATCCAAGGTGGTGTTATTTAGAAATAGAGGTGGATAAGTGCTGAAGGCTGTAGGTTTTCATCAAATCTGTTTCGTTTTGATTTTATCCTTAGCTTTCACCCCTTTGAATAGTAGGTTTTTGTATACGGTTCTAGGTGAGAGATCCGGAAATCCATAGCTTTAAAATAGGAGCAATGATTTTGAAATCATCATTAAAATCTTCACTCAAAAGTGTTGCAATCTCATTTGTGATCTCAAACCTGAAAGACTGACTATGTTGAACAGCTACGTCAGACTGCATGCCCTACATTGCATTCGTGTCAGTGTTTAGGCTTGCGTTTGAGCCACTTACTGTGTATGAGTGGGCATGTGCCAATGCGTGTATGTGGCAGTTGTGTGTCAGTGACTGAGTATGTTCGGTCTGGTACAATTGCGTGTCTGTAGTTTCTGGCCATGTCTGAGAAGTGCAGCACTCTAACGAGCCTGAAACTCACAGGCTGCTACGAGCCCTATCCTAACGAGGAGAGTGGTACCAGAGCAGCCGTAAAAATCCTCAAAACAAGCCCTTCATTTCACCCGAACAATGGGGCTCCAAAGCTTCTTCTGAAGGGTAATCAATGAAAGCCAGAGCACAGTCCGTAATTACAGTTTATAGCATCACCAGTGGTGGAGCACAAAATTCTGGGCACTATACGCGAGTATTCTCTGTAGATCTACTTCCACTATTGATCTATTTTTCAAACATATCTTTTGACTCTTTTTTTTTTTAAATTTTAGAAATGATTGACCCATCTGCTGAACACAGGAATCTGCAGTGATCAGATTAAGCGGATTTGCATCGCAAAATGCAAATCAAATTGCTGCAGTTTCTATGAAATGCTAACCATCATAACAATCCCTTCGAAAAAAATTTGATAAAAAAAATCTTAATGATATTTCATGGATCCCGACTCACTGGCCTGCGAACCTGCGAATTTGGGGCTCGGGAGGGTATCTGGTACAGTCAAAAGCTCTATCATCTTTGGTCATGACTGCTAGACTCTGCTATGTGTGCCATCCAGAGCCATCACGTATTAAATTACGTTGCTCTTTGGATATAGCCATCTAGTTGACTAGTAAGCTAGCTACCGTTAACAGAGGTAAATCTTTGTAAATGATCATCATATTAAGGGGTCATTCCATGTCAAATCAACCAATGGCAGAAAAGTTGATGTCTCAGAATTTCTTCAAATTTTAACCAGTTGTGAAGTGACCATATTTGAGAACATCTGCAAATTTTCTAAGGGTTCTGACGTAAATTGTGACCCTCAGCCCCATAAATATGAGAGGGGGGTGCATGCCCAAAATCGCACCCCTTATTCTGAACAGGTTTTCAAATGCCTGTAAATGGAAAGATATACAACTTAGACAACTGAAATTTGGTAATCCCACAGATATTTTTGTAAAGAATACCTGGCCAAAATTAGGCAGAGTTTGGTCAAATAAATATGGTTATTTTGGCTGCCCCAAAATGGAAAAAAAAGGCATTTTTACTTTTTCCGAGAACGATTTTGTTAGTCTCTTTTGGCCTGTTCTATTTTACCTACATAGTTCAAATTGCTGCCATATATTGTCAGACACCCTGACTACCACTCTGTAGTTCATGGAACAAGTAACTATCATACTTTGTCTATTATTGACCCTTCAAATTTCGAATTTTGCCATTTTTGGTCAATTTCGGAGGCAAAAATGAAGATGTGGGACAGGTCCAAGGATCACCAAATTTGGCCTATACGTAGATGTTAAGTGTCGAAACAACATATTAAAATCTTAGGATGGTGTTCTGTCCCATTCAGATTTTATTGCAAGTTGAAAATAGAGGTTTTTTTTCAATAATCGGATTTGCAATATCTATGATTTTATGCACTTTTCATACATTTCAAGCCCCTGCCAACCACAGTTGACTGCAAAGAATGCCCTGAATGGGATTTGCTACCCTGAGGCTGAGGGTCACAATTTACATCTGAACCCTTAGAAAATTTGCAGATGTTCTCAAATATGGTCACTTTACAACTGGTTAAAATTTGAAGAAATTGAGACATCAACTTTTTCACTTTTGAGAAAATTGGTTGATTTGACATGGAATGACCCTAAGGCGACATGATTTGTTTCTTGCACCAACTTTTCCAGATATCATAGGCATGAACATATCTGAGGTTTCGCGGTAGTTTCATCCCACCTAACTGAACTTTCACATTTTTAGGACATTAGCTAGTTTGCTAGCTTGTTCAAAAACAATAGCTTAGGTACAGATAACTAGCTAGTGAACTAATGGCAGTTATGATGGCAATTGGAGAAGTTTTTATAGCTCTGATTTGTCACTTTCAACTCCATCGTACGCAGCGGATCTCATACAACATTGATTACCATCTTATTTTACTTAAAGGACAAACCGACAGTTCGGGCCTGAGACGTGTTATTTCATAGCGAGTTTTAGCTTCATTATCTTGTTATGCATGCTATTGCATATTACGTTACTCATCAGATTATAAAGCTAGGGAATATTTCTAATCATTGTTATACTGTGATTTGGTTTTTGCCATTGCGATGTGGTTTAGGGAATCGCAAGTTCGCCCGCCTCTCCAGAAACGTACACAATGATTTCTGATTATTCAAATACATGATGCTGTGATGTAAAATGCGACTGAGTTAGAGAGTTCCATGTGTGACTGGATTTTAATGGGAATGGATCCACATCTCTGATCAGGTGTTAAACAACATTATGCTCCAGTAAGGTATAGATAAGACAGCTGTTCTGCCGGTTACAAGTAGTTTACAGGAATTTCATTGGGAAACAGAAGTGTGCTATGTTAAAGTATGATTGTTCAAGGTGAAATTGATGCCTATTGAAAATGATTTGTTTTGCTTTCAGAGTGGAGTTGTATTTCTCTTGTCAGTGTAATTTGTCATTAGGTAAGAATAAAAAAATTTTACATTTTTTTCATTTTAAATCTGATATACTGTTTTCTAATTTTTGCTAATCATTTTTCAGATGTGCTAAACCATTGCTAATCAATTGGTATAATGATTAGCAAAAAATGCTAAAGAATATTTTTTCCTTAATCTGATCACTGATCTGTTGTGATTATCAGGGTCGTCACTGATGAACCATTCATACTGAAATTAAAGAGGTTTTAATAAACTTGGATATGTCCCTAAGTCTGCACAATTTGGAATTACATTTAACTAGAGTCCCTTTATACTGAGAGTAGCGACAACTCAGTATTTGAACGCCATCTTGTTTCTGTCTTTCAGCGCGCACACAGATGGAACAGTGAGCCGTCAGCTTATTCCAACGCCCTTTAATCGTGACGACATTCAGAATGTAAAACCGATTCTGGTGTTTTATTGCTAAATGAGCCTCGCAAACTAATTTTCCCAAAGCTGTGCTGCTTCACAAGCTAAACGAGCGCAGAATTTAACTACAAGCACTCCTTGGGTCTCATTCATGAAACGTGAGCAGAACGAATTTGAGTGTAAACTGTTCGCAGACGGAAATTTACGTGCATCTCTGCATTCATCAATATTTTAGTAGCTCCGATCTTTTCGTAGCTACTAACAAAACCTGCACATGCTGCGCAGTGCTTGTGTAAGACTGTAAGAATGCACATAAATAATGCTTGTCACTTTTGAAAATTACAATTTGAATTTAAATTTAAATTTACAATTTAAATATGTTAAAGGGATTAACAAAGTGAATTATGTAGGATTCCTTCAACCAAGTGTTGTTAGTAGAAATCGGGGTCACAAATGGAAGTTGACCAAAGGTAAATTTAGCACTGATATTCGGAAATATTTCTTCACCCAAAGAGTAATTTCAATGTGGAATAGCTTACCTGAGCATATTGTTGAGGCAGAGACCTTGGGGTTTTCAAGAGCAGGCTTGACCTAAAGGTAGATACCATTGAGTCATTCAGTATCTGAAGGGATATATTCACAATAGTATAAAGAAACTGGCAAGCTTAGTTGGGCTGAAAGGCCTGTTCTTGCCATTCATGTTATGTTATGTTATGTTATGTTATGTAATTCATATTGCGCTCAGTTATGTACATAATACGCAGATGCTTATGAAACACGTGATATAGCTTAAACATGACAAACGATAAAAAAAGACACATTTAGTTAAATTAGTTGGCAATTGGCAGGTTTAAGATCCAGATTCGGTTCATGATTGTGAATTATCTATGTGAATCGACTCAATAGATTACACGTTCTATCTACATGTTGACTAATGATAATAAAAAAAATAAAAGCGGGAGCACGTCGCTGTCTCCGTCAGGTATTATTCCTGACAGAGGTCTCCCCAATTATGCCAGCGATGCGCTCGGCTGCAGTTGATAGTTGTGACTGTGAGCCTCTTCCTCCTGTGGCTGATGTATTTTTTTAGGTTGCTGGCCGTAGGCCAGTAACCTATTGTCGTCATTTTGCATCCGGCAGCGTTGTCGGCGTCGTCCGTTTAAAGCCGTATCTCAAAAACGGTCTGATTAATTTTTTTTTAAATTAGGGGATGTGATCAAATTGTCATCAAGTTAAGGCCAAACAAAACGTTTTTTGATTGAATCGTTCTTTTCGACTTGGCGGCCATTTTTATGTGAAAAGTGGTCATTTTTGGCACTTGGGTGCAATTTTCTCAAAAAATGTCTCATGGATTTTTTTTAATCGCAGCAATGGAATCAGTATCATGACCTGCTTCAACGGTGCAAACGGGATTTTGATTGAATCGCTCCTTCATAGCGCCACCTAGGCAACGTTTCTGGACTTCATCATTGTGAGTCAGTCACATTTGACCTTGGGCCTCAATATCAAGGTCAAATGGTAAAAATGTGCTCTAACTCTCTTAATATAGCATTGAGAGCGTATGTATGAGGCTCCTATAGGGAATCAGATATGCCAAGGTCAAGGTCAAATGGCAAAAATGTGCTATAACTTTCTGAATATGGCAGTTAGAGCTCAGGTATGTTTGGGGCATCTATAGGAAACCATGTCTGCTGAACATTCTTTGGCAGTCAGTCAAATTTGATGTTGGGCCTCAAAGTCAAGGTTATATGACAAAAAAGGGCCATATTTGTTTAATATTTTTTGTAGAGCTTAGATATGTATTGGGCACAAATAGCAAATCATGTATGCAGGTTGTTTTCAACACATTGGATTTGACCTTGGGCAACAAGGTCCAGGTAATGAAAAAATGGCCTAAAAGTCTTTTAGTGTTGGCTTTAGATCTTCGGAATGTATTGGATACTAATGACAAATCATGTATGCTGATCAAACACACCATATTGGATTTGACTTTGGTCTTTAACTTCAAGGTCATATGACAAAATCAATCTATTTATTTCCTCGTTTAATAATGTCTTTAGAAATTAGTGTGTATTAGGCACTAACCTATATATACTCAGCAACAAAAGTTTCTGTGACACCATTTATGTGTATGTTATAAATGACACGCAAAGATCTCAATGCAATCAATATGTTTATTTAACAGGAGAAACACTGACTTTTCAGTGCCAACGTCACTCAAAACGAAAAATGTCATTTTCATGCGTCATGAAGCACTTGTCTGACGTCTAACCAATTGTGACCTTCACACTTCAATACCAGGTGTGACTTCCTCGTGCCATGATGCAAGCAACGCAGCTCCGGTGCATGGACCGAATCAGATGTGCCAGAAATTGCTGTGGGATGTCATTCCAAATCTGACGTAGACGTTGTCGCAATTCCTGGAGTGTAGCTGGCGGGTTATCCAACCGCCGCAAACGCCAATCCATCTCGTCCCAAAGATGCTCGATTGGGGACATGTCTGGGGATCTGGCTGGCCATGGCAGGACATTGACATGTTGTTGCATCAGATACTGCTGTACAATCCTTGCAACGTGTGGTCTGGCGTTATCATGTTGCAGCGTTATTCCGGGACCATGTTGCATCAAAAACGGTACCACCAATGGCCGTAGCACTTCATCGCGATATCTTTGACCTGTCAGATTTCCATCAATAACAAGCAAATCTGTTCTGTTTCTAGCCGTGATCCCTCCCCAAATCATGACACTACCACCTCCAAAACGATCAAATTCCTGAACACAGTGGTTGGCATAACGTTCTCCACGTCGACGGTATACACGTAAACGACCATCACATCGGTTAAGCATGAATCTTGATTCATCAGTGAAGAGTACAAGATCCCACGGACGTTGGATCCACCGTCGATGTTGTTGTGCCCACTGTAGACGCAGTCGTCGGTGTTGTACTGTGAGTATTGGACGTCTTGCTGGCCGACGTGGGACAATGCCAAAATGACGGAGACGGCGACGGATTGTCTGTGCAGACAGTCGCTTCAAACCAGGTATCGTTCTTGCAGTTATGGTTGCAGGTTGGAATCGATTTCGGAGATGGGTTGTCCGAATCCAGTTGTCCTGTTTGGGAGTGGTTACTCGTGGACGGCCGCTGCGAGGACGGTCTCTGACATGTCTTGTCTGCTGATGACGCTGCCATAAGTTCCAAATGGTGTTTCGGTGGACATTCAGGCGATGAGCAACTTCCCTCTGCGAGGTTCCGGATTCAATCATCCCAATGGCCCTCCACCGATCATTTTCAGACAGTCTTGGCATTTAGAGGGTAGAGTTCCTGATCCGAAATGGCTGTGTTTTCGATAAGTGATGCTTCCGTCGTTCATCAGGCACAATGTGAACATTCCAAAAATTCTCCTCTTTTATTGCCATCCACAAGCATGATTTACGCACATTTTCACGTGCAAAGTCATTTTCTCGCATTTTCATGATTTCCATTTCAATGTTGTGTTTACGTGTACTGTTTCAGTCTGATATCACCATGTATGACAATTCCATAATTGCGTTATGAAAAATAATTAACAATATTGGTGTCACAGAAACTTTTGTTGCTGAGTATATAATTAAAATTTTTATGGGCATTGTAACCACATGGTCGACCTTTTTAATAATCAATTACGGCAATAAAAACTGGTCAAAAACATTTTTGGATGTTTGCTCCTACGAAGTATTAGCTTCATGGAATAGACAGAATATTACTAATTAGACCCACTCGGTGGCAGTGTTGCGTAAAAAAAATCATTGTCTGAGAGCAGAGCAAGAATCAGAAGTGAATTGAGAAGATGGCGCACTTCACAACTTGACAGCAGACGACAGTGAAAATTCAGGTTAGAAAAAAATCTAATTGGATTTCATGATGTCGACTTCTTAAAGATTATATTTTTGCTAATTGGCAGAAATGTTGCTGTCTGTCACTCATGAAAAAGTGTGACTGCGCAGTCGAGTTGCCCTATAATGGTAACTAAAACCCCTTTCTCACTGAGCTGTTCTCTTCTTTCGCAGAGAAGAATTGATTCGAAGAATCATGAATTGATTCGCAGTGGTAAGAGACCATTTGCCATCACCCCCGAAATTTGCGAAAAAATTAAACAGGTTTCTTTTTTTTGCAGATGCCTGAGCAGGAGCTTTTTAACTCCAATATCGTGTAGACAACGTGTTGGCTTGCTGTTGAATCCGCGGACTGATGCTGGTTACTTTTCTCCTGTTGGAGCTGTAACTGCCGGCAACCTTCAGGGCCCTTGGCACTGGAGTTGTGTTTGTGCTTATGCCGTTCTTTTCCTCCAGTTTCATGTCAAACCATTTACGCTTCACCTCAGACATGGTTCTCCGGACTACAGAGACAACATTAACGGCATCTGTCTCCTCCCTCCAGGCCTTCACTTTTCCTGTCCCTGTCACACCACTGCTAACAGATGAAAATAACGTTTTTTCTTAACTTCACCCAAAATTATTTCTATCTTCGCTTCAGAAAAATTCATTTTTCTTTCTTTGTTAGCGCCATGACTGGATGCATCCATGACTGGAAGACTATGACTGGTCAACTGGATGCATCTACACCTCCTTAGATGGTGGTCATTGGCAATTCATGGGTGGGGATTTATGCTAATTGCTGACTACCGCCCAGAGAGCAAAATTCTTCTGGTCCATACCCGACCCACACCTGACACGTTCATCCGGCCCACATGCCGCATGGAATGATGGCACTTGGGCGCTCCGCTCCCGTTTGCCAGAATTTGGACACAACCAAGCCATCACAATGCCAGATGTCAGCCATGAACATATGATGCAGCGAATGTGGGCCAGCTTTGGTTCACTTACAGACTGACTATTGTCACTATTGTCAAATATTTGCCAATTGTGGGCCTTATTAGTTTTGTGATATCCGGGCCAAATTCAGCATTTACCCCATGGGCCACTTTATGCTCACATGTATTTTGTCCGGGCCAAAAGAGTGCCAAACATGCTGGATCATTGCTTGATGTGGCCCACATCCGTATGCTGTCTGGGCGGGAGCGCTCTGTCACTTTACAATGGATTGGCATTCATGATCATGCACATGATTTAACGATCAGATCTGAGTTTCCCGCGGCATTCATGAATCCAGAGTAGGTTTTTAGTAGCGGAGGCTTTTATGTGCAAATCTACGCACAAATTTACTAATGTTTCATGAATGAGACCCCTTCAGTGCAAACCTCCACCAAGGCAGCACAGTCATAAACTTTCTGAGCGAACATGGCTTTTCAGGAGTTTAATGTTAATCGCATAACTGAAATCTAAAAAAAAAATGTATTTAACCAGAAATACGTTTCCCATAGCCCAGCTCATGACATATTTTTGATATTACACTATACATCACTTTTGCGAATATCACACTGGCTGAGAAAGGGGAAAGAAATGGGGGAAAGAAATCGCTCAGCGTTACTTCTCGCTGTTTCTACCACCAGTAAGCCAAACTGAATACCGAGTGTAACTTTGCTTGAAATCGAAACGGCTCAGCGCAGCAGGAGGCTAGTTATGCGCCACTGACATTACCTAAGTTAACGTTACTTAGCTAGGCAGCATGCATGCAATAATTTTTTTTAGGCTATTGACCGCACCAAAAAGAACAAGTCAAGTGTCACTGTACACACCACGAACAGCTCAGTGTCTGTTATTACTGAAGTGCTTGGCGTGTGCACGTGGTGCGTCAGGATTACAATATCACACGCCTTTCTTTATTTCCTCTCGTGTCTCACTGGAAAAGCAATAAAAGTCAATTGATTCTTCAATTAGCCGCAAATACAGTACATACCTCACCCGTGCGTTTTTAATGGCGCTGAGTATATTTATAATGTCACCATTGCCCAAATATTTAAAATATTCTATTTTATTCATACTGTCCCAAATCTTGTGGATTTGAGGTGTCCAAATACTTATGGAGACAGCTGCACATTTTTCAGCATTCCTCAGTTTCTAATCAATTCAATTTTTCTATCTTGGTTTCTTTAAGAAACGGATGCCAAAAAAAATGCCATGGCAACTGCTTCTAGTCTGCCAACATGTAATTCAAAACAGGCTGCAATTCTACAATATTAATTTACTTAGTTCAGAAAGTACCTTGGATAACTTGAGCATGAAACAGAATATATCTGTTCTTCCCGGGAGCAGAGCAAGGCAAAGATAATTACAGGAAGTGAAGCGAGAAAAGTGCAAGAAACCACTGCTCAACAAATGTTGTTGCAAATTAAAAATATTTCTACAATGGCTTCAGTGAGGATTCAGCAATCATTCAGCTTACAACAACCCCTCCCCACAATACATGTGACTATCGGGCTTATTTCCTGACAAAATCAAATGAAACCCTAAAGGACTAGACCAAATCTTTAATGAAAATAACAGATACTGCAAACTCATGCATTACATCAAAGGGTCTGTTCATATACTAAGAATTTCCAGGCAGAATCTGTCGGGCTGAGCAGCGAATTTTGACTAGATGCTCAGTGGGCGTATGCTCGAGCTACCTTAGCCCTAAATGGAAACAGATAGTGACCTCGTACGTAGCCTTGTTTTCATTACAAGATACCCAAATTCTTCCAAGTAATTTCCAACTTTCAATGTAGATGACAGACAGATAGACAGATTGACTCAAGCTACTTTACAGGTAGTAAAAGTAATGACTAGGGTTGTCAGTTACAGGTTTTTGCCCATTTTTCACTGAGCTACGAAGGCCATTTACAAATTAAAGTTTATACTCGTGGAAGTACTGGCAAAGAGAGGTCAATATTGACTTCAACACAAAAAGGCACCGTGATGATCCACTGCTGCCATGACAACCTCCTCCACAGTACAACTATCCGTGTCAGTGGGCATAATCCCTTTTCTCAAAGGCCACTGCATTGCAGTCTATGGCACTGAGATTACTGTGAATATCAAGCCAATGTTCATGTCCCTAGCAATCTTTGTTTTTTACTTTGGTGAATATTCATCCAGAAATAGTTGCTCGGATTATCTTTTGGGAATTCAGCTGTACTTGTGAACACAAAGTGGAACATTAGAGGCAAATATCTCTCTCTCTGAATGAAATACTAAATCTTATGAACTTTGAAGTATCCAGAATTTACATTCTGGCCTTAAATGGAGGAAATATTGTATTATTTGGATAAGGAACGGTCAACCGAAAGAAAACATCAAAGTGGTGCAGGTGCCCTAATCTAAACCTGCAATCGACGAGTCCCGGCTCCTGAGGATTTGTGCTCAAAGATACATCTGAACTCAAAGCCATTGATAGGGAGCCATTTTCCAGAATTCAAGAGATAATTCAAGCATTTGTCCAACCTGCTAATTTTGTGGCAGCAGTGCAGTTCATAAGATCATACAGATATTGGTCAGGAGCTTCAGTTACTATCCAGGTCAAAAATCATAACGGAAAAAGCGATCTTTAACTATGACATGAGTTATTGGTGCCAGATAGCCTGGTTTGAAAACTAGGATGCCAAAAACCTAATTTTTTCGTTTTACGTCGACGCTTGGTCAGGTAGCGTCGCCATATGATGAGTTGGGACGAGAATGTGTTGGATATCCTGACATTCTCTCGCACAACGTTCTTTAGAGTTTATGGCGGATGGTGCAAAAAACAAAAACCTCCAATGACTGAGAGGTCTGTAGATGGAAATGACTTGATTGATGAGAGAGGTCAAAAGAGAATTGTGTTATGACTCTGCTGTTACCTGGCAATGATTTTGTGATGACCCCAATTCCTAGCCATGTTTTCTGATCTAGTCCAGGCCATGTTTTCTATTTTGCCTGTCTTCCTTTATCATGTCTTTTGCCTGCCATTTCCCATATTCTCAGTTTAGATATTCATTCTGGTTTTTGTAATTCTCATACCCTGCATTGCACATTGTCTCCCCAGTCTTGTCTTATGTTCTGAGACAGTTTTATTCCCCAGTCTTGTGTGCCGCAGTTTCAGGTGATTTCATGGTTTCTGGGTTTCCAAACATTCCTTCCAATCTCGTTTGCTTCCTTCGTCTTACTGTTCTATCTTTACTGACAATACTAACTGTTTACTATTTTTGAAAAATTACTGACACTAACATTGTTTATAATACTAACTTACTAACAAGCACTAGGGATTGTATAGCTGCACATTACTAATTGACTAACGAGCTCTCAGCACTCGCTCTGCTCTAGTCTCCGCCTCTTGCCTTCACTCAATTAACTTTGCTGTGCTTCAGCAGATTCTCTGCACTTTGTTAATCACTGTTCTGCCTCTCATTCTGTGCACTTTAAAACTCCCTAACCAGAGTCGTCTGTTTGTCACAGGCTGTCTGTGTCTCATCCCTGTCCGCTTTCGCCAGTTCCATGTGGTTAGGAACTTATTCTTGTTCATTCCTTTGTTAATTAGTCTGATCCAGCTCACCTGTTCCCTATTATTGCGTGTGACTTCCCCTACGCGTATTTAAGCAGTCATTTCACAACCAGGGGCCTGTTGTTCGAAACCTAGATAAGAATGAAGCCGGGATATGTTGGTTATCCAGGCTTAATTTAGCCTGCAGTCAGTTGTTCGAAAGCTGGATGACTTCATCCTGGTCAGGTTACCATGGTGATTTTTTCTCCACAGTTAGCCTGCTCTAGACCAGGCTAAATGCCAGGCTTAGCTGATTCTGTTGTATTATCTGTGAAGTCAGCGGCTGCGCTGATCAGAAATCACTGTGTTTTATACAGTTATTCCATGTTCTGATGGAGGCTATGGATTGGCCTCGTTTTTAAACAATTCAGCGGTTGGTGGGCCACCCCCCGTGCCAGACCTGTGTGCCGCCTTCTTGACTGCTAAAAATCAGATCATACATGAGAATCTGAATCAGACACGGTTTATCGACGTAACTCTACACAAACACAGACTTTGCTGCGGCAAAAGGCATGCAAAGGGATGAAAATGGAACTGAGCAGGAAATATATATATATATATAACCTATACTGAACTATATAAATGCTGGTTGAAGTGATAAAATAAGAATAAAATTAAAAGTGTGAGGCGGGACCTTCCCATAGAATCCATACACCTCGTTTATGCATAGTTATCAGCTATTTATTGAAGCACTAACCAGATTGCAAAATATTCTTGTATTTAATTTTCATCTGCTGCCAGGTGCATTTTTGGCCACTTATTTGTGCTGTATAAACGTTATATGAGATGGAAAAGACTTGCACAATGAATCGATTCCCACTGCTCACATTTAAGGCTACAGCATTTGCAAAAAGAACTTGAATTACAATGATGATGATTCATTAGTGCTGAAAGTGTATTGTTTTAAATTACTTACGCATTCAGTCGATCCGCAGTTGTCTGCCACGCATGTTCCCGTATTTTTATTATAGCGGCAGTGTTACTCTTTTTATTGATCAAATGTTTAACCTCTAGATGTGTCTGCATTAAGAGCTGCTGCTCGTTCGGGGAAAAGTTAGCTGCGCGTGTCCTCTCCATTTCGCTTGTAAAGACTAAATGCTGGTTGAAGAAAATAAGAATAAAATTGTGAGTAGGATCCTTCCAAAGAAATCACACAACTTATTTGAACATTATCAGCAATTTTTTTCAAGCACCAGTGTAAAACCCCAAAAGAGCAATAACCAAAAGGCGGATATTGCCCGGGTTGAAGGCCTTACGTGTTCTCTTAGTCTAACTTGAATTAGAGCATTCTTCTGGCTGGTGTGAATCACAATATAAGGGATATTATTCACCGTCCGAGGACGGGGCATGTAAGCGCAACGGTTACGATTTATCTGACTCCATATAACAGTTAGAATACAAAATTTAGCAATAATCTCGTTAGAAATCTGACTCCAAATTAGAATTAGAATTGATAATTTAGGGAACACCTGCGTGAATCTTGAAACAGTGATAACAGTAACTTAAACTCTAAGGACAAACATGACGTGACTATACCTTGAATTCCAAACAGACAACCACCGCCGCTACATTAATGTTCCTGGGCATTAACACCATGTTCGAATCCTAGGTTCGTTGGTTAGGTTAGAGGTTGAAGTCAACCAGCACTGCAACAGCATCTTTTGGCTTGAATTACAGTGAACCCAGATTCACTCCACACTTGGGCTATGAATCCGTATATTGGTAGATCCTGGCTGCCTAAATCAACTTAACCAACCGATTCCCACACCGGGCCGCTGGCCAGTCGTTCCTCAGTGGGGCTAAACTATTCCCCTAGGTATTCGCCGAGACGGGGCTAAGAAGAATAAAAAGATTAAAAGATACGAGACCACGCAAGCTAGAAAAGGAATAACAATAATTTAATTCACCAGGTAGGCACAACTTGAATAAAACAAATCAATGATAAGCCAATTACCATTACATATAATTTAGAAGGATTTAGAGTATTTTCATACCTGGAAAAGATGAATGACCACGTACAGCTAAAAGTCGCTCCACGTGGTCCGGGAGAAGTCAAATGTTCCCCCGCTCCGCAGAGCAAGGAGCCATGTGACCTTCCCACTTACTTACACGATTCAGAAGTTGACCAAGAAAGGACAGGACAGGAAGAAGAAGAGCAGGAGCGAGAAGAGAAGAGCGAAGAGAACAAGAAAAGAAGAGCCCCCCCCCCCCCTCAGGATCTCATACCTATAAAGGCTCCAAACCACGCCTCCGAACAAGGTAGAGGGAAGGTCGGCCGAATCAGAGTTTTACTGGCCTAGGTGAGAAGATAATTTGCACAGGGAGACTAGGGTAGTTGCTTGAATGAATCTTACAAACGAACCATAATTCCAGGGGAAATGAAACATGTTCCATTCAACTCCTTGGACTCCCCCGAGAATAAAGAGACCAAACATGATAGGAATGTGTGCTAAAATGATGCAGTTGTCATGGAAAGCCTTAAAATGGAATATTATAGCCCAATTGTGTTATCAATATATAAGAGGTTCCTTCCTAGGATATTGAACAGAAATATATTATGAATTTGGTAGAGGTTTAAGTTGTTTTAAGCCAATTGAAGTAGCTGCGCTTTAACTTCAATGAAACCAGTGAATTTGGGTTCCAGAGATGCTGGGCCTGCTAGACTTGATGGCTCCCAACCCCCGCCGTGGGGAACAAAGGATGCCACTCTCGCAGGCAGGCAATAAGACCATTCTAGGGTTATAAAACTTTACTGCTGACTTTTTGAGCTGCACCAGATCAACCAAACATTCAGATTTTACATGCATAATGGGCATGTGTTCCAACAATATGATTTTTGGCATATGTTTTGAGTAAAATCAAGCAAAATGAAAATTTCAGGTTCTACACCAGACTGCATAATGTTCTCATATTCAATTTTCACCTTTTGACCTCTTGTGCAGCATGAACGTTACTTTACATTATACGACATTTTTGTAATGGATCAATTTCCACTGCTTATCATTAAGGCAAAGAGCACAATTGTTAATTTGCGAAAGGAACTTGAATTGGGATTATAGTTTTGGACTACTTACTCATTTAATCAGTCCGCTGTGCGTCTCAGAGCTTCAGGACAGCGGCGGTGCTTCTTTTTATAAGAGGTGTGTCACCTTACGTCAGCATTAAGATCCACTGTTCATTGAAGAAAAGTAGCCACACCTGTCCTCTCATCTGTGAATCTGTGATCAACCTCTGTGGTCTACTGAAGGACGTCGTGGCCGCACACTTGCTCGAATTAGTTATACCTGGCTTGACAAAGCTGCCCTTCATCAGCCTGGCTCAGCATTCGAACAACCAATTAAACCAGGATGTCTAACCTGGCTTTTTCACTTATCCTGCATTTCTTTATTCTACTTTCGAACAACAGGCCGCAGCTCTTGTCAGAACGTTTACCCTGTGCTGCGATTGTTGATGCCTTATACTCTTAGTGTTATAATTCTGACTGGAATGTCCCAGATTCTGATTTTGGCTTTACCTTTGATATTCCTGTGCCTGTGTTCCGTACCCGTTTCACCTGACCCTGAGTTTTGTGTTTGCTGCCCCTGTGTATGATCTGGATTATGTCCCTGGGATTCTGATTTTGGATTGTGGACTCTGTACCGTTGCCTTCTGCCCTACTGGGGTTCACCCCCCAGCTTCAATAAAACACCTTTTCGCTGAATCTTTTGGGTCTCGCGTTTGGTTCCTGAATGATACCTCACAAATAGCCAGAATGGTTTGTGCTGACAGAACTCATTACCACTGTGCTGTTAAGAAATACGTCTCTGAATTGAATGCATGTTGAACCTTGAGGCGGATGGTACTTATATACTCAAAGGCCATGTTAGGTGCCGCTGCTGTCTGCCAGTGAGAGAAATTCAAGGTTTCTGTGGGTACAGACTCACAAAAGCAGGCGGAATGAAGGTTGGAATTGTGTAATTAGGCCTGATGAATTGTCATTTGTGCTGGGACACACACAAGATGGGTCAGACATTGTCATTAGTTGAATGAATGCATTATCCTAACTCGCACTGGTCAACCGTTTGGTATAATGGCATTGCAATTGCGAGGGACGTTTTCTATGGTAAACTTTGGACCAAGAATTTGAGCTTGAACTGGAAAGGAAAATGAATGAACTTTTCTATGAAACGCCGATGCCTCCAATTGGAAGTAGGCAAGTCTTCAAAACCTTTGGTCCAGTTGTCATAAAACTGGGTGTGCTCGTTGAAAACTCAAAACCAAAGCATGTAAGCCTTTTTAACTGAATTCTTCTCATGATGTTCTTTCTGCTCACTGCTGTTTGCATGTTATCACTGGACGTTTCTGCTGTTTGCTCAAACTTCACATCTATGACTCTTAAAAAACTACAGTCGGCCCAAACTTACTGTTTCTGAGTCTGTCAAGGTTGTGGTTCATTAAAAGCAGCAAGACGTCCATGATCTCCCCACCCAAGGTCAGCAGGATGCTCAATCTCTTCCTGTGGTTGTCCTATTCGGCTTGGAACCATCTTTGCTGCCTGCAGCTATGTGTATTGTTGTTATTTTTATTATTATTATTATTATTAGTAGTAGTAGTAGTAGTAGTAGTACCATTAATATTTATTTAAAAGGGAAAATGCATATTAATAAACATTAGACATGTAAATATGCCGGTTTATAGCCATGGGCTAATTTCCAACTGTGGTCCCTTGGCAGGTTTATATAAACAACTGCTTAACATCACGATCGCCCTTTCAAACCAACTGTAGCTTTTCTGATACATTTGTTTTTTTTTTCTCCATCAGCCATTAAACTGTGAGGTGAAGTGGTTGGGGGGGGCAAATATGTGGGACACAGGGGTAAAAGTGGCAGACAGTGGTATACGACTGATGGGGAGGGGTACAAGGTGGAGAGATGGGGAACATGGGGTGAGACAGGGTGTAAATGTGTGTGTGAGAGAGAGAGTGGGGTGCGAGGATGAGAGATAGCGGTGTACACATGCAGTAGGGTATAAACATGAGAGGGTGGGGCAGGGTGGAGATGTATTGGGTGTGGAGAGGTGGTGTAGAGATGAGGTATAGGGAGGAGGGCAGGAGACAGCAAGCATGAGATGGTGAGGTATATGGGGGAGAGAGGCTAAGGTCATGTGACATGGCAGTGCTCGGTGACACGGCATCACACAGGCTGGTTCAGGACAGCGCTGGTCCCAGCAGGCCCGGGGGGAACTGTATGACTCAGTGCGAGTCGCTGGCTGGGCCATCTTCCCCTAAGGCCGCCCGGCGCCTGTCTATTTCTGTCCCTTCGCCACTAATAATACCTCCCAGTTTCACCTCTTCGTCTCTCGCTCCATGGCTGCGTCACATTACCTCCCTCAGCTCTCCCCCGTACAACTTTCATTCATCTTCTGCTGCCTCTTGCTTTCTATTTCCCCCTTTCTGAGTCCCTCTTCTTCATAGGTTGTCCCTCTTAGCTTCCTCAACTGTATGTTCACAGCCTTTGTCAGTCTCATAACGTCAGTTGAGAGGAGTGGTATTCAGAGATAACTGCATCTGTATTCGCAGGTGTTGAGTTTGGAAACAAAGCCATCCAGGTCAGGCATGCGCACAAGCTTGTGAGGGAAAAAGAATTTAAACGGATCCTGACAGCTGTGAGTTATTGTGGACACTTTACGTTGTAATTTATTTACAGACTAAAATGCCTCATAACTTTGTGATGCAATGTAGTGCCATGGGAAATAAACTAGATGGTCATTCTACTAATTAGTCTTACCAACTGTTGCTAATCAGGTAAAGTAAACTTCAGTAGGATTTGGAGAATTAGGCATTCAACGCTGAGTTAGTAAAGGCCTTTGATTCTGCCTGTGTTCCAGACACACACTTACCAACTGGATCCAGACTGTGTTTGCCTCACATACAAATGCCACACGAGCGGATAATTTAGTCATGATGTCAAACATCAACTAGGAATTTCCATGTGTAAGTTGAGTTGAATTCCAGGGATCGACAGACAGTTGTCTGGGGAGAGCATTCGTCTTGCACTGTCATACTGTGAACAGAAAATTTGGTGTCTGAAGTTCAGCAGTGAAATGTGGAAGATATTCTGCAAAGGAGATGAGTGCAGAAAACTGGGTTGAAATGACTTTTTCAGACTGCGACAAAACACACACTCTCACATACACATACACTCTCGCATCCACACACACACAAATACACACACACACACACCCACGGACACAGGCACACTCGCGTGCACATACGCCCACACACATTCGGACACACACATACACACGCACACACTCGAACACATGCATCAGCGCGCACACAGCCGCCAACACGCATTCTCTGTGCTCCATTTACTCTCACTTTGGGACAAAGAGAAAATTGTAGATTTAAACATTTCTGCTGTCAGCCTGGCTGTAGCACGCTGCAGGAGCTATTAAAATGCACTCAAGCACCATGAAAGTACAGAGAAAGAACAAAACATGAATAACAAGTCACCTCCACCGGAGCAGCTCTGAAGTGCCGGCAAGAATAATTATGAAGTGACAGCAGATGTACTTAAAGCCTCCCCCTGAAAAATGTGATAGTGATATCAAAAGCACAATAAGAACTTTCAGAGCGCGCTATGTCTGTGGAACACTCTGTCTGGGGAAAATAATGACCTCACTTCAAAAATTGCTCTGAATACAAGTTTGACTGTTGTATATTCCAACTAAGGATATGCAGTTTATGTAGATGATGTTTTATTACCCCTATTACCCTTGTCATGTTAAGATAATTGAACTGTCACCTCCAATCAATATTTGCTGCCATTTTTTTTTTCTTTGGGGGGGGGGGGGGGTGTTGCTTTGTTGGAAGGTATGTCAAGCCTAAGGCAAGATGTCTGCTCTCTTACACGAAACGAATTCGCGTCCGGTGTGAAAGTGCCTTTAGGAGCGTTATTTATGCATCTTTGATTTCAGTCTGTTCTTCATTTTCAAGTGGATCTTAAAGTCAGTTGAGATACCAAATGGGGCCAGTTCTGAAAGTGCCCTGATTATTTCCCTGGCATCGGGATATGTTTCAACGGCCGTTTGATTTCTCTACTGCATCCCATGATTGCGACGTCGGCCAGTCCAGTTTTAATTGGGGGCCCATGCATTGCTCTATCACACGTTTGAAATTACGGACCTCCCGGGTGCACACAATCCTTTAGCATCATCACTAGTCTACGTTCATCGCTTTACTGCGCTACCATTTTACCATTTTTTCAGTGCATGCCATCATCAGTGGCCGTGTTTGTGTTCTTAAACAAACTTTGCAGTCAGTGCCTGTAATTAATACTTGTATTTGTTTTGTTTATTTTTTTTTTTTGCTCAGGTTTTTTTTTTGTTTCTTTGAAGTTCCTCCCTCTCCTTGTTTGTCTCAGTCTCTCATGTTCAGGAGCTTCTGTTCGTCTTCCCCTCGCATGTTTCCTGTCTCCCGTCTTAATTAATAAAATTATTGTCTCATTTCCTCGCCCTTCGTTCTGTGCATTCCTCACGCCTTCTCCTTCACCGAATTCCCGTTAGTGCATTTAGTCTTGAGTATTTATATCCTCGTCTTCTTGTCTTTCTAGGCGAGTTTGTCTCACTTGATTGCTCACGTTTTGACCTTGTTCAACCTGGTTCTGAGTTTTGGATGTGCCCTGATCTGATCTTTGTGCCTGTCTCTGAATGACCGACTGCCTGTTTTTTTGTGATTTGGCATGCCATTCTGCCCTCTCTGGATCTTTTGCCACTGCCCGGTGATGTGGTACTGTGCTCTGCCCTCTGGTTGCTGACCCGTGTGTCTTCGAGCGTGCAATAAACGTTGGTTTATTTTTGACCCACTGTCTGTGACTGAGTCTCTGGGTTTTCCTGACAGTTACATCACATCACAGAGTCAAAATATCATTCGCTTTCCTGACATTAATGACAACTGCACATGACAACTCAAGCATAAGCGGCTACAGAACTCAACATCGGTTTTGTTTCCCTGCTTTAAAAATATTTTCTTGTATGATTAACTTGGACATTAATGGTTAGCACAATGGCCACACGGCAAGAAGGTTTGTGGGTTCAAATCTGGCCTGGGGCCTTTCTGTGTGGAGTTTGCATGTTCTCCCCGTGTTCGCGCAGGTTTCCTCTGGGTACTCCGGTTTCCTCCTTCAGTCCAAAGACATGCACATCATGCAAACCGGAGATGCTAAATTGCCCAGAGGTATGAGTGTGAGAGTGAATGGTGTGTGCGCCCTGTGATGGATTGTTGAGCTGTCCAGGATGGGTCCCTGCCTTCCGCCCAGAGTCAACTGGGATGGGGTCCAGCTCCCTTGTAACCCTAGATGGATGGATTTGTGTGGTTTCTCTAAAAATCGCTGAAGTCTCTCTGTTAACAGGTGGGGCTCTATATTTGTGCCATTGCGAACAAAAACACAAGTGGCATCTAAATGGGCTGACTTAGCTAATGATTAAAAATTAATTTAATAAAAAAAATGTAATACTAACTAGCAATTCAACAGCTAACATCAAGCAAGTGCAACAATGCAAGGCATAGTATGCCAGCTAATATTACTTACTTGGAGTTATTTCACGCAGCTCAGACTAAAAGCCAGGCTAAGGTTTACTCTCCTCGACCTCTTGCTTGGTTACTCTCTCTTTTTCTCTTCTTAGCTTCCACTGTAAACACCCTCTTTGGCCTCTTGGCCTCTCCCCTGATGTCCATAGTCCTATTCAGTATAGGCTACTGGGCTATAACTTCATCTTATAGCTACCTGATGGCACATTGTTGGGGGTATGATGAAGCTAGAGCTGTAATGCGTTACACATTTTTAGCGAGTGATGGTACTCAATCAACCAAAGTTAGGTTGTGTATGAATAGGTATTCGGCCCACAGAATGGGGATGAAAGATGAACCATTTCCCAGATTAGGTCAGTAGGCCTATACCATAAAAAAAGACATTTTGAAGCTGGTATTTTAAGGTAAAATGGTTACATAATGCTGCTCTGATTTCAAAATCATCTGGGGGTTCCCCAGCGCATGCAGTGACCACCAAACATGTAGGTAAATTCAAATTCAAATTCAATTTATTTGTATAGCGCTTTTCACAGATAAACTGTCACAAAGACGCTTTACAGTCAGAGATGAGTTACTGAAAGGGCATTGCCCAGCCTATTCCCCACTACAGCAAATAAGGCAAAAAACTCCCGGTAGGGAGAAAAATCCTAAAACAGTGGTGAGAAAAAACTCCCCAGTGGGAAGAAATCTCAGGAGGAACCCGGCTATAGTGGGGAAGCCCATCCTCCGCGGGCTAGCTAGTTAATAAGAAGATAATGACAATAGAGTTCCATTAAAGTCCATCGAAACAGTGCTATCAGTTGCTGGAGGAAGTGGCATGCCAAGGATGGTGCAGAACTGGATCAGGACAGCAGCAGCTAGCGCTCATGGTGAGGGACAGGGCTCGGATGGTCCAGGACTCAGGGTTGTGGAGGGAGAGATCCTCGGAGAAAGACAGAAAAAAGTGGGGTGAGGCACTGGATAAAACTACTGCATATTAATAAAAATACAGTCCTGTGTCATGTGCCAAATGAGAATTTAGGAGCTGACTGGTCAGGAAACAGTCAACACCGCTCCATCCGCTTCCAGCAGCACAGAGGCCCTACACTTATTCCAGGAAGATCACTTCAGATTTTCTAGACACTAGTACCAAATGGACCGCCCCGGTGACTAAGGCTGTAGCAAGCCCCACTGGCACCGTTAATGCATGCTCAGTGCCACCGGTTCCACATGGATTTGCTTAACAGTACACCAGTACCATATGGACCTCCCCAGTGACTAAGGCTGTAGCAAGCCCCACTGGCACCGTTAATGCATGCTCAGTGCCACCGGTTCCACGTGGACTTGCTTAACACTACACCAGTACCATATGGACCTCCCCAGTGACTGAGGCTGTAGCAAGCCCCACTGGCACCGTCAATGCAGGCTCAGTGCCACCGGTTCCACATGGATTTACATAACACTGGCTTCCAATATCGTGAACATGTCATAAATCAAGGTTGTAGTCAGTCCCACCAGAGCCAACACATAACTAATCATGAACTAATCATAGGCTTGACTAAAAAGATAAGTTTTCAGCCTACTCTTGAAGACAGAGAGTGTGTCCGAAGCCCTAATTTGTCTTGGGAGAATGTTCCATAGAATTGGTGCTTTATAAGAGAATGCTCTGCCTCCAATTGTAATTCTAGATATATTTGGAATTTTCAAGTAGTCAGCACCTTGTGAACGAAGTAATCTTGGTGGAGAGTAAGGAATGAGAAGACTGCAAAGATATTCCGGGGCCAAGTCATTTAAGGCTTTGTAAGTTAGTAATAGTATTTTGTACTCAATTCTAAATTTTACAGGCAGCCAATGAAGATTTTTGAGCACCGGGCTAATATGATCATATTTCTTAGTCCTAGTCAGAACCCTAGCTGCAGCATTCTGCACTAATTGAAGACGTTTCAGGGCTGAGCTAGTGCAACCAGACAGTAAGACATTGCAATAGTCCAGCCGAGAAGAGACAAATGCGTGAACCAATTTTTCAGCATCTTTAAGAGACAACATTTTTCTAAGTTTAGATATGTTTCGAAGATGGAAAAAAGCCACTCGGATGATATTGTTGATGTGAGCCTGGAAAGAGAGTTCTGAATCAAGAGTCACACCAAGGTTTTTAACGACAGCTCTGGCAGAAACAGAGAGGTCATCTAAGTTAAGAGAGAACTTAACGAATGAGTCTCTAAGACATTTGGGACCCAGTACCAATATTTCAGTCTTATCTGGGTTTAGTGAAAGAAAATTTTGCGTCATCCAAGCTTTAACAGCTTTCAGACACATCTCTAATCTAGTAACCGGATCATTTTCACCCGGTTTAAAGGATATATAGAGCTGCGTGTCGTCTGCATAGCAATGGTATTTAACATCAAGTGTACTTATGATATTTCCAAGCGGAAGCATGTATAGTGAAAAAAGCAAAGGGCCCAGAACAGATCCTTGAGGTATTCCAAAGTTAACCCTGGAATACTCTGAACACTTGTTATTTACCCGGACAAACTGAGATCTATCAGACAAATAAGACTTAAACCAAGAAAGGGCAAGTCCAGAAATACCAGCTAATTTTTCCAACCTACGAAGAAGAATATGGTGGTCTACTGTATCAAAGGCGGCACTTAAATCGAGAAGGACGAGAACAGAAATGCGGCCACTATCCATAGAGAGAAGCAGATCATTTACTACAACAGTGAGGGCTGTTTCGGTGCTGTGATGCTTTCTATAGGCAGACTGAAAACTGTCAAAAACCTCATTAGTTTGCAGGAAAGAAGAGAGCTGTTGGGCAACACATTTTTCAAGGATCTTAGATAAAAATGTGAGGTTTGAGATTGGCCTATAATTGGCTAGGACTGTGGGATCCAAATCTGGTTTTTTAAGCAGCGGCTTGATTTCTGCCATCTTAAATGAAGTGGGAACAATACCTGAAATCAAAGAAGAATTAATTATGTGAAGAATTGGGCCGCCAAGAATGGGCAGGAGTTCTTTCATTAGCTTTGTGGGAATGGGATCCAAGATACAAGTAGATGATTTGGAAGTAACAACTAATTTGGCTAGTTCACTCAGGGATATAGGAGAAAGGGACTCAAACTGGTTTGTGTGTAATGTGCAAGACTCCATATCATGAGAAACGCCATCGCAAACTGGTAAGGAAGCAGTGATCTTCTCTCTAATTCCAATAATTTTGCCATTAAAGAAATTTAAAAAATCATCACTGCTGCAAGAGACTGGAATTTGAGGGTTACTTGCAGCATGATTGTTAGTTAACTTAGCCACGGTTTTGAACAGAAATCGAGAATTATTTTTATTTTCCTGCATGAGATTTGAAAAGTAACAGGACCTTGCACAAGAAAGAGCATGCTTATATGCAACAAGGCTCTCTTTCCAAGCACTATGGAATACCTGGAATTTAGTGGAGCGCCATTTCCGTTCTAGATGACGAGATTTTTGCTTTAGTGTCCTTGTCTGGTCAGTGTACCATGGGGCTGGCCTCTTCTTCTGAGTAATCTTTTTATATTTCAGTGGCGCGACTACATTAAGGGAACAACGGAGAGCATCAGCAAACTTTTCTGCGGTATCGTCAATAGAGGAGGCACTGACTGGATGCTCAAAATAAGATGGGAAAACCTCAGTGAATTTTGTAGAAGTTGTTGCAGTAAAAGTACGACCAGTGTACATCCTAGTTTCTAACAATGCAGGGTGGGTCAATTGTAAGCAGAAGGTGATAAGAAAATGGTCAGACAAACTGGGATTATGTGAATGAATCCTGACCTGCCCAATGTTAATGCCAAAGCTTAAGATCAGGTCTAAAGTATGACCATGAAAATGAGTTGGGCCAACAACACTCTGAGCGAAGCCAACTGACTCCAAAATGTTAGTGAATGCGGATGTTCGAGAATCATCTGCCCTCTCAAAGTGCAGGTTAAAGTCGCCCAATATAACTATTCTATCATAGCTTAAAACTAAGTCTGAAAGGAATTCTGAAAAATCTTGAATAAAGGCAGAGTAAAGGCCAGGGGGCCTGTAGACTGTCACCAAAGCTAAAGGGTGATCAGAGGCAGGGCCGGCACCTATATCCAGCACTGAAAAATTCATCGCTAAAACCTCAAATGTATCAAATTTATACTGTAGTTTTGGCACTGAATGAATGGAATCACTATAAATAGCTGCAACACCACCACCTCTCCGGCCCAGGCGGGGGTTTTGAGTGTATATAAACCCAGGTGGAGATGCTTCATTCAAAGATACGTTTTCATCTGGTCTCAGCCATGTTTCTGTGAGACATAGTATGTCAAGATAACAATCAGAGATTAATTCGTTCACAAGAGCTGCTTTAGAGTTCAAGGATCTAATATTTAATAGACCAATTTTGAGAGAATATTTATTTATTGGTAGATTGATACAGTTGGTGTTAATGCAAATCAAGTTTTTGTGATGTACTCCGCGATTCTTCTTTCTTAATTTAATTGGAATTCGAGGAACAGACACAATCTCTATAGGGTTTGACCTAATCAACGGTTTATCAAAGCTGAATGTCAGGCATTTAGATTTAACTCTCTGCAGTCAATTACGACAATTTAAGTCGTAGGCCAGATTTCTCGACAGAAGTGCAGTGCCCTCACGAGATGGGTGAACACCGTCCCTCCTCAAAAGACCGGGTCTTCGCCGGAAAGCTCGCCAATTGTCCACGAAACCGACGTTATTATCTGCGCACCACTCAGACAACCAGCGATTGAGCGAGTCCAATCTACTGTACATTTCATCACTACATCGGATCGGGTACGGACCAGAGAAAGTCACTGACCGTGACATCTTTCGAGCTTGGGCACAGGCAGACTTAAAACTGCTCTTTGTGATCTCCGATTGTCGTAATCGAATATCATTTGTACCGGCGTGGATAATAATTTTGGAGAACTTGCGTTTGCCCTGATCGAGTAATTTCAGATTCGCCTCGATATCAGTCACACGAGCGCCAGGAATACAGCTCACTGTGGTCGCCGGTTTGAACACCCTTACATCTCTAACAATGGAATCCCCGATAATTAGTGACTTTTCCGGTACTCGTTCATCTGGCTCCAATTCTTCGAGGGGAGCAAATGAATTAAACAGTTTAACGGGAGAGGTACTGGGTGGCTGCACAAGTTTCTTTCCCCTACGTTTACCTCGAACTGTTACAAACACATCACGCTGTGAAGAAGCTGCCGCAGCAGGTAAGGAACGAGAAACCGAAAGAGAACTGACATTTACACTCGTTTCAGGCTGGACCAAGAAAGAATCAATGAAATCCTCATTCGACCTAATGTTCTGCAGCGTTTCTATGCGATCTTCCAGCTGTAAAAGCTTTTCAGTTAAGCTAGCACATGAGATACATTTCTTGCAAATGAAAGAGCCACTAAGCGCAGAGGAGTCGTAACAAAACATATTACACTCAGAGCACAAGACAGGAAAAGAGGTCGGCGAACAAGGGGAAGCCATCATGGTTATTAACTTACGTTTGTAGGATGCCGCGTCGCCCAAGTCCAAGTTCACCTCACGGGCGTCTTGCAGAAGTATAGGCAGTGAAAAAGCGCGAAATTTACGACTGTTTAGAGCACATTAGCTTTATAGTTTCCAATCACATTATACAGAGAAACTGAGAAAACAACGGTTTTTTTCTGTATTCTCAAGGCTTCCCTGGGGCATGCATTGCTATTCACTGCACATTGTTGACATCATGTCCGCCCCAAAATGTATTTAATTGCATCGATGTTCTGGTAATCTTTGGCGCAAACTGCCGTATAATGACATAGTTTGCAATCCATTCTGGTGCGACAGATGACTCGTTAATATTACAGAATTCTGCTCTCGCTGCAGTGCTGTGCAGCGTTAACCCTTTTGGCAATAATGGGCGGCCATCATCATGCAATGTATTACTTCCACAACCCAGAGGCAACGTAGATTCAACAAGGCCTTCATGTTGGCTCGGTCTGATTGAGCGAACATTTGGCCACTTCGAAATGCAGGATCCACGAGTCAGATCAGGTCAGGTGAAGCATTACATTGCAGCTCTAAGAGTTAGTGCATTTTTTTTTTTTTTTTGAGCGTGTAGCCTTTTAACAGTGTTTCCCTGGATCATTGATTGCCCTCAGGTTTTGTACAGGACCTTTCAGATAGTGCAAGGCAGACAGCATGCATTGCATGTACCACTTACAGAAGCAGACAGCTGGGGTCAGGATGCGCAGGAGCTGAGAGAGGTTTCTGGAGTTATTGGACCCCTTGTGCATTCTGCAGCCGTTTGATCTTTACTTTAAATAGCAAAAATTCACCAAACTTTCTTCACACTTTTCCCCTAGTGGCCTTCGCTGCATTTACCAGGCTGTAGAGGGTTACTTTGACGATGCCCCAGCGCAGCCTCGAGACCTCTGGCTCTATCTCTGCATTTCAATTAATGTTCTGACATTCCTGCAATTTTGCAAGGCCAAACATTCCACCAGTGCATAGCTCACACTGACCGGCCTTGTCCAGGTGCCCAGCTCGCTCCCCTCGGTTTACTGCATACCGTCAACTCTGAGGACTTTAAACCAGACATTCTTCCGACATAAGGCCTATAAAGCCTGAAGACATGATTAACGCTGGAGAGGGTTCTATTTTGACCCAAACCACAATCTTTCCCTAAATCTAGCCAAATGTTTTTGGTTCTTAAACCAAACAGAATCAGACATCAGAATCATAAATCCAATAAGCCAGCCGACGTCAAAACTCGAATATCACAACACACAAGGGATCAGGCAATCGCAGAATCTGGTGGGTAAAACAGAATCAAAAACTCCTCAGGAATACAAAGGCTTGTTGTGATTTCTCAGAAAAGGCAACATATTCGCAAATAGAAAGACAAACTGAGGCTGGGTAAAGGGGAGAGAAAGCAAAGCAGGAAGTGATTACAGATATGTTTGAGCTGGAGGCGTGGCAAGGGGCGTGGCTACAAACGAGGGAACTAATAGAGGTAACGGAAGCAATTAGCAAACAGACCGAGGAGCGCAATTGCAGAAGTATGGAGCATAACAAAAGCACGTGAACAATAAAAAGAGTGGAAATAATGACTGGAAAAGAAAATCATCTAAAATAGCAACGATTAAACATAAGAATATTCACAAAATAATACAATAAACAGAAAAATAACAAGCAGACAGACAATATTTTTCGGCATCAAGCATACTGCAATCCATAACATGCTGTCACACATACAATCCATCATATCCTGTTTAAATAACTATTTTCCTGGTGCCAGAAGCATCTTGGTTTGGGGGGTTGTCTGTCCCAGAATTCAAAGATTTACCTGGATTAGTTTTAATTGCCTCGAAAGTTATATCGTTTGGAATTAGCTGTACTTAAAAATATGTGAAAAATGTAAAATAAAATTGCATCTTTAATAAGGGGGAAATGAAACACCCTGCCCAATCCTGACATCATGGAAAGTTGAACTCAAAAACAAACTCCTTCTTGGTTCTGAATTTGAAGTTTAATAATCAAAGCTGTGCATGCTGTATTTAAAGCTTGTAGTAGCGCAGGGCTTATTTCAGGCCTGAACTTAATATCAATTATTTTTTAAATAATTTTTCTTAAATTCAGCATTTCCAATCCAGCAGAAATTTCTGTCTAATATGTGTACTTTGCGTTACCGCCTGCTGCTTGCTCGGGAGAAAGAAGACAACTTGCCCTTCCACAAAAAGTGAGGAAGTAGCCTGTGGCCTGTTTTCGCGGTACATTCGCGAGTGGCATCAGTGCAAAGCTAATCGCATGCTGCTCCTGTGGGGCACTCGACTGCAGCTGCTCTGGCGGGAGTCCAATGGCCTCCCAGGCTGATGTCACGGCACAGCCTGGTCACATAGTCCTGGCCGATTACTCCTCTATCCACTGCGCTCTGCTCTTACCCTCTGTTGACAAACTTACGGGGGCCAAACCACAGGGATCAGAGCTTTTAAATCCCACCAACTCGCCAGCTTGTTTGTTTTAATAGCTGCAGTAAAAGTTTTTGCCACTACGCTGTGCACTACTGAAATAAATCTGGTTTCAATACAATTCGAAACGTTTCGAAACAGTGGTCGGTTCAGAGGTTCCAAAACTGTTTCAAAGGTTCCAAATTGCCATCTCTAATTTAGACATAAAAACAATGAGCACCCATCTGAGTAGAGAATATTCAATAATGATATTAATTCTAGTACTACTACCACTACTACTACTACTACTACTACTACTACTTGTAATGCTGTAGTCCTTACAGCCCCTCCCCTTTCACATTCTCTCACCTCCACCTTAATGAGCCACAGGTGGAGCCCACTAAGGTGGAGGTGTTTAATAGAGTATTTAGTGAGTCTTTTTAGGTCCAAGCGCCCGCCGGATTGCCTTTTTATGCAAGACAGGAATATATCAATTAAATGTTCGTATTTATATTCTGTTGAGGACTTCATCCTGGGTGCTTGTATGCTCATAGTGAGAGCAAGTTTTCAACTGGATTCTGCTAAGTACCCGGGGAACTCCTGAGGCCTCGGTGTAACCTTGTCAGGGTTCTGCCTTGTTTACTGACGGAGCAAGTGTGTGAGGGGTGTGTTAGCACAGATCAGCACACTGCTGTCAATCACAGGACTCATTAGTGACTGCCTGTCGTTAGGTCGTTACCCCTGTCCTGATTAGTGCCGCAGCCGTGGGGTTAGCATAGCGGTGCACTGATGAATATATTTCCTGTGGCAGTCGGTGCCAGTACGACTAGTATTGTCAGGCAGCTAGTGCGCAGATGTACCATTATTTGCATTTTTTAAAAGCACTCTTGAACTGTGCTATTTTTCTAATGAGCCAAGCAACACATTAGTTGGAGGCACACAATCAGCTCAAAGCTCATGCGGGCGATATCTCTTACTCGTTTAGGTGTTTTCTTTCTGTCAACATGAAGCCCTCCAAGATATAAAATAGGCTGTGCAGTGGAATCTGACCCCTCAATCTTCAAGTTATGGGAACACGAGAAGCAGCCGTTATGCACTGATTTATAACCAGAAAACATATGCGCCACTTCAGACAGCCGGTATGATAAGCAGATACTGTAGACATATTTTATTTTATAAGAAGATGGAAATGTATTATAAAGAAAATTGCTGGTGGCTTGCAAGGGAGTAAAGATGGAAGACATGGCAAGGGGGAGACTCCCCTAGATGGCAGATCCACAGTCAGTTTCCGTGTTTGATGTGCTGGCTGGTGAATATTGAATGGTTAAACAAAAGGATATGCGGCGATGGAGGGCAGAACAGCCACGTCCTTAGCTGTCGATTACTGTGTCACCTTGGAACTCTTTCCCACTGGGCTGAAACCCTCATTATTTCATGGGCTGAAGGGTTTTCCTGCTGGATAAAAACAGCTCACAGACCTTCCTTTCAAAGACATCGCCTCAAAACTAAGGAGCTAATGACTGTCCAAGTTTTCTTTCTCTCTTCACTTTGCTTCCTTCAACTGTCCTTCCTTTCCTGATCTTCTCTCTCAAAGACTTTTACAGGGACCCTGCAAATTCTGAAGGAAATACGCAGCCGAGCGGCGCCTGTCTTAAGCTCGTCTTGTGATGAGACTCAGTACACATATAATCTAGTACATAGCGTTTGCTTGTTTTAACTTCTGTTTCAAGTTGCATTGCGCCAAACTGAACACTGTCAGTCACAAAAGTACTTGTAATGTGGCGTTGTGCTAGCTTTATTTATTTGATCAGGTGTTTCATGATCAGATTTCATTTTTGTTTAGCAACAATATAAATTGAAGACCCTAGTGCTAAAAGTTCTAAGGTCAAAGCACGTTCATTTTGTGAAAATCGAGGCAGGGGACTTCGCTGACTATAAAGGAACTGTTCCCACCCTGGCCTCATGGTGTGCGAAAATCTGGCTTTTAAACACTTTTAGCAGAAGGGCGTTCAGTCGGAAAATAAGCATGTACCTCCAGAAAAAAGAATCAACTGGTCATCCACTGGATAGGCATTTCCATATTTCCATTTCCCAAGGACGTTTTCAACACATTTTAAAAAAAGAATAAAATTCATAAGGCCAATACAGAAAATATTCCACCCTTCGGAAAAAAAAAAAAACTGCAGCTGCAGGAATATAAACCCAAAAACTTTTTTTGAGTCACTTTATCACGGTCAGGAATTAATGAACATTAATTTCAACTGCTGATTCTAGAATTTTCTACGCAGCCCAATGAAATGAAGACAGGCCGGCAGACCAACAGGCCTGCGTGATTCGCTAGCTGCCACCTTTCAGCAGACACTATCCTTGCGCTGGAAACCCCATCAGATAAAAAAGAGTAAAACACTGAAATGAAGGTGCAGTGTTTTTGCCGAAGGCGTGATGATGACGATGATAAGCTGACACTGAAAATAGCTGAAAGCAACGTCATTCACACCAGCAGGCTCACCTGGGTAATCCCGCGTGATCTCCGGACTCGCGCTGTGCAGACACCAGTTAGGTGTAGCTGACTGTAATTAGAGTGGGGATATCGAGTGAGAGCAAAACGTTCTCTCTTCCTGTTTTTATTGGCTAAGGAACGCTCAAGAGCTGTTATGTTATAAAATGCACCAGTAGGGAAAAATGCTAAATACTGAAATGGAGGCAGAGCACATCACATCGTATTACGAAAGTCACGCCCACCGGAGGGGCAAACAAACGGTGACCTTCTGCAGACTTTGTTTTGCGCGATGGTGCCTTCTTGTCTTTTTGGCCTGCTGGCGGAAAATAATCAACATGTCCAAATGTTGTTTTGAGACTGAATGAATCAGGAACAAGTTGAAGAATCCAAAATTCAATTTTTACAAGATTTTGAGCATCAACACTGAGCCAATAACGTGAGAAAGCTGGATCTGAGCAAGGAGTCAGACCAGACCTTTTTTTATTTTTATTATTGCAGCTAGCAGACCAAAAGAACAGGAAGACACTGTCACTTAATAAAAAGCCAATAGAGGGGTCATAGTTAAATGGCTTTAGCATTTAAGTCACTACACTTCGCTTGTATTCACGTCTTTGCATTGACTTTGAATGTAATCTGTCGGGCGAAAAATTTGTTTCACGTCCAGTGTGAAAGCGGCTTAAAATTTCAGGTTTGGATGTGAGGTGATGCAATGATCATGATTGACAATTAATCATGTTGATTGTGGGAAATTTTTGAACCGTCCAAAACTCGTCTACGATCAACACAACTGCCACGACTGACCTCTAGATCTGATCAGATCTGATAGGATCACCACGATTGCTCCACGATTGAGACCACGATTTCAATTGTGTCGCGAATCGTGATAGTGGGAACCTAGCATAACTGGCCACACTTTGCTGAGTGGGTCTCCAAGGCAAGATGAGGTATTTACAGGGGTCCAAAGTGGGCAAATAATTAGTGCCTAAATTACAGGTGAGTCAGACACAAAAATTTTCAAAATTATTGAAACTGGTGATGGGAACGATGACAAAAAAAAAGCATGATACCAGAAGCACAACACCAAAAAACAGCAACTGAAAAACAGGAAAAATAGAGACAGCCAGACACATGATAGGATAGATGTCAATAACTATTAACATTCCCCTCTAGAAAATGCCACAGAATCACATACCAATTCAGCAAAAACAGTGCATCAAGAGCTTCACAAAAGTGGTATTTGTGTCGACTGTATGTCTTTTTTAAGACTTGCCGCCCCGGAAAAGAACTGTTTGCTAGTTCAGTGTACATAGAGGAAAGTTTCAAACATGTTTGACAGTATACACTAATGAACATACGTTGCAGCAAGTAAATACAATTTGTGTTACGGCAGTCGTGAAACTAGCACATTAAGACTGAAATGTCCTCGGAAATGGTGTCTGACTTTGGTCGGTGATGACATCTTTTGTATGAATTGATCATTCAGGGACTAGATAAGAATATTGATGTCCTCTCCAAGGTACAACTATACAGTATTAGTCAATATTTTTGTATTTGTGAAGAAATGCCACGTAGAAATCAGTTCTTTTCCTCCTCTTTTGAATAGGCAGTTTTGTCATTGAATTGCCTGCTAACCCGCAGGCTGCAAAAATGCTGTGAAAATGGTGGCCTTCAGCTTTTGACATCCACCATCTGTTTCTGAAGAATTCTGAAGAATGGTGCCTTCTCATTCCCAGGCATGATGGGCTGGTATGAATTCAGCCCTAATGATCACATCAGGGATTTGGGGAGTTAACAAGACAGGAAATTAATTAATGGGAACAAACCGCAAAACCCACACAGACACAGGAACATGGGGAGAACTAATCAAGACATGAGGGTTGGGACAGTTTAGCATCTTCAGTAGATGTGTGTTAATACTCTTCCTAATGATTTGATTATTATTTTTTTTTTTTTTTTTTCGCAATTCATGCATAAGCACAATTTTTTTTTGCCTCATTTAAATACATGGCTAGAGCTGCTGGTTGATTTAAGGTTTTTTTTTTTTTTTTTGTCAAAAATCATTCCATCTCAGCAAGTTTATGGTCACACGTAAAGCAACATATTTCCAGGAAGTACTTGAAATAAAAAGGAAAGGGACATTCAAGAAGGGCAGAGCCCACCCAAATTATGGTGTTCAGTGCATCAGTGTGAAAATTAGAGAAAAAATAGCTCAGAGAATTAGCATTCCATTCCAAATAAACCTGAGAAAAAACACTCAAGCCTTTTATATTCAACTCAAAACAATTCATCCACTCAGCTGACTTCAAGGTCAAGAAGGTCAGCTTGGGCCAGTTTCTGCATTATTGGCAAACGACTTTCGGCCAGATCACGTCCACTTTCAGCCCAGGAGACCAACCCCTCCACAGGCTCCGTGCGATTGTCTATCATAGTAATTCCTCAAACAGCCATTGACAGTAACTCGCGTAGTAGCACTATTGCCCACAACTGCATATTTATAAGCATCTGCCACTCCCGAGACATTTCCACAGCTCGACAAAGCCAGACATCCTAAGCGGTGTTGGGAGTGTACACGTGCCCACTCGCTCGCTCCCTCAGTTTATACTGTTTTCCATATAAAACATTCTCCACTTTGTGCTCCATATAGTGAGTGTACATTCAGAACACACCCCTATTCTACTTTGCCATATCTGATCTACTCACTCCAACCTCCTTTTTCTGTAACTCTGGGTAGGAGATTTCAGACTGACCAAACTTTTAGATGCCCCTTAATCTAGTCATTTATACCAGAAAGCAGACAATTCCAGGCTGAATCTAATCCCACTGTCATGACTGGCAGAGCAGAACTAGTTATTGACTGTTTGTGACGCATCTAGATCAAATCCCGACATGATTCAACCAGATAAATACAACAGGCATTAATGCCTCTCTGCATTGAGAAATAATCACAGTATAGAGATACAATCTCCAAGAGAGAAAGTGTGCGTTTAGCCAAAGTCCCAGGAAAGATTGGCAGTGGAATGTGAAGCTGTGAACACATTTTGAATAATGCAGAATAGTATAATTTTGTATTGATTCATTTGTATTCTGCCTGAATAAAATATGTCCTTGACCTTCTCCGTAGGCGATTTGAGAGTCGTTTTGCATTCTGTTCTCAAATTATGCCCCAGGTACATTTATACCTGAATTATGTGGTCCAGCATGATCACCACACTGAAGGGCAGGTTTAACACTCCGGTAAAATTTGCCAAAAATGCCTATCCAAGGCGTACCCAAAGTAAATTGAAAGCTGTTCTTGAACCATTTAAAAATGAATATATCAGTAAGAAGAGGTCGGGGAAACACCAGATGCAGGATCCAGAAGTGTTTATTAAACACAAAACACTAGGAGAAAATTGATAGACACGCCAGAAATAAAACGCCGTGCACATGCACTGAACAAATGGGAAAACTAAGGTACGCTACCAAAGGCAGGGGGGAACAGATATACTCACTCCAAGAGTGGATAAACTAGAAAAGGAAAAACTGAACCTAACTCTACTGACGGACACACTGGAAGACTGAAACACAGGGCAGACGAGACGTGGGGGCAGCAAAATACAAGACTTGAGAATCATACAAAGGAAATAGTCAGAAGGCACAAGGAGCTGCGATTTCACCATGCAGAGCAGAGTCTAACACAAGGTTCCGTCTGACTGGTCCTCCCCTCCCTGCCACATATGTAGTCACGAGAGGAGGCTGGGACACGGAATGCAATCTCGACTGGAAACAGAAACACGTGGGATTAATAAACGATTACACGGGAACCGGGTTAACGATAATGACTCAAGACAAAACGCAGAACGTGTCAATATGGGTGGCACAGTGGTTAGCACTTCTGCCTCACAGCAAGAAGCTCTTGGGTTCAAATCTGGCCTGGGGCCTTTCTATGTGGAGTTTGCATGTTCTTTCTGTGTTTGAGTGGGTATTCCTCCGGGTACTCCGGTATCTCCCACCCACAAAAACATGCACTATAGGAACACTCCTACCAGTACCCCTGACTAAGGTCCTTAGAACTGGAGTTGGTCCCCTGTGGCTGCCTACTGCTTCTAACTATAGGATGGGTCAAATGCAGGGGACAAATTACCCCAAGGGGTTCAATATATCTTCTTCTAAAATCTAGCCCTGGTTTTCTTACCTTTCAAATATTTCAGTGAATGCATATTGTTACTGCTGTCATGTCCCGTTCCTTTCTTGATTAGTTTTGTCACGTGACACCTGTGCGGTACTTAGTTTTCCCCTGTCAGGCCATCTGTGCCAGTTCTTCTTCTTTGGTTCTTGTTATTCAATCATTGTCTCCTGCTTCACCCCACCATTTGTGAATTCTTCCACTCCTGACCCTCATTGTTAATTGGTGTCTGTGTATTTAAGTTCCTGGTTCAGTTCCTCTTCCCCTTGTCCGGCTGTTAAAAGTCCCTCTCAACTGTAGTGCCAGAGGATTTCCATCCCTCTAATAAAGAAGGTTTTCATCAGAATGCTGCATTTGGCTCTGCTCCCTTCTAAAACGCCAACAGAACAGTCTGACCTCATTATGAAGCCAGCAGTTCTGGAGGAGCCAGCAAGCGACAGTTGAGCTCTTGGACCTGAATCACACCCGACTGTGCATCAAAGGTCATTGGATGAGGGCCACAACTGAGGACCTGAGGCACGCGGCTTTGACTGTGGCTCACAGAGAGCTGAGCCCCCGGCCCTGGCTAAGGAGTTTGCTGCTCAAGTCAGCAATGAGTTTCCTCAGTCACTCAGAGCCCCTGGAGGTATTTAAGAATTTTTTAAAGGTACATAAGAATTTCAGCATTGGGATCTGATATCAGAGGTCAAATCAAGGTCGAGATGCCTTGTGCCAAAACACCATGCTTCTAAGTACCCACACACCGAATTTCAACTGAATTACTACCAAAATTATCGGTAAATGGGTTCAAACGGCAATTAGAAGATGCCTGCCATGGTGGCCATATTTGAAAACGGACCGCAACAATTTATGTAGCCATTGGTGTCCTAATTAGAACATATCTAAAAAGTTTCAGCTTCATTGACTAAATGTTTCAAATATTTTTGCAAAGACTGCTGACAACAACCGATGACAACAGACAAACAGGCCAAGATATATGCCTGTCCAGTCCAGGTGGGCTAAAGAAATTGAGGCTTTTAGACCTTAAGGGGAAGGTGTCCCTCCCCATTGTGCACAGTGCGTTGTGCATTTCAAATGTCAGATCCATATTGGCTCATACATTTCATGCCTGTTAAACACACCTGGCGGTCTGGGTGATTGCTGTTTACTTTAAGTCTGCTTCCATTATCAAGCGTGCAGAAAGATATCAAGCTGACAAAAAGAGTTCAATCCCATTCACTGCTTACTGAGCTTATGGACATGCTGGGGAATCAGGCAGATAATTAGTTCATTCACATCATTTGCAGTGCCGACAGATGTCTGCTGAAGTATGGATCTCGGTGGTTGGCTGGGTGTGATGAGGTGTGAATTCTGGATCACTGGAACAAATTAGGTGCATATATTGGTGATGATAAGACAGCTGTATGGAATATTTTCATCCTCAAATACATTTCATTTTGAAAGGAGATTTCCCTGAAGAAACTCAATATAGTTCAGGCTGAATCTGAGTCAGTAAAAATTACTTTAAAAGTGACATAGAATCTAAAACCGTTTTTTACCTTGTCTATGTTGAATAACGGTAGTCTACCTGCATTCAAGAACATATGAGAAGTGCTAGACATTCTGAACATCTCCATTTCATAGAAATTCCTCTTTTAAAAATGACCGCCAGAAAACTGGCCAATCTGAACAACAGATACATATGATGTCATATGTATCTCACTGACACCCCCCCCACCCCCCCACTCTCATTCCGCTTCCTCCCCCTTCAAAATAATTTGCATACACCTATCTCCCGCCCCCTATGGAAAGTAATTGCAGCAGTGTTCGTGAAGTTCAAGGCAAAATGGCGAGTCGCGTACCGAGATGTGCTCTTCCAGGCTGTGGAGGCAGTGTGCAAACGTTCCATAACCTTCCAACCAAAAGAAATGCATGAGATGCGTGGCTGCTGTTCATTTTTAATCGGATTCCCATTACATTCAACCACAGACTGTTACACTGCTCAGCCCATTTCACCGCTGACAGTTTTACTAACCTGGCACAATTTCAAGCCGGCTTCACGCAGCGTTTGGTGTTACGGAGCCAAGCAGTTCAGACTTTGCGTCTACCTCAACAACCAGCACAAACTGTAAGTATCGCATTGTCGTTAGATTGTTTTTAAGAAGTTAAAAATAGAATATTTATTCATTTTGCTTGTCTAGTCAGCTTTGAAACGAAATCTGAAATAAATCCGTGAAGATTATTGTTGACAATGATCCTGCCATGCTCACATTAAGACGATGGGAGGTCGGCATCAGTGCCTTTAGTTTGTGAAGATGTTTCGCCTGGTGCATCAACACCAAAACATGAAAGTAGCTGAGATGCAAATATCTCACGCATTCGGCAGGGTCTAGAGCATTTTATAGGATTATTCACCGTAGTCCACAATTATTCAATGAATGCTTATTAATGAGATTCTCACGCGGAATTAAAATCCTTGTGCAAAACATCGCGTTCAAAATCCCCGACCCATAGCTTTTTGAGAAAGATTTTTGGGAAGCTTCAAAGGCATTACAGACCGAACCAAAATGTTCTGGTGTATGTGTCACTTCAATGAACGAGGATAAATACCCCGTTCAAACATTCTATGTCTCCTTTAAGTAAATTCAGACAATATAGCAATGACATTTCACCAATCTCTATGTCCAAAACATGACATCAAAATCCATTATCATTTTCCTTGGTTTCTTCAAGATCATTTCCATATTAATTCAAAGTAATATGCACACTATATGCACCTTCATAATGTAAACTCTCACATAAAGTTCATTCAATGCTGAGGTAATATATGTCAGCCTCATTCGAGACAGGATGAGATTGAGTCAGTTTCTTCTCTCTAAATCTCACTTGAGATGGGCGACGGCACAACATGGCTTTTTGTTGTGTCGATTACAAAGTTGCAAGACCATGACAGTGAAAATCAAGGCAGCACAGTGCTTTGCTACATACCAACGTTCAAATATATGTTGCTGATAATATAGATCCTGTAATATCTCAATGATATTAGTCACTTTTGAGCCAGCAATCATCAGGCATGTTTAAGAAACAAAACTCAGGTGTTTTGTATTTCTCTGGTCTCAACAGACATGCAAAAGCTAGTTAAATGTTGTAAGTGGATGACAGCATGGTACTATATCCCTGAAACAGTCATATTTTACTTCAAACTTTAGCTGAGTTGATGTGCAACAGGAGAGAGTATAAGACTCCCAGCAAAACTGTTTGAGTTATTGCATTTGGAAATCTAAAGACTAACCTGATGCTGGAAAGTTCTATGCGACCCCCATAGAAACGACTAAGATACTGCAGTTTTTAAGAATGAAAAGTTTGGCCTGATGGTAGAGTTACATCAAAAGTGACAGGGTGACCAACATTATTTGGAGGCACTCTCTATGCTTTGTAGAAATGTAGAAATCTCAAGAAATATGTCATGATCCCAGCAAAACTGTTTGAGTAATTGCCATAGACTGTATAAAAAGATGGATGAAGAACCGTGACGTCACCCATGGGTCTACCATTTAAGAAGCCTCAATTTTGGCAATTTGATCAGCGCCATTTTGTCATTTTGAAACCGTATGTGACTCCTATTGGACGAGAGCGTGAATTGAAGAGGAGCGAGGGGGTGGACCTACAGGTGGATCTGACTGTATCAGTCGAGGTCCAGAGGATAGTCACGCCCTGAAAGCATATCTGGCTTTAAGCTTTATTCTTGTCTATTTGGGACCATAATTTAAAAAAAATGAACATCATGATATATTGAAGGAGACTTGAAATTGGTGATAGATACCATAAAATAATGTGAAAAGTCATTATTGAAATAATAAATCTATAGGGTCATTTTCTCATAGACTTCTATGGCATTGAACTTCTTTCAGCAACCACCGACTTCGCCATCTGTTGGCCATTAAAGAGAATGCAATTTCAAGAGATTTTGGCATTGGCCTCACTTTTCGGACCTGGGTGCTGCGTCCATCTTTTTTATACAGTCTACGGTTATTGCCTGTGGAAATACAGAGTTTGGCCTGATGGTGGTGCTACAGGAAAGGCGGGAATGTCAAACAAAACAATAGGGTTCCTCCTCTATGCACCAGCGACTTGCACAAAAAGTTTTTGGCAATTCCGATAAGAACTGTTTAAAGAGGAGACCTCACCTTGGCAAAGTATATTTCAGAAGAAAGTCAAATTCTTGAAGTCTCTAATACGCATCATTTAATTTGGTAATTATCCAGTGTGAGCGGAGACGCTTGGTATAATAAATGTGTTTATGCAAAGTGCAACCTTTTTTCTCATTTCATTATTGTTGTTTTTGGTCTTGCACTCTTAGAGTTTGGGAGTGAAGCCCGTTTGTGTCTTTATAGGTAATAATCCAGTGTGACGCATTTTAAAACCAGCGAGTCTTCCAATTGGCTTCAGCATCACAGGGAAGACATTTTTACTTGGGGAATCTAATTTTATTCAATCAAATGCCAGTTTGCTTGACTGTGCCATGGTACTTGTGACATCATTTATACTCATTCCTTTCATGAGGGCGTTTGATTGGATAAAAGTAGATTCCGCAAGTAATTTATTCCAATTTTCGAAAATGTAAAGTTTGGCCTGGTGGAGGCGCTATCGTAAAGGTCATGGGGTGACCAACATTAATAACCTGCCTTCTCCCTGCCCCAGAAACAACCAAAACAAGTGCAACTCAATTCGCATGAAAATTTATGCGAATTGAGTTGCTAGATAGTTATTTACTATTTATGTATTTGGAAATACTGTATAAAGTTTGACATTGTGGTTTGACATTATTTTCCTCGAGAGAGGAATGAACTCAAAAAATTTTGCGTGATTCCCATACAAACTGTTGGCATTATCACACTAACACCAAAGATCTGCAGTGAGAACAGCTTTGGGGATGTAATTACAGCTTTTCATCTTAAAAAGGGTCAAATGATCCATTCAGTGAAGCCTTGATCATCCACCAAACGCCAGTCCCAGAAACTAATGTTGCCTCAGTGGAACAAACTACTCAACTCTCTCCTTACCTGCTATTATACTGCTGTCAGGTTACTTTATTGCCGTCCAAAGGATTTTTTTCTGTCTTGACAGCCATTGATTATAAAAGTGGTTGCTGCCTAGAAAATGCCTGTAATTTACAGAACTTTGTTGGATCTTTCAGGATTTGTTCCAAAGCACCCTTTCTACAAATCAGCAGGTTCCCCAAGTCAACAACTGCACTTAACCTTCTTTAATATGTAATTTCCTCCCGTTTGAAAGACCAGGGACCTCCTCTTTACACGTCTGATTGCATTCGGCTCTAAAATCAAAAAGCAATCATCTCCAGAGGGCTGTAATCCAATATTTTATTCCAAGAGGGCTATTTTCAAATCCCAATAATCTTTAAAGTTATGTTCGACATATTTTTTCCCACCACCTTAATTGCTTTACTTTATTACTCAAGTTTCAGCAAATGTGTTTACCATCATGTTTGCCTGACTGTCTGTGTTTGTACTCACTCTAGCATCTACAATTTTTAGGTACCCACGAGAAATTTGTACCACAAGAAGCTGTATGTGCAGGGAATGGTCAAGTTCAAGGTCATCAAGGTCAAAAACACATAGTGGCCAATATCCTCCTTCAGTGAAATGATATAGACAACAAAGCAAGGGACCAGTTCCAAAATGCTTCAGCTTGCCTTGTGTTTTTGAGCAATTTTATTAATTTGTCTGTTATGGTGAACAGTTGTCTTTCCAGTCGCAATGTATGGAATATTTTTGTCTTCACTTTAAAACTTTGGGCATAATAATTTTTTAAAACCAGAAAATGTCCCTTTCATATAGCAATTTATTGTAAATTGAAAAGAGAAAGAATGAGCATATATAGCCACCCTTATAGTCGGTAAGGTGTGTGTGTGTGTGTGTGTGTGTGTGATTGCGCATGTGTGTGTGTGTGTGTGTGTGTGTGTGTGTGTGATTGCGCGTGTGTGTGTGTGTGTGTGTGTGTGTGTGTGTGTGTGTGTGTGTGTGTGTGTGTGTGTGTGTGTGTGTGAAATTTGAGACCGTGGGAGGTTATTTGTCCCCGGCCATTATAGTGAGTTTTGCCAACACATTCTCATGTCAACTCCTCATATAGTGACGCTACCTGACCAAGGGTCGTTATACAACAAAAAAGAGGCTTTTAGGTTTTTTTAGGGTTTGGGTTAAAGGCTAGGGGTTAGAGGGTATTAAACTAGAGTCAAATAAGGATGCCAAATGCTTCTGTTTGCGTTGCTCTTTGACGCCACGACTTACTGACGAAGTCCAGTAAAAAAAAAAAAAGAACTGCTTGGACTAAATAGAGATCGTTTCTGACCCGCATAAGCCTTCCAACCAGTGGGGAACACCTGCTGACCTCAGTGAATACACTTAATGGATTCACAGGTGACATCACACTGATACTGACTCTCAAGTTCCTTCCTCATGTTGCAGTGCGGAAGGAGTATCAGAATTACATCCTCTGCTCAGGGGCAGGCAAACTGTTTGTCTTAACTCTAGGGACCCAGCTGACACTCAAGCAGGCTAAAATAATTGTGGCCTGAGGAGGGAAAACAACGCTGTCGTGTCAAACACATGCTGGTAACATAACCTCCCTTTCGAAACCAAGTTCTGTAATTGAGCTGTCATTTTTGTGGCGATTATCGCTCAATTCTTTAGTTTATTCATGAAGCTAAAATTCAGACTGCTCGAGTCAGCTGAGATCTCCACCACTACTGAGCACAGACAGCCAAGGAAATCACAGTGGAGGGTCTTCTGGAGAATGCTTGTTGTGCCAGAGACTGATGGATGATATGTGTATACTGTATGTAGACGATACAAGCAACGTACATTCTTACTGGATTGTACAAGACCCTGCAAAGCAACAACTGAAAAGCCAAACGTACAGCACAAGGCTGAAGTGCTGCTGGTAAACTCAGGATCTGTTCAGTGAATGTAACTGCCCAGCCAAAATAATTTTATGTGTACAGTAGCCAGCTAGCTAGCTACGGAGGTACATGGAAAAGGCTGCTCAAAGCCACAGTTATCATGTAGCTCTGTGGCTAGCTTGCCACTGGAGATGTCAAATGGAGGAACATGCAAGTGATGTTAGTGCAGTATTCTTCAATTGAGCCAAAAACACAAAACAAACATCGCAAACATAACTATTAGTGAAATCAAGGCGCTATCAGACCTTGACTGAATTGCTGATATTGTTATTAACGCACGAGCTAGGTTGGTTAGCAAGCTAACTGATAGAAGGAAAGTGCAGTCATATTGGATTATACAGGACCGTGTGATGCAGTGCCTTTGTGCATATTAAGTATGATTCAACTTCACGGAATCAACCAAATTGTAATTAGCTCGTCTGCAACACAATACCTTTGATTTACAAAGTTCAAAGGTTATGCCCAGTACCATTCTTGAGATATTGAGTCTGAAAGGATTGTGACTCACTCACTCACTCGCTTCCATCATGACAATATTTGCCCAATATCACTGGGAATATGTTGAATGAAACTGTACTGTAACTGTGGAGCATTCATGTTTAATATTTATACTGAGGTATGATAACCCTGCTGAAAATTCCAGCTTAGTCCAGCTAGAATTCTAAGCTGGCTTAAGATGGTCTGAGCTGTGTTTTCAACACAATTAGCTGGTCATAGCTGGTCTAGATCTTTAAAGCTGGTCTCTATAGCTAGATGAAAGTGGTTAAAGCTAGTTAAGCTGGTATTGTCAGCTGGTGAAGGGCTGGTCGACCAAAACACAGCTTAAACCAGCTTGACCAGTTTAGGCTGGTTACAGCTGGAATTTTCAGCTGGGAAGTAAGCTTGCCATTATAAATAGCAGATCTCAGAAAAGAAACAAGAACTGGTGGCTCTACCGTCTCCCAAAAGAAATCATTTGACAAAAAAAATTCTCATGAAAAGAAAAAGTGGAGATGGAGAGAATAGCGGGGCAAGATGAAGACAAATAAGATGTAGCTCTTGTGTATGTCCTTGGGGAAGAAAAATAGTTGCGTTTTCACAGGCAGTCTTTCTTGATCTGCTTTGGAATTGGCGAACCTTCGGACAGACACTGTGGCCATGTAGAAAGCGATGTTTCTATTGCTCTGTGCAGTTATTATAATGGAGCGCATTTATTCAGACAGCGTGCGCAGCGGAGGCTGTGAAATATCTGCACATCACTTAACTGTGCACAGTTCCAGGCAGTCGGTTCATTGATTGAGTCATCAACAGGAGCAGAAGAGCTCTTAAGCTAATCAATCCTCCTAAACACTAGCGAGTGGACAGAGTGGATATTTTCACATGACGTCCTGAACAGTGTTGGGGGTAACTAATCACAAAATAACTAATTACTGTAATCAGATTACATTTATTAGTAATGTGGTAATATAATGCATTACTTTGGTAACTTAAGTAATCGGATTACAGTTACTTACAAATAAATTATCTAGTTAATTGCATTACTCTAAATTCTTCAACTATCGGCAGGACGGGAGGCCAGAGAAATGTCTTCCTCTTCTTCTCTTCCTCCCTTTGGAGTATATTGGCAATTGAGTTTGAGGACAGAAAAACAAATCAAACGTCCTTTTTCATGCCTGTTTATGCCAGTACTGTAGCCTTGTACTTGACTCAATTTTCTATGAAGTGCTGTTCAGGCTGATTTTTACAACTTTGCCATTGGCTCTGCTGTATTAAAGAGCATGAAAGAGAGATCCTGTGTGTGCCCTTGAATAAAGATTAGTGCTGATCTGGGCATTTGCCAGGTTTTAAAATGATATGGTTAATTAACTAACTAATGGTGAATTTCAGTGCTAAGTAATCCAAAAGTGATGTAACTAGTAGTGTAACTTTACTTTCAGCAGTGAGTAATTAAGTAAAGTAAGGGATTACGTTTTTAAAAAGTAACTAGTAATGTGTAATGCACTACCTTTTAAGAGTAACTACCCCAACACTGGTCCTGAAGCACCCTGGCTCTGCAGAGAAATGCAAACTAGAGTCAGTTTTAATTGCCCATCATCTGCCCGACCTCAGTTATGAGTTTTGGCTGGAATTGAGGAAACCCCTCTGTTATGTTAGATCACATTCTGCACTGAAGCACGGCAGAACAGGGCAACATGCTGACATTTCTAAAACCTGTTTAATTTTTAGCAAAGATGATTGGCTATGAAACTGAGAAAAATTGAAGAAGAGATATTCTGAGAGTTGTTACACCAGTGAAACACAGCTTCTTTCCCCTTGCTTTGGAAAATGAGCTTTACTGGCTCCAAGTTGAAGTCAAATTATATTGACAATGTCCTCCCTGCAGAATGCGAGGAGTTTGAGAAATAATAGCAATGATGGCTAGAAATTAAAATGCGTGTGTGTGTGTGTTTGCGTGTGTGTGTGCGCGCGCGCGTGCGTGTGTGTGTGTGTGTGTATGTGTGTGTGCGCACGTGTGTGTGTGTGTGAGAGTGAATGGGGGGTTAGCACAGGGACACATCTGTTGTTTGTGCTCTTACTTAACGATTCTGCTATTGTTAGCCTGGGACCAGGTACCACTGTTGCTGGGAAGAGGCTATTTCATAATTCTTCATCAAGGTTTTCAATGTTTTCCTCATCTGCGATCACGCATTCTTCTGTCTGACCTCTCTTTCCTGACCTGCTTCTTTCACTAATCCTCTGTGACACTCCTCCATCTCTCTTATTGCCCTTTCAGTTGTCAGATATCTGGGATAACCCTTCTCTTCTGTCAGCTTCACTTCATCACAGCATTAATGAGTCATCCACTTGCACGCACAGTGTTACAGGGAGGATACAAGGACCTGTACAAGCAGTGCTGCGCCCTCTCAATATCCGCAATTTTTGTGTATTTGCCAGACAGTCACACTAACACCACTGGGTTTGACAGTAGGTATGATGCTCTTATTGTTAAATGCTGTGTTAGCTTTATGCCAGATGTAACAGGACCCATGACTGCCAAAAAGTTCCACTTTTGACGCATCAGTCTGCAGAGTACTTTCAAAAAAATCTTCGGGGTCATAAATATGTTTTTTGGCAAATATGAGACAAACCTTTGTGTTCTTCATGGTCAGCAATGGTTTTAACATTGCTGCTGCCCCATGGATTCCATTTTTGCCCAGTCTCTTTCTTACTGAGAATTTGTGAACACTCCTCTTAACTGAGGCCATGAGGCAAGTGTGTTTCCTTAGATGTTAGTCTAGTTCTTTTGTGACCTCCTGGGTGAGTTGTTGATGTTCTTTTGGGGGAAAACGGTAGTTTTCACTGGAGTCCCAGAGCCTTAGAAACCCTTTGGCGGCTTTGTTACTCTTTCCAGAATGATCGATTTCAAGAACTTTGCATCTCATCCAATCTGGAATTTTTTTAGATTGCAGCATCATGTGCTGCTTTTTGCCTATTTTGCATCGCTAGACAGGGTATACTTAAGTGATGTTTAGATTCAACATGGATGGCAGTAACCATGCTTGGGTATGTCTTAAGAAATTGAGCCCAATTATCTATTAAATATGTTTATTGATTGATTCAGTTGCCAAGAGGGCAATTGATTCTTCACAAAGGGCTTGGTAAGTTTGCATTTAAAAACAGATTTATAAATCTGTTATTGCTATTCAAAGAAAACTACCTGCTGGATCCTCACCAAATCCTGCATACAGATTCCCCCTACTGTTAAGTTTTGCAACATGTAATTTTTGGTCTCATTTGCATATCTAATATTATCGCCAGGCCTCCATCTTGAATTTTGATGCAGAAGTTTGTTTTCATTTTTCCTGGGAATTTGCTTGATGTATCTTTCTCAAATTTAGTATACAGGTTCCCCCTGAGGTGTAACTGTGCACCATGTGGTTTATAACCTTATATGCAGCTGTACATATTAAAAATGGCTGCCAGGTCAAATTAATTTGTTGTTCCTGCTATATTTTTTTGCCTCATTTGCTTCCATTATGAATTTCAACTATTTCGATTGTTACTGCCATTCCTGCAAAACTTGTGCAAGCACCTCATAAATCTTCACATCAAAAAACTCAAACTATTCCTTAAGTCCGAAATACAAGAGTAGAAACAATTTAGAATAGATCAGACTTAGAAAACGGATCACCAGAGTTTGTTTTTTCTCAATTGCTTCAGGGCTTCAGTAGATATATTCAAATTGATTGTTTATGTACTTTATGAAACATATACATTTCTGTCTATCTTGCATCTCACAGCCCTCGGGTAAAATTAGCAAATTTATCTAGTATTCTCTCTAATGAAATGGATTTGCAGCAGCACTAGCGTTCAGACCTGTCAACAGCAGTACTGGAGGAAATAAGCTTGTCAGAATGATAGCGAGTACCCAAGACCAATGCCGCAAGGTTCTTTCATTCGTGGTTTCACTGATTGACAATTATCACAAAGGAAATAAATCAGTTTGTTTGGAAAGAAACATTAAAACAATCTTGAAAATCCTCAAACAGAGAAGTGTCCAGCCATCGAATGATCCTGCCGAAGCACAGCAGACATTATGAAATCTATTTTATGGCTCATTGGTAAAACATAGAATAAAGCAGACCTGTGGAAGTGGGTGTTCCTCGCCGGGACAGTAATATCAGCTACTTTAAATTAAATTGTTTTCCTCCAAAACTCAACCCAGCCTTTGCACTGTAGCAGCGAGAACCTGCCGGAAACTAATGATGCGAATAAGTTTGCAGTTAAGGGTGACGACTTCTCTGGTAGTTTCCTGGTGGCTGCAGTTATACTGTATCTCTTGATTTCCTTGTGTGTCCCGGCAGTAAGCTGACGATAGACTGATGGCACAAACACCATTTTCCGCCCATTATTTTTATTTCTTCTCTTTTTTTGAGAACCTGACAATAGGAATGTTGTAAACAGAAGAGGAAACCAGGAGCTGGATGAAAAGAGGGGTTCTAATTCATGAAGAGGGCTTAATTGTTGGGTTTTACGAAATGAACCAATAGCGAAAACCAGTAGAATACAAAAAGGAGGCTTTATTTCTGAAGGGGGAAACCCCCCAACAGAGCTGGCAACAGTACAAAGTCCGCAATCCAAAATCAGAGTCCAATGGGCGAAATCCAGAGTCATACACAGGGCACCAATCACAAAAATCGTAGTCAGACAAAAAGAGGTCAAAAAACAAGAATGCGACACAAGTACAGGGAGTAGGCAAAGCTCGGTGTCTAGGGCGGTCCAGTCAGAAAGCTAAATCACAATGACTCAAGGCGAGAGAAGCATAGCACAAGGAAGAACGATCTGACAAGGAAGTGAATCAAACAGACATCTTATATACACATCCGGGGAGAACACATGACCAGGGAGAACAGGTGTAATCAATGGTAACAATGATCAGGGAGTGACACATTAGGAATAAACTAATCACATGAATTTGGCCGTAGCCAAAACGCAGACAGGGATAACAAGACAAACCTATGGACAGACAAACAGCTCCAGTCACGGAGTACTAAAAGTGCATAGTTTAGAGAAAGAACAGCACAAAGCATTTGTGGAGACCCACAGAAAATCGCAGCAGAGATAATTAGGGAAAGGCAAGGAGACGGAGACTAGAATAGGGCGACTGCTGAGAGATCGTTAGTCAATTAGTAAGTGCAGCTATACAATCCCGAGTGCATGTTAGTAAGTTAGTCCAAATATACAATGTTAGTGTTGGTTAGAAATGAGCAAAAACAACAAACTGTTTGTATGTGACAGTAAGACAGTAAAAGAGAGAGGAAGGAAGGAAGAACACAAGATAATGAAAGAAGATTGAAACCCAGAAATCAATAAATCACCCGAATGAGCGGCACGCAAGACAAGGGACTGTGAGCAAAGATACACACCTGACAAGACAGGAGAGAAAGTGCAAAGCATGGAAAATAAACATGGCATGAAACATGGCTATGAAAACAAAACTTTGCATGGAGATTATGATGACTAAAACATGAAAATAATAAAGCAAGAAATCCTAAATACCAATTACACAATACATAATCTAAGAATGGTCAGGCAAAGGCAGTGGTCGTTAACACAAGAATCAATCTATCATGGCACAAGGCCAGGCTCAGAACTTAAACTAGACACGAGCAAAACGTGGAGCATGGCATAGCAAAGACAGAAAATGCGGGATCACAACATTAGTACCTGCTTGATTACCTTGCTGGTGATACAGACAGTGGTAATCCAAGCCACACTGAACGGCTATCACTCAAAGGCAGCTGAGTACAGACGCAAACTCAATCTCAACCTAATCCAGGCACAATTTCCATTTAATTTGTTTTTTTTTTTCAGCACAGCAAAAGCTTGAATAGCTTCCACCTTACTTTGGGCAAACATGATTTGTTTTTTTGACAATTTAATCCAAGGACAAATCATGAAATGAATCAAAATGATCTCACATCAGTAACAGATTAATTTATTTTTTGTCTCAGAACAAAAGGTATTAAAAATAAGTGCTTTAAGTCTAAATACAGTTGTACAGGATTAAAATGCCCTGCAGTCTTTTGTTCTGCAGTGTAATGGAAAATACATTTTTTTCCCCTTCAGTAAATTAAATCCTTGTTTTAAAACTGCATTTTGCGTTTACACAAGTTAGCTTTGACTTGTATTAAAATTAGTTTCATAATCTGAAAAATATAAATTGACAAATAAGCTGGAACAGAAGGAATTGGAATGGGTGCAAATACTTTTCTCCTGAATCAGGCTTACTGCGGGGAGATACAGGATAAGTGCCTCGTCAGTCATTTACAAGGGCGGCACAAGATTCCGCAAAAATCTGCACAACTATCAAATGCAAAACATATTCTATAACTGTGTATTTACAATAGACATATGCTGACTTCAATGTAACACGGCAGTGATTTAAAAAAATGTAAATTAATGTTTGACTACTACAATATTATTGAAATCTTTTCAGCTATGTGCTTGAAATATCTATGACTGCCCCCCAACAGGCAACGTGTTTTTCTCTGTTTAAAATAGTTTAACTGGCCCACAGCATGAATTTTCGTAGCTTTTATTTCGTTTTTGTCTTGTTTTTCCCATTGAAATCATACAGTCTGTCACATATAAGAAAAACCTTGACAGGTCTATCTGCTTCGGCAGCGCAGCAGGTCACAGACCCGACACACTGGCCCCTGGAGCATTGCACGTTGCATGCAGGTTTTAACAAAGTTTATCAGACTGTCAGTGAGTCAGTCAGAAAGGGACGGAGGCAACCATTTTGGTTCTGAAACAATTCACGTTATCCTGCTCAGAAACGCTTACTATTCGCAAACCCAATTCCCAAAAATGTTGAGATGCTGTGTAAAATGTAAATATGAACACAATGCAATGACTTGCAAAACATTTCAACTCAGTGTTTAATTGAAATTAGTACAAAGACAACATCTTAGATGTTTTACAGTTTTTCTGCTCATTTTCAATTTGATGCCAGCAACACATTTCAAAAATGTTGGGACAAGGGCAACAAAAGAGTGGAAAAGTTGCATGATGCAAAAAAATACATATATCCGCTGGAACATCTCACTGCTAATTAGGTTGATTGGCCTCAGGCCAATAACATGATTGGGTATAGAAAGAGCATCCCGGAGTGGCTGAGTCAGTCCGAGGTCCAGGTGGCGTGGACTTCACCACTCTGTGAAAGACTGCATGAGCAAATGGTTAAAAAATTAATGAAGTACATTTCTCAATGTAAAATTGTAAAGAATCAAAGGATTTCATCATTTACAGTACATAGTGTCATTAAAACATTCTGAGAATTGGGGGAAATCACTGAATTAAAGGGACAAGGCCGAAAACCATTACTGCAATGATCATGATCTTCAGGCCATGAGGCGGCATTGCCGGAAAAACAGACAGGATTTTGTATTGAAAATCACTGCATTGACTTAGAAACACTCAATCAGTGAACACAGATCAGAAGATCTAGAAATGCTGAAACCCTCTGTGGGGACAAGCTCATTTAAAATGGACTGAAGCAAAGTGGACAACTGTAGACAACTGAGAGGGACTGTGCAGCATGTTATCAGTGTAGAGTTAAAAAGCTAGCGTTTGTAATGGCATGAAGGTGCACTAGTGCACATGGCATGGGTAACTTGCACCCCTGTGAAGACACCATTAATGCTGAGTAAAATAATGGTTTTGGAGCAATGTAAACTCATCCAGAGAATGTCTTTGTCAGTAAGCAAGACTATGCTAAACCGCCGTCTGCACGTGTCACAACAACACGGCTCCATAGTAAGAGTCCGGATGGTAAACTGGCCTGCCTGCAGTCCAGACCTGTCACCTACTGAAACCATTTGGTGCAATATATGTATATATAACAAAGGTGGCTACAAAGAGTTGATGGGCTGAAATCCTGCTTTAAGCAAGAATGGAAAAAATTTACTTTGAAAACATCAGCAGTCTTTCCAATTTTATGTTGTTCCGAATAGATAATGGATTCATCCGGTTTGTCAGTGCAGCCATTGAGCTGAAACTGTTTCAACATTAAAATCCCATTCCATGTTTGAATGTCGCCTTTAAATATTTGGAATAAACACTCTGCAATTAAAATAAGGTTGATTAGTGCATTAAAATAGTGTGATAAAGATGATTTCATGATGGGAATGGATAGATGTTAGTTGGAATGAATGGATTTGTAACTTTGTACGATGCCTCAAATATATTTTCAGTGGGTGAGCTGCTGTTCCCAACAAAACTTTGCTGTCACTCCCCTCAGTGAATAACACAGAAACCAATCAAAGGTTCTGTCAAGTTTTGGGGGGGTCAAGGAGTTGGCCAATTTAAGCCATCAAAACTACCAGCATTTGGACAAATTTTTCAGGACAGGACAGATATTAGGAGAGGACAGACAGGATACCCTTGGGTACCGAAATTAGAGTATAAAATGATCACTGTGTACCTGTTTGTGATTCAGGCATGCTTTGTGGCATCAAGACTTTCATTAGCAGCTGAATCTGCCCTGTAAGGTATAAGGCAGCACGCAATGAGAATGTTCTGAACTGAAAATTTCAAATGATGATTTAAATAATTTAATTTCAAGAACAGGCTTTGAATTTCCTGACAATCAACATACAAAAAAACCTTATTCTTCAGTTAAAGTGGTAGGTTGAATTCTGTGTGAATCCTCTCTGGGAAACGAGAGGTTTGAGGTCATCAACGTCAGAGGATGGGGTTTTCATAATTGCAATATTTTACCCCTGTCCATGAGTTACCTCAGAGTTGCACCACAGGTTAGCGTGATATAAAAGGGCATCTAATGTCGATTCTCAGACGGGATGTTGAACATCCAATGTTTACGAACAAACTTGCTTTTGTTGACATCTTGCATTTTCACATTAGTTCATGAATGAAATTGGTAATGTTTTGTGTACATGCGTAGATAATTCTTCTATTTTGTTTTGTTTGCGCAGGTGTGGCTGGCCAATTGGCCGATAAACAAAATCAATGGGAATCGACAATAGATGCCCCCTAAGCTTGCAACAAATCAGATCTTGTGTCATTAAGTTTTTTTACCAAACCATTTTTGTCAACAATGCCACAGCTGCTTTTGCTGGGTTTTTTTTTTTTGTTTGTTTGTTTGTTTGTTTTTTACACAGATGGAAGTTTCTTTGCAATTAAATGAAACGATGCATTTAACTATGTTGCTTTAAGGTACAACAGCTGTGACCACCAGGGAATTATCTGTGCCTATAGACCATGGAGCTACATTAATCGTACTTAAAAGGATTTTGAATTACCATATCAGAGCTGCAGTTTGCAACATGTCCTGCAATGTGAAGTTATCCCAGCAGAAAATTCCATTCCTCATTAGTTATAAAGTTGGTGCCAGGGTTTCTAGCAGAGGACAGTTTTATTCAGTCTGAGACGAGCTTAGACGTGGCCAGATGGTCGTGTTTACCAGGTGTAAGTATCAGAAATATAGCTAAAACCATCTGAAATCACCAAAGAATCCCGGCTGGGCTTATTTAGAATTTTATGCAAGAATAATAAATGCTAACTGACATTTTAGATAAAAGTTCATTCTCTTACTTACTTTCTTTCGCTACAACTCTGAAATGTTGCGTACGCTTAGACTCCTATTCAAGAGTGAAAAAAGGACAATTCAGTGTGTTTCCCTTACTTATAAGTTCACTGAATTTCAGGACAGTTCACAAGAGAGCAATGAGATAATGTAACCTCCTTGGAGGAAGTAACTATCGGTTGTTCTTTATTCGGCAAATTCACAAATTATTTTATTTTGTTTGTCACTTTGTCGATGCAATAGACAATTTTGGTCCGACTGCAACAACAACAACATCAACAAAAATAAATTCTTGCGCTGAGAACCCTGAACCACGGGCCGCACTCCATATTGGGCAGAATCAGTCACTGGGATCAAGTGTAAATAAACTGTCCTGAAATCTCAAAAATCCCTATCTTGGTGAAAACGGATCCCATTGACTTATAATTCTACACACCCATGTAGATTTGTATGCTCTATGTCCAAACATGACACAATTCTGAGTACATTTATTATGGGAATCCCTATTTACAACTCAGTTGTTAGCAGTGCTGCCTTCTATCCATTTGACCGTGGATTAAGGAAGGGTTAATTGAAGTTACTGACCAATAATTTGAGAACAAATGTTGGAGATGTCAAATGTCACCATCCAAATGATTTAATTAATTTTTTGTTTGTTGTTTAAGAAGCAGAACTATGCAAAAACTAATGGATGGATTTTCCTGAGAAATTTTCCAGCGGTGGATCGCGACCTGACATAGAGGCAAGTATTTTGGGGGTGATCCAGATCTGTGTCTGGATCCAGAACTTTTGTTTTTAAATTGGATTCTTCATCGCAAGCGTGGACAATAGTTTACACTTTGAGTCATATCTTCACAGATACATAACAATTTGAAATGAGAAATAATGGGGGGCATTATCTCAACGATGTTGACAAAATATCACAAACTGGCGGCGTTGACACAATGGAGACTGTTAGGCCTCGGGAGACTTTTGCAATCTCGGAGTGCTCTTGTTTAGCCACTAAAACCATTACAGTCACCCTTAGAGAGAAGATTCGTGATTGATTTTTTTGTCTCACTCATTGTTTTTTCCACCAAGTTTGTTCTTCTTGGAGCAGCCTAAGCCATTTTTTAATTTAAATCTGACTTTCTGTCTCTGAATGAAGCCTGATTCAGTTCGATTCCAGAGGGAGTGCAGGAGTATAGACATACTCATTGAGTTTCAGAAGTTTGCCCAGAGCTCCCATGGGATAAAGACGGGGACGCTTTCATCGACGTGAAATTTATTGAAGATCTGAAATCGAAGGGGAGCCCCCACAGCCTCCCACACATCCTCATTTTCCACACACTTCATCAAGATAAAGGTCTCTCCTCAGTCTTGCAGCTGTGCACTGTGTCCCAAGCTTTCAGAGAACAAATTGAAATTCAGCTTCTTATAATTGAACTTTTTTTTCTCGTCTGATCCAGCACATCTGGTGTCACTTTTGAAATGAGGGCATTGTATTAGTGTTTGCAAAGTAGCTCAACATTTAATGAAACTTCACAGATCTTTTTTTAAAGAAAGAAAATGGTGTACAGGTAGAAGTCACAATGCAATAACATTATTCCAACAGGAGAGCCAGTGTAACAGAGTGCACTGCAGGGGTCAGGTCACCTCAGCTGACCATTACATCTGCCGCAGTCAAATTGAAACTGAAACAAGCAGAGCAGGAGACAGACGTGCGCAACTTTGACACTATAATTCTCATTGTTCGCTTTAGATTTTTTGCTTTGATCAGATTCGCGAGTCTTGACTGTTCACATTCATAAGTACAAGTGATCTTTATAATGTGAAAGCATCTGCAGGCATGTGCACATTGATACATTTTTGCAGGAGTTGTCTGTGTCGCTAACAACAAAAAAAGGTCAAATTTGTGAGAGCACCAGTGGCATTAAAACCTGATTCAAACGGAGATAATAGACACGCTTCAAGCAAATGTATGGATGGAATTTTGCCCAGGAGGACAGCAAATAGCTCATCGGCTGCATGCGATAAGGCTGAAAAGACAAAAAAAGCCTGACAGCCAGCTCATTAGGTTTTTAACGGCACTCAGCGCATGTGCACAGGCAAAAACCCCATTGATCAGATTTGTATTTGATACAGAACCACATATGAAAGTGGCTCAATCCTGATTTCCGGGTCAGACATAAGATCAGATTCCTGCGTCCACACAGCCCTGAACGCATGGGATCAGAGTCACATGACAGCAAAATTTCAGATTTGAGTCACTTCAGCCTGGTAGTATGAACATGGCAAAGAAGACAGATTAGTCCAGAGGGTAATTCAGATTGTGATACCACCTATGCATTCTGAATCCTGCAATCAAGTTTACAGCCCTGTTTACTAAAAAGTTGGGAGCTTTGTAGCAAGTAAGTAAAAACAGAATGCCAAACATTTAAACTCAATATTTAATTGAAAATCGACAACATAAGACAACATATCAAATTTTGAAATTGAGAAATTTTTTTTATTTTTTGAAAAATATTTGCTCAGTTTGAATGCAATGCCGGCAACGTTTCAAAACATTTGCAACAGGGGCAACAAAATACTGGAAAAGTCACAGGATGTTTAAATAATGCACCTGGTGGAACATCTCACAGCTAATTAGGTTAATTGGCAACAGGTCTGTCACAGGATTGGGTATAGAAAGACCAAACTAGAGAGGCTGCGTCATTTAGAAGATGGCTTCACCACCGTGTAAATGACTGAATGGGTAAACGTAACATTTCTGTGAATCGCTGCATCCAGACGATGTTTTTTTTTCAGGGAAGACCTCGCTCATTTCAGCAAGAAGATGCCAGAGCATGTTCTGCATGTATTTCAACATGGCTCTGTAATAAAAGACATGTCAGCCACTGAAAATAATTAGCAAAAAATATCACAAAGGAGGCTAGGGAATGCTGAGCTGCTGAAATCCCACATGAAGCAAGAATGGAAAAAAACATTTTGCTTTCAAAACTACAGCAGTTGGTCTCCTCAGCTCCCTAATGTTTAGAAAGTGTTTTTAAAAGCAGAGGTGAGGCAGCACAGTTGTAAACAACTTTTTTGAAAAGCGTTACTGGCATCAAGTTCAAAATGAGCATGTATATGTCATAAAACAGCAACATTTCTCAATAAAATTTCTTCTTTTCATGAAAGAGAGGTTTTCTGACCTGGTTCACTGGAAAGGGGATGTGGTGTTCCCTTGTTTATTCAAAGTTTATTGATACTGATGAAAATCTCTGTTACTATCTTGTTCCTTTTGCCGCTGGGTCGCCGCTTCTCCAACAGGCTCTTTAATTTACGCAAATCCAAAAAAAAAATGCAATGAGATGGTGAAACGAACATAGAATTTTATTGTTACATTTGTCGCAATGTAAAATAAGCGTTCTCCCCGTGAGGTCAAGTATCGTACTCCTGAATGAAGGAACATAGGCAGTTTAAGTCGTGTGAAAGAGCGACAAATTACACCCGGCCAAGAAGCCGCCCCCACCAGCCCATCCATCGGAGCCGATTGTCGCTGCAGGATGTCATAACACCTCATTCAAATTTAGTGAGATAAATGGTGGCCATCCGCCGGCGCCCAGTTGATTTGCATAGACACTACAGTATATAGCAGCAATCAAGGTCTTGGCTGAAACCAACTGGCTCACACGGCTCACCATCTGTTCGGAAAGATGAAAGGCAAGGGGGAACACGCTGAGAAAACCTGAAATCTTACAGTGCTGACTGGGTTGTGTGTCCAAATCGCTCCAAATTACAAACTGCTCATACTCGAGTCATCAAGTGCGAAGTAGTTCAGGTGAATGGCTCCAGGGATATGTGAGGGACACACACACCGATTCCTTGCTTTATGATTAGGTTAACAGCTGGTAATTGTTGGATTGCAATTGAGAGTGGAACAAAAATCATTGAACACAGGGGGTCCCCAAGACAAAGAATCTCTGATCTTTAGGAAATAATGCCCACCCCCCCACCACCACGCAGAAATACCAAAATTGTCAAGATTTGGGAAGGAAACACTAGGAAATCTCGGGAATGCTCAGAAACAAAGGGAACTGGAGGACAAAAGGGGAGTGGGATGCCAGATGCGGGGATCCAAAATAATGATTTATTAAATAAACAGAAAACCAGAGAAGAGGGGAAAAGGGGGCACTCAGGCCAACAGAAACACCGTGCTACTGCACTGAAGGAAGGAGAACTCAGGAATCCAAAAAGAACCTGACACTAGGGGGCAGACTCGGGACCACTCAGAAGGGGAGCTAGGGAACACTCGGAAGGGGCAGAGGGCCGGCACAAGACGAGACAGTTGGCACAGCTGGCAGATGGCTAACTCGGATGGCGCAGCTGGCCGGGAGAAGGGTCAGGGAGAACATCAGGAGGGGGGCAGACAGGACGGCAGGGATGCTGGGCTCGGAAGCCGGCGAAGGCGGCCGGCACACTGGGGGCACTGGAGACGGTGAAGGCGACTGGCACACTGGGCACAGGACAGGTGGCACACAGGGCTCTGAAGACGGCAAAGGGGACTGGCACACTGGACACAGGACAGGTGGCACACAGAGCTCTGGAGACGGCGAAGGGAACTGGCACACTGGGCACAGGACAGGTGGCACACAGGGCTCTGGAGACGGCGAAGGGGACTGGCACACTGGGCACAGGACAGGTGGCACACAGAGCTCTGGAGACGGCGAAGGGGACTGGCACACTGGGCACAGGACAGGTGGCACACAGGGCTCTGGAGACGGCGAAGGGGACTGGCACACTGGGCACAGGACAGGTGGCACACAGGGCTCTGGAGACGGTGAAGGGGACTGGCACACTGGGCACAGGACAGGTGGCACACAGGGCTCGGAAGACAGAGGGCACCCGGGGCTGAAGGCAGAAGGAAGGGAAGGCTGGGCTGGGAATGCGGCTGAAGACACACAGAGAGATGAGGGGACCAGAGGAAGGTGCACCGGGCAGGGAGTGGTGTGAACGGGAGCGGAGTCAGATCTGAACTGGCTTGCTGCAGGGGAACTGATATAAGCTAGGGGGCACGGGCAGACACAGGTGCAGGAACTTAATATAATTAACAAGGGGTGGAACATAAGGGAAACCTAATTACATGAAACAGATAAACATTAACACACAGACGAGGATCACAAGACAATCCCAAAGACGGGATAAATAAACTGGATGAAAAGACTCCTAAGTGTACAGAATAAGAGCCAGAATAGATAATAAGAATGCAGAGGTTCTGCAAGAAAACACAGCAAAGCCAGTGAATATAAAAGCAAGGGGCGGAGACAAGAACCGGGCGACTGCTGAGAGATCATTAGTCAATTACTAAGTGCAGCTATACTATCCCGGGTGCTCGTTAGTAGATTAGTATTATATACAATGTTAGTAGTGGTTAGTAATTTTAGAGAAAACAACAAACTGTTAGTAATTGTTAGTAGATATAGGAAAGCAAGGGGAAACTAGCAAACGAGAACAGAAGGAAGGATGAAACCCAGAATCCATTAAATCACCCGAAATAGTGTCACAATCAATTAACACAGAAACTGCTACAAACAATGACGCGACCGGGGAGAAAGCAAAGACAGTACATGGGTAAAACGTGGACTGGACTAACACGGGGGAGGAATGAAATGTGAACACTAAGACATGGACTAAAAACTGACATTACCAAAATAATAAAAACCTAAAATTGACTAACCAAACACACAGACCCACAGAACACAACAAAAATATTGAAAGATACCAGTTTCGAAGTCATTAAATGATAAATAAATCATAAGTACCAGTTTAGAAGCTAATGAATATTGAGCGGTTTTTGAGTTATGGTCCTCCCAGACTTTGGGAAGGCTGACACTGAGGGGAACCAAGCAAAAAAAAAATCTGTTTCCCTCCAGTCTCCAAAATAACGGATTTACAGTGAAATTAGACTGAAATAAGACTGAGTGGACTGATCCCATTTTTGCAATACATTTTCTAATAACCTGCAGATTCTCATAGATTTGACAATCATCTTCTAAATGCACTGGATTGCTTGACTAATTCATTACAGTTCTTCATCGATTCATGACTCTCACAAGCACTATTGTGCATGTAAGTAGCAGGTCGCGTAGCATATGCAGTCAGAGTAGAGAGAGGGAGACATGGCATTTGCAATGGCCGAAAAATATCCCAAGAGAAAACAGTCGGAGGAACATGAATTAAAAAAGGAGGGCTATGACCACGAAAGGGCAAAGACAAGGGTCAACATTGGAGTGGCTTTCCGACGGTGGAGGGAACTCCGCGTATTGAAAGGTCTGAAAACGGACATGGAGGTGGCCATCTTTACTGTTACACAACAGTAACAGCCGTGAGGCATTCACCATTTTGTCTGATCTGCCAAAATGTACCGTTGTTGTGATGTTATCCATTGAAAACAACAGTCGAGTTGTGGATACAGTTGTCTAACGGGTCAGCTAACCTTAACTTTGTAAATTGAACTTGTGGCTACGAGTTCTTGTGAATGTCTGATATCTTATGTAAGGAATCGACGGGGAATTGCGAAATCAAACACTGTACATGTGTATGTGTGACTAGATAGAATGAAATTTATCACTTTCGTCTCAGCTTATTGTTTTGCTCGTACTGTCTCGCTTTGCATGCATGCGGTTGCAGCTGTACTGTTATATACCCGCTGTTCTGGAGGAAATTTTGCTATAAGCTCCTGATAACCGTTTCTTCCAAAACGTAACCATTCTGACAGCAAGCTACTGAATGAGCTCATAGCAGAAACACATAAACGGTCTTAGCGTTGCTTGTGAGGAGCTAACGAGTCAATAACTTGTACCGGGAAAAATTCCAAATCCAGTTTCCACTTTTTCAGCTTGTAATTAGCCAGAACGATTTTTTAATTCATTCCTGACTGTAGTCTGTTCGTGGACTCGAACAGCTGTTTACATGACACTGTGCGTCCATGAACTTCAGGGGTGGACCCCGGGGCGGAGTGTGAAGGTAGGGGTGAGTCTGTATTCGTTTACACTTCAAATATCAACAACCTCTCTACTTGGTTTCTCCCACATCGCTGACTACACCTTTAAATGAACAGACTGGTATCAGCATCAGTAGAATCTGGTAAATATCCCTTCCCAATCTGTGACCTATTATTTAAAAGTAATTAGGTCCACAAAGTGATTCCAGAGACACGGTGCGCCTGGCTATGTAAATTGGAACCTAAGTTCTATTAAGTGAATTGACACAGAGCTTCCTGCAAAACAGATTAATTTTACAATTCATAAAATTCATCTCACAAGCTGGAGGGACAATTCCAATCTTCATATGAAAAATGGTGTTTATTTTCAGTAAAAACGGCAGTGAACAGAAATAGAGGTAACGTACTCTGGATTCAGCAGAGTCAAAGTGAACCCCGATCCTCCCCAATGTACATTTCTTATACATGAAAAAGACTTTGAAGTTGGCCAGACATATTTATTGCATTAATTACTTAGACTTACTTAGATTAAAGTCTCTTTGGATGAAACAGCTCTTCAATTGCTCAGTCCCGGCCGCTACACTATAATTGATGGTTCTGCCAGGTAAGTGCGACAAGTTGTTGTCAGAAATTACCAACTGTATTGTACTCATGATAAGTGGATCCTGACCGTTTGGCCAAAGGATGCGACAGATTCACAGTGTTTGCGACTTGAGTAGATCGGCGCAGGAATGAGAATCGTACACCTGGCTCGGTGGAAGACTGGAGCCTCGCTCCACACAGCAGTGCTCAGTAGTGCCAGCCTCTGTCACAGAGACGTGAGCCCAGCTGAAGAGCAGGGATAAAGTAGGAGGATGAAAGGCTGCGCACCATTAGGAGCTCCCTGCTGAGACTCCCGAACAACTCCCGCGCCTCCTGTCTGCCTCCTCCTGAGCAGAAGGCCGCTGCACATTAGTACTGGACCTGTGGGGGAGGATTGAGCAGCCAGGCTGTCACCTGGGTGAGTTCTTTTGCTCTCAGACTCCCTCTCTGGTCTGCTGTCCTCTCATCTGTTCATCTGGGCGATTGGACACTCACAGCGAGGGGAGAAATGTGTCAGACCAGCCCAGTGCCAGCCACACTGTACCTGGAGCTCTGTTTAGCTGTTCCACTGCGGGATTAAGCCTGGCCGTGTGCGCATTTGTTTGTATGGATGTGTGTAAAATAAAATGCTGGAGTCGCTCCAAAACTTGACTCCAGCTGCCAGTCCATCTGGCTCCATAATGTACAAACCTCTCATTACAGGCCTGTGCAGGTTACCTGGATCTCTGTCGGTACAGTGGTGCGTAATTGTGACTCATGTGCTATACTCACATTACCAGGTGACCCAAATCTGATTTTTTTCCCCCCCTTAAAGTGACAAAGATCTGATGTTTTCCGGGCTGTGTGGATGCTGAAATACAGTCTTAAATCCGATCTTAAAATCAGAATTGAGCCACTTTCATATGTGGTCCTAGAATAAATGCAGATCTGATATTTGGTCATGTGACATGAATTAGAACAGACAGATCAGAATCGACGGGGTTCTTTTTCGCCCCTACACATGTGCCAAATGTCATGGCTGACAGAGGAACCAAACGCGAGTCAGGAAATCCAGGAATCGTAGTCTTTAATTTAGGCAAAGGGTGGGGAAGCCTGGGGTAGCACAGAGACGTAGTCAGGCAAGCGAGGGTCGTACACGAGAATCAATAAATGCAGCAATCAAAACAAAAGGGCAAGGCAAAAGAGTAATGTGTCAGACACAGGCTATAGTTGTACACGGGAGGAAAAACAAGAATACTGGCACTAAGCACAGGCAAGGGAGAAAAGGGAATGAAGATCTGACAGAAATCTGTAGTGAACTGAGACATAATATACCCAAGGAAATTACTAAACTAGGCGGGGAATAGGATAGGTGGGAGTTACTAAACAATCACATCTAATAAGCACACGAGGGAAAGACAAATAATGATCACGGCATCACAATTGACAAACCAATCCTAAACATGAAAACAGACTCCGATCAGGGAGTTGCCTTAGTGCAGGGATACTCACTCTTTTCCAGATTGAGCCGCAGTGGGTGCAGGCTTTCATTCTAACCAACCAGTCACACACCTGATTCTACTAATCAACCCTTGAGGCTTTTGCCAAAGACCCGTGACTAGTAGAATCAGGAGTGAGACTGCATGGTTAGAATAAAAGCCTGCACCCACTGCGGCTCATTCTGGAAAAGGGTAAGCATACCTGCCTTAGTGAATAATAGAACGGGAGACAGCTCGAGGTACAACAGGTGCGGGAGATCGCAGTAATCAGCCGAGTCAGGGATAGGAAACGGGAGGGCGGAGTTTACAGACTAGAGCGAATGCAAAGAGTATTAGTAAAAAATGAACAACGTGATGTTTACACACCACTACATGACAGGTGAATATTAATACACAGAAGTACTCAGGATGAGTATAATAGTCTATGTTAGTAATGACATAACGTAACATGAAGTATTTGTCTTAATTAATATGTTAATATGTGACAAGACGAGACAAGAAGATAAGATGAGATAACGAGCTGCGATGATAAGATAACGAGTTGCGATGACAGGCCATTCAGCCCAACTTGGCTCACTGCTTTCCTAAAGTGACTAGGCAAATCTGATTTGAGCAAAAAAAAAAAACAAAATTGAACAACAAGGCTTGTAAATTGAATTTTGGGATGTAGAAGTAGGTATCTGAGGCTGGTATAGAGGGAGCCCGCTCACTCTGCTATTCAAGGCCCAATTTGGAGTGGTATAGAGGCACAAAGTTTACGCTTCTGTAGAGGGAAATAGCTCTGGATAAATTAGAGGCAAATGCTCTGTCTAACACGTGAAAGTGCACAATTCACACTGTGACAGAGAGATAGATATCACATCTTCATGCAGGGACACGGTTCATAAAGACACTGAGGCACAGAGATCATACTTGTGTAGAAATACATCTCAAGCCGGTTTAGATGGATAGAGTTGAGATGAGATTTGTCGCATAGCTTAAGGTTGCATGGGACACATCACAGTAGGGCAAAGGGGTAGTGCTCAGGCGTTATCAACCAGTAATATTAATTACAGACACTAGCCAGCACAAGTGTATGTTTCATACCAGGAAGTCTGGCTGGGTCACAATAAAAATAAAAGCCTAGAAAAACACCCCCAAGCTAGGATAGTGGCTGTTTTAAAAATAACCACTTCAGTATTACAGGTTGTATCTCACAGCGGCAGTCAGCTATTATTAGGTTTGTCTGGGCTACACTGCAACAGCAGTTTTTTCTTTTCTTTCCTGTCTCTGTGCATGTCTGAGTGACACTTACCCTGATGCAATGTGCCATTGCGCGTTTTCATGACAATATTGGAGTGACACACCACCCACAGGGGGTTACCTTGGCAACAGACGAATACTGAAAAAACTTAACAACAATAGTAACAGCAGAACGACAATACGGAGTAGAGCTATGTGGTAGAAAGTGGGTAATGGCACAGCAGTACAATCACAGCAATTCAAGCGATTCAGGCTGCAGAACGGTATGTCCGTCAGTTACGGTTATTGTTGCCTGCGTTGAGGCCTCGCTGCCTGTGCTGCCTCCCAAGTGTGTGACACAGTTGTGCAACTGTAGATGCAGGTTCACAATTTCTTAGCAAATTAATGCCTATTTATGCTGATTTCTTGGTGAGCACATTGAAGAGATGAAACTATAACCACACTAAAAAAAAAAAAAAAGTAAAACCTAATTAGCTACGGGAGGGCTAACATTCTTTATAATGAGGATGGTTCCAGCTTACACATATTAGGTCAAAGCCCCATTAACATCAGCATTTGCTGAAATGAAATATTCTTTCAGGTGAGACGTGGTGGAGCACTTAAGGCAATCAAATCTCGCACCATCTGTGAGCCCTGTGTAAATATGAGTTCATCCCCCTTGAATTCCATGGTGCTTAATTAGCTGCAGTCACCAAATGTCCTCCCATCACTGCTTTATAACTGCTCAGATAAAGCAGAAAATTGAAATGTAAATATCAGATGTGGGTGCACTCATCCTGCTCGGCAGTATTTCTTCAGCAGAGAAAACCAAAGTTGTTATGATTCTGCCTTGAATGCCATGTTTGTTTATGAATTCTGCTTTGTCTGCCAATGAATTGTTTTGTGATTTGGATTCCATGCCATGTTTTCTTTTTGCCTTGTCTCTGCCTGTTTGCTATATTCCGGTCCATGTTATGTTTCATACCATGCATTGCACTTTGTCTCCCCCTGTCTGGTCTTATGTCATGTGATCGCTCACTGCCCCAGTATTGCGTGCCACACTTTCAGGTGGTTTCATGGTTTCTGGGATTTCAATCATTCCTTCTATTCTCGTTTACTTCCTTCACCTTGCTTTTCTATAATTACTCACCAGACTAACAGTTAATTATTTTAGTCAAAGATACTAACGCAAACTAACAATGTTTATAGGACTAACTTACTAACGAGCACTAGGGATTGTGTAGCTGCACTTACTAATTGACTAACAACCTCTCAGCATTCGCCCTATTCTAGTCTCCGCCTCTTATCTTTACTCAATCTACTTTGCTGCAGTTTCAGCAGAACCTGCGCACTTGTTAAACTCTGTTCTCCCTCCTTATCTGTGCATGTTAGAACTCCCTAACCGGAGCCGTATGTCTGTCTATGGGTTGTCTTTGTCATCCCTGCCCGCGTTTTGGCTTTTGCCAATTTCTTGTAATCAGGAACTTCCTCATGTTCATTCCTTTGTAATTAGTCTTATCCAGCTCACCTGTTCCCTATCATAGCATGTGACTTCCCCTATGTGTATTTAAGCAGTCATTTCACTCACAGCTCTTGTCAGAACATTTTCTCTGTGCTGCGATCGTTGATGCCTTGTATTCATAGTGTTATACTTCTGACTGGAACGTCCCCGATTAGCAGCTCAGGATAACTCATGTGGCAACATGTTTAAGGGAGCTCTTTTAAACAAGCTGACACATGATCGGTTTTCAACAGCATCTGACTTTATCTTATAATATTGGGCAACTATAGTTGCCCACAGTGCTGAAAGGGTTAAATGTTCATTTGATCCCCTTGTTTGTAGCCACGCCCCTAATCATGCGGCCGAGGTCCCACGCACCTGATTTGCGTCTCCCCCTGGTGGTTTGGTCCCTTTATGCCCCAGTGTTTCCACGTTTACTTTGAGTCTGTCGCCTTTTCTGAATCTTTTACAAGCCTTTGTATTTTCTTGCTTTTATTCTCTCAGCTCTGAGGTTTGCCGAGTCCCTAGTTAATTCAGATCTTCTGGGAACAATCTGCCTGGTTTTCTGACATGATTAGGTCTGCTTCTTAGTTTGGCTGTCTCACGGTATGGCATTCGACCTTTGGTTCGTCATACGACTCTGATTTGAATGTCCCTCTTTGTGCTGCAAGTTGCTGTTCGGAAAATAACCACACTGTCTGACCCTGAGGAAACTTCTAAAATCTGTGAAATGGATTTCCTGTCTGCACCTGAGTCCCATGTCTGTTAGAATTAGAGCTTTGACTCCAAACTATTCACCGTCCTGATGATGTACTCCGTGAAACCGAAATAACCCATCAACAGAAAATGTGTTCTGCAAATTCCAAAGTGCAACCCAGTGGCCAATAATCCCATTTGAGATGGTGGGGCACTAGTCTCTGGCAGAAACTGTACTTTTAGTTTTCGGTGCACTTTTTCAAAGTAATAGACTTTCATCTTAACAGGAAAGTACTGCCCTACTTTTCGACTCCAGTCTTTGTGAAGTTGCTTGCTCACCACTGTTCCCATACCTGAAACAGTATGTATTTGATGTGAGCTGAGACTGTGGGACCTGCAGTCTGATGCATAGAATATTTACTAAAACGCATTATCCTCAGATAATAAAGACCAATGATTCGCTATCCGTGAGGCTGAACGGTGACTGCAACATTCTAAAATGTTTGCTTTTCAATCTGAGTCCAAGAGACCGTGGTATTCAGTCAACAGTATTGTTAGCTATCGCCCAAGAGAAGTGAACCACATTTAAGCAAGTGGCTGATATTGAACTCACTTCCCTCCAAGCATCCCAGCACTGGTGGCCGATAACTGTCCCAGTGTCAGACTGCAGAATTACACTATTAGAGTAGTACCATGGGAATGTATCTCATCCAGCCAAAATGGATCTTAATATATCTGCTTCGAAGCAGAAAAAGCGAACTAATATGGTTCAGTCACATCGAAGACGCATGACGGCGCCCCCTAGTCATGGGCTCCATGTCAGGCATGAGTTTTCACCATCAGTCTGGGACTTTGGGCCTGTCGTTTCTCACTGAGGAGGCTGGAGACATGGGGCCTCATGTACTAACAATTGCGTAGATTTTATACTTAAATATTGCATACTTTAATAAAAAGAAAAGTAGCATTTTGTAAATAGTATTAAATTTATGATATAGCGGGCTACCAATTCAGCTTGCAAATTTGAATGAAAAATCTGAATCAACTTTAATTTTGCAAAAATGCTAAATTCTATAACTTTTTTGCATTTTTTCTAAAATCACGTTTGTTTTCATACATCTGACATCTGCAAAAAAAAAGTAGCGTACGCATCTTTTCCCCAACGAAAGGGCAGCAGTACCGGCAGGATGTGCCACCAGATGGAGCACATCAGAGCACTCGTTTGTGAAAAGACTCCCTGAGTGCAAAAATGGACCTAAGCACTTCAAATAAGGAAGCACGCTCAACTGGACATATAGGTGCTGTTGTTCAGCAGCAAACACATTTATTATTTTCTTTCTTTAACTTTAAAGTACCATGTATACCTTACTCTGCCATCCACCCCCCCCCCCCTTTTTTTTTTTTTGGAAATGAAGCTGAAGTTTTGTATAAAATCGTAAAATTTCTACAGAATTGTTTTTAAAACAGTGCGAATGGTCGCATCATATGAAATAGCCTGGAGATATGGTTTAACCTTGAGTAAACTACTACTTCAGCATTTTACAAAAAAAAAAGAAAAACAGAGGTTGGTAGTTTTGTACTATGAAACAAATCTGCGTGGCGCTGTAGCATATTATGAAAAATATTTCTGGAGAGCAGAGTATATCCCCAGTAAGATTAAATAAATGGGCATCCGAAGGTTTCATAACAACTGGATTTTGCCATTTCAAAGGGATTACATCCCATCGACTCATCTCACCTGCTGTGGGACAGGCAAATGTCCTATACTATTAATTACCAACGCCTAACTGAAGTCTGACGTTATTTACCTACAGCAGCAGTTTCTCTGGATCTAAATAAACTTTTCAAATGGGTTGCCGTCTGCAGTTCTCTGTAGTTTAAGCCATAAATGGATCTGTGTTTTGCTAAGGAGCGTAATGGTCAAACGGAAAAATCACACTTGTAACCGATCTAGTTCAAAAGAGATATGTACATCCCTGATTAGAAAGCCAGCTATAAGCTGTATATTTTGCGTCAAAAGCAACGAGACGTGCTAATAATGGTCAACAGTTACACTTCAATGTGTGAGTGCAAGGGTGAAAATCTGAATGATTAACTTGGAAAAAAAAACACATCTTTTTGGTGATTCTGTGTTGTGGCCTTTTGTTCATCAGATTAGAAGGAAGAATGGAAATCAACCACATAATTTTTTTAAATGGTTGCGAATAGCATGTGTTTAATATGGAAAACATCTTAAACATTGATCACGCATTGAACACGGCATATAAAAGGTTAAAGCTTGCTAGCTAACAATTAATCTGTTTGAAATCATTGCGTTGGCCTCCTGTAAGTCTATAGCTAAAAATTATAATTATTTGGATCCAGGAAAATTGCTGCTATTGAAACCTGACACCATCACTTTGGTACTTTATTAACTGATGCTCAGCAGACAATTTTGTGATCTCACTTCCTGAATCAAAAAATTAACCATAAAATATTGCACCTACATCATCCATCTACTTTAGTTATGGAATTCTCCTTTACATAAATCCAAACGCAACACTCATTTTCATTCGGACGAGTGCAGAACCCGGCCATAAAAGGCCTGTTCAGAACGGGCGTATTACATTTACTCCCGAGTCTCTGTTTTGCTACTTGCAGTTTTCATAAGAACCACTCAGCCAAACAGCTTCACACTTGAGTCGGCACTTCCTCAGGTCCTCAGAAACACACCCACTGTGTGTGAAGTCCAGCGAATCAGCGGTTTTCGGAAAAAAAAAAAATAGGGAGGACAGACATACATGCTTACACAGGCAGACAGACAGGGACTGCTTCCATTTCAGTTAGATGTGGAAGGCACAGGTGTCTTTTGCTCTGTAATGTCACGCTTTGTCAGCCTCAGAGAATTACCATTATCTCATTTTCAGCAGTATTTTATTAGACAAGCAATTAATCAAATTCTATTCCATTGAAAGACTACTGCTTACATGCAGCCATCTGTTTCACAGATCTCAAATTGAATTTGCACAGTTAGTAAACTTAGTCTGCACACAGTCAACTATCGTGTACATAACAGTAATATATTGAATACCTGTAACTTACTTCCTAACCTAATAAACCAAATTTTGCTTATGATTTCTTAATTCCCACCTGCTTATACACTGGAAAAAATGCACAAGTCCCACACGTTATGCTACACGTGGGTGTCCTGACAGCATTACTTTGTCAATTTAATGTCGGAATTTACGAAATGAACCAAGTGCAACAACCAGTAGAATACAAAAAGGAGGCTTTATTTCTGAAGGCGGAAACCCCCCAACGGAGCTGGCAACAGTACAAAGTCCGCAATCCAAAATCAGAATCCTAAGGGTGAAATCCAGAGTCATACACAGGGCACCAATAACAAAAATCGTAGTCAGATAAAAGAGGTCAAAAAACAAGAATGCGGCAAAAGTACAGGGAATAGGCAAAGCTCGGTATGAAGGACTGTCCAGACAGAAAGATAAACACTGAGAAATCAAGGCGAGAACCGTGGCACGAGAAAACTAGGGAGAACGATCTGACAAGAGAATGAACCAAACAGACATCTTATATACACATCCGGGGTAAACACATGACCAGGGAGAACAGGTGCAATCAATGGTAACAATGATCAGGGAGAGACACATGAGGAATAAACTAATTACATGAATTTGGCTGTAGCCAAAACACAGACAGGGATCACAAGACAAACCTAAGTACAAAACAACAGCTCCGGTTAAGAAGTACTAAGGTGCCAAGATAAAAGAAAAGGAAAGCACAAAGTATAAGTGGAGATCCACAGAAACTTGCAGCAGAGATAATTGGGGATAGGCTTGGAGGCGGAGATTAGAATTGAGCGACTGCTGAGAGATTGTTAGTCAATTAGTATGTGCAGCTATACAATCCCGAGAGCATGTTAGAAAGTTAGTAAAAATGTACAAGATTAGTGTGGTTAGTAATTAGCAAATACAATAAACTGTTAGTATGTGTTAGTAAGACAGTAAAGGAGAGAGGAAGGAAGAACACGAGATAATGAAAGAAGATTGAAACCCAGAAACCAATAAATCACCCGAATGCAGTGATCACTAAGCACAGAATCAAACAACATGGCATAGCCAGGCACAGAACTTAAACATGACATGCAGAAACGGAATCACAACATTTAAAGTGATCTTTAAGGAGCATACCGGCACTGTATTTGGTTTTAATACGGCTAAATGCCACACACAGTAAGACAAATTTATAACCCCTGTCACCTGGGGGCAGCCCAATTCATTTTTGAACCCTAACTCTGTCATGCACCCGCTAAAAATGTTTTTGGGCGCACTTGAGCCTCTACTGGTTTGAGTAGCTCTGAAACTGATGATTTCCTGGGATTTTCATGCAAAACAGTTTCCAGCGTTTACGCAGGATGGTGTGGGAAAAAAAATACATTTCAGAGAGGCACTTAAGCAGACAGAAATGCCCTGTCGATGGGAAATTTGTGAGGAAAAATGGCAGGCCTTGGTAGAGCCGAACAATAACTCAAACAAACTTTTACAGCTGTGATGAGCAGGAAAGCATCTCAGAACGCACAACGCGTCAAAGATTAAAGGGCCTCAGCAGGAGTCGGCCTTGTCGAGTTCCTCTCCTCTCATCGAAAAAACAAAAATCAGCCGGAGCAATTTTTAACTCTCCAAAATTGGACAAACATAGCCTGGCCTGTTGAATCTCGATTTCTGCTGCAACGTACAGATGGTAGGGTCAGTATTTAGCGTAAACACAATGTGAATCAATGGACTCAATCCGTGTTGTGTTAATTGCGCAGGCTCGTATCGGCGGTGTAACGGTGTGGGGTATGTTTTCTTGGAGCACCGTTCGCACCGTAATAATCGTTTGAATGTCGAGCCCATCTGTGTATTGTTACCTCCCATGTCCATCCGTTTACCACGGCGGCAAACAGCCATCTTCTGATGACTTCTGTTCGAGGGTTAATGCACCATGTCGCAAAGCAAAAGTCTCTCAAACTGGTTTTGTGAAAATGAATCATAAAACCTTGCAAAGAAATGTTGCGCCATTCCATTGAGCCAGCAAACGCGACCAAAATTTTAAATCGGAGCTGCAAACTATTTTCAGATAATTGACATCATGCGAGTTAGGCATGGACGAAGCCGAATGCAGCAGTCAAGACATGAAGGAGGCACCCCAGGGGGACAACACGCTCGCAAAATTTATATGACAGAGGAGAGAAGGCTGTCAGCATTTTGTTATAACTTTTGTTGCAGTAAAAGATCGCGTGAGTTGAGGAATAGTGTGTGAGTTGGGGAATGCACTCGAGTTTCTGTACCGGAAGAGAGGCCTTCATCTCTGCTGTGTCCAGTGTAATGCTCAGGAACTCAGCAAGTAATCTTCCCGGCTTTTTGATATCAATTACCTCTCTCCATTGCTTGAATATCTCATTATATTCATATCTCAAAACAACATGCTCATGTTTTTAATTTATTCTGAATTGGTCTACATTATTCATTGACTTATTTGCATTGCTACCGATTGATTATTGATTATTTCATTGTTTTGACTGTGGTTGTGAATCTACCAATCACCTGGGTCTCTGTTTTCAATTATGTGTTTTTTTGTAGATGCAGTGGGATGGGTTGGGTGAGTGAGTTTTTTTATTAATATTATTTATTTATTTAATTATTTATTTATTAATTATTATTTATATTATTGTTTTATTATTTTTTTCTGTATTTTTGTATGTTTGTATGTAATATGTATTGTTTATATGCTTTGTGATTCTATTTATGTTGTAACAGTGTTTTTGGGACCCCCTCGAAAGCGAGATGTTGCATCTCAAGGGTTAATCCTTGAATAAACTCAATAGGTTTTTTTGTTTTCTTTTGTTAGCAAGGGGGCCCTTCAGAGGTTAAATAAGTGTTTCAATTTGGACGGAGAGGAGTCTGATTTGTCAGCTGGGGATCGTTGAAGGCGTAGGAGAGAAGGAATTCAGAATTCAGAATTCAACGGTCTCCGAAACTTAATGAAAGGAATGCTTTTGTGCGGCCAAACTTGAGCAAAATGTAATTTGGATTTCAGTTTTAAACTAAAATATGTCCCTGCAAAGGATGTATTGGAACTATTCTAAGGACGTCTGTGATATCGACTTCAGAAAGCCATGCGCCTGACCAACTAGCTTAATTAGCTTAATTGCATTGTCACTTGTGGAATAATGAAGAGGAATAAGGCTCAAGTGGGATGCGATTGTTCACACTAGGAATTAGGCTGGAGTGAGAAGCGGAAAGATCAAATTAAAGTCTTTTTTCCGCGGTATTTCCTTGCTGCCAGGCCTAAGGGACTGGGGCAAAACACAGGTTAGGGAGCGTATAGGTCCCGCAGAAATTTCGCTCGATCCCTCGATTCGGACGCGTCCGGGTAGTGCCCTTAGCCAATTAGCTGATTGAATAACCCTTTCAAGCTCTAATTCTGAGTGGTTGGGACACTAACTATGGCTTGTTTGGAGCTGACTGGGGGTGTTTAATACGTATGAGGAGGCCAGATAGGAGACAGTCGATGCCTGAAACCCTGAGGAATGACCAAAGAGCGAAATCAAATACAGAACCAGGATGAGAGGACCGTTCTGATGCAAATGCTGGGTCACATTGGAGTAGAACGGTGGATTTACGATGAGTCTTTGCACATGACGATTCTGCAGAGGGCGAAACCTGCGTGGGCACACTGATCTCGGATGAACAGGGGCGTCTTGCGGCAAAATGCAAATGGGGGTAAGAGCAGGAGTTTTCATTGAAATTATTAAAATGGGCTGTGTGTTGAACATGAGCACCATAGGACCACTGCTGTCAAACTTTGCTGTAATGATTCATTTAAAAATTGTGGCAGAGTCTTGTTTTCTCGAGCAAAAAGAAAAAAAGGTCCCAGAGAGCAGAGAGACTCTGCATAACTCAGATTTCCATGATTAAGACATGACACGGCTTGTAACCCTGTCACTAGCAGGACATATAGTGTTGGGTCTAAGATGGGTCAGTTCCAGCCAGTGTTTGATTAAGGAATGTTCAAAGCTGCTTTAGCCGAGAAATTACTTAATGATATTATTGTCTCAAAACCATTCCAAAAGCATGCATGTAGATGTAAATCCTGACCAGAGGATGATGTTCACATGGCGCTGCAGTGTGGCAAGTCTTTCAGATGATAGAGGGCATATGACATCTGGTATAAAAACTCCATGCTCAGTGTCGTCACATAAAATAAAAGCCATCTATATATTAGACGTCATTAACTGGCAAGTAAAACTCATACATCAGATCAGAGATCACAAACAGTCTACATGCCCAGTTTTTGTTAAGATGCTGTGTTTCCAAATATGTTTTACTGACCTAATTTGACCCGTTATGCAGGTTGGTCACAAATTACTTTAGAAATACCTCTCCCAGGCCAAGCTCTGGTGCAGGTGTTTCCAATATCCCAGTCATCCATAGCCAATTTGATGTCAGATTTCCCCCTGTGTGCACAAAGTGACAGTTCCAGCGCTCCATAAAATGTTGAGAACCTCATCAAAGTCACGGTATGAAGACATAGCAGCACAGAAGAGATGGGCGGCACGAGACAGGTCAATGAGGCCCTATTCCTGCAAACTGTTTAGCACGTTGTTACTCTGGCATGCTACACTTCAAAAATCTCTCCACAGGTGTTCGACTCCGGAAAATGCGGGAAGCAATACAGATGAGACAAGACCGTGCTAAGCTTTCACCATTCTGGAATAAAACCTGAAGATATCCAGCAACTCCTGAAAACTGCTATAACCATTGATTACAAGCATTTCCCATCTCTATTTTTAAGTCCAAATGACCTCATGGCATAGATGGTTTTAGAAGCTGATTTGATTTATTATTAAGGTTGGTGCTTTCTACCCAAACAGCCAAGAGCTGACACTCAGTTACCTCTGAATGTGGATGCTTTCTCCTGCAGTCAAGCTGCCACGATATGCAGAAAACATGCACACAAAGACGTTTACATTTTCAGCCCATTGATTGGCTTGTACGCTGAATGAGAGACATAGTACAAAATTGATATATTTTTCTGCATTAGAAAGAAGTCTAGTTTCACATATTACTTTATTATGACGGATCTCCTCACTGCCACTGAAATCACTGTAAATGTGGGGAGGTGAGCCACAATATGTCAGCGAACTGATCAAACATTCATTTCCAGCCACCCCAGCTGCTGGGAGCATGTGTTGCTATTTTGCCCATTTTAATTTTATTTTGCCCTAATGTTTGTATTGGAAAATTGATAAAAGTCCAGTGGTTTTTAAAGAGCAAAATGCAATTGGGGGCTTGAAAATCAGCGTGATGAAATCCTTAATCTTTATGTAAGCGGCCCAGGCATTCACTGGGCGAATAGGGAGCAATTTTAACTGATTTTTTCTGCCGTCAAATGCCCTCGTTGTTTCTCAGCGCAGTCCAATGCCAGCTTGTCTGGATCTGGCTGTCGCTCTGTATTACCACTGAGCTGAGCCCCTTCCCTGTGAGAATGAGCGCGAGTTAGGATTTGTGTGTGTGTGTGTGTGTGTGTGTGTGTGTTCTGTAACCTGCATTCACTAGGACACTGCCCATAAGCCATGGCACTCAGCCATGTGGCCGTGCTGTCGCTCGAGACCTCCAGGTTATCACATCATTATCACCCTCAACGCTCTCGCCACAGTGCACTATGGGACATGGACTTCCACACAGGACTCTTCAGTCTCACCTCTTGTCATTTTTTTAAGGACTTTTTGGCTTTTTACTGCAGGGGTTAGTATTGAGAGCGGTAATACAAAGGAGAAAGAGAGAGAGAGAGAGAGAGAGAGAGAGAGAGAGAGAGAGAGAGAGAGAGAGGTGACAAGTCAGAACCCAGAGACCCAACGGCAGGGTTTAGAGAGCCTTGCAGGCTGTACCACTGTGAGGCCCCCTCCACCTCCTCGGTTGTGCAGTGTTTGGGATTTGAGAGGAACTTCATCATTTTTAATCACCCTCTGCTGCCTCTCAAAACCATTGGTAAACAAATTTAATCAAACTCTATAGTCGAGGTGGGGGAGGGGTGATCAGCAGGAGTAGCTGAAATCTCCATGTTACTGCAAAAATATTCCAAATTTGCGTTGATGCTCAAAATGGAGTGACTGATATTATTGTTTCAAAAAGCCAGACATTCTGGTCAAGGCACATGAGACATGTACAGGCATATTTTTATTTAACCATCTTATCAAACTAGAGTGTTCAGGTGAACACGTGTCGCCTGAGAAGCTTACGTGAAAGTGTGACTACCAACTGCCAAAAAAATGAAATGTAAGAAAACATTGGACTGAAGGTCTTAGTGACTTTGCCTAAATACTTTATAACTGTTTACACCTAAGTTTCAAATGTCATTTCCGCAAAACTATTTAAACATATTTTTAGGAAATTAAATTTCATTTTTTATCGCTCTCCTCTGGTCTCCCCAATCCTCTGAACTCCTGTCATTACTGATTGTTTCCTGCTGTTATTTCACAAGGGAAATTAAATGCCACCTGTTACAACATTACACACCAACATGACAAATTTGACAAAACAGGCCCCAGGGTGAAGTGAAAAACATGACATGCTTGAGCTAATATGAGCCCAATAATTCCTCAAAATATCCTTGCCCTCTCCTTATTTTCATTTCCATACAAGTGGCTTCTTTAAACATTTAAAACGTTATGTTTTTGATCGAGAAAGCGTGTATTTCGCTTCAGAGCTGACAGCTAAAATATGCTACAGGATATGTGATAGGAGCTGGTGATTTAGTCTACAAATAACGCAGGTAAGGATCATTTTCTGTCTTTTTGTTGTTCATGACAGCACAGATTCTCAGTTGGCGATTCTGAAATTATACCTTTCTCATGATAATCAGCAAATGAATGAGGTGTGTTTCTTTGCATGATGGCACATCTTCAAGCACATTTTTGAGAAAACAGCTCTTAAAAAGATTCACTCCTTTGGCTTGGCTGCCTGGCTGTTAAATTTAATGGCCATAAACAATAACTAGCTTTCATAATTTTCACAAGCCATTCCCTCGGCTTCATCAGCAAACTGGTCATGCTGTCAGATTTTACCTCTCAATTTGCAAGCAAGCATAAACACTAGAATCACCAAACTATAGAGGCTGTTCATGATTTTAAATGTTTAATATACAGTGCCCTGCATTGATGTTGGCACCCTAAATAAATATTAGTTAAAGAGGCTATGAAAAAATTGGGTTACTCCTAATCCACTTTGCAGGAAAAATGTAAAAGTTCTCTTCACATTTTCATTAATCATTAATCATTAATTAATTAATGATAATATATATTAGTTTATACTATTACACATATTTAACAAGGATTCCAATGATTTTGAACCTGACTACTAGTATAGCTTCCTCATTTTTGGGGCACATGTGGAAATTACTTCAGTCTAAATTCAGCAGTGATTTCAGCAAGTTTGACTATTTTTGACTCAGTGTTCATTGGGCCTCATTTATCAATATTTTCATAAAACTGCGTGCAAATTTACGCATCATCAGTTATGAACTAACAAATGATGTTGGATTTATCAAAAAAAAAGATGATCATAACTCTGAAACCAATAGGCCAATCAACCTAAACCTTCGAACCTTGTATTATATAAAGGGTTCATAACCCCCACCCTGAATTACTGTGATTGGGAAACCATCTGGTCACCTGGCAACCAAAAGTCATGTCATGAGAATCATGTTTGGAGGCTGGCTACGGCATTTTGGATCATTGCATGCTCTCTATGCGGCCGCTAAACCGGCCTATGGCTATGGAGTTCAAAGAGTTAAATGTGGCATGCTTTGTGTTGCTCAAGGGTCTTATAGATGTTTGTAAGTACAAGATAATTGCTGAAACAAGATGGCTGCTATCAGCCAATCAGATTTAAGCATCTCTTTTACTCATCAGTCATCTTGATGAGGTATGCTAGCCTAGCAGCTGAATTAGAGAGGCGGGGCTGGAACGTGAAGGTGCGGTCTGTGGAGGTGGGCTTCAGAGGCTTTGCAGCCAGTTCCACCATAAGGCTACTAAAGGAAGTAGGGATTAGAGGTCAGGCCCAACGGAGGGCAATCAAAGACCTTACCTCAGCAGCAGAACAGAGCAGTCGCTGGCTGTGGCTTAAACGTAGGGACGTGACATGGGCTGATAAATGGTGAATGACTGCTGGGTGCCACCATGCGACGCACACCCAGGTTTGATCAGCCTGCGGTGGGCCAACCTCAGCTGAGGGTGTCTCATGATAAGCGGCCGGAACACCCAATGACGTCGTGGCACACAACTGATGATGCGTCATGGGGGTGGTGCCCCGCGATCTTCACTAAATTTCACCCCACGCAAGAGTATTCCAACCCCATGCAACTGTTGTGCTGAATATTTAGGGATCTTTAACAACTAGTCCTATTAAGAATCCTTCCCTTATCTAGAGACGGAGATCTCCGATCGTCTGGCACCACTAGACTACTCCCTGACCTATTGCATATCATCCGCTTTATAAGATTATTCAGTGTGTGTGGAAGACCAATCAACTATATGCTGGGAATTTTGCACGTCAAATTTTTGCGGGACTGGACGAATACGCCATCTCTTGATGGCTCTTATTTATTGTAGCAGCTGGTAATAAATGGATTAAAAATGGTGACAGTGGTGACTCTCCCAAGAGGCAGCTCTTGACTCAATTAATATTTTGGATAAAATCCCATTGGATATTCTGCACATGTGATATGATGACCTGGTGAATGATCTTAACACAACACAAAGGATGATCAGTGATAATGTGGCCCTTCATAGACGAAAGAAATTTCATTCCTGAATTGAGAACCCAATGGAGACATAAAGCATACTGACATCTGCGTTCCTCAAGGCATTGTAATGTGGAAAGAAGCCACTAGATAGCAGTATTGACTTTTTTTTTGCTAAGCCCAGTCTGGAACTAGGTTTGGGCATGTCCTGGGCATGTCTGAAAGGGAAAGTCCCAGAGAATTAAAAAAATAGTCTGTAAGGTGGGAGGGGGCTGCAAAAGAGTATATAGGGAGAGAAATTGAGAGAGTAAAGTAGTAGGAGAAATTGCAAGGAGGGGGACACATTTGACCCAACCTGTCACTCTTTTCAAGACCTGTGAAGTTTTTTGTGGACTTTTGCCTGTGTTGGAGCATTTTCCTCACCCGGAACATCACCAAGCAACCCCATCTCAAGGGACTGTAAATATTTTTTTTTCTTGTATATTATTAATCTTGGTCAGTAGTATAAATTGTAGGTTAGTGTTGCTCTTTGTTTAACTAAATCTGTTTGAGTTTTAAAATTGTGTCTGTCATCCCTTGCTGTCGTAACAAAATTCGGGCCATAACAGCCTCCATCAGCCTGTGTGTCCATACCGCCCTCTTCTCATCTGACGTCTCCATACATGCCGAGGAAATGGCGTCGTGGTGAGGCAGGACAGTCTGGGCCAATAATTGACCATATGTACAGTTGTATTTACATTTATCAACTCCTGAGTGAGCTCTTGCAAGCCCTCTCTTTTGACAACATAAAGTGGTGAAATGTGTTATACTATCTCGCATATTCCTTACTCTGATAGGTGGAGATAAGGTGAATAAAAAAGGTTACCTGTTGCTCCATTTCCAGGAGGAATCCTCCCTGGGGCAATCAGTGGGAACTGAGTGATGGGAATTTTTGATATTATGCCATGAAGTAAGTAGTATTTGATTCTTTGAACCCGAAAGATTGGAAAAAGCCCTTTATTGTTCCTGAATGGCATAACCCCTGTTCCCATTGCGAGGGTCTATCATTGAGACATGCGTAGGAGAGACTGACTGTCCTTCACCGAGCCCTGACCACAAACCCACTGAACACCAATTCACCAATGCTGATCACCCGACGTGACGGCCCTAAATTACAGACGCTGTTCAGGGTTGAAAGGAAGAAAATACCAAAAACAGTTTTGGACAATTTCGTTGAAAGCCTTAATGAAGAAAACGAGGGCCAGCTTCACAATAGTGGCCATACGTTTGGAACACTATGTTCAATGAGCAGGTGTCCACACGCTAGTGACAATGTTATGTATCATAGAAGATGCTAATCAATACCACATCAATGCCTGCAAGCTGGGACTGAAGCATGCATTCACTGTCAACTATATCCTAAATTTCATACTTTCCAACTGTTTTACATTATATCCATTACAAACCTTGAATAAAAAAATGTAATTTCCATCTATGCACCATCAGCATGTCCCTGTATTTGACATGCGAGAAGGTCTTGCTCATTAGATTAATTCAGTTGGCATTTTAACTCCTCTCTCTGTCCAGAAGATTTGTGGAGCAAAACCCTGTTCACCTGAAATTAATTAAACAGATGGAAAGTAAAATGTCAGTCTCATAATTTTATTCAAAAAGTCAGACCAAATGCAAGTCAAACAAAAAGTCTTAGAAAAGAGTGAAAGGTCTTGGAATTAAGATATAAAATCATCATTGCTTCTCAGCTCTATACATTTATTTAATAATAATTTAAATTAGCATACAAAAAAAGAAACAAAATAAAAATTATTTGCAAAATTACTGAGGGCTTCCATCCTGATCAGTCTCTTAGAATGAGCTCTCCATTTCAATGATGCTGGCCACTGTTCCATTAGCAGTCTCCTTGGTCTGTGGGGTGATAGACAGTGACATCTCCATTTCTTTGTCGGGAGACTTGCATGTGACTTTATTGATCTTGGCGAAGCTCTGGCTGATTTCCATGAAGGTCTTATTCTTCGTCTCAGGCAGGATAAAGTACAGGAACAAAGCCCCCAGCACACAGAAGACCATGAACACCAGGAACGCGTATGTTTCCAGAGCCGCCTGCAAGGGTAAAACAAGGGATTTTTTGCAAGGAATCACACAACTTAGGACTCTATCTTCAGTGGATGCGTCACCCTCACAGAGCAGATGCTAAGTGTGTTGGTTGTGGCTTGTCACTTATACAAGAACTGTATAAGTATTCCACCTGCAAATTTGAAGGTGCCGCTCAGAAACTGCCCTCAGAGATATGTGAAACAATCCTTGACACAGTATTGTGAAGAAAATTTTTGTTAATAGTACAGTTTACGAAGAATGCTTAGATTTTTTTGAAACTGTGTGAGAGGTCATTAAAACTGTGATTTAAAAAATGCCTACGAATGTGAAGATTTTCAAAATGCCTGGTTCTGTGTACCCATGTGGACATTCAAAACGGAGCGTTTGGAAAACAATGTCACAGCTCATTTAGTGCAAGCTCATTATATGGCATTGTGTGATGTCATTCTTTTTTCAGACATTTTCAATATAGATGTCATCGCCCCCTACTGGCTGGGGATACTTGATTTGAGCATTTGTAGTTGTTGTTGCATTCTCCTGCATATGCAGATATTTTGTAAAATAAGGTCGTGTGGACACAATTTATTTATTTAAAATATCAAAGTACATGCAGACAGGGCCTTAACGCAATCTAAATAACCAACATTTGCAGTTATAATGGGTAACAATATTTTTCCCTGACTGTGGCAGTGATGGAGCTGTGAGTAGCCGCAGCTTCAGAAGTACCCCAGATGTGTGGCTATTTTAGATTCCTTTCCTCGAACCTTTTCCGCCCTGTAACTCCCATACTAGCTTGATTTTCATTCTCATGCTGGAAAATGAAAATAATTTTTTGTATGTTTGTCACAAAAATGATTGTTTGATTTTTTTGTAACAACTGATGTAATTATAATGTTGATGTTACGCAGATACACACACACAGGCACATGCAAACACAAACCTGGATAAAAGGGAAAAGGAGTCCCACAGCAAAGTTAGCCAGCCAGTTGACCGTCCCAGCAATCATAAAGGCTGCTGGTCGATACGACTGTTCAAACAGCTCTCCCGTCAGGATGAAAGGGATTCCACCTGCAAACAGAACAGAACGGCCATCACCAACGACACCCGACCTCAACATCAGATAATAAAACAGTTTTCATGCACACGTAGAATTACTGTGCCATGCAGGCACCTAAAATTATCCTCACAAATGCCAAAATGCCATACAGTGCTTACAATAATGTCAAGGTGCAAATGACAGATATGCTGATAAAGCAATCCTGCTTGTAATACTAACACAAAAAGTAATATTAATTACAACATTAACATTAATTCCTGCGGTCCAACAGCTAAAGATAGAGAATTTAGAGGAACTTAGTAACTGTTGGCCACAAATTTTTTGAGGTCAATGGTCATGGCCCCAGCAATGTGTATGTTGCCACATGATAAATTACAGAGACTTTATAAGGCCATGTCACCACTTTTCAGTGGAAAGACGTTAGCATTATGACCACAACAGCACAAAAAAAAAAGAAAAGAAAGTTGAACAAACTTGGTAGACCTTGTCTGTAACATGCTCTGTAACAAATATCAAATCATTCTGGCTGATGGTTTCGGAGATGAAGACTCCTGAAAAATTTCTTGGGACGATGACAACAGATGGACAGACGCCGGACACTTCATCATGCCAACAGTCTGTTGACCCCTCGTTTGGGCCTTTGGATGAACTATGCTGTCAATCCTGCATCAATGCATGCTAACAATGCAGGCATGGCTGCAAAGCATAGCTCCCAAGTGACCCGCGTCTGGCTGGTCCGACCCGCATTTAAAAGGCTAAAACCCGCTGACCCGCAAGCAAATGAAAAAACCTGCAATTTGCGCATTGAGGGACTTGCAACGTTATTTCTCCACCTACATGTAATAGTGCGTTATGAATACCACAAAACTAAATACGAATTTCACCACCCGGTCAATATAATGATAAAGAAATCAATCATTTTCCACCCTCCCCCCGCCTTGTGCTCAATAAAATGAAACGCCGGCGTTATGGACCAACATTTTGGTCCTACAAACTTGGGAGGGATGCAAAGCTTACTACAGTCAGAAAACCAGCAAAGCCCAGCTCTTCCCTGCCTGAACATTTATACTGCAAGCAGCTGCATGAAAGCTCCCCTGGCACATATGAGTCAGTCTCTGAATGATCTTGCAAGCTGGCCACCTTGCACCAGCTCACTGAAGTATAACTACCTAAAAGGTCAGAATAAATTCCCAAAACCCTCTCCAACAAATAGTACATTTAGCCACGAGGCGTGAGACTCAGGGCTGAATACCAAGAGCCATATTATACTGTACTGAAAACAAGACATTCCATACAAATAAAACAATAGTTTCAAAAATGTTTTAACCTGCACTTTTTAATCCAAGACATTTGTCAAAATCTATGTGTGATAATTCACTACAGGGAAAACAGAACTTCACACATTTTGCAGTGAACGGTATTTAGAATTTCCCGAGTAATGGGGAACAGGTGCGCTGTCAGTCCTCTACAGCAGGGGTCCCCCAAAAATAATTAGGGTCAATTTATATTCCCACAAACTTACTTCTCTACTGTACTCACAAACTCAAAAGAGGTGATTGAACTTCACTTAAATGTTTTGCAATACACCTAAAATTAGCATAATGATGTGTGAATTTATTCAGGATTTTACTACCAACAACTTAATTATTGTGAATTATAGAAGGTTAAACAGAGAAAGTGGCGCCATTTGGCCCTTGTCATTTTACCACCTGAAATTGAAAAAAAGACGCCTCACTCACTGAAGTCTTCAATCCCTTGCAGTAGTCTGCTCACTTATAGACATAAAGGTCTTGAGATCAAGTCCATTGGAGATTGAGTTCTACTTATTAACAACGTGAATATCATCTGCTTTAAGAGCCCATCTTCCTTCCCCGTAAAACTGTGTTTTGAGCTTTGAACCTGTCAGTGGACACCTGCAGCTATATTTTTTTTTTAGTTTAGTTTGGTTCACGGTAATGTTTTGTCTATTACACAATCATTTGACAAAGAACTTTTACAAAGCTTTCCATTGCATCATATTGCATACATTTGACATATTTCATTAGGCTTATCAAAGTCATTGTTTCCCCATGAATACAAAAACCAATGACTTAATTATTGAAAAAGAAACAATGAAAAGGTCAGTTTTCATCCTTGCCGACAGACTATAATTGCCAACGTTTTTCCTTTCTCTGGATCAAACAGGAGGCCGTACATTTTGTATTTTCGCCTGACCCACTGCTGCACCTGAACGCCTTGTAACCCACTATATCCTGCATTCAGAAGATGAATCTCAGAAACAGTGTAAATGGGAAGAACCACGTCACTCTGAAACATTAGCGCCTGATAACACGATGGAAACAACATGGCTCCTTTTGTCACGTGACCAGATTTTTCTGGGACCCTCATGTTGCACCTCTCTCTATAGAGGGACACTAATTTGTCTTGGAAAATGCTAGAGATAAAATTTGAGTCTTAGTATTTATAATTCTTCCTCATCGTGTCTTCCCTTGATGGACCATAGGAGGGTTTAGATTATTGAAAAAAAAGGCATAAAAACTCAAAGAAACTGATCTTAAAAAGATGAATCACAACAGACTGTATAATCTAGAAAAGAGGAGCATGTAAGTGGCCAAACACAGTAAAATGCACAGCTCATATATCACGTACGGTACTACAAAAACACCTTCACATAACGCGAGACTACATTTTTATCCTATTATTCAGTAAACAATGGTTAGTTCATAATAGATCCAGTAAGTGCATGAGTTAAATTTGCCGGGTGAATTGGCTGAAAGAGTGAATACTCCTTAATCTTGCGTGGGCAGTGCTCTTAAGGCATTGCTTTAATGGATATTTAAGTCTTGTTTTGTTTTCTCTCCACAGTGTGAGAATACGGCAACTGAGCGTAGGAAGCCGCAAGGGGACCAATTTGCCACACGATTTCAGCACTACAGGGTCACCAGGGAACGACTGCATTCATTACAACAATGACCTTGTGCAAATGAGCACAGAAATTGCTCCATTTTTCAATTTTCTTTTTCACCAAAGAAGCAATCAATCAGAATGCAGTTCAGGTTGTATTGGAGTGCAGTGAAAGCAGTAAAACAAAAAAGAATTCTTCCGTTACAGGTACCAGTCAGCAGGGAGATCGCCGAGCCCAAGCCATCGTGGAGCAAATCAGTAAGTCAGTAACTCAGTCAGAAAGGGACAAAGGCTCTTGTAAACTGTACCCCGCAGAAAAGAGGGAACGCAGATTAATTGAGATGCACATAAAAAAGAAACCAGTGATATCTAAATGTACTTTGACTTGTGTTTCTACGCAGACAGCATGAAGACAAAATATTTCATGTTTTATCTGGTCAACTTCAATTGATTTGCAATCATAAACTCACTCCTTTGTGGTTAATTTCTACAAAACATTTTGAATTCCAATGCTTGTCCTTACGAAGCAAGAATACATTTCATTCCAGCCAAGTTTATTTCTGAAATGCTCAGCCTCTCTGAGTGCTCTTTTTATGTATAATCATGTCACTGATCTGTCGCTAATTAGCCTAATTAGCTGTTAAAAGCTCTAGTTTTTTGTTGCCAACCTCTCAACATTTTTGAAATGTGTTGATGGCATCAAATTCAAAATGAGCTCAAATTTGTTAAAAAAAAAGAAAGAAATTCCCAGTTTCAACATCTTTGCACTATTTTCAATCAATTAGTTTAAATGATTAACAAATTATTGCACTCCATTTGTATTGACATTTTACACAGCATCCCAACTGTTTTTGGTAATGGGGCTGTAACTTGCAGTTGGTTGTTACTGGCATTTTGCTGGATTTGATGCACAATTGTGGACATGTTTTGCTATTTAAAATGCAAGAGAATTCTGTAATGGGTGCTGGAATGGTTGGATAATTTTTACGGTAGGATTATATAAAGCAATCCTGAATGTACAGCCGACTGTAAATTACTAGGCTGATCTTCAAACAGAAATCAGCAGATGGAAGACACGGTTTGTTCATGCATTGATATTTTAAGTAGGCTGTAGTTTGTGCACATTAGGAATATAGTTATACCTCAAAACAACCCCTACAATACATACTATCTCAAACCAGCCTTTCAAATAATTTTGGTAAACCAAGCTAGTGGGATTTGAGGGGATATCCTGCCCCTGACTGTCCATGCATGTCACAGGTGCCCATCCCATCTCAAATGCAAATAAAAGCAGTCTCATCGTCCCACAACTGTCCCAAATCGCAATTATGAGCATCCCCAAGCAATTTTTTTTGGGACCCCAAGAATGCTGCAGATTTTAAGCCTTGCAAGAGTCTCAAAATAGATTGCAACCCCTTCCAAACTGATGTTTGTCAATTCGTTTCTCAATAACTTGGCAAATGGCCAAATGATTGAGTAACTATGGGACATGTTACTTCATTACATGGGACCACTTGGCGTTGGATACCAATCTTCCACCTGTAAATGTGACAAATATGCAAGAATAGCTGAAGTCTGGCAAAGTTCTTGCAGCAACATATGCGACCATGGGGCGGTCATCTCCCTAACCTCACTCATCAATCACAATTTGGACAAAAATGGAGCACATCCCTGAACCAATTCTTAACCCCTGACCTCAGAGAGCACACTACACGGATGTACGGATGACATCACCCTGACACTGACCCAAATTTCCACTCGGACACTGACCCTAATTTCCTCATGTTACAGAGGAAAGGGTGTTAGGATTGCATCCTCGAGCAAGAGGCAGGCGGACTGTATGTGTCTAAACCCCAGGGACCCCGCTGACACACAAACGGGCTGAATAATTCATAGCCCGTGGTGGGGAAAACAGCACTGCCACATTTAACTCGCACAGGTAACACAGCTCCCCTCTCAAAACCAAGTTCCATAATTGAGCTGTGACACATGTGACGCTCACCACATTCTTATTTATTAATAGAATTCCGGCTGCCGTGAGAACCCAAGAAAATCACAATGGAAAGGGTTTACGAGTGTCTCAGTGGCTAATCGTAAGCCGGGGGGGTGGGTGACTCGTGTATTCAGGGGCCGGTCGTGTTTAACATGTATTCGGCTGACATGTGAGCGGTGGAATGGAAGACTGCCTTTGTTTGCTGGTCTTTAAAGAACCAGGTGGCATAAAGGAGCCTGACAAAATCCCAAGAGAAAAAATGCAATGAATATATACCGATGAAAAGGGGAGAGAGAGAGAGAGAGAGAGAGAGAGAGAGGGAGAAGAAGATGGAGACGAAAGAGACTCAACATTTTAGCCCCTGCAACACCATCGATCTAAAAACCTAACAGCACTATTTCCTATTTTAAACTATGTTCTTTGTCTGCTTGTTTGTTTTTGTATGATGTCTGGAGTCTTATGGCTGAAATATTCCTGACTCATAGTTAATCTTTGTATTAGCATTTTTTTTGTGGGGGCGGGGGGGCTTGCACTTCAAATGAACTTTTGTACTGCCGCTTGCATTTCTTGAATGCAAAACTGGTCACTAATATGGTTTTTGTTGTAGGGGCTTATTCTTTTGTTCTTTTGGGAATATTTGAAGCAGTCTCACTCTTACTACTCTTAACCTGCATTGTAAAAGACAAATGAATCATGGAGTTACTAAAGAGCCCAACTCCATGATTTTCAGAAACCCATCTGCCTCTCTTGTATATTGGGTTACGACTTATGAAAATGAACTGAAGAAAGGCCCAACTCCAGGGCATAAAGCTGTTAACTGAGGTGAGTTTAAGTTGAAGAACGGCCCAAGTCCAGGAGTTGGGCCCCTCTTCAACGAATTTTACTGGTGGCCACTAGATAGCAGCACCAGTTCAAAAATGGAAGCGCCCACAGAACAACACATGTCCGATTCTGAGGTGAACCACCCATTGAACAAGCGCCCACTGGCAGAGTTTTGGAGGTAAAGCAGACCTGCTGTCATACCCTATGCAGAAGCAGTGTTGTAGTTTGAACTAAAGTTCAAATTTCATTGGAGAAATCATTGTAGTCCTTTCATATTGTCAGTTTAATTATAAAAGGGCCCAACTCTGCCATGATTCAAGTGCCACCATTATTTTATGTGACAGGCAGTACACTGCATGTTCAGCCTAAATAAACCTCTGTTTGGCCTTAACACGTTACACTTGGCTGTTTGAAATTTCCTTATATAGCATAAACAGCAAACAGAAAAAATTGCTCCACTGAAAAAAAGACCTTGGTGGAGTTGGGCCCTTTTGTAACTCCATGTTTCAATTATATGCCTCAACACTAGTGACTGACTGGCGAGGGATTTTTTCAGACCAAAACTGATACCTGTTTTAGGGTGCAGAGAATTCACTGATGACCAATTTTCTTTACAAAGTGTGCATCAATATGATATGTAAAGGTACCAACTGGGAAGAGGTCTGTTTTCAATCTCTTTTGTCCAAAAATGAGCACTGATCAACTAAGAAATAAAAACAAATTACTACGTAAATAAACCTCAGTACCTCAGAGCTGTATGTTAAACCGAAGTTTGGTGCTGAACATCTCGATTACAAAAAAAAAAAAGGCGATACAAACATCAGCACTGTACATTGAATGACGGTCAAATACTGAAAATTGAATTACTGCAAGTCAATTAAGAACAGGCGGTACAGTGAGGCTCATAGCTTTCTGCATTATGCTCCTCTGGTCATAAATGTTCCCTGCTGTGCTAAAAGCCCACTTGATATCGGGGTAGAGGAGGATGGCTGAGTTAATACAGGACATGTTATGGGGGGGCACAGGAGATACAACGATTGCTTGCTTGCTTGTTCAACATCTGAACAAAAAATTGGAAAAGATGTTTCCACTGACCGAAAGAATTTCTTGCCTAGAGAAACATTCACCTTTACTTAAAGCTGAAGAGGAGCACCAGGAGCGAGAGGGAGCGGGCGGACAAGCCAGAGGGTGGAGGGCGGACAAGCGAGAGGGTGGAGGGCGGACAAGCGAGAGGGTGGAGGGCGGACAAGGTGCGTGGACTACGGCAGAGTTGGAGCATCCAGCGAGGAGACCGAGGACCGGTCCTCAGGACAGATTCTGGTCCTGACCAGGACCACCCTCCAAAACAAGAGGCTCAAGGACGACCTTCAGCATTCTTTTGCTCCCTGGATAATTAAAAGACTTTTATCTCAATTGCAGTGATCCAAAGGCCTGACAACTGGAGTTTTTAGTTTTTCACCAGTTCGTCAATCCGTCTGTCTGTTTCTCCGGAGTGGAAAAAAAACTTTAACCTGCCACCGGGTGCATCAGTGTTCCACGAACACAGCTTGTTTTTTTTTTTTTTTGGAACAAAAACTTTCAGCAAGATGTCCAAGAAGGTCGAGGACGCCTACAGACAGAACAGGCAAGTGTGTAAAGTGTAAGATGGGGAGGAATGGAAGACTGAATAGCCAGGGTATTTGTTACAACGAATGCTTTGCTAAACAAGATGGAGGCACGCGGCGTTCTGAACAACATTGTGTAAGTGCTTCTCAACCAGTAAATAACAGAACTGAAGTAAGAAGATACAATGACAATCGAAATAGATGTCCCAATCGAAGAGCTGAAAGGATTGGTGATGATGTAAGTAGTGATTTCAGTGACTTAGAAAGCCATGCTGACGCGTGTTGTGGTGAGTGAGAGCAAATGGTGGACGATGATTCCAAGAGTATTCAATGTGAAGTCTGCCATAAAAGGTATCACCTCTCACCAAGCTGTAATATCAACGCAGCACAGTATGACATGTTATTTTTACATAGACTCAAGGATGTGGTTTGATGGTTCTGTAAAAAATGTGATAGTAAAATTCTTTGGTGTAGAGGGGACTTAGCTTCCTTGAATGAAAGGCTGAAGGTCTTGGAAGAAGATAGAGACCTAGATGCACTATTCGAGCATAAGGTAAAGCAGTAGCTCAGCGAGAAAGATGACACTGAGCGGAGAAATAACAATGTTACAGTCTTTGGCAAACCTGAACCGCCTCAGGAGGTCAAAGGAGGTGATACTGAGATTCGTGAGACGACACCAGCCCAGAGGAGACAACACGATCTCAACAAAATTTGCACCCTTGGTGAGACAGACGTAAACCTGAGAGTTCGACCTGGTGATATTTCGAGTGTGTTTCGTATTGGTGCCAAATGTAATGACGACAAACCACGAATAGAGTGTATCAAGCTTGAACAATCGGACGTGAGGAAAAGGCGATTGATGAATGCTAAAAGCCTTTGTTACGCGAACATCGACTGGCAGAATAGTGTTTACATAAACCCTGACTTGTCGAGACAACAACTCGAGTGAAATCAAGCAGCAAGACAAGAACTTTCCAGCAGGAAACAAAGGGGTGAAATTGACTTGATGATTAGAAATTTTCAGGTCGTCAAATGTATGCAACGTCATTTTCAGGGCAACCCTGCGCAGCCTGTGCCAGCGGCCCACTAGGACAATTGCACACATTACGAGCCCTCAGATGGCTCAAGTAAGAGACCCCTACAGAATGACTTTATTTATGACAATTTTATCAAATGTACGTTGACAAATTTTGAAAGTATATCAAAAAAATTGGATGAATTCAGGATAAGAGTTGATGAAATAAATCCTGATGTGGTTTTTGGTATTGAAACTTGGTTAAAAGCGATGTTACAGATGGTTTTATATATATATATATATATATATATTCCTGGTTTTAAGGTTTTTAGGAGTGATACCTCAGAGGTACGAGGAGGTGTTATGATATGTATGTAAAAGATAGCCTTGTATTAGAGGAATGTGAAGCTTTAAACAAAATAAATGTAAAAGACACTTTATGGATTAAACTTACATGTGAAGGTGCATCTAATATTATATTAGGTGTTGACTGCAGGAAGGGTGATGCCTCTCATGAATATAATACCAAATTGTTATAACAAATAGATACAGCAATCTCACTGTGTAATGTAAAATTGCTAAATATGTGGTTATTTTAATTTGCCTAAGGTAGATTGGGTGCTTAGCATTGTTAATGATTCCGATAACTCAGTGTCTCAATTATTCTTTGATAGATTCAATTACTTATTTTTGTGCCAACATGTTAATGAAGCAACTCGACAGAGAGAACAAGACACTCCTCACCTTTAAGATTTTGTGCTAACATCCTGTGAACGCAATGTAACTTACACTGCCCGGCCAAAAAAAAAGTCACCATTTGGAAATTATTGAAAAAATTCTATAATTGGATCATTATTGCGGTAATTAATATGTTTCAGCTGGCAATAATCAATTTAACCCTGAATGATGAAGCATGTCGCTAGTTATTTCAGACAAGATCCCAGCCAAAAATTATGGCATTTCTGATCAAAGATAAATGTTCTGGCATTGCATATAGTTGTCAAAACAATGGCAAGATGAATATGCACTGTAATCAAAGCTACAGGGGTTCCAACTAAATATTTGAGTCTGCAACTTTTTTTTTGGTCGGGCAGTGTATATTCATGTACTCAGTCCTCTTGGTTGGGCTGACCATAATGTCATTACTTGGAACTTTTTGGTTGCTAAGGAGAGAATATGTGATAAGGATATGTACAGGTATGATTATCGTAAAGCTGATTATGTTTAATTGAGACAATTTATGAGTGATGTTGATTGATCACCTGTGACTAGTGCAAGTAGTGTTAACAATGCTTGGGAGTACTTCCGTGATAAATTGTTAGATGCAGTTCACCAATGTATACCACGAGTCAAAATTTGTAATGGTCGTAAAATCAATCCACCATGGTTTAATGTAACAGCAAAAAGGTGTGTAAGGAGAAATTTTTTGCCTGGAAGAGAGACTGAGACAAGGTCATGTGCTAGGTTTAGAGAATATTGTTAGAAACAAATTAGCCAAAAAACTTAGACAAATTAAAAGAGAGTATGAAAGAAACTTTAAGCTTTTAAATGTTTGTTAACAGCAAAATAAAGTGTAGGTCTTCTGTAACTCGCTTGAAAGAAGAGAATGGTACCTTAACTGTAAGTAATGAACTTGAAACTGCTGAGGAGTTAAATAGATTCTTCCAGTCAGTCTATGTCTGAGAAGATGATAGAGTTGATATATTCCAATGATTTTGTGCATCTTGTTTTCGATAATGGTGCTCCAGAACCTTCCAACTATGTTGGTGTTCTTAGTTATATTTCTGTTGAAGATGTATTTTTCACACCACTTGATGTAAAAAACTTAATTGGTGCTATTAATGTTAACAAGGCCATGGGCTCTGATGATATACATCCTAGATTGTTAAAAGAGTTAGTAGATTGCGTTCATTTTCCTTTGTATTGTATAATGAGTCCATAGATGAAAGTGTGCTGCCTGACATTTGGAAAGTAGAGCATGTTACACCAATATTCGAAAAGGGTAATAAAATGTTAGCGGAAAACTACAGACCAGTCAGATTAACCTCTCAAGAGTGTTAACTTTGTGAAAAAATAAGCAGGAAAAGAGTAGTTGATTTTATGGAAAATAATGTTTTGTGTGATGAACAGCATGGATTTAGGAAAGCTAGATCATGTTTAACTAATTTATTGAGCACTTTGGAAGAGTGGACCAAGCTTTATGATGACGGGCTGCCACTTTATGTGTCGTATTAAGATTTCTGTGAGGCTTTTGACTCTGAACCACACACTAGATTGTCATATAAATTGTACAAAGTAGGAATAGTAGGAAAACTCAATTCATGGATTGAAGACTTCCTCAGAGGTAGGAAGCAGGCTGTTTGCATAAATGGTATTAGCTCCTCATATTTAAGTGTAACCACTGGTGTCCCTCAGGGCTCGGTATTAGGACCAGTTTTATTATTAGCATATACACTGCCCGGCCAAAAAAAAAGTCACCGTTTGGAAATTATTGAAAAAATTCTATAATTGGATAATTGCGGTTATTAATATGTTTCAGCTGGCAATAATCAATTTAACCCTGAATGATGAAGCATGTCGCTAGTTATTTCTTAAAAAATCATGTCGGAAGACACATCCTTTGATGGTAGAAAAGATGTTACATAATTTCAGAACGGGCAAGTTATTGGCCTGTATTTAGCAAAGAAAACCATGAAAGACAAAAATAAGTATGAGGAATCATTTTCACAAACAAATTTGCCACCACAAATTCCTGACCTTAAACGCATTAAAAGTTACTGGGATGTGCACAAGAAAGACTACCGAGTGGTTCAACCACTATGTCGAGAAGACAAGATCTCAGCCAAAAATTATGGCATTTCTGATCGAAAATAAATGTTCTGGCGTTGCATATAGTTGTCAAAACAATGGCAAGATGAATATGCACTGTAATCAATGCTACAGGGGTTCCAACTAAATATTTGAGTCTGCGACTTTTTTTTTGGCCGGGCAGTGTATAAATGATTTACCGGCAGTAATTTGTCACAGTGTAAAATTTTTGCCGACGATACAAAACTTTACCATACTATTCTATCTTTGGTGATCGTAGCCATGTACAAAATGATAATGATAACCTTTAAAAGTGGTCAGATGAATGGTTCTTAGGTTTTAACAGTAGCAAGTGTAAAGTTATCCATATAGGCAATAAAAATCCATGTTATGAGTACAATATTATGGCATATATATGGCAGCCTTTTAAATTATCAGCTACTTCCTAGAAAAAACACTCCAGTCAAGGGGAAAAAAAGAAAGCATAAACTAGTCTCCTTTGATTGAACTATTTCTAAAATGTGCGCTTGAAATGGCAGTAAGATACTGACCATTGACTTTCAACCAGGTCTTTTCAGTCAATCCTGTGATCATTTTTTGCTGCCCCAGAACAGCAAGGAACCAATAAAACCCCCGGCACAACACGCCCATGGGCACTGAGATTGTTGCAAGGGCACTTGCTACTTAAACAGTTCAGTGGCTGAAAAATGGTGAGTTTTCCTGGGCTAAATGGCCTGTTCTTATCACTCTATTATACTATACAATGTTATTTTAAACTGAGAGATAAAGCAGGATGAGGAGGGAGAGAGGCAGAAATATTCATATTTATGAGTTATAGTCCTGAGAGGGCATTAAAGGCAAAAACACTTTCCGCAAAAGAAGCATTTTCCTTTTTAGCTGCCTGCACTGCAGTGTGTTAATGAAGGGCTTTTAGGGCTCCATCTTGCACCCGATGCAAAGCAGTGCCGAAGCGCGATGCAAGTGACTTTGGTCTTTATAGACCAACAGAGCTATTGTTTTCTGGTCCAGCACCCACACTGTATTAGACCCTCAGCTTACAGAAGAATTCATCTCTCTCCATCACCTCCTCAACTCTCTCACATCTCCCTCTGCTCTTCTCCCAGTCACCCCCCCTCCCAAAAACTCTCCCTCTCGTCATCATGATCCACTCTTCCTCCCCCTGCCTCTGTCTTTACCCATCTCCTTACCACTCATTCCCCATTCTCAATGAGACTTGGGGCTCTAATTTCCTGGCGCAGCGCAGGTGGCGTAGCGAGGCGCAGCCCGAGCAGTGGTAATTTCGTACGGCGCAGCCCGCGTAGTGGTAATTTCGTGAGGTGCGCAGCCTTCGGTAGACGAAGGTGCGCCGAGATGGGTGTGGCAGCGTAGTAGGGGGAGGTGTCACATATTCATCAAGACGCAGTGACAATTTCGTAGAAAAAGTCTCCGCTGGAGTTGCGCAGAAAATTGCCAGCTCCAACCTGGTTTAATTTCTGTGCAGTGGTAATTTGGCTGACCGGCGAAGAGTGCGCACACGTCACCGAAATCTCACAGGCAGGTTTACAGAATGTCAGGCACATTTCAATGCAAGAAATAATTACAGGAAGCACTATTTATTGTAACTATCTGAATAAGGACATAAATTATAGTATCTATATCGATTGTCCTGATGTCAGGCGGTTGCCACGCGTAATGGAAACTTGACCTGGCTTAATCAACGCAACTGAATCTGTGATGCAAACTAATGACTTCACATCTTTCTCAGCCAACCACAAACTGTATAATATATATATATCGAATGCTTGCGTTCTATGCTCATTAAAGCCGCTTGCACACTGGACGCAAAACGAATTTTTCGCAAGACTGATTACAGACAAAGTCAATGCAAAGACATTGACAGGGTTTTAATATAGCTCCGTGTCCGAGAGTCATAAAAGTTCTAATTTTCCCGAGTATTCCAGGAATTATTAGACGTACAAACTTGGCCATGTTTGTGTTCGGCCTTCACAAAATGCAAATTGATAGCTATCGACTTTTCTTGGTCTTTTTAGCCTATTCATCTGTTTTCTTCCGTTGAAGATAGACATCAGTATTTATTCGGTCTTTCTATTGAAAATTTGTCAGATGGATCGAACAGATTCACACTTCATTTCCACAGCAGAGATAAAATAGTGCGTGAGCAAATCAATTCCATGACCACTGACAGAGTGAAGAAATCATCGCATGCACGATCAAGACTGTCCGACACGAAATGCAAATTACTCCATGTCCAGCAGCCAGCAAAAAGTAAAAGTATTGATATGAGAACAGATTTATAACTAAATAAAGAATAAAAATATATCAGCAACAAATGGGATATCAAACAAAGTGACCCGCCAATAAATAAATCGCAGTGTTCATTGGATGCTCTGTTGTTAAAATGTTTCTTTTTATTCTTTATTTCATTATCAATCTGTTCTAATCGTCCTTTTTTTTGGCTGTCAGACACGGAGGCATTGTCCATTGTCTCGCACCAATGTCTACTCGCTTTATTGAGCAGAGCTTACACAGTAACATTGATTGAAATTCTCAGCACTCATCTTGAAGAACTGAGCCCTCCTATCAAAACATTCACGTTTAATATCTAAAAGATTCAGTAGATTTGAAGAAATTAAAAACAATAATAGACTGTCGGACACGGCGATTTATTAAAACCCTGTTAGACCTTTGGACACAAGACGCAATCTGTCGAGCGAAAAATTTGTTTCGCGTCCAGTGTCTTAATACTAGGCTACTATTATTGTCACTTATGTTTTATCGTCTTTAGTGGGGGAAAGGAATACAGCCTGATTGCTATGATCTCGTACTGAGTTAAGATCACATATTGAAAATAACTGTGTAACGTATCTTGCTTTGTTGTATATGCATGTTAATCCCAAAATTTTAAGCAGCAACAGTTTGTAATAATAGGAACACACTATCCATCGTTTCTCTTGCCAGTGAGCAAGATTTGACTCGGTGTCGCCTTCTATATTCCAACACATTAAAGGTGAGGTGAGGAGCTCATTTGACTGGTGAAGATTTGACTCGGCTGTGTTATACCCAAACACGCCTTCTTTGCCAACTTGCGCTGGGAGGAGGGGCAGAGGCAGGACAAAGGAGTACTTGCATAGATATACATAAACACTAGATGGCTCAAGCACGCTGCGAGCCAATGTGAAGTAACATCGTCACAGGGCGGGCATCTTGGGACAGGACTGCTCGATCACTCATCACATTACAGCCAATGGAGCACGGACTTTGAAATAACTGTAAATTGCTCAACTCTCCCAAATTCTCGACTGATTTTCAAACAAACGGCTTGGTTTGTCGGGTAAACATCAGAGATGTAGTTATTTAACTGCATTTTAATAATAATTGAAACCATTGAATTCAATATAAAAAGTACATTAAGGTTTGTAATAACCCAATCCGTTTGTGAATCCGTCAAGAATTCAGCGAGTTACGAGTATTAAAGCGAGTAAATCATCCACCTTACCTCCGACTACAGCACAGCGCAACAGAGCAATCCCCTGTCCTAAGATGGCCGACCAGTGACGACGCTGCCGACTCTGCCTTGAGCCATCTAGTGTTTACATATATCTATGAGTACTTGCGCCAGGCTACGCCGGGCACGAAATTGCCACATACGCCTGGACACACCCCGTTGGGGGGTGCGCCGCGCCTGCGCCTGGTCTACGAAATTAGAGCCCTTGATGTTATGGTTCTGCCTTATGTGTGTTGTCTATGGGCCTTCCTGTGTGGAGTTTGCATGTTCTCCCCGTGTTCGTGTGGGTTTCCTCTGGGTAGCCTGGTTTCCCCCAACCACAAAAACATGCATCACAGGAACACTCCAACCAGTATCTCTGACCGAGGAATTGGCTTTAGAACTGGAGTTGGTCCCCGGGCGCCGCTCTATGGCTGCCCACTACTCCTAACTATAGGATGGGTCAAACGCAGAGGACAAATTACTCCACGGGGTTCAATAAAGTATATCTTGTGCTTTACTCTCGTTTTATTTTTCAGCTTTCATTTCTGCCGTCTGATGATCAATTCCCTCTCTGCCAAACTCCAGCAATGTCGCGTGACAGCCTTCAGTTGCCTGCGTCTCGTTGTCCAATCACGTTTCCTCTTTTGGTTTCGGCTCTGGTATTTCATTCATTGTTTCCACCAGCGTTTAATTCTGGGTCTCGCTAAACTCTGAGTGAATGCATTCTCTGATAAGATAATTACTAACCCGTACTAACTAGCACTTATTTGTGGGTGTTTGTATATATTTCGTCACGTAGTATTAACCTTTATTAACTCATTAGCAAGTGCGAGTGTTTCTAGCTTTTGTATTCCTGCCTAAGCTTTCTCTGATTAACTACGTTTAAAGCTGTGCTTTCCTTTGCTTCTCTCGTGGGGCTTTTTACTCGTCACGTTTAGATTACCTAAATCTAAGCCAGAGGTGGGCAACAAGGGCCATATCTGTCCCTGGTTTTCACACCAACTTCTGGCCTTTAATTAGTTAATTTTCTAAATCAGCAAAACCATTTATGAAATCTGCCATTTCAGGTGCATTTCTTTAAATTATCAAGAATTACCATCAAATACTGTTCTTGTCAACCTTCATAAAACTTTTTCTTTGATCTAATCATATTTAATATTTATCTAATATATATATCCACGAAGGCCGAACGGCGTTCCGGGGATATTATGTTTTTGGTCCGTCCGCCGCCACCGCCGTGCCGCCCTATGTGTTAACGCGATAACTTCAGTAATATTTCAAATAGAAATTTCATGTGGTAAGTATCATAATGAGCAGGAACTGATTCAATTTTGGAGAATTTAAAATTTCTAGATTAGCCACCAGGGGCCAAAAATGGAAAAATCACTGTTTTTATCATATCTCTGGAAATATTTGTCTGATTCACATCACATCAAGTGCAAATGAAAGTTCATGACCAGAGGATGTGTCCCACGATGACATTATACCTCTTTGGTTCAAAATTTTGACACAAGGTGGAGCTTTGTCACATAAAATTCACCATTTTTGCCATATCTTTGGAATGATTTGTCCAACTGACATGAAACTATGTGCGACTGCTAGGTCATGACCTCACAACGTGTCACATGATGACATCATACCTGTATGGTTCAATATTTTGCCACCAGATGGCGCTTTGTGATGGAAAATTACCATTTTGGCCATATCTTCAGAACCATTTGTCCGATTGACCTGAAATTAAGTTCAAATGAAAGTCTATTCAAGGTCTATTGAAGGACTGGGGAATTGGAGGATTGGGGGCATTCGGGGATATACCACAAGACGTCGCCTCCGACGGCATAAGCCTAATTGTGTATGCAACCAATTAGGTCAATTAGTCAGGATAATTGATAAAAATAAAAAACCAGCATATACACCAGCCCTCCAGGACCGTAATTGCCCACCCCTGATCTAAACTGTCTAGTTTGATTGATGGTCTCAGCGTCTTGTCTCGAGTCATTATGGTTTACCTGCTCCCCATTAATTTGTTTATTAATTCCATGTGTTTCTGTTCCAGTCGAGATTGCTTTTCGAGTCCCTGCCTCTTCTTGTGACTATATATGAGGCGGAGTGGGAGGAGTCATCAGATGGAACTTTGTTAGACTCAGCTCTGCATGGGGAAATCTCAGCTCCTAGTGCCTTCTGAGTATTTCCTTTGTATGATTCCCGAGTCTTGTATTTTGCTGCGCCCACATCTTGTCTGCCCCTTGTCTAAGTCTCCCATTGTAATTCGTCAGTCTAGTTAGGTCCAGTTTTTGTTTTTCTTGTTTGCTCCTTTAGTGTTTAGAGTTCAATAAACACTTCTGGATCCAGAATAATATAAGGACAAAACATATCTGTTTTTTGATTTTTGACTCGTTCTGTGCACTGCACAGTACAAAGGTCAGAGTAAAAGTTATTTCATTACTGAGGGGTTATCCAGTTGAAATGCAGGAAACAGCATATGAATGTACTGGGAGGGTTATGGGGGCGGGTCTGAGTGGAGCTGAATATTATATATTTCGTTGATTTTGACGCTGGTGAGGCAGACAGTGCTGACCCTGACCACAGAGACAGCAAAGAACAGAAGCTGGAAAAAAGTATATCATTTTAATCTGGACTCATGCCAGTCCCACACTGAATTTTAATTTATCAGTGCCCCATCACAATCACGTGTTTCAGGGTGCCCAGTTGATTTTTCATGGCAATTGCAATGTGGCTGTCAGTCTTGCGGTGCGACCAGGAACCTGGTTCCACACTCCTGCCAGGTTTCTGGCTGTACAGGCTCTCGCATCCTTACACCTTCCTTAAGCCACTTTCACACCGGACGCGAAACAAATTTTTCGCACGACAGACAGTATTCAAAGTCAATGCATTTTCGTATGTATTCTCATCTTTGCATTGAATTTGAATGTAATCTGTCCTGCGAAAAATTTGTTTCGCGTCCGGTGTGAAAGCAGCTTTAAAAAGTCCATACATACCACTGCTGAGTCTGATTTACACTTAGCACCATTAAAAATTCATGCTTTGAGGTATTTACTGTATTTGGTGCAAAGTGAAGAATCAAATCATTTTTCATTGTTTATTACCAGTGAGATACGAGTAAAATAAAGACAAGCGCGTGATATTATAATCTTGACATGCCCCATTTGGATGCGCCAAGTACTGCCGTGATAACAAACATTGAGTCTTTTGAAATGTGCACAGTGACGCTTGACGCTTGTTCTTTTGGGTACGGTCAATAGCCTATATAAAGCCAACAAAATATGAAAAATGTTATGGCTTCAAGAAAAACGCATGGCTTACAGGAGCACAGAAGAGGGAGAGAGAGAGAGAGCCATTGGCATGTTGGGCGAGTAAGCTACATCGGGGCCGCTTTTTTAATGGCACTAAGTATATACACAGCTATTAATGATCAGATTCCGTCTCAGGCACTTTTCACTACTTCATGTATAAATTAGAACTGTTTTTTTTAGGTTCATCTGGAAAGTTTCACAAATTCACGTTTGCTCAGTTTGAATTATATTTTTCATTGACCAAAATGCAGGAGCTGTGCCCACTGGGGACTAATATGAATATGAACCACTGAGTCACTATAATCAGGCTGTACAAGAGCAGAGATGCTGATGAAACACAAGGCTGAAAAAATGCAAAAAAATATATATATAAATTTGTGAGAAGTTACCAATGCAAAAAAAATGCATGCTAAGCTAATCCATGCTGTTTCAAGCTGCTTTTGAAACTTTTAGCTGGTTCCCCAGCTATCCAGTTAGTCTAGTCAGAAAGTATACCAGTCCATCACCAGCTTGGAAATCAGCACTCACTGGCCTGGTCACCAAGAGGCCAGTTTTGATAAACCACAAGCCAGTTATCACCTGCTAGTAGGGTTGGAAACATAAGTCCATCTGAATGTATCTTCAAATACCACTTGGTCTATCCAAAATTTTTAGCAGGCATGATAAATGATCGTAAATTCAACAAAATTTATGTCAAGTGCTCCCACAATCTTTAAATCAGTCCAACCCTAGAACATCACATACAGTATGCAGAGATTCCAATTCAAGACGCAAAAAGGGCAATTCAGTTAGTTTTCCTCATCGACATAACTATAGAATTTAATAAATTGCATAACAGTAAGTTATGGAAATTTAGTCACCGAAACTATTGTGGTTATTACCCAGAGGAGATTGGATATATACAGGTCCGGCTGAAGACTGACCTCTGGCAGAGCTCCCTCAGGGGCGAGAGAAAGGCCTCTTGTCAAAGTACAATTAGTGAAGGTCAGAAACCCATGGGGAGCCTCACCCCCCACCCCCCTCCACTGTCCACCTCTCCACCTCCACCTCTCCACCTCTTCGAGACATTTCATCCAGGCCGTCATCATGAAGTCCTCTCCGCTGTCAACCAGTTTTGTGTCACTTTCTTCTGTCTGACCTAACATGTCTTGGTGTCACTCTTCAGCGTCAGGAATTCTGTTCATAATCAGCAATATCGCTCTAAATTTTATCAGACTTCCTATTTAGGCAATAAACCAAGAGAGGCCGTGGGTTACAGGGATTTTATCACTTTTACGGTGCGTTGTTGGTGCAATGTGAAGCCGAGCGCTGAAACCCCCTTAACTGTAATAGAATCACAGGAATGAGAGTGACTAAAAGTAGTACACTAAAGTTTAACGCTAAAATTTTATTTAACCCTTTCGCAAGCACTGGCACAAGGGCGGTCCACTGTGCATAATTGCGTTTTTATACTGTTAAATATTGTGACGCGTTGTAGAACTATACATCATTCAAAAGTGAGAGGACCAAGAATTCGAACATACTATGCAATCTTATGATGCAAATATGATAGCAAAAATAGCTTTTAAAATTTCGTCGTTGCAACCCTCAGCCTAATTATGCAGTCCCATTGGCTCAGTAGCATAGCAGAGATAAAAACCTGTCATAGATTTTGATCCAAAAAGCAAGCTTGGACGAATGTCACAAAATCAACTTTGACATAGCGGTAATTGCAGAGCATCTATGTTAATTTGACAATAATTAGCTTTTTTACACATGATGCAGAGCTGTATATTGTGCAGTAGCTCTTCAGGAACAAAATAAGCAAACTATCATGTGCTGATCTAATAGAAAAGTAAGTGCTTTAGCCCATCAGACCTTAATCTGATATAACAGAAACAATATAACACAGAGTTTCTGTGGCCTGAACATGCCAAAAGATGAATGTGTACAGTAGCCAAAGGATTATTTTTTACGAGAAGGAATTGTTTCAATGGTTTCTGTCAAGGGGGGATTTTATCAATGAACTAAAGGAGTTTTGGAAGCGACAGTGCAAGGAATTGAAAGGGTATATAGGAGTTAAAATTTCGTGAAATATGGGGAAAAGATTTGAAATGAGGAAGTTTTAAAACTGTTGGCAAAGCTGAGAAGACAGAGGCCATGAATGCAGGAATATTAGGACTCTCCAAAATAGTTTGAAGAAACACGCATGAACATAACCAAGAACGAAAATTCTAAACTATTCATTTTTGTTAACAAAATCGTAATATTTCAACCTGCAGCTGTTCAGGCATCTGGCTTTTGCTGTACTATTTTTCAAGGCTGATGAGGCTTGTTCACAGTGCCACAGGGCTAGAGGTCAGAGAGTTTTTCGCTGTCAGACCATAAATTGTAGATCCAGTTTTGTTACTCAGATGAGGCGATTCTCAGCAATTCTGATTTCAGTAATCCACTGAGTGTCATCTTTCAAAGCAGGCCATGATTATGCCTGTAGTCAAAGACTTTCGATAACAGTAAGCACTTTAATTTGGGAGAAAATTTGCTCAAAAAAGGACTAAAAAGGGTTAAATAATATTTTGTAAAAACTACATTATTCCACGAAGCAAAGTAGTTTGTTGCAGGATTTCCAACACTGCTGTTGTCTACCAACAAAAATACGGTAATTTGTTGTCATTAGTACATTAATGTGGAATTCAACTGATATTCCGTCACTGCGGTGGATCTAGTGATTTCATCACAGCTTTGAATGTCGCTCAGGAAATCATATTAAGGGAGCATAATTAGCCTTATGTAAATGTACATTCTGAAAAAACATTATGATGAAGGAGAGGATTCGAAACTTAATGCAAATGCAACGATTTTTTATCTGCAGTGCTAGGACAAAACCACCATCATAATCGTGCAGTACTGGGGTATGTTATGTTACAAAGATGCCAGAACCTAAAAACTACCCAATACCCTCTTCAATATTCCCCTTCCTCAGCCAAAATAAAACTTATATTTTCCTAGTTTGGGTAGTGAAAGAGATTGACAATAGACATATCACCAAGATGCTGTCACCTCTCTCAGTGCAAACAAGAAGCAGTCTTTCGATGCAACGGTATATCCTAAGACTTCCAGCAGCATTAGCTTTGCAGTTGTGCCATTGGCCATTCGTGGTTTACATACTGAATGATAATTTTCTCCTCCTGGGGGCATGCAATCAGGGATTACAGATTCCAGCCCCATGGGAAAAGCTCTGATGAACATTACTGCAGATTGGCTGGGGACTGATTGGTATTCAGCCATCCCTGATGCATTTACACTCCCGGGACAAATTCATTAGCATTTCCAGATGTTTCTCAAAGGCATTAAATTCAGTTAAAATGCATCAGTACGTCCTCAAATTCTCTCAAAGTTTTTTAAAGGTGACCTAAATACTGTATGTAAATGACATGGCACACAGTACATTTGCTAAATGTCCTCTGATCAGCCAGAGTATTAAAAACACTGGCAGGTGAAGTGAAGAACATTGATTTCCTTGTTGCCATGGCAACTGTGAAGGGGTGGGATATGGTTAGGTAGCAAGTGAACGGTCAGTTCTTCAAGTCACTGTGTTGTAATCAGGAGAAATGGGCAAATGTAAAAATCTGAGTGACTTTGACAAGCACCAAATTGTGACGGCTAGATGACTGGGTCAGAGCATCTCCAAAACTGCAGCTCTTGCAGGTTGTTCCAGGCATGCAGTGGTCAAAATAAAAAAAAACTGGTCCAAAAAACTGTAAGTACAACAACAGAAAAAGGATATGGTAATAGGTGCCTAAAACTTATTGATGCACATGTGGAGCAAAGGATAATCCGTCAAATCCGATCCTGACGAAGAGCGACTGTAGCTCGAATTGCTGAAAAGTTGATGCTGGCTATGAGAGAAGGGTTTCAGAACACAGGGCATCTCAGGTTTGGCATATGGAGCTGCACAGCCACAGACCATCCATCCGTCCATCCATCCATGCATCCATCCACCCATCCATCCATCCATCATTTTCTTTCTCCGCTTGTCCGGGGCCAAGTCGCGGAGGTAACAGACTAAGTAGAGAAGCCCCGGCGACCCCCTCCCCAGCCACTTCCTCCAACTCTACCTGAACCCAAGCCATTCCCAGGCCAGCTGGAGGGAGATATAATCCTTCCAGCATGTCCTGGGTCTGCATCGGGGCTCCTCCCAGTTTGACATGCCTGCAAAACCTCTAAAGGGAGGCATCCACGTGGCATCAGCGCGGAGGAGCAGCAGGTCGACTTTGAGCCGCTCTCGAATGTCTGAGCTCTTCACCCTGTCTCTATGAGTCAGCCCAGCCACCCAGCGGAGAAAGCTCATTTCAGCCGCTTGTTTTCGCGATCTTATTCTTTCGGTCACAACCCAAAGCTCATGACCATAGGGCAGGGTAGGAACGTAAATTGACCAGTAAATCGAGAGCTTCGCTTTTATGCTCAGGTCCTTCTTCATCACAACAGACCAGCACAATGTCCGCTTCGCTGCAGACGCTGCAGCGATCCGTTTGTCGATCTCACGCTCCGTCCTGCCCTCACTCATGAACAAGACCCCGCGATACTTGAACTCCTCCCCTTGGGGTAATAACTGACCCCCCACCTGAAGGGGACAATCCACCTTTTCTCCGGGAGAGAACCACGGCCTCGGATTTGGAGGTGCTGATCCTCATTCCGACCGCTTCACACTCAGCTGCGAACCGCTCCAGTGTGCGTTGGAGGTCACAGCACTATTACGCCAAATGGACCACATCATCTTCAAACAGCAGAGATGAAATTCCAGAGCCAGAGATGTGCATAGAGGTTAGTCCGACTATCTAGCCGGTACCGCTCAACCCGTCTGCCACCCGATCTTCACTGCACCTGACTCCTACTCCTCTCTTCGCGGATGGTGGGCCCACGTAGAGGCATTTCCCCGTCTCCTCATCGGTCTGAGCCCGGCCGGGTTCTGGAAAAAACCCGGCCACCAGGCGCTCGCCTGCGAGCTCCCCTCCCAGGCCTCGCTCCAGGAGAGGGCCCCAGTGTCCCTAAACTGGACCAATCTCACCCCATGCTGATCACTGTCTACCACCAAAAGCACCTGCAATCGGCAGGCAAGCATTGGAACTGGACCACAGAGCAATGGAAGAGGGTGGCCTGGCTTGATGAATCACGTTTTCTTTTACATTATATGGAAGGCCAGGTGTGTGAGCATCATCCTTTGGAGAGTTTGTTCCTAAAATGCAATATATCCCTTTTACTCATTTTGAGTAAATTAGCTTTTTCTATGTTGGCGCCTATTGCAATTTATACAAAAAACACAAACCTTGACCATGACAAAAATAAACCTTATAGTATGAATTTCTAAAAATGGATTTTTGCACCATGTCTAAGAAGTACAGGGCTATCGCTCTATTTTTTGAAATGTTGGCTTTTATTGCATTTTGGAAACAAACTCTTTGCTTAAAAATGGCATTTTCTGTTCACTCTGGTTATCTTTGTCTAATATTAAAAATAAAAATGAATAAAATTTATTCTGGTTTGAGTCAAAAAGGTCAAGGAGAAATAGTGCAGCAAATCTATGGAAACTTCTAGAGCCCCGCAGACATGGCTTCTTATAACCATGAGACTGCCCTTGAAGAAAACTTATACTGCAATCATTAGAAATGGCAGTTAGTTTGATGGACTTAAAATGGATATTTTACAGTGAAATAAAAGACAGTCATTTTTTAGATGATAGTTAGATGAGAAAATGCATGTCCACACATCTGACTGGTACTGCAGCCCTGTTTCACTGAGTGTAAAAATGCACTAAAATGCCTGCAGAAGCAGTTTCTGCTCTGACACTACGGAGAAAGGAAAATGTCTGTCAATGTAAAAGTCACAAATGATAATTGACCTTCACAAGTGAAGAAGTGCGTCCTAAGGAATACGGTAAAAATACCGTTTAGCAAGTAAGAATGATTAAAAAACGGTAAAACATGCGGAATGGTAGCAAAGTGTCTAGAGACAGGATTTACTGGTGCCCATAAACGATGAAGAAGATGGTGAGAAATCCAGGGCAGAGTCAGTGGACTCAAATCTCATTGAAATCCTGTGGTCTGAACAGGAGAGGATAGTCCTTCAGTAAATACCACCTATTCCCAGCTAGTCCTTGCAGCCGGAAGAATATTGGAGCAGACTGCCATTTGTTAGTGCGTGCATCATCAGATGTAGTGCATACAGAAAAATCAGGCCCTGTAGTGTTATTAATTATTTTTCAATAACATGTTTAATGCATTGCTAGTTAGCGATGCCCTGGTGCCCACTGTAAGGAGTTATGAACACTGAATATTGCCATGAGCTGAAAATTGTATTCAGAATAGGGGATCCACATCTGCGGCGCTAATTATAGAGCAAGAGCATTTAGAGCAACCTGTACCTACCTGGACCAGAGCAGAAGGAGGCGATTATCGCCAGGATACAGGCGAAGCTGAGGTACGGCATCCAGGGGAACCGATTCTGAAGCAGAGGAGGGTTTAAGACATGATTTTACTGGGGTTAAACATAGTCTGCGCTGACATCAGATAACATTGTACATGAAACTGCCAAATTGGGTAATACTAACAGTAAGACCTGTTCCACATGTGCAGTCAGGTTTTTGAACAGTGACACAATTCTCATAATTCTGGCTCTGTATCTCACCGCAGTGGATTTGAAATAAAGCCATGACGATGGTGTTTGAAGTGTCGACTCACAGCTTTATTTTAACGGTGTTCAATAAAATATTGCTTGAACCGTGGAAGAATTACAACATTTTTTCTGTTTAGCCCCCCATTTCAAGAGACTTAAAGTAATTGGACAAATTTACATAACTATTATGTAAATTGACATTTTTAATACTTTGTTGTAAATTCTTTGCAATCAATGACTTCCTGAAGCCAGATGACTGCAGTCCCTGCTCGTGCTCGAAATGTTTCACCATCAGACTTCCTGTCAGCAGGTGAAATACAAAGAAACAAGTTCCAATGGCAGCCATACATGTCTATGCAATAAAACCACCAGCACCAGGCTTCACAGATGAGATGCTTTGAATCATCAGTCCCTTCCCTTCTCCAAAATCTTTGTTTCCCATCACACTGGTACACATTGATTTTTGTCTCACCTAATATAACTGTGCGGACTAAGAACTGTACTGGCCTCCACTGGTTTTTTGGTTTTTTTTTGAGCATAATGCCAATAATTAGTTGAATAGCATTTCCCCTTATGACCCAAATGAGCAATAAATCATCATACTGAATTTGGAAAATTTGATGAATAAATTTCTAGCACTTTACGCTCATTAAAAATATCAATAAAAAGACCAAAAAAAAAAAAAAAACTGGCGTCAACCAGCCACAAATGGAAATTCAGAATGGAAAGAGTGGTCAGCTTTTAAAAGGTTTTTAAAGCCTGCTCACCCTCTCAAAGCAGAAGAATATGTAGTGAAGCATTATTCTTTTAAATGGGCTCACTGAGTTTATTAATGAAGCCCTAAACTCAGCTAAGAGAGCGAGAAGAGGCCTGCTCTGTATATCATGTTAATTCGGAAGGAGGTAAAGCCTTTTCTGGTTTATTCCCGCATTTTTCATTCAGGCAGAATTTCCCAGAATCCCAGTCCCTGACTTGCATGTTTGGATTCGGGTACAGCCTTGTGTGAGCTGGGTGCAGGAGTGTGGAGTGTAAGTACACTGGAGTGCAGGAGTGTGGAGTGTAAGTACACTGGAGTGCAGGAGTGTGGAGTGTAAGTACACTAGTGTGCAGGAGTGTGGAGTGTAAGTACACTGGGGTGCAGGAGTGTGGAGTGCAAGTACACTGGGGTGCAGGAGTGTGGAGTGTAAGTACACTGGAGTGCAGGAGTGTGGAGTGTAAGTACACTGGTGGGCAGACTGAACCACTATTTGAGTGACATCAGTGCAACTAAGATGGATAGACAGATAACATCCAGGCCAGGTCTGCAGGAGCTATTTCTGACTCCATAACAATATAAAATCTCACCGCAGGCAGTGATGTCCGACCCTACCTGGAAATTGAGGAAAACAGTGAGCAGGCCGAATGAAACGGACATGGCACTGAACCCAAAGATGAGTAACGGCCTCCTCCCCACGCGCTCGATGACCAGACCCTGCGAGAGAGCAGAGGTGACAGGGCTAAGAACAGATTCATGGTCAAATGTTTTCAGTGACTTCTTCCTGGAACGCTGCATCCTTCTATAATAATTACATGAACAGGAGATTGTTTGAGGAAAGCTGTTCTGTCTGTCGTGCAGATTGCCTGGGGAGGACCGGTCTGTTCGTACTGCAGCCAAGTGATGAGGCTGTTTTTGAAAGATTAAAGGTTTTCTGTTCCTTACTGACTGCTTCTAACACAGAGAGCACCTTCTGTAGCAGTCACATCCATCACCGCAAAAAACAACCTTCCTTTACAATGCACTGTTTTCCCAGCCTGTAAAAAAAAAGACTTGAAAAGAAAACAAACAAGAGAAGGACCCACCCGGGTTCCTAAAACATTTAGCGTCTTGCATTTCATCAGTTTGTCAGACTTTCTTGCCTCACAGTTTCAGTTATGAATCCAGTTTGCTCACAGCTAATCTAAGCAGTTGTCAATAATACAACTGATGAATATTGCCTAGTCTGATTATGAGGTGGAAAAAAGATGAGAAATGCCAGTAAACAAACAGAAATAGGGCAGAGAAAAGTCATTTGACAAATTCTGCTAAATTAAATTTTCAGTAATTAAAACCTCTCTGAACTACCAGTGCAAATGAAGGGGTGGGGCGGTACTGAAATCACGAAGGTACAGATATTACTATGAAAAAATGGGTTTGGAAGTGTTGTAGCGCATACAGGCCATCTGCTCTGAAGCTACCCTCACTGATCTGCAAAATGAAACCTGGAAAGTTAAGCATAAGCCAACCTCATTTGTCATCATGTTTCAGGCAAACCTTATTACTAATCCATCATTGGGAGCCACAAATCAGTAAATATTTCAACAGTGCCAACCTCCACTGGTGTAATGTGTGTGTGTCTGGATATCTGGGCATATATTGGGTATTCATCAAAACCATAATTCCTCTGAGACCGCTGTGATGACTCATCCAGGAATTCACAAAAGAACCCTGAATACTGAAAAGACTGTTGGCCTCGCCCCCCTTAGATAAGGTCATCATTCATAATCGCCGCATTAGAAAGACACGAGGGCAAAAGCAGTATGTATGCGAGAATTTCAAAACTCAAACCACTGCTAAACAAAAGGAACAAAAAGGTTTGACTGGCATTTACAGAACAACAACTCGATGAACCCCTAAGCCTTTTGAGACTATGTTCTGAGGACTGACAAGTCGAAAGCAGAATTCTTTTTTTTTTTTTTTTTTGGCATCTCCAATCCCACCCGAATCTGGAATGCCCAATTGGTGAACTATGTACAAAGCTTGCTCGTATGCGACCCCTTGCTGCCAACTCAGGATAGTGAAGACAGTTCAACACTCTCCTCCAAAGCACGTGCCCGTCAGCCACTGATTCTTATACACTCATTGGTTGAATCCTCGTAAGTTCAGAACGAGGGCAGAGGATACCCGGACATGAACAAACCCAGAGTCTTCCTGACGAGCGCCCGTCTGGCCAGCAGGAGGCGCTGGAGCAAGCTACTATTGCATCCCCAAATCCGGCAGTCCCTTCCCAATTTGGAACCCTGTAGCGCGATGGCCAATTGTGCGCTACTCTGAAAAAGCTGCCGACCCCTGCCTGTGGGTACGCCGGGGCTCGAACCCGCGACGTGATAGTCACCTCTGCACTGCAGCGCAGTGCCTTAACAGAGTGAGCTGTGAAAGCAGAATTCTTTGGTAGATATGGACCCTGTTTATATCTGGCATAAAGCTAATAGAGCATTTTACAAAAACACCATCATACTCATGGTCAAATGGCAGCAATAATGAGTTGGAGTGAGAACGCTTAGCTGCTTCAGGGCCTGGGCAACTTGTCATAATTGGCACAACGATGAATTCTTATTCTGCTTGAAAAACCTCAAGCACAATATTCAGTCATCAGTACATGATCTAAAGATCTAGTGCAACTCAATTTTTCCGACAACAATCCAAAGCACATTGTCAAGTCCGCCGCTGAATAGTTAAAAAAAAACAGAGATTTTGTAACCTTGACTTTGTTGAATTGCTGAGGTAGAACGAACAAGGGCAGCACAAACTCCCAAACCCTCCAGTGGGGCTCAATTTAATCTGTCTTAGACCTACGTACCCAACTATGGGTTTGTCAAATGCAGTTGTATTAAGTTGAAAACAGTATGAGCGCACATTACTTGACATTTCACCACATGAATTTTCCTTATTTTCCTGAATAAACACATTTCAATTTTGATTCTTCCAACATGCTGTGTTTTAAAAATCTAGGACAGTATTTACCACTTCATAATGTTGCCATTCTCTTTCACAACACCTAAGCATCTGGGACTGAAGATACTAAGTCATGACATCTTTCAGGTGTTTGTCCCATTTCTCCTGCGAACAAGTTTTAATGTTTGCACCCATATGGGGTCTTTGTTGCATCATTTTGCATTTCAAAATGTGCTGCACGCTCTCTACTGGCGACAAATGGGGACGACCAGTGGGTAAGTCTAGCTCCTGCACCCTCATCTTACACAGCCATGCATTTGTAATGCCTGCAGAATGTGGTTTTGTGTTGTCTTGTTGAAATATGTACGGGCGTCCCAGAAAAAATGTCCTTATGAAGGCAGCATACATTGCTCCTAATTTCCAGGGTACTTTTCTGCAGAAATGGCACCTCCAAAGATGTAGAAGTTAACATTGCCAAGGGCGCTGATAGGACTTCATACAGTGACAGACAATACCTTTTGGCAGCCTCTGTTGCCTCTGTTGCAAACATTCTTGCCATTTCCCTCCCACAACCACGTCTAAGCACTGCAGCCAGGTTTTGTGTTCAAACAATCAGAAAGAAGCTCTGAAATTTCTGGGACAAATTGTACAGGTATATACACAGGTTTTTGTCCCTGAGTACACATACCAACTTATAAAATTTTTGTCTACTTGTATTTAAGTTCCTGATTTTCGCTTTGCAAGACTGTAGTCTTCCATCTTCAGTATTAAGCTCTTGTTCGAAAATATTTATCAGGGATTCTTTTCCCCATTGTGTCTGATCTAGGCAAGTCCCTCTCCCTCCGGTATCGTCTTTGTCCTTAATCGAATGTGTCGCTGCCCTTTGTTCCCCGATCTCTCCTGTCTGACACTATGGTTCCAGACCTCGGACCCGCCCTCCTCTAAGCCTGACCCTTCCTTGTTCTCATTTGCTGCTGCCAGACTTTGGACCCTCCTCTGCTTATCATCTTCACTTAGGCATTAAAATGTCCTTGAAACCCTCCAGGATTTCTTCTGAAATCTGTGTTTGGCTCCTATATTCTGCTCTCTGGCAGAACAGTATTGCCAAATTCTTCCTGACCATAAGGAGTCACCTGAACTGAGTGGGATCTCTCTAATCTACCACAGCCTTCACCAGACCTTCTCAAAGTCCCAGGCAATGTCATTTCCACTACACTGCCCATGTGACTATGCCATTGACTATGGCACATTGCTCCCTTGGGGAAGGCTTTACTCCCTCTCTGCACCCAGAAGGCCATGGACGAATATATTTCTGTGGCCCTGGCTTCCAGGGTCACCCAACCATCTTCCCGCTGGAGCTGGCTTCTTCTTTATGTCCAAGAGAGATGGTTCCCTTCATCCATTCATTGACCACAGGTGTCTCAATGCCATCATCATCAAGAATTGCTACCCTCTTCCTCTATTGGATTCCACCTTCTCAAACTTTCAGGGGTGCCACTACTTTTCCAAATTGGATCTGTGCAATGCCTATCACCTGATTTGCATCACGGAGGGTGATGACCGGAAAACTGCTTTCTTAAGCACATACATCTCTACACATATTTGGTGATGCTATTTAGGCTCCCCAACATCCCTGAAATCTTTCAAAACCAGGACAACTACATCCTTCATCTCTCAGATTGCATTTGTTTACTTGGATGACATTTTTACAAGTCAAATTAAATTTAAAAAGCTCTTTGGCTTTATATGCATTTTCCTTACTGTCCAAACTCTTCTGTATCAGGGTTTAGTTGAACTTGTTTGTAACTGAATGTTGCACATGGTCTAGCATGGAAGTGGCCTCCTCAAAGTTGCTAAGCCTGCATGCATCACCTTACCATACTCAATGCGTAGTAAAGGTCTGTGAATTTAGAGACCGTGGGTAGTTTAGCCCTAGATTTTAATGTATTCATCATTACATGCTGATGGATGGTGTGTAAAAGGCTAAAAGGTCTGTGTATCAGCCAATCAGAGCAAAGCTGATCATCAGAGAGGGGATGCCAACTCTAAAAAGTCTACACTTCAGAAGAAAAAGAATGACAGGCAGCAAATGGCCCAGATATTATGGATTTTTACGTACGTTTTGCTACAAAGTTTTAATAGCTCCCTTCGGTCATTCAAGAATGTAAAAATTTGCTTAATATAGCATAATATGGGGTCTTTCAAGCAATTCTGCAAGGAGAAGCATGTCAAATTTCCTCCATATCAACGTGAAAGATTGATTGCAGTTCCTGCAGATAATGGTTGCACAACCAGTCATTAAGTGCAGAAAGGAAATGACTATTTTTATACATTAAATGAGCACTTAAAGTGATCATTTTAAAGTGAAACTTAAGATGACGAGAACTTGAAGAAACTTTATGTTACATCTTGTATGAAGTTCTATTGTGTTATATTTTGCATGCAGATCTGTAGCATGAGAAATATGGTAAGATAGCACTGCACCTTCTCACCTGCGAACCTTCCTTCCTCCTTTAACCATCCAAAAAAATAAATTATATATATATATATATATATATATATATATACATACACTACCGGTCAAAAGTTTGGGATCACTTGGAAATTTTCTTGTTTTCCATGGAAACATACATGATATTAGTCTGAATAGGAAATATAGCAAATGAACAGAACATGCTGACATTGCCTGAGTTAGAAATAATGATTTTAATGGAAAATAATGAATATGTACTTCAAACTTTGCCTTCATTAAAAAAAAAACACCTTCACTGTTGATACTGAAACTGGTGTTTGAGAGGAACTATTTAGCGCAGCTACTAGTTGACAACCTGTGAGGCGTCTTTGTCTTAAACTACACACTCAGATATTTGTCCTCTTGCACAGTTGTGCATCGGGGCCTCCCACTCCTTTTTTTCTGTCCTCGTTAGTACCAGTTTGTGCTGCTCTCTGAAGGGAGTAGTTGACAGCATGGTAAGAGATTTTAAGTTTTCAATTTCTCGCATTGAATAGCCTTCTTTTCTAAGCACAACAATAGACTGACGGGTCTCTAAAGGAAGTTCTTTCTTTCTGGCCATATTGAGCCTGTAAACAAACAAACAACTGCTGATGCTTCAGGTACTAAACCAACCTCAAGAATGCCATGCTCCCTTTAGTACTCCCTTATTAGTTCAACGGTTTTCAGCTGTGCAACACATTTGCAGAAGGGTTTTTTAATTATCTATTAGCCTTATAAAATGCTAAACTTGTATGAGCAGCCATACCAGGAGATTGATGGAGAGGACCGACAGTCACTGATAATAGGCCTCTATGCAATAAAATGATCATTCTTTGAAAATCATCTGATTAATTTTAATCGTTTGTGAAACGGATAAAAATGTTTGTGAAATGGAAGAAAAATGTTTGTGAAATGCTAGGAAAATGTATTTTTATTTGGAAAACAAAGAAATTTGCAAGTGATGCAAAACTTTTGAGCGGTAGTGTATATACTTTTTTTAATTTATTTAATTTAATGAATGAAGGCTGTTTATAAAACAAATATAAATCATGGGTATTTGAAAATGTTCTAACCCAAGTTTCAGATGGACACAACTGATGTACAGGGAAGATTCTCATCCGGGAAGCTTGGACAGAAGAAGATAGAAGTGATCTCTGAGCTGTCTTTCCATTTAAACACAGATTCTTGAGAAGTTGCCTCATTAACCAGCAAAAAAAAACTGGTGGAAAAATCCATACACACAGGCAGTCATTACAGCACTCTTAACTGCGTCTCTTGGGGTGCCGTTTGATTTTGCTCTTTACAAATTAAGGATGAAAGATGAAAGATGTAAATTAACTTAAATAATTATATAATAGTTTCAAAGACTATGGGTTTAATGGTTCAACAGCACTTCCAGTGCCTTTTACATAAAGAATCATCAAGAATTCTGAGCATCATTCGTTAGGAACAGAACAGGACTGTGTTTTATTTAAACTCCGTAGCTTTGTCGATTTTGTTCACCGGTTTCTGGAATGTAAAAGGACAAGCAGTCATTAACAGCGTAATGAAAACTAATCAAATAATCTACAGAGCAAATATTCTGCATGCTTTGATGATTCTGGCAAATGAAACAGTTTATTGCAAATGAAGATCCAGCCACTTCTCGATAAAACTGACTTTTTGATCAGAATGGAATGCTCACCTAATTAAATGGCTTGATTAATTTCTGGCCCACACACATACACACACACACACACACACACATACACACACACACAAATTCCCCAGCATATTATTTACAGAATAAGACGCTACAAACACACAAAGTAATTCACTCAATCAGAAAGAATCCACAGCCAATGCATTGGCTTAAAAAAAAAACTGTTGTATGATATTACTCTGGCAAAGTACACTGTGACCTTGCTCTGCGAATGGTGCAACACTAAATAAACTTCACTTACCTTTCATTTATGCCAAGATAACTCTGACCTGTGGACTGTCACAAATAGGGAAACTACTTCTTGCCCAAGAGCACTGACCGCACTGACTAATGTAACCATGAAATGCTGCCATAGATGCCGCCTATTTATGTAATCCAAAACTCTTCCATAAAATTACACAGTGTAGAATATTTTACTGAAAATATCAGTAGCGCGCTAAATTTACACAATTTCCGCAACCAGCGGGGAGCCATATTGTGAGATCATAAAAAAGCCAACCGTAACCGTAACTCAACTCCACAGTGTCCAGCTCCACAGTGCAGGACAGCACTGGGCGCCATCCCAGAAAGTGAAACCACTTGATGAAAATGTACAGAGGATTACAGTATAGCAGACCCCTGTCGCTCAAACTGGTGCAGAGGGCCATAGCATTTTGAGACACAGCTTACAGACCAGCGTATAGACCAGGGTGTACAATTAACCTGTCAAATGCAGTTGGTCAATTCCTGAGGACCACACCTGGAGCATACTTTGACAGCTCTGTTCACCACTTTTTGTCGTTCTGAGCGTTCACTGGTGAGACAGCACTGCCAGGCAGCGAGACCAAAATTGTGTTCAGAAAAGGTAATTATTTTTATAATTAATGTGAAGAGCAGCAATTTACACAATTCAAAAGGTCTATCCGATTGCTTCCTTTTCCATTATTGCCTCTTAATAATGCTCTCCGCAAATTGGAAATAACCAAGAGAGGTTCCAGACTAGTTTGTATTTGTGAATTGGGCTGGCAATGTCAGACAAAGCATGGTTTTCACCCACACACAGTGGACCAACATTACAGATTGAGATTTCCCTACTCCAGCATAACTGAAATAAGTCATGGAGATATTTACATATAGAGTGTTTTTATGTCTTTGCTAAAATACTTGATTTTTACTTTTCCCATTTAATTGATTTTACACTTTCAGAGGGACATTATGACTCAGCTGCTCAGGTTACCGAGGAAATACATATTTGCGGCAGGTGTTTGAAATGCTTGGCCAGAAATGACTAGAGGCCAGTGAGCGTTCACTCAAACTACCCAATCAGTCGCACAATCTCACGTCTCTTGAGACATCTTGCGTAGTCTCGTTTTCATGACGCAATATCCAATTGCTTCGAATTAATTTCCAATTCTCAAGATAGAAAGATGAAATTGAAAAATCATCCAGTATTAACCCATTAAAGTCAAATTTTTCTACTTATGTTTTCTTTTAAGTAGGTTGAAGAGTCCAAAAGATTTTTTAAATCACACTTTAGGACAATTTAACATACATATTCTGTTTCTGTTGGTTGCAGCACTTCACTGATGCACATCACACTTAAACTGAGAAAAATATTCAAACCCAGGACACCATTTTTTTTATGGCCATGGCATTGCATCAAATGGAAAATATCTCGATCTTGACATAATTTTACTCTAATTTCCCTGTCATTCAGCAGGACATATTTGGGATTGTTGGAAACCTTGAGCTCTCCGAGAGAATTTAACACAGGTTTGAATACAGCAGCTGCATTCGACAGACACATTTAATGTCTGTACATTTAGTGGGGTTAAGAACAGCTACCTATCTGCTTGGGCAAAAGTTTCTATGGTGTAATAAAAAAGCCACTTGGTATTGGCTGCTTAAATGTTGTGGGCGGGACTCACCGAGCAGATTGCAGCCAGTGTCTCCACACCTCCCGTGCTGAGTGTGATATATGGGACCACACTCGGGGAAAACCCCGCCTCTGCAAGAATCCCATTGGTGTAGTACCATATCTGTCAAGACAAACAAAACCAATCAAAAAACATGAAAACGTCAGATACCCATCCACACGAAAAGAAAATTTCATAGCAGACCTGAATAAAATGCAGAATTTTATGACACTCATTTGAATTCAAATACTTCAAATATTTTATCCAAATATCATTACCAAAGAAATAAATTTGAATTATAATAGGCCTGAAATTTCAAATTTTTCAAGTGTATTCAAACTGCAGCTGTTCATCACTAATACGTATCTCGATGAAAGCTGGAATTCTGTCCTGTTAGCCCATATTGACCAATTCCTCAAAATTAAATTAAAATGCCAGATATTTTAGAACCTAAAAATGTCCCTTTTCTATACATGTCAATAAGGTTTAAGTAAAGTGTCCAGCCACTTTTATCTATATAGCGTATCTGTGAAGTGCACTTCAACATACAAGAGGTATCCACAACCATTATTGTACATTGCCACAAAAAAAATTATCCCCGATTCCTTCCATTTCAGCAAATGAGGAAGGAAAGCTAAGTTACATTGTTATACTGTCATTGCACTTTCTAAAATAGATATACTTATAAAATGTAATATTGTTAGCACAATGAACGATGATGACACTGAAATAATACACTTTCAGAAGTTGTAACTGTCGCATGACTTAATGACTACAGTTACATGCGCGCAAATTTTCCTCTATTATTCAGAATATGACAATATTCAGAATTTTATATGGCTCATGAAAATGGCGCACTCCATTCGGATATCAGGCCTGATTATGGGTGTAACATTGTCCAGTCAAGACATTTTCGGTATGCCAGTATTATTTAGGTTTCAGAAGCTTAAGAGATGTATACAGCATATTCAGACAGCATCTCAATTGCATTTTATTCAGCAGTTTGCAATACAAACCCTCTTGCCCCTTCAAGGTCAGCTCTGTGCATTTTATACAAGCCGAAAGGTTACGCGGCGGGGGTAGAGATGCATGCAGAAAAGAACAAACACACCTGCTTTCAAACATCATGAAAGACATACAGATATCAGTAGGTTTTCAGAAATGCGCAAATAGCTTAACAGAACACCAACCATTTCAAGGAGGTGTTTGAAAAACGAGGGAGGCTGTGTTTGCAAGGTTGAAAAAGTCTGCCACTGGAGGAATACTGAGAAAAATGTGACTTTTTTTATTGCACAGACCCTATCAGGTGGGTAGTACCCAGACCCCCTCCAAACCTCAGTTATGATGTAGGAGAGGAACTTCGTCAGCTTTTACTAGTAGCCGGTTTTTTCTGAGGGGGGGTGGGGGTCTACTTTTACCAGGGGCTTAAGCCTTTAGTGTAGCCTGGAATTTGAGAGATGTGCTGGGGGGGAGAACTCTTGTCGGTGGACCTCAGCCCTGAAGCCACTCCTGTGGCGTAACCCCTGTTTCTCTCTATCGCCTCCGGCTGGAAACTGTTCTTTTCATCACTTCCAGCTTGCGAATTTTCTCTCTAGAGTTCCTCCCACGACATCCTTGAAAAAAAGCGACATATTCTCTGTGGTTGAAAATGGTTTGAAAATGAATACAATGGTGGCATTATGTCCATCATCCTACGAGTGCTCTAGTGTCTGTACTCAATCAGTCTCTTTCAGAAAACTGGTTGAAGTGGGAGGATATTACAATTGATCAATCATGTTCCTTAAATGTACCCAGCACATGTTACAGCTAACAAGATGTTCATAATACTCCATAACCAGCTAAAGTGTTGTTTCGCGGGATTGATAGCTAGGTCTCCACTATGTGTTGTTGAGGGAGTTTTTCAATACTTTTATACAAACAACGGCAGAAAGTAAACTCTGAAGAGCAGAAGAGAGCCAAACAAAATAAAACTTCCCTCCTTCAGTACCCACTTCTATTTCAGCTCAATACTTTTCAGTTCTGAATGTTTAGAGGACCTTTCGATTCTGACATTTACAAAAGATGGCGGCTTCACTGCCATCTGAATGGGAGCAGAAGATAGAGCAGGGGAGGGGGTCATGTGGAGCCAAGATTCAACACTCCGTGGATATGCAGTGGCCCAGAAGTTTTTTCATGAATGCAAAACCGGCCAATAGTGGCCATCACAGCAGAGGAGGGAAAGGTGCAGACTGACTACTTGCTCACTGGATGTGAAAGAGCTGCAATTCCAACAAGACGGACAAAAACTGAAGCTCTGCTAGAACCTCATAATTCTTACTTTTCAAACATATGTGCTGGATTAAATTATGAAAATGCAGCAATATGTCACTATCCTTATTTCCCACGTCATTATTTTTATTAATACTTATTTGCAGCATTGTTAACGCAATCACGCACTGTGGCCAAGAGTATAGAAGCAAACCTGTCAATCAAAAATCTCATTCCAAAATCATGAGCAACTGGACAGCACTGGAGAATTGCATTACCTCCGTCGTTTTGAATTTCATTGGCCGATGAATTATCATTGAACATGAGCGTTAACGAGTCTTACCAGTGCCCTCTTCACGCGCATTGAAATTTTTTCGGATCCTGGGTCAAGAATATAAATCGGATCTATGCCATAACCAAGGCTTATCACTGGGGCAGTACCCTCAAAGGTACTGCTGTTGTACCTTAGAAGTGGGTTTTTATTTGTTTTGGAACATATAAGTACCTTTTAGACCCTAAAAAGGTTCATACAGGTACCTTGAGGTCCTATAATTAGCACTAAAAGGTAAATAATACCTTGGGGAACAGAAATGGACTCCTGCTGTACCCCTATTTCTGAGAGTGTATCTGTCAACACACACAATTTCATTGACTTATATCCATAACTTTTTGAGATATCCCTTTAGATGACAAACAGAAAAAAAATTAATGAGAGAATAAATAAAAAAAACCATAAAAAACAAACAAACGCTGGTGAAAAACAATACTTCCTAGCGGAGGTATAATAATATGGAGTCGGCTCTGATTTTGCAGATGTAACAGAGTCCACTCCACTTTGAAGGCTTTTCAGTGGATTTCAGAACACTGCAGCGTAGATTTCCTCTATTTTTGACGAAAAAATTATCAAAAGTTTTGAGATTAATGACCCGAAAAAGTCAGCCAATGAGGGTAAGCCAATACAGTCCACGAGGACAATTCATGTTCAAAAAATTAAAGGCACGAACAAAGGTAAAAAATCATTGTATGTCTGTCAGGGGAGTAAGTCCGTGGAATGCTTATTCTGTAAATATTAAAACATGCAGTGCATTAATCAAACTCAAAAAACTTTATAAGTAAGACTGCATTATGCAATACACCATGGGGAAAAATAACTACAAGTTAATGTAAGTGTGGCAATAATGGTTCTGATCAAAATGTCAACATCAAGTTTTCTGCTCCGCTGTAGCCATAAACTGTTTTTCTATCGTGATGATTATGATGTTGTAAGTAAGAGGGGTAGATGTCAAAGCTTTGCTTCAGCCTACACGTTGGTTCATAACTAGGAATTCAGAAGGTTTTCTGAACAACTTCCACTTTTTTTCTTGTCTTCATACCTTTATTTTGTCGATTTTAAATGAACCAAATAAAAATCATTCATTCATTCATTCTAAAAGTCAATTTCATCCAATTAAATTAAATCTATAACACATTAAGACCTGAAGAAGAAAGTAATGCCACCCTGAAACTTGCATGAATTTTGTCCCCGCAATGCCGCACAATATGTCGAGGCAAGGCGTGCCATTTCAGCAGTACGCAGCGGAGCCTTGTTTGCGCCCTGTTCGAGCACTTTACACACACAAGTTAGGCATTGTCAATGCAATGCGCAGCCAAAAATTTGAACTGTGCGTGAACAATGCGTGAACACTTCGTGAGAAGTTCCTGCCATGCGCGATTGGTTTGTGACATACGCAAACTATGCACGAGCTGGGCATGTGATGATCAGGTGAACAACTCGTGACAACACCCTAACACGGCACGCATTGACGCGCACTGTCGGCAGTGTTTGCACCGAATTTGCATAATGTTCATGCTTCGTTCTCACAAGTGGCATGCTCATGGCACGAACATTGCGTGCAGAATGCGTGCTGAATTTCTGAAAATTTCAAAATCTTCTCTACGACATGGTGCGCTGCCCTGCACCCTTCCCGCACTCCTCACGCTCGTTCCCGATGACTTTAATCATTGCCACGACATATTGTGTAAAATTCGTGCGAGAGTCAGGGTGGCATAAGTCTGTAAACTTTCCAATGCCACTGTAGGCTACTTGTGGCCATTAAATGCATAATGGTTTATCTGCAGGTCTGCTGTACTCGCACTCTGGGCTGAATGAACCTGAAAACTCACTGCATTGAGGCCACAGAGCTGGTAACAGGCCATGGTGACCATTACGGTAATGACCTGCCACCGTATACCCTGGTTGCTGAACAGCTGAATGACAGATGCCACACGCAGGTTAATCTGGGTACGGCTCTCTGCGTGGACCTCCTCCATCTCCTTCATCACATCCTGTTTCCCCAGAAAGCGCTGGAACGCTGAAAACAGGCAAGACAGATAGCATTACCCGAGTTATTATCTTCTGTAAAGATTCTAAGAAAATCCAACATTTCTTTCAAAAAAACTGCGATAAAAGGAAAATTTTTTGTCCCAGAATTTATTTTGTCAGATTAATTTCGCAGCAGTTTCACCTGTGACCGAGTTACTCTAGGTAACTACAGCAACATTTGTATGTGCATTTTGGAACGTGGCTTTCTCCAGCACACAGCTTTATTCTGGTGACCAACTGTCTCACAAGGGAAGAGACAAGACAGGGTATTAGTGCTACTCAACCAAAAGCTCAGCAATTATACTTAAGGACATCTAAAACACTGATAGACTCAGTGAAACAACGGAAAAACACGCACCTCAGCTGATGATCAGTAGCCAGATCGGTGCTTCTCAGAATAGGGGATAAGTTACCAAAGACAAAGAAAGAAATGCTGGACGATAAGTTAGGCAGTTTATTATGGTGCAGGTGACAAACGCTTCGACAGAATGTCTTCTTCAGAGTCAGAGGGCCATAGGCGTCAATGCAAAATTAAATATCCCGCCACAGAGGGGTAAAATTTTCTTAGTGGACGAGGATAGTGCATTCAAGTATCGCAGCCAATGGCCTCTATACATACATACGCCCACACACAAGAATGGCCGAACGGATGAAGATGCCCCTCCCACAAAGAAACGACAACATCTCATTGGGGGGAGAAAGAACACATGCAGCAAGATCCATGACTAACAGGGATACAGAGAAACAGTCAACGGTAAATTAAAGGAAACAAGACAAATTCTTCATTTAAACCTAACGAATCTATTGTGTTAAGAGTAAAAATGCAGAATGCTCCTCTACGGAGAAGTTTGTTCATAATGTCTCCGCCTCCAAATGATGGGGAAATTTTCTCAATCCCCCAGAATTGAAGGGAAGCTACTGACCTGTGTTTGTCCTGCAGTAATGATGTACAATGGCAAAGTCTAAGTTCTTCATGCGAATAGCAGTCTTATGTTCGGCGCTTCTGGCTTTAAGAGGACACTTAGTTTTCCCTACATATACTAAACCACACGGGCATTTCAGTATAGATAACATGACTGCTCTAACAGTTTATAAAAGACTTGATTTTAAGTTTTTTGCCTGTATGTGGGTGTGAAAACTCTTTGACATCGGAAGAGCTTGAACGGTGGGTATAGTTCCCGCAGTGATAAAAACCTACAGGTTGAGTCGGTGGCCAGGATGGTCTACAAATATCAGAATGACTCTGTGAAATTTCCCCTTAGTTTCCAGAAATTTTCAATCAGCGCTGGATGCTGTTGGTGGAGACACTGACAATCATCAAAACTGTTTGACCTTAAAAGGTCAAATTCTAGTCACAAAATATGTGAAATATATGACTCCTATCAATCTTTCATACAAATCTATGCCTTATTAGTGATTGTGAGTGAAATATGGAACATTTCAATTAAAAAATAAGTGAAATAGAGGACGCTTTGCCTTTAGTCATGGGTCAAATTCAAGGTCACAAAGTGCTGTGCAATATGACATCTTACCAGTTCCTGACACAATTCTAATCCCTAAATGTGGCAGTTGTTAAGAGATATTGGCCATTTTTTTGCCATTAATACCCTTAATTAATTCATCGTATTAAATATAAATGAAGTTCGTGGACAATAGTGACCTGCAATTTGATTGTAAGAAATACCCATGGATGTGGCAGCCGCGAACAAGGCAGAACAGTTGGAAATCCATCGTATTCAAGACCTTGCAAGGGTTACAAATATTTGCATGACAGATTTATAAGATATATAGGAACAGGCCATTCAGCCCAATGATGCCCATCTAAAAGCAACAGGAGTTTAACAAACACTTCACTTGTCTAAGAGCTGCATAGTATCATGCGTTGAATCAAGAATTTGTATCAAGGCAAAGTAATCTTCTGGATAAACCCAGGGGTTGGAGAACATGAGTGAGTGAGAGAGAGAGTGCCCCCAGCTTACTTATCCTGAGGCTGTGCGAACCATCAACTATTCAGATCTCTACAGGGATTATTTTTGTATGAGCCTATACATTTTTTAAGGAAATACACATTTAGTATGCCTTTAATCTTATATCTGGGCAAAAGTTAAGAGCAACCCAATTTTTAAAACAAGTTTCACTTCACCAAAGGACTGAAATAACTTCAACAAACACTGTCCAATTCATGGAAATATGGCTACAGCCCTCTTCGCACAGGAATCGTATTACTGGGGGACCTTTAATAATTTGTAGTAATTAAATAAAGATCTTTGGTAATCTTAATCCTGTGCGAATCGCCATGTACACAATCTGAAAAGTAAAAATTTCAGCACAAATTACCTGCCTTATTTTGGCAAACACAGAAGTCATCTGATAATATTAGTCCCCAGGAAATTGGCATATCTGTAATTTGGCGCCAGTTTTTTTTTTTTTTTTTCTTTATTGAGAAGTTTTCGATATTGCCATACCTTTTTCCTGCCTCTTTCCTGGTCGAAAATTAAAGCAGCTGGGGCCGAACTCATAAACAAAAGTACTGCCGGCATTTCGGGCGCATATTCAGGAGGCTCATCCAGCTACACAGCATGGAGACCCATTTGCAGAAAAAGCAAACTCAAATCCATCACAATAGCAAAATCTCAAAAGACCATGAGATGGATGATATGCAAGGCAACATCTGGTAAGGAAAACTTCTCGACCTTCCAACAGGCTCATTGCAAATGTCTTAAGTGTCAACACTTGTTTTTGTATATATTGATCTTGTTGTTCAAGATTGCAGAGGAAGACAGTGGTTGAAGAGAAAAAAAGTATACAGGAAGCAAAACTTGACATTTTCAATATTTTCGATATCCGGGAGGTATAGTGCTTGTAAGTTCTAGTAACATACGCCCTTTGCTTTTCCCATGTAATTGCACCACATGAAACACGGAGGTCACAGGGTAATTTATACACCACATGGTCCCAAGGTAATACTACTCCCATGAGAATAGGGCTGAAGATATACCTTCGCTGGCTTACAAAATCAGAATCAAAATCAGAAAATAATTAGATCTTTACCTCACACTTATTAGCTTTTAACCCTCAGAGCTCTGAAACAATTTTTTTTAAATGATAAATTAAATGGTCTTGTACTGTTGAAAACTTATCATGTGGCAACTTGTTTAATAGAGCCTAGAGCTTTTTTAAACAAGTAGCCACATTAAAGGTTTTCAACAGCTTTGATTGTGATACCTTACATCATTGAATGACAATAGTTGCATTTAGCGCTCTAAGTATTAAAGAAAGGGTATGTTTTTGACATAGTCTTGGCCCACTCTCCTTTACAGACGGTAAGGAGACATGTGGAAGCCAAAAACACATTCGCTGAAGTTCTAAAGTTCAAATGTTAATTGGAAGAAACAGTATGAATATCCAACTAAGATGAAACCTGAATTTTCAGAACTGCCACCTAAATGCTAAAATTCAGCTCGTACAATTAGTAATGGTTCACGACCAAAGGTTCACGCCTTTTGAGTGTGAAATGCACGTGGAATGCAGGCCGAATCCTTTGCGCAAATGTACAAAGTTCAGTATCAGCTGATTTGTGGAAATTTTCTTTTCGAATTTGGTGGTACTTAATTTTTGCCCTCATGTTTATAATTCTCACCTACCTTCCATATCCCCTCTTGTTCTCTATCCCCTTTAGTATAGTTATTGCTTGTTGTTCTTTTGGCTTATTTGTTTATTATAACTGAATAGTTTTCATTCACATGCTTTGGCTGTATTGTATGCCGTCATGCCAGTGAGGCCTCCTCAGGTGAGCTGAATTACATTTATGAGAAAGAAAGAGAATCCCCGGTCGTTCCAACCAGCAGTGATCGGTAGCTTTTTCAGAACAGCAAACAATTGGCTGAAGCGCTAAAGGGATGCAAATTGGGAAGGGACTGCTGGGAAGGGAAATTAAAAATGACTGCCTTGTTAGTTGCTCAAGCGCCTCCCGTTGGCCAGCCGGGCGCTTGTTGGCGAGATTCTAATTTTGCTCACGCTGCCCTTGTTCTGAGCTCGCAATAGTTGATAGCCACGAATGAGTGTAGAGATGCAGCGGCTGACAGGCACTTGCTTTGAAAGAGGGCTGGGTTGCATACGAGCAAGGCTTGTGCATAGTTCTTGGATTGGGCTTTCCAGAGTTGGGTGTGATAGGAGATGCCAAATTGAAAAATAGAGAGAGAAAGAGAGAGACTGGAAGTTTAAGGGGTGAGGATCACAGTGGGGCTAGAGCGAGGGATGTAAAACATGCAGATGAAAAGATAAAACCAGAGACAGAGTTACATGGGGAAGAGAAGGAGAGAGGTAGAGGGAGGGTAAAAAAGGAGGAATGGAAAGAGGGATGAAGAGAAATAATGGAGGGAGGACGGGGAAACAGAATGAAAGGTAAAAGAAGAAAAGACTGTGATGTAGGTAGATAGAGAGAAAGATCCAGAGAAAAAGAGAGCAGTGTGGAAGGGGGAAGGCTCATAGATATAGGATAAGTCAAAAGGGGACCGAAATAATGATCTGATACTGAATGATAGGTGTCCTGCCAGTAGGGGGCGATCTGGAGCACAGAGCTAGAAATGCATCATCCCTTCATCTGAAACTTCTTCAGACACTATGGGCTCAATTCGTAGACCAGGCGCAGGCGCGGCGCTGGTGCAGCAAATGGGGGGAGTACCACGTCAACGAGGTGTATCCAGGCGTATTTTGCAATTTCGTGCCTAGCGCAGCCGGGCACAAGTACTCCTCTGTCCCGCCTCTGTCCCTCCTGCTGGCGCAAGTGGAAAAGAGGGAGGAGAGAAGGCCAGAGTTTAACATAGCCGAGTCAAATCTTCACCAATCAAATCAGCTCCTCTCCTCACCTTTAAAATTGGGATAAAGAAGCCTCTGTCCTATATCTGCATGATGTGTTAATGTTGCATTTTACTTTGCTGCTTCAGGCTTGTTTCCTGCTGCGCTTACATCTATATTAAGCATTACGAATAAGATTATTACCATTAGCAAACTTGAATGGAATTTCGAAACGAAAGTACATCAGATCATTCAAACCTATGAAGATGGAATGAAATACAATGGTTGCTCATTTATTTCTTCTGCCTGCATCATTGGGAAGAGAAACGATGGATAACATGTTCCTATTACACCCTGTTGCTGCTCAAAATTTTGGGATAAAAATGCATGGACAACAATGCTAGATACGTTACACATTTATTTTCAACATGTGATCTTAACTCAGTACGAGATCATAGCAGTCAGGCTGTATTCCTTTCCCCCACTAAAGATGATAAAACCTAAGTGACAATAATAATATTGAGCCACTTGCAAGCTGGACACGAAACAAATTTTTTGCAGGAGAGATTACATTCAAAGTCAATGCAAAGATGTTAATACACACGCCACCCTGCGCTACGCCAAGAAATCAGAGCCCTATATCACTGTCATCCTACATGATATAAGTGGAGGCAAAGCCCTTTCTTACAGGGTTGATCCCTAAATTTGTGTATGTGCTGCATGTGTAACATGTTGTAATGATGGTGATGAAAGCTAAATTGCTTTACAAGTTTTAGCATGAGTTCCAGAAGAGGATTAACACAGAACTGCCAAGACTTACACTTACATGCAAACCAATATTATAAAGCAAAAATTGGCCCTAGCATTCCTTTTTCCTTTTTTAATAGTCTTATATGAGCTGTAATATCTGCACATACCACAGCTCAAACTAAATCAGGCCCTGAACCAGTATCAATGGAAAATACCCCCATGTTAAACAGCTCAGGCAGAAGGATGCAGCTGAATATTAATGGCAAATCCCAGCAGGACTCAGTGAAGATGCTTCAGGAGCCTCTTTTGCCTCTTCAGCTCAGTCCTATGAGCAGCACCTCAGAAACAGTCTCTCCCCACACTCCTGTCAGGCTGCTTCAGCGCAGTTCAGGAGCTGTCAATCACGCCTCGGCACAGTTCAGTAAGCACTTAGTTCTGGAACCCGCAAATATTGATGCCCCAGATACTCATGCACTCCAAAGGAAACCAGTTTTATTGCTTTCTTAAACAGCATACCAGTTTTCAGAAGTGCCAACATAATTGCTCATGAGTTTCCTAATGATAGATCAATGTTTTAACGTGATAACTTGGGAATGGCAAACACAACATGCCATTGGAACACAGGAGTGATGGTTGCTTAAAATGGGCCATTATTTTGCCCATATGTAGATATTCCATTAAAATCAGCCATGTCCAGCTTTACTGGTCAATGTCAATATGAACAGTATAAAATGCTTTTTTAAAATAATCAATTTAATGTCATTTTAATTGGAAGCAATTGTGATTTTCTTTCAAAAACAAGGAAATTTCGCAGTGATTCCAAACCTTTGAACTGTACTTTATGTGTGAGGGTGTGTAAGTACTACGTGTGAATTAACATGTCCATTCGTGTGTATAAATGCATGAGCATGTTTATGTTAACGTGTATAGGCAGGTCTGCATGTTTCCGTGTGTGTGTGTGTGTGTGCACGTGTGTGTGTGTGTGATTCCTTGCGTGCATACGTGTGTGTGTATGTGTATGTGTGTGTGCGTTTGTGTGTGCAAGGGTGAGTGTGCGTGTGCGTGAGTGCGCGCGCGTGTGTGTGTGTGTACGTGTGTGCATGCGTGTGGGTGTGTGTGTGTGTGTACGTGTGTGCATGTGCGTGTGTGCGTGTGCGTGTGTGTGTGTGTGTGTGTACGTGTGTGTACGTGTGTGCGTGTGTGTGTGTGTACCTTTCTCTGCTTGGGCTTCATCTCGTCTCTCCATGAGCAGGAAGCGAGGGCTCTCGGGCAGGAAGGGGAGAGTGCAGAGCTGAAGCACTGCGGGCAGCGCCAGGAATCCAAACAGGAAGTTCCACCGGGATTCCTGTAAGTGCCAAAGACACAAACACACCACCTCAATCAGAAGCACTTACTTTCTCTGAACACCCCTTACAAAAGCGCAGGCAGAAGATGGGTCCTTTGTCACAAACAGTTATCACCTGGCATGGATGCAAGGCAGCAATTTCCCCTAAAAACAGTCATTTCTCTCTCTGTCTGACAAGGGTTCCAGAGACTGCTAGAGAGATTACTGGATGTGTCAGGATAGTTGGAACAACAGAGGGACTAATGGATGAGTATGTAGTGACTGCCTGAGGACTAAAGTGCCTAAAGTGCTGTTCTGTATTGAGACACGGCCTTTGAGCTCGTACAGGCCCACTTTCATGATGGCGCGAGCCTTCATACCATATGGAGCCAACTTCTTCTGAAACAAGAGCACTCAGAGAGGACATACACCTCCGCTGAGGCCCAGCTGTTACCCCACATGTCCGGGACACATACGAGTAGTGCTGTCATGTGCCATCATGCATGTAAATAAAAAATTCCTGGATCCAGAATTTGATGGGCATCATCCCCCAAAATGAAATCACTTCTCAGTTCACCTATGGTGCCAAGACACATCTTAAAAATTTAATACAAATCTGCCCATAAATTTTTCAATCGCACTAAATGAATCCCAGTGCAACCTACCTCAGGGTAGACAACAACAGAAAAGCGTCGTCTAGAAACCGCCTTTATGACAATATGACTAGCTGCAATATTACTGAAAAACTTTCATACAAAACTCTAATGTCCAGTCTCCAGAAAAACCCTTCAATCGCAATGAACACAGCCCTGAGGGAAAAAAAAAAAACATGACACCTTTAAAGTTTTTTAAAACAGACTTGAACGGGTAGTTCTTGCTGAAAGAACATTGACTACCAGAAAGCTAAAAAGGATCAGTTTAAATGGTCTAATATCAAGTCAAAGAGTGAAAATTTGGCGGTAAAAAGTTTATCCTGTAGGGAGTGTTATGCTCCGCCAGTGGAACCGAAGTGCTCACAAACACAAGTTTCTCTCGGGGAACTTCTATAGAAATCACTGAAAAACTCAGAACAGCGATGTAAAGTGGGCACTGAAAAGTAACCAAGGAGATGCCGCCTCGATTCACCGCAGCTGCCTAATTCAATCAGGATGATAGACAAAATTATCAGACCCAAAACAAGATAGAAAAATAGTGCGCTATTGCTAGCAGGACCCTCAGCCCCGAGCTTTATTTGGGCATGTGCATCGTTTGTGCGTTATATCAGTAGAAAGTGAGTGTGAGAATTGCTCTGCTGACGTGCTATCAGTGCGTGTGAAGTTCGAAGCGCTTTCTCCCTGTCATGCTACCATTCCTATGTAAGTTAAAAACTTTTTCCAGCTGATGTGCCAGAGAAGTATCCACATTGTGACAAGAATCGACTAGCTAATGTCCGCGATCCGAGAGACGTGATGAAACAGGCTGTAAGTATCCACATTGTGACATGACTCGACTAATGTCCCTGATTCGAGAGACGTGGCGGGAGCAGCTGTAAGAATCCACAGTGTGACATGACTCGCCTAATGTCCTTGATTCGAGAGACGTGGCGGGAGCAGCTGTAAGAATCCACAGTGTGACATGACTCGACTAATGTCCTTGATTCGAGAGACATGACAAAACCGGCTGTAAGTATCCACATTGTGACATGACTTGAGTAATATCCGTGATTCGAGAGACGTGGCGGGAGCAGCTGTAAGTATCCACAGTGTGACATGACTGGACTTATGTCTGTGTGATCCGTGAAGTTGTTTTGGAGTTATTGCGCGGAATGTCATTTCAAGATGGCGGCTGTGGCGACCATATTGGATATCGGAGTACGACCAAAATCGATAGACTTCTGTAGTTCCACACCCCCAACATGCACACCGAAAACGAAAGTGATCGGTGAAGTCGTTTTGGAGTTATTGCGCGAAACGTGATTTCAAGATGGCGGCTGTGGCGGCTATATGGAATATCGGTGCGCGACCCAAATCGATAGGCTTCTGTAGTTCCGCACCCCCAACATGCACACCGAAAACAAAAGTGATCAGTAAAGTCGTTTTGGAGTTCTTGTGTGGAATGTGCTTTCAAGATGGCGACTGTGGCGGCCATATTGGATATTGCACATGACCAAAATCGATTGGCTTCTGTAGTTTCACACCCCCAACATGCGCTCCGAAAACGAAAGTGATCAGTGAAGCCGTTTTGGAGTTATTGTGCGGAATACAAATTTGTTGACAGACGGACGGACGCCGTGCGTGATGACAACAACCCTAGCCCTTTCGGGCTGAGGGGTAATAATAAAAACGGAATCTCAACATTAAGGGAAAGTGGGGAAAACAAAGACTGACTAATAGCGTTATCCACCACGCTCCAAAACCGGAAAAAAACCACAAAACCCACCACCAAAACTCCAAATACCCAGAGAGACTATTAGAGAGGTTGCCTTTCCAATATCAGCAGGAATGAAGACTTTCTGCAGTCTGTGCCCAATTGCATCAGCTGTGCAGAAACATAACCACTGTTTTTTATAAAAACAAAACCAGTGAAATTGATATTATAAGTAAAAACCCTCAATAAAAAGATAAGATAAAATGAGATTTTGCTCCATGAATGCATGCAGAACAGAACAGGGCAGATGTCTCAGGACATTGATTTGAATAAGAGTTTTGTACTGAAAATCACAGCCAACACAACCAGGCGTGTTTCTGCAGGACAGTTGCTGTCAGAGGTTGTATCAATTTAAATAAAAGAGTTATGAATTATGTGGAAAGCTGAGCGTGAGACAAGCGTGCAGAATTTTGTCCTTTAACCTCCATCACCATCTAAATCGAGATCCAGGTTGTTTGCTTGTATCAAGGCCTACGGCCTCTGACCCAGCACTTGTTGACCTGCTCCAGCTCACTGTCCACAGCGATTCCAGTGGGATCGTGCCTACGGCCATTGGCCTAGCAGCTGGTGACTCTTTTAAGAACTCTAAAGCCAGGGATGATCTTGGTCTTGACACTAGCTTCATGAAATGTTATAAATTTCCTCTATTGCATCCAATTGCACACCTAATAAATCTGTCAATCACACAAAGAGTTGTCCCCTTGGCTTGGAAGGTGGTAATAGTGACCACTGTTTTTAAATCTGGGGATAAAACCGACCCAGCCAATTATAGACCAATTAGCATTCTTGCTGTGATTTCAAAAATAGCTGAAAAATGGATTGCTAAATTGATCACAGTTCACCTGGATTCAAACGGCCCGTCTTTACATCCCATGCAATTTGGCTTCCGTTGTCACCATTCTACTGAAACAGCTGTTTGGTATTTCATTGAAAAAGTCAAACTCTATCTTGATAGGCATACTTGCGTAGGTGCGGTTTTTATAGATCTTAAAAGGGCATCTGTTACTGTAGACCACAACATTTTGCTATCCAGACTTTCTGCTTTTAATTTATCATGTAATGTCATTGATTGGGTTGAGTCTTACCTTTCTCGCAGGAAGATATGCTAAATCTCGATATACACTGACCAAAACTTCCAACGCAGCACACACAATTTTGAAATATTTGGTGTAAATAAAATGGGATATTGGTTTTGAGCCATGATACATCGACTACAACTTAAAAGCTCAGAAAATTGTTTTGATTTTGTCGTGTGGGCAGCTCGTTCCGCTTGATTGCACATTGTTTAGAATTTTGCCTATCCCCTCAGGTTGAGTAGAACTCATTGACCAATCCTTCGAGAATTTGGTCAATAAATAGCCGTAGCAATGGGCAACTTAAATATTCCTTTGCATTATCCTGGATCTACGTGTGACCATGCCGCGCCTAGGTCAAAATCAGCGAGAGCGAGCCGTTGGTATGCTCACTGGTGGAATGTCGCAGAGACGAGTTGCAAGGAACCTGGGCGTCCACTTATTTACCATAACACATCTCTGGAGCCGGTATAATGAAACAGGAAGCACCGGTGTTCGACCACATGCCCCCAGACCACGTGTCACCTCAGCAGGATCGCCGTGTTCGCCTCCAGAACCTGTGCAATCTCTTCCTGCCAGCTACAGTCACTGCTGCTCAGACAAGAGGTCGTCACCAGAACTGGATTAGCGACCAAACCGTACACAACCGCCAGCTTGAAGCCGACTTGCACGATCGACGTTCCCACTGTGGTTTCATGTTGACTCCTGCACGTCGCCGCGTCCGTCGGCGATGGTCAAGGGCACATTTGGGCTGGAATGCTCTCAGGTGGAACAGGGAGCTCTTCTCCAATGAATCGTGGTTCGAGTTGAGTGTGTCTGATGGAAGACTGCATGTATGGCGTAGGCGACGGGAACGTTATACTGACGCTAACATCCTGCAGCATGACCACTGGGGTGGACCCAGTGTGATGGTTTGGGCTGGAATAAGCAGTAGACACAAGACAGACCTCATTTTCATCAATGGAAACCTCAGTGCGGCCCGTTACCGTGACAACATCCTTACCCCTGTCGCAGTTCCACTCGTCCATCGCTATCGCCTAACGCTGCAACAGGATAATGAGAGACCACATGTCGCCAGAGTCTGTCAGGACTACCTGAGGCAGAATAATGTTCAGTGTCTTGATTGGCCTGCGTATTCCCAAGATTTAAACCCTAGAGAACATCTATGGGATATTCTGGATCGCCGAGTGAGAAGGCGTGATCTAGAACCAGCCACAGTCCAACAGTTGCGTTAAGCACTCCAGGAGGAATGGGACCGCATCACACAGGCTGAAATTCGGCATTTGATTGACTCCATGCATCGCTAAATCCAGGCTGTGTGTGACGCCAGAGGAGGCCATACAAGATACTGACTTCGGTGATCCAGAATTGCGCCTTCAACTGATGCAATGGATTGGAAACCAGGAAAAATCTGTTTTTCATTCCAGACTCTAGAACTGTGTTTTTGATTTGAATCTTAATATTTGTTATGTATTATTAACTTTATCATAAGAAAATGACATGTGTTGCAATAAACCCGAGTGTTGTGTTGGAAGTTTTGGTCAGTATATGAACTGTCCAGTAGGGGTCCCCCAAGGGTCAATCCTAGGTCCATTACTGTTCTCCTTTCATGTGAATGAACTCCCCAATGTATGTAAAAATGTGGACACAGTCATGTTTGCGGAGGACACAGCAATTTTTACTTATGCCAAAAACACATATGAAGTCACTCAAAAGCTGTCATCTGCCCTGGCATGTCTTCAGGACTGGCTAATAAAATCATGCCTCTCTCTGAACACTAAGAAAACGGTCAGTATGACATTTACCAAGCCCAGGACTCATCTATCTCCCTCTAAACTTTTTCTGAGAGGTGAGGAAATTCAAACTCTGAGTGAATTCAAATATCTTGGAGTTGTGCTGGACTCAACTTTGTCTTTCAAGAGCCATATGAGAACGTCATTAAAAATGTAAATTTTAACCTATATAACTTTAAACAGATCAGAACATCCTTGACTAATAGTGCGGCCCTCCTGTGTTTACATGCCATTATATTTTCACACATTGATAACTGTGTCATTCACCCGTCCCTCTTTACTCAAACCTGTTGAATCCTGCTTCAAAAAGGCTTTAAAGGTTTTGGACAAGAAACCCTTTCCCTACCATCATTGCAGCATCCTGGAGAAGTACAGGCTCTTAAATTGGGCTAATTTTAGAAATTTCAGAGCCACCTGTCTCGTGTCTAAAATCCTGCATGGCCTGGCATCACCACCATTCAACCAGTTTGTCAAACATAAATCTGCCAGAAGTTCCACTGCACGAACAACCAGAGCCATTGTTCGGGGTGATTGTGAACCCTCTTTTAGGACATCATTTTATCAAAATGTTCTTTCATTGAAAGGTTGCGCTCTCTGGAACAGTTTGCCATCTGCAATAAGGGAGTGTTCAAGCCTGGAAGCAGTTAAAATCATGGCTAGACGAGTGCCAAGTCTGTGATCATGAATAGATCTGGTATACATGGGAAAGGGGTGTCCAGACTATTGTTAGTACATCTACTGTGCATACATAAGTGTACTTATGTATGGCACTTTCGTGTATTAATGTTATACAATCTACTAGTATATCACTGTACAATCATTTTTACACTTCTGCGTGCGCAGTGTATGTTTAGGCATCGTGCAATACAATCTTGAGCAATGTGGCAATATGCAATGGAGAACTGAAAAATGTGTAATTTATTGCTATGTTAGTATTTTGGCACTTAGCACTTTAGCACTCGGCACATTGACTATGCACTCCAGCACTTTAACTCTCTGCTCTTTGACCATGCACTCTTGCTATTTATCCTCCAACTTTTGTCTTAACCTGTTATACTGGAATGTTTTATGGTTGTGGTCAAGTCTCTGTGGTGTCGGCTATTTTATGTTCTTTTTCCTTATTGATTCTGCTCTGTGTTTCAATTTTTTATTGTTGACTACAACCTGCCATAGAGACTAAAGATGGAAATTAGCCTTTGGCTATAATCTTGCATATTTGCATTTTTTCTTTTCTTTTTGAAAAAAAAAATATGTCCATCAATATGCACTGTACCTGTTTAAAAAATAAATAAACAAATAAATAAACAAATAAGGCTACAAAGAGTCTCTGGGATGTTTTAATGCCCAGTTGAACAAAAAAATGTGCATCGCTCCTTTGTTTTTTAATATGAAGTTTCTCTTCCTGTCAGACTGAAACTTGCCAGTCTGCAGATGACAGTACATGAGGTCGTCTGCCGAGGGTAACAGCCAAAAATCGGAGGCAGAGAATCAGACTTACTGAGGGGTATTTTTAATGAAGATATTTAATAGCTGTGGACAGTGTCCAAGATATCTAAATGAAGTGGCTATGAGCTGTAATGATGACAGCAATTACATTAACGAGAACGCCACTTTGGCAAGACCCGACAGGCTTCCACAAAAAATCAAATTTAACTTCACAAATGATTTCTCACATGCAAGTGAGAAAAGTTTTAGTCACATCTTTAAACAGAATTTATATTAGCTAGTCAGGCTATTTTTCTCGGTCTGATTGAAATTTTTCTTCACTCCTTAAGTAATAGAAGAGAGAGGGGAGTGTGTAGTTTTCAACAAGAGCTCGGAATAGAGTCTGTGAATTGATGGACATTCAGCTAATAAATCATTTTATCGTGAGCATACTGAGCTTCATAGTAAAGCAGCAATGACGAATCCAATTTAGCCAGAGAAAGTCAGTCTGTAATAAAAAACTGAAATTAAAGACCTGGAGACAATGTTTTGGTTCTAAAACCAGCACATTATTGAAGCTCCAACATCCAATCGCACTCAGCGACCACCCTCCGGAAAATGGCAGGAATCACAGAAAATATAGAACGGGAAAAATAATAAAAAGGAGGATTTATTTTGTCTCTACCTTTGAGTGGGAGGTCGAAAGCCGCTCTTGATTAATTTCAGAAAGTCGAGCTCACAGGAAGGGTATGAGAACTGTGACATGGGTGTTGGGCTCTCATGCTCAGGCTGGCTGCTGGTCTGCTCTGCAGTTACATCTGTATTGTGACCAACACACACGTGTGTGTGAGTGTGTGTGTGTGTGTGTGTGTACGAATTGACAAAGATACAAATACGCACAAAAAAAAAAACAGGAAACAGGTGTATAGAAACACACATACCAGGTCTGGGATCAATCACTTTTTTCAATTACAATTGATTGTAATTGTAATTACAATTAGAGACAAACAAACAAACAAACAAACACACACAGAGCCACTAAACACACTACTTCACGCCCACTCTGTGGGGCGAAGTAATTCTGAAAGTAATTGATTACAATTACAGTAAAAAGTAATTGAACTCAACCCTGACACACACACACAGACACACACACACAGTCATGCACACGTAAGACATGCACACACACACACACACACACACACACACACATAAACATGCAGACGGGTGCACAGAGGCACAAAGACGAGCAGAGAAGCTCAAATCTCGTTTTCTGACTCACTTAAACACGTTCTGACCCGTTTGCCCACGGCACTGTGGTACAACTGAGCTGTTCCAGAGGTAATTCCCAGCTGTCTTATTAATGCAAATGGAAAAGTGAATCAGGGTTTTTGCCGCAAAGACTAAAATAAAAAGGGAACGGACAGTGATTTACATCCTCTGAGCAGGCAGCTCGCCTGCTTCTCCTCTTCGCTGCTCATAATCTGACACGAGAATCTATGAGTGGGCACCTCTCTGGAGTCGCAACTCAGTAAAAATAATCACAATACAAATATAAGAAATCCACCAATGCCCTGCAGGACTGAGGACACAATTGGTTGGCTATAGCATTACTGCTTTGTTTTTTAGACCGGTGATGCATGGGTCATAATTCTGGAAAACAAGCATGAAATACTCAGATCCCAGCCACGGTTTCAGCGTTCTGGCCTGGAAACGAAAACGCAACAGAGGGACGGACGGAAGGACGGACGGGAGGATGTACAGAAAGATTAAAAGCACATCCATACCATTAAATGTATCTATATCTTACATATCATGGGAAATTGTCGGACGGTTTAGAAGTTCTCGCCTGGCAAAGAGGCGTGACGGACGGACAGGGGATGGATGGACAGACATGCATGAGGACAACAATCCTCCCAATATTCCCCTTACAGGCTGTGACACGGGATAATAACACATCTCAACAGCCCCAAGGCGTGATTCTGGCATTGGCGAGGAAGCTAAGCCCAGAAAAGAATGTGTGTTCATCCACATTGACAGATACAACACAATGCAATACAAAGTGTATACCTTTGTGCCTCGATGTAGACACTCTTGTTTATGTCACAGAGTGTCAGGTGACCTCATAGTGAAGCACCAGATAGTGAGAAAAGAAAATTTCCCTCACATGCACACATTTACAGACAGTCTGTGGCATTCCTCCCAAGACCAGTAGCCTGATTTCAGGATAACCAGTGGAAATCATGTTTCTATTATCTATGTGAAATGGATAGTGAGACCCCACTGTAATGTCCTCACAGTTTACGTTCAGCCAACCAACTCACGCAAACATATTTAATGATGCAATGAAATGTATAAGCAGAACTAGAAGGCACTTAACCCCCTGCAGTGTTGATTTTCCCTGGCGAAGGAACTATCACTGAGCTCGAGAGTCAAACGAGTCTCAACGGTGTCGTCTCAACGCACATTGAAATTCTTTTGGTTCGTGGATCAAAAATATGAGTTGGATCTTCACCAAAATGTATAATCACTTGCTCCTTAGCGCTGTGTCTACTGTACTAAAACACAAAATGTCACTGCCATCCACCCACTACTTCTTGCAACATCCTGTGAACTGAGAAACAAACAAACAAACAAACAAAAAAAACAATGAACAAACACCGGTGAAAATGTATTATCTCCTGGCAGAGATATAATAATAAGAATTACAGTACTAGTGTGGGGGCTCAGATGCCTGAGCGAGCTGAGGGGAGGGGGGAGGATCTATTCGGATCAATACGATACGATCACCTGAATTACAGCAAAGAACAAAAAGGAAGAATGATCAATATGAAGCCATAAAATAGATTCCATTCGATTTTAATGTGTCAGTTTTTACTTTATATGTACTTTACTGAATCTGGTGGGGTAATTACTCCTCGGCGTTTAATCGGCCTGGCTATGTAGGAGCTGTGGGCTGCCACTGCAGCACCCACAGTCCAACTGTGGTCCTAAAGCCAGAGCTTTGTTCGGGGGCATCGACCGGAACATTCCTATATGGTGCAAGTTTTTCTTGGGGGGAAGAAACCAATGTGAACACTCGAGGAACTCCACGCAGGATGGGCTTCAAACCCACTATCTTTTTATTTCAGGGCAACAGAGCTAAAAACTGCACCACTGTGATATTTCCTTGAGTTACAAAATGCACTTTTTTCATGTTGACTGAGCAGCAAATATCTTCCTAAGAACACACGAGAAATTGTGAACAAAAGCATTTTTTCAGCACATTTTGAATGGAATTTTTGCAGTGCGGAGACAGTGCCACAGGGTGCGCCCAGGGGTTGAATACTCTTCAAGTTCTTTTGCTGAGATGTGCCAAAGTGAAAGGGGATATTATTAAGTTTGGTTTCCTGAAGGAACATGAGTTGCCTATCATTACAGTGGCTTAAACTGCCTTTCATAGAGCCTGAAAATAGAAGAATAAGCAGAAATGACACCAAATTTCACATCTTCAGTCATAATTTTCTTTATCTCAATAACACTCAGTCTACAAACTCCACAGAATACTTCAAAGCGAACATAGAACTACTCTAATTCTCAACAAAACAGACTTGTGAATTTCTGACCACTATAATGTTATTAAGCAGACATGAGGGAACTAAATTCAATAGTTTCATTCTGCATTTCTGCCATTTCAATATACTTTATTGTCATTAGAATGTCTGGCAAGCGACAACATTTTTCATAACATTCCCAAAATCTGTTTTATCAATGACATCATCATCAATGGCCTATAAAATCTGAGAATATGGCACCAAAACATCTCATTTGATCTGTATCTGCCTTGATTAAAAGCCACCCATGCAGCGTTTTGAATATGAGAGTGCTATGGTTGCATGGTTATGGAGACGGTGAGAATAAATTCTCATATGACCAGAGCAAAGCCACAACTGATTATAGTGCATTCCCCAGTCATCACCAAATAATTGTTTCGCATCAAGTTTTCCCGAGGTAGGTTAAAAAACCTCTGAAAAGGGGCCACACAAGTCAAGTGGATATAAACCAATGATAAAAGATGACAGAGCAGTGAATTCCATCAGCTATTTCAGATAAATACCGCTGAAAGGCTGAAATTATGCTGTTTTCCTGAAAATTCTCTCATCAGAAGTTACAATTACGACTCAGATTCAAGTGTTTGTTTTGAAGGTGCATCCCAAAATGTCACGACACGAAAACTCCCGAATCGTGCTGAAATTAGAGAGTTGGCCCTCCAGATGGCTCACAGCAAAGACGTCCATCTTGGAGCCCCGTGCTCAAGCGTTTGAATGCGCCAGTACCAGCGATGGCCGCGAGTCCAAACTGGCGAAGAAACAACTGGCTCAGCCTCGCCCAGGATAATAGAGGTTAAGACACCGAAAATTTGTTAGTCTCATCGCTCTCTGTCCACTTTTAACAAAGGCCGACTGCAAAATCGTGTGACGGCAGGGGCAGGGCGTGATTGTAGGAGTGCCGACACCATGTAAAGTAGCGAGGCTATTTGCTGCGTGAGTCGGAGGAATCATGTTTCGCGGCTTGAATCAATGTGAGCAGCTCTCTGCGGTGGATGAACAAGGTTGGCTGACTTCAGGGTGACAAAAAAGGCAGAAAAATCCCAGAAAAAAAAAGAAATAGACGAGTGTCCCTCAGGTTATTATGAGCCGGCTGGCCGGTCGAATGCAAACTTATAAATAAAGTCTTTCTGAGGCTGTCTTTCGGTGCTTGTGCGAATGGACTGCATTTTTAATTCCCACGACACACCATATGCGTGGCATCACGCTCTCGGCTAACGAACTGCATTTAGAATGGATTGCTTCATTTTGTGAGCCATCCCTCTGGATGTAATAGTAATCCCATTTGGTGTGTCCTGACAGCACAGGCTGCGTTTTCGGTGCTCAGTAGTGTGCCAATACTTTCGCTCTGAAGCCAAATTTTCCATTAAAACACAGAAAAGATGGAAAAGTTTCACAAAGTGCATAATTTTTATGAATAAAGGCTGCTTTCATGGAGAAAAAGGCGGCTGCACTGATTTCCATGGAGAATATCTACTGCAGTTATTTCATTTGCAGTCATAATGACCAGCAGTCTCAGAATGTTACAGCCTGCCTCTCAGGATAAAAGCACCTCAGAGCTAATGAAAGGCCAGCTTAATTATGAACCAGGAGAAATTACAATATTCACTTAAAGGTGAACTATTATGCTGTTTTTCCAAGTTTATATTTTGGTCTTTGACTCCCCTAGAGTACTCCTGATCGCGCAAAGTTTTGTAAAAAAAGGGTACGTATTTCACTCATACTGCCATCCTCAAAAAACCCTATTTGAAGTCCATAATAGTCTCCGCCTGAAACGCCTCATTGGGGTAGCACTTCCGCAATGGCCCCCCTCTCCCCGTGTGCCCACTTTTTTCTGACTGGCCAGCTCTGTGGAGGGTGGATCTAGGCGGGACAAGGCAGCAAAACACAGTTTTTTTGGTCCAGCTCTTCAGAGTGAAACTCACCCGTCTCCCAAAGGAAACGATGAGCATATTCTGCAGTCTAATGCAGTAAATGTGTAGAGATCTAATGAAATTAACTTGTTCTAATTAACGCAACGGCGAAAGTGGAGGATGCTGTGCAAAAGTCTGGCATCTCAAGCATGAATTTGCAATCGGCTACAGTTTGCTACGGCAACAGTTGGTGAGTACAGCGGTTTATCTACGCTATAGTTAGGATGCAGGGAAAGCTAGAATCCACCCCATATAGACACATTTGTGGAACGGGTCGACATGCTCAAGTGTAGACTGGAGACCTTAGAAATCCGATGGGTCTGAGTTTAGAGGGAAACATGGACAGTGAGGAGCAGCTAAAAATGGACCAACAGCTTATGGACTGCTTCGGTGTGTATTAGGACCTGCTGCTTTGTGTGCTTAGGTGTGGTGTGTTGTTAGCGTGGAGAAACGAACAGCTTCCGTCCTGGTATATGACGGAGGGGCGGAGCTCCAGGCTAAACGGCCTTTTCGGAAATTGCCCGTGGTAATGGTTTACTTAATGCTTCGGAATGACCAGCTTTTCCTCGCGGAAAATGGGCGCGTTATGGATATTGCACGAGAGCTAGATAGAGCTCTGGTTATGTCATGAACATAATACAGGTTTTACAGACCGTAAATTCCATCTGCGTGAACCGTTGCTTATGTGGAGCTAGTGAATCGATCACTTTTACCGGAAAGAATTTAATATTCAATCAATGGCAATGGAGAGAAATTGTTTGTTATACCGAACACTTTATAGCCTGTGCGCCTCCCTATTGCTTTCACCGGTAGCATCAGACAGCTTGCTCAGACATTGGAGATGTATCAGACTGACCCAGGTCATGGATGAGTAAAGCGATCGTTTCAGAAGCACACAAAAATACACCCCAAGCTCTGCAAAAACCTACGTCTGGTCTAACTGCAGCCCAACTCAGCAGACACATACAGCACCTCTCTGGTTAGCTTCAACTGTAGTGGCGACAATCAGGCAACGTTATGATGAAACTGTCACATTGATGCTTACCGAAGTAACACAAGCATAACAATCATAATTGCTGCATATAAGTTAACCAGGAGCATTTTTAATTAGCAGAGCACGTGAACTAACATGCAGTAGCTGATAAGCAGTCATGACTTTGAATGTAATCTGTCGCGCGAAAAATTTGTTTCGCGTCTGGTGTGAAAGCTGCTGAACGCGCACATAGCGCCTGTATTTGCGTCTTTGCGTTGACTTTGAATGTAGCTAATCTGCCGCGAGAAAAATTTGTTTCCGTGAAAGCAGCTTTATGGATAATGCACAACAGCTAGAGAGAGCTCGGTTATGTTATGAGCATTATACAGGTTTTGCAGACCGTAAGTTCCGTTAGCACGGACAAGTTGCTTATGTGGAGCTGGCGAATCGATAACTTCCTCAGAAATGAATTACCTATTTAATCTTTACCTTTTTCGACTTTTTATTTTTTAATTAGCCACAACAATTTCTAAGGGGGGATGAAATTATGTGAAGGTAGTGCAGGGAAGTCATTTGTAAACCGGTTGAGCTTCTGCGTTTCGCATTGCTGTAGCACCAGAGAGCTTGCCCAGACATTTGTGAAGTATTCGGCTGATCTCGGTCATGGATAAGTGAAGCGATCACTAACTGTAGTGGCTACAATCGGGCAATGTTGTGATGAAACCGCCACATTGATGCTTACCGAAGTAACACAAGCATACCGATCAGAATTACTGCATATAAGTTAACCAGGAGCATTTTTAATTAGCACGGCACGCAAAATAACATGCAGTAGCCGGTTATCAAGCGGTAATAACCACAGAGACAAACCCTCGCAATACAGGTTTTAAAGACAGCAAGTTCTGTTACTGTGAACAGTTGTACCCAGCATCCAAATTACAAACAAGTATTAAAAGTTAGCTTCAAATGAAGTTTATGTTCACACACCTTCTGTAGAATTTCCCCTGATATCACTCTGGCATATTTAGGACACAAACATTAGCAACAGAAACTTGGCTACGTTAGCCACTGTGCTACAGCCACAATCAACTGGCTATCACGTCAGGTTGGCTTATGCAGTAAAAGCAACTTACAGCTTCTGTGTCTGTGAGTCAAGGATAGTCGCGACTGATACAGGTTTTATCTTCAGATATTTTACAAAGCCTGTGTTTGAGGCCAGTTGTTAGTGCTAACGCTATCGCTAGTGGTCCTGCTAGCCACCCGTAACACGTTGGCTTCACTTAGTACATTATTTGCTGTTATATAGTTACTTACAGCTTGTGGCTCCAAGCGCTTGATCGATGCAGTAGCCATCCCAAGGCAGTGACCCCACTGAACCCCCGGCATTTGCACAATCACTTTCACCATGAACAGCTGAAGACGTACATCAACACTGTCCGACTGTAGCCAACTTCTCTGGGCTCAGTGTCATCTGAGACGGACTTTTGCACATTGGAAGTGTTTTGTGGTTCAATGAGTAAACAAAGGGTTGGAATGAAAAACCCACAAAGTCCACTCGACCTCTTTGTTTAAAATTGAGTCAATTTGCGTTCCGGATTCAAATTGAGAGGTTTCAGACACACTCACTCCAATGCAAGTCATATAACAACTTTTTAAAATTAGGACATTGATAAACTTGCTTGTAGCAGTACATAGACCAGAACCCTTAATCCACTGATAACTTGTCAGCTTTCCTACATGAACCAGAACCAAACTGAACCAGGACTTTTGGCCCTTTGGTCCATTATGGCCCTTAGGGTGATTTTACCAGGAGCTCAGAGAACTTACCTGTCCTAAGAATTCAGGCAATCCCAGGATTTGCCCCGTGAAGACACCCATGCAGATGAAGATAGAGTTGAACTGACCAATGGAACCCCTTATTTCCTTGGGGGAGATTTCTCCCAGGTACATGGGCAGTGCACTGAGAGCAATGCCTACGAAGAGAAAAGACATGCAAACACAGCTTTTCAGCAAAGAAATCAGAGACAGTACTTGCGGTGAAGGCCAGGCAGAAAATCAATCACGGCGGTTGTACTACGTAGGCATGTACGGTGATGGAGGTGCTACTGAGGTCCTTGTACGGCTCCATGGCGGTGTCACGGCGATTGGTCCAACCTGGGGTGGCACTGCAGATGTTTTGAACATGTTCAAAAACATGTTCCTCCGTGCCACCGTGAAGGTCTGTGGTTTTGACAGTTTTCTGCGGTGCTACGACGATCAATTGCGGAACTTTATGCCGTACAAGCACCGCAGTGGAACCGTCAATCTGGTGAGACGGGGGCATTAGATCCTTATGGAAATTCATAATGAGGTTCAGACACTTTCTGTTATTACTTCGATTAAAATCAATTTTAAGAACTGGCTCGCTCTGAGATTTGCCTATGCAAGTGCAAGTGAGTACATTAAATTCATATTTTATGGTTGAAAATTTATGCTGCTATACTTCTAGTCCAGTTTGTAGTCTTAATCTTAATCCTCACAAACTACCCATCCACTGCAAAAGCAATGCAAATAGCCCATAATTCATTCCAAGCCAATCAGATACCTCAGCTTCAGCCACCATTTACGATTGTAACTTGACTGGCCGATAAGAAACATAAATTGGAGAAACCGAAGTCACTGGTTTGTTTACTAGGTGTGGGTTACCTCCAGGAACGTGTGTAACGTGCTACTGGGTGAACTTATTTCACAGCAGGTTACTGTCAGCTGACGAACATGTAATACTTAGAAATCAATAGAGAACAGTAAATGGGGATTATTTTGCTACTTAGCTTGTGCAAAGCATGAGAAATATGATGGCATTGCTTATAAAATAATGGTAAGTACTTCAGAAGTGAATTTTCTCAATAGTCTGGGTAAAATGGATGGGAATATATACTTCCGACACAAGTGTGACATTGTCACCTCAGTACTCTACACGCTAACCAAATAAAGGCATTTGATTGGCTTCTCGGCGGGTGCCCTGTCGTGGGGCACATACTGTTCTGTTTTGTTCCAACCATTCAAAGAAAAACAAAGCAAAATAAGGTTAACAGAACAACTTTTTTTTTAACCATCCATAATTTTGTTATATTTATTTTCCAGGTAAGGCAATACATATATTTAACATATTAAGAGCAGTCCCATTGATGTATTATTCATAAGTTTTTCAGTGCAAACTTACATGTTACTCCTTAATATTGCCTTTTATCTAAAGGATTCATTACCATTTTTCAGAAGTCTAGTGTTCTCCTTATTCCAATCTGTCTTAATGCACCACAAGTTCAATTCCATAAGTATTTGTTTTGATGTTGTTATTTTTATGGTTTAGGTCAATGGGCATATGGGAATATGGAAAGTTGAAAGTAAAACAAATGAATGTACCATATTGGCAAACAATACAAGAGCACAGCTGTCAGGGGCAGATCCAACCGGCTGCAGCCTAACCTCAGAACACCTCCGAGGCGGAAAACTCAGAACAATTTTCTCAATGAAACCACCATACTTATCCACATGGGATATTATAGGTTAAGGGGGAGACAAAAAATCAAATTGGTGCCACATTGCTTTGGTTGGTATGGCAACAGTGCTGTCTTCAAAATAATTACTTTTGCTCTCCTGATTTCTCAGTGTAAAATTTGTGCTGAAAACAGAGCGGAAAAGCCAATCGAAAAATTTCGTTTAATCACTTTTTTCAACGAGTAGTCAAGAGGGTAATTTCAATTTTCTTGAGAAACAGGGCATTTAAGTCCAAGGTAGAGCGCTATCATCGGTCTGGTCACATTATAGCTATTCTCAGGCCGCCTGCTCATTATTTTAACCACAGAGCTGATTCATATGTTTAACTTGGTAAACTCAAATTCTGAAATTGCTGTATTATCTCATAACTAACAATGCAATCCTGAAAGAAATATGTTGTGTTGGATAAAACCCTCCGAGTGAGCAATTATTTTTTAGGATGAAAGTCAGCTTTTTGAGCACTCAGTAAGAAGACTAATCACAGTGGCCACGTTTGCATGAGTAGTTTTCCTCAATCTGATTGAAATCGATCGGAATAAGTGAATCTGATTTGATCTGTATACATGAAGTTTAAGTAAAGAGATCCACGTTCAATCCGCGTTGACATGGCCCCAGCTGAATCCGATTGTATTGTGTTTTTTTACCTGCGCATTACGTCACTCTGCGTACGTCACTTCACTTACGAGCCTCTTACGTACTAGGAGCGCATGCGCGGACCGAACAATCCTCTTTATCAACACAATCCGCTCCACTCAGTCGTTTACATGGAGCATGGAGCGGATTATCAATCGGCGTAGACTACCTCTTACAATCCGATCCGAAATACAATCGGATCCGGGTGAATCAGATTGGCTAAGGTGTTTATATGAGACATTTTGAATCTGATTGACCTTTCAATCTGATTGTAAATAGGATTTTTGGACCCATGTAAACAGGGCCAGTGTTTCATTTCTTTTAACATTTTTCAATGTATTTGAAAAGAGCAATACATTTTTATTTAAACCCTATGGAGTTCCCTTCCTGTATTAAGCAACTCTATTAAGATGCAAACACACCTTTATGTGCATAACTCTTGCATGCTTAATACAGACGAAACTGAATTATTAATTTGCAGTTGCTTAAAGGCTCCATCAGTTCTTATTGCATAAATATTTATGTATTTAAAATCTTGAGCAATTAACAGTGTTTACTCACTTAACGGCAGTGTGGTTGTCATTTTCTCGGCATTTGAAGCTGCAAAATTAAGGACAGCATTCTGTGCTATCCTCACTCGCATTAAGCCTCATTCTTTTAACCTTTAACATAGTTAAGCACTGTGCGGTATATATATCTCACAAAATATGCTGGTAGCATGAAGAATTTCATTGCCTTGCTGTCACTTATGCTATAAAGTCAATTCAATTCTTCAATTCCCCAAAAGGTCATTCGCTCTCGCACTAAGTTAAATATCCGTGAAATAGAGTCCGGGGAAATGTCTGAAGCCAGAGATATTAGCCAACTGCCAGTATAGACTAATCAGTCACTTCAAAAATCACTCCAGTCACCGCATTTCCATACCACATGGCAGTTGAAAGAAGTGTCTATTTCTACAGTATTTAGTGACAGAATGAGCTGACTGCATGTTCAGCAAACACCTTCAGAAAACCATTCGTTACTGTCAAGGCCAGCACCTCGACTAATTATGTATTATATTGTTGCAGATGCTGATATTTGGTTGGTATTATTTAATGAAGCTTAGAGCTCACGATACGTGAGACGTCCTTTTCCTCCAACCCGAGGTTCAGGCTTGGTTGTGAGAAGTCCTGGCCATACCATTCATAATCACTCAAAGAAACTGCAATGGCTGCAGTCATCATAGCTTGCAGGAGCCCCAGAGCCGTAGAAATGCCTCCCTTTCCAGACTGATAGATGCCTTTATTTCTCCTCTGTTCTTGAATTTCTTTAGATTGAGGCATCATTAGCTAGTGTTTGCCAATCTCACATTGACAGACAGGTTTCTTTAAAGCGCTGTTTATATTCAACAGTGCTAGCAGGAATAATGCCTGGGAGTGTCCAGGGAAAATGAACCCAATTATCAATTAAATTTGTTGAGTTGGTTGATTTAGAAACTAAGGGGGCAATTACTTTTTTTCATATCCAGCCTGGTAGGGTGGATGAGGTGAGGCACTCACCAGAATCTACACCAATGATGAATCGCCCGATGATAATCATCTCGAAGGACCCCGCCCACTCTCCAAGACTCATCAGCAGCGCAGCAACCACTGCAAAAACGTTATTCACCAACAAGGTGCCCTTCCTGCAGCGAGAGAGGAAGGAAGGGTTCAGTCTCTCATATAATTCTTGTTAAAGTTGCTTTAAAAAGGTGATGCATTACACATTACCTATCAGGAAAAAGTTCCATTACTTTCAGTTGCAGCTACTAATTACTTCTTGAATTATTTTCAAATTACTTTTAAATTAATCATCCTGTTGGTTTATGCATGCGTTCGTAATTGACAAGATTCAGCCTTCAAAACGAAGTGTTCGTGGGTATCATGTGTTTGGCTGGTGATTTAGGTCAGCGTTTAGGTCAGTGGAAAGCCACCATGTTCTCGGAGCTGCGCAAAGGTTTCCATTAATTTCAATCTGGTAATGATTCTCCAAATCAGTAGTTCAATAAGGTCTATAGTACCAATTGGACAGTGTTTCTCCAGGAAGAGAATTGGTGAGCACTCGCTTAGGTTCTTGGGGAATGAAAACCTCAGACCATTATTCACTTTGGTTGCTTCCCTCAAAAGATGCTGTAATCTAAACTGACAAACACGCTACATGGTTTTACATACTGTAGGATCCATTCATACGGCTGAATATTCAGGTTATTTATTTAATTGTATTTATTTATTTATGTAGTCATTCATTCATTCATATTTCGGCTCATGAGTGCAACAGCGTAGCTGTAAATTGAACTGACATTTGAAATTTTATGTTATGAAGGAGGTCCCTTAAAAGGTTTCTGGCAATTAAACTTTTAGAGTTACTTCTCCTATTTTTATTTGCTGAAGTAAATATTTTTCATTCTTCACTGATCCTTATGCAAATTACAGTGTAATTCTGATGTGATGGAACCTTCAAAATCACAAGGCAATTAAAATTTACTTACCCAACTTACCTAAGCTTCAACTAACTTTCTAAAAGTCTAGCGCATCTTGGCTTCACATTTTGTCAGTCGCTGAACTAAGTTACTGAACTAATTAAAGTGAATCGGCAAAAAAAAAAAACTCTGGTAGTCTTCTGAGCAGTTTTGAAATGTCGGCACAATGAAAAAGAATTTCCCTGGATTGAAATAAATGCTTACTTCAATTTATCACACCAACAATGCATTGTGTTCATTTCTAAAATAAAAAAATTATTACACCCATTAGATTCACATCTTCAAAACTATGGGCGGAGTTTCCAGAATGGGTGACATCACCATTGGAGTAGAAAAAAAATAAGGAGAGTTTTTGGGGTCAGTGAATGTAATTAAAGTAAATAAGATAAACACTTGCCTGCCCAGGACTTTCAAGGGCACTGAGACGATGAGGGCCCCCAGGAGCCCCCCAATAGCGACGATGGAGACGGTGATGGACCAGAGCAGCGTGAGAGTCTCCCCGAACGCTGGCTCTCCATAGCGTTCCGTCCACGTCCTGTTATAGAAGGACTTAATGTACTGCAGAGGCAGAGAGGGGTGTGGGGAGGTGGAGAGGGGTGTGGGGGAGGCGTAGAGGGGTGTGGGGAGGCAAAGAGGGGTGTGGGGAGGCGGAGAGGGGTGTGGGGGAGGCGTAGAGGGGTGTGGGGAGGCGTAGAGCGGTGTGGGGAGGCGGAGAGGGGTGTGGGGGAGGTGTAGAGGGGTGTGGGGAGGCGTAGAGGGGTGTGGGGAGGCGGAGAGGGGTGTGGGGGAGGCGTAGAGGGGTGTGGGGAGGGGGAGAGGGGTGTGGGGGAGGCAGGGAGGGTTGTGGGGAGACGTAGAGGGGTGTGGGGAGGCAGAGAGGGGTGTGGGGAGGCGTAGAGGGGTGTGGGGGAGGCGTAGAGGGGTGTGGGGAGGCGGAGAGCGGTGTGGGGGAGGCGTAGAGGGGTGTGGGGAGGCGGAGAGGGGTGTGGGGAGGCGTAGAGGGGTGTGGGGAGGCGGAGAGCGGTGTGGGGGAGGCGTAGAGGGGTGTGGGGAGGCGGAGAGGGGTGTGGGGGAGGCAGGGAGGGGTGTGGGGAGGCGTAGAGGGGTGTGGGGAGGCGGAGAGGGGTGTGTGGGAGGCGTAGAGGGGTGTGGGGGAGGCGTAGAGGGGTGTGGGGAGGCGTAGAGGGGTGTGGGGAGGCGGAGAGCGGTGTGGGGGAGGCGTAGAGGGGTGTGGGGAGGCGGAGAGGGGTGTGGGGGAGGCAGGGAGGGGTGTGGGGAGGCGTAGAGGGGTGTGGGGAGGCGGAGAGGGGTGTGGGGGAGGCGTAGAGGGGTGTGGGGGTGTGGGGAGGCGGAGAGGGGTGTGGGGGAGGCGAAGAGGGGTGTGGGGAGGCGGAGAGGGGTGTGGGGAGGCGGAGAGGGGTGTGGGGTGAGGGGTGTGGGGAGGCAGAGAGGGGTGTGGGGGAGGCGTAGAGGGGTGTGGGGAGGCGGAGAGGGGTGTGGGGGAGGCGAAGAGGGGTGTGGGGAGGCGGAGAGGGGTGTAGGGAGGCGGAGAGGGGTGTGGGGTGAGGGGTGTGGGGAGGCAGAGAGGGGTAACAACATTGCAACACAATGAGAAAATATTACACCCACTTTATACTAACTGATACTACCCTACCCTTATATAGTAAAGTATACTATACTTTCCCTGCAGATCCATTCAATGTTCAGCAGGTTTCACAGTGATTTAAGCCTTGCAGCATTTGCCTTTTACAGGTTCATAAGGGAGAGCTGTAAATCTTTCTTAATTCAAGTCAAGTGCTACACTTGAGTGTAGAGCTCGTATCTGGCCTCAGTGGACAGGACAAGGGTGTGTTTTCTAACAGGGTATCCTGCTGAAAATATGCTCCTTTATCTCAGGCACAAACACCGTCATTAAAGATTTTTTCTATTTTATTTTTATAACTCTGAAAGATTAGCACTTAAGTGCTTACATTAGCTGTGACACGACCCATGGCAAATTCAACAAGATCATTTTGCTCTGGCACAAGAATAGTACATTAGGACGAGTCGGCTGATGAAAATGGGACTTTGCTGTCATTGGCTGAGTTAAAAACCACAGCTGTCACGGAGTAATTGCACTTTTAACATTTTAAATGTCTCATACTTAAAAATGTTATATGTCTTGTATTTTTGACAATTCAATGAAGCCTTTGTGAATAATTGCCAATTTTTTTCAAAAACATCAAAATATCTCAGTGTTTCAAAAATGTTGAATTCTGCAGCGTGCATTACAAAGTATTGTCAACACAAGGACCAGTTAACAGGTGTCTCTTTAAGGGTGATCAAGGGTGTTTGCAGTAAATTACAGCACCTCGTGGCACCAGGAACTTTAGAAGACTTGTAGCAGGAATTTAAGGGGAGTTATACAGAATACAAAAAAAAAAATAAGAGTCAAAAATATTTCAAAGAAGTTTATCAATAATGGATACAGTTACACATATTTAATTAAGCTGTACAGCAAAAGAGGTTGTGTGTCATCGTAAATAATGGGTATGATTTGGTGACAGGCGTGAGCTGATCATAGCCTTGATGATACTGACTAAAACACACAGGCATCAAGCGATCTATTGTTTGTCTACAACAGTCATGATTTTGGGGCAACTGTTCCAGACCTACCCCGAGATCAGGAAAGACTGTCCCTGTCAATGACCTCCAATCCAAGTAAATTACAGATCATAAAGGGGTTGACCTCTAATTGTGTGTGTCCATGGACGCACCTCAGCCTATCCAATGTGCTGCCCAGCACAGTGTCCTTTTCGGTCTTCAACAGCGTGTCCATTATAGGGTCTCTTCAGTTTAAGATCTTTTTGTACACAATGCTAGATACAAATTTACTTTCTTTTCTTTCGTGAGGCGCTAACCGGTCGGGCAGATTTGTTGCTTTTTTATGTTTGTACATGTGCTTGTGATTTGGTTTTGTTGCATTAGTTGGATCTCAAATATTTATTGCGATAAAGTAAAAAAATAAATAAAACAAGGCAATCAGAGATAGCAGACCTGGCCCCAGCCACGGGCTGACAGACAGACTGACAGAAACACACACACACACACACACACAGACATGATCATTGCTTAACCTGGCCCCCTAGGGGAGGGGCCAGGTAATAACCTCCTACTGGCCCATGAAAATAAAAATGTGAAGGAAGCTAATAAACTTTTTTTTTTTTCATTATGGTCGAATTCAACAGATTTCAGCCGCTCTGAAATGCCCCTGCACACTCACCGCTCTCCACCGCCCGTCTGTCTGGATCTGCCTCTAACTTTGTGCTTCACCACTGAGCCGACCCCTGCCCTGAGTACGCAGGTCTGTGTGTGTCTGTCATTATATTTGCCCGTAAAGGTTTGTCTGTATTTGTGCACATGTATGTGCACGTCTTCAGTGTTTGTGGGTGTGTACAAAAATATGTGTGTATGTGTGTGGCTGAGGCCTCCTATCGTACTTTCACAAGAAAAATAAAGCACCACCAAAAAGCAATGCTCACGCTAACGTGACCTATTTTACCAAGCTGGCGGCTGGCTTCTAAAGTAATTGTGAACTGCCAGAGCTAAAATGACCATATAGTTTATTATCCTGTTGTCCAAAGTCTGGGTGAAGCAGAGCATAAGCCCTGTGTGACTTAGTGCCATTATGAGCGTTCTCGGTCCATAATCCTGCGTCGCCAGGCTTGTGATATGCTCTGTTCGATGTATTTTCATGGCGATACATCCCTGTAAATCAGGGCTATTCATCATTATCCTGCAAGGGCTGGTGTGGGTGCAGGCTTTCATTCTAACCAAGCACTTACACACCTGATACTACTAATCAAGCTCATTAGCAAAGACTCTTAGGGTTGATTAGTGGTGTCAGGTGTGTAACTGCCTGGTTGGAATGAAAGCCAGTACCCACACCGGCCCTTTCTGGACACGGTTGAATAGCCCTGCTGTAAATTCACAGAAGTACCTCAGAATACCTTAATTTAAAACCAGTAACAAGGTGTGACGCTTGACCTACGCTCACAACCATAGAATTTTCTGTGCATTTCTAATCCCTGCTGTTTTTTTTCTCCCTTACATGAGCTTGTGATGTCATTTCCTGTACCTGCATTGCAATGGTTAGAATTTAGTAGAACCCAAAGTAAGAAATCAAACACATTCACTGCGCCAAGTTTAAGTTAAATTGTAATACGGCAGCTTGTCACGGTTCACAGGATACAACATGACTCACCTTGGAGCTACGACAAAAGTCCCAGATGATAGCAGTGACCTATCATAGTCTCTGTTAGGGTGCCAAAGACATGGCAACGGGGAATGAAACAAATTATTTCCAGGAAAGGCTGGCTGAGGGCTCGCAGTTCTCAGAGAGCTGGCGAGTGGCCTGAGCACATTCCAGGCTATTATTAAGCACTTGAGTGATGCTTCCGGGTGTGATCATAAAGAATGAACTGCCTGCCATAAGTAGTAGTTTCAGTGAGCATTAATTCATTTTACACTGTGCCGTATTCTCTTCGAGTTAACAGAGATTCTGAGCCAAGACCATAGCATTTAAATTGCTTAAGAGGCACAAAGTTTCCATTGCTAAAACAAACATTCAATGTCAGTTTACTGAATTGCCTGGGTGTGAACAGCAAGAACCAGTAAATGCATAGATGCATTGCCTTAATGTTTGTGTCACATGTCGGTCATTAGTATATTACTGAGGGATCCAGCCCTGAAGGCCCAGAGTGACAGGAGTAATAGTAAAACATTCCAGAGCTCGCATGGTGAAAAAATCCATTGAATAAAACTCCCGCAGTACCGCTGCCCTCAGCTCTCTGGGGCACAGCACCGATAAAATGAGTTCAATTTCATTTCAGAAAGGTTATTAGCAGGTTTGGCTTTTCAGACAGTCCTCACTGTGGTGGACAGGTCATCTTAAGGCTCTCTGTTCAATTCAAGCTGGGGTGATGTCCTAGATTACGGTCTTGATAACTGACAATCCTCGAATAGCATGTGGTTTTCTGTGTTTATTTTATGCAGCCAGTTTGCGGTCTAGTTGAGCTGTTGTACAAAGATGAAGAGCTTGTGCTGCTACGAGGATAACCACGACGGTCACCAAATCGTATCTCTGCTGATGCACAGTATAGCAGGTAATGGTCAATTGTGCTTAATTAATAGGCCTAATGTGATGCTCTGGAGATCACTGTGGCCATTCAGGAGAGCTCACAGTATCGTTCTCAAAGCACACAGACTCTCACTGAACTCGAAGTGTCAAGCATCATTAAACAGCTATAACAGTGTAATGAGTAAACGGTCATCTCGCTGCGCCACATTCTCCTGGAAGGACATCAAATAACAATCGAGAAACCCGAAGACATCGCAGTCATGTCATTACCTCAATGTGTCACTAATGATTGCAGTGAGAGATGGAGATGGAAAAATTTAACCCATTTCTGCACGTACCATATCCATCTTTTTCTACCAGATAGCTGAACAACGTTATTTGAATGGCCAAAGATATGTGCAAATACAAAAATTCGCACACGGGACCCCAACTTTTATCGAGACTTGTATATGTTGCTTTAAAGGTTACAGGCTAGTACAGTGATTTATTATCAACTATTACTTAAAATAGAATCAATTTAAACAGCTGATGAAATGATCTGATAAAATTATTTTGAACGGCTCATTTAATGAAACTATTCAGAAATGTATTGATTTAAATGCTTTTTAAAGGCGCCATATTCTGTAACACCCGCCTAGCTGTAACATTGGTGCAACAGGATTTACATTAGTCAATTCATTTAATAATGTAATGAAATATACTTAGCAAACAATAAAACAATATTAACTTTAGCAGAGCTCTGAATTCTGTCTGCTTGCCGGGGAGTAGATTAAGAAGCTCTTTTTCAAACATTTTGTTTTAATAAATATTGATGAGCTGAAGTCTGATGAACACATTTTATGCATTAACTTATATTCCTGTCATCTGGCTCTCAGGTAACTGATGATGATTATATTCCTATCATCTGGCTCTCAGGTAACTGATGATGATTATATTCCTATCATCTGGCTCTTAGGTAACTGATGATGATTATATTCCTATCATCTGGCTCTTAGGTAACTGATGATGATTATATTCCTATCATCTGGCTCTCAGGTAACTGATGATGATTATATTCCTATCATCTGGCTCTTAGGTAACTGATGATGATTATATTCCTATCATCTGGCTCTCAGGTAACTGATGATGATTATATTCCGATCATCTGGCTCTTAGGTAACTGATGATGATTATATTCCTATCATCTGGCTCTCAGGTAACTGATGATGATTATATTCCTATCATCTGGCTCTTAGGTAACTGATGATGATTATATTCCTATCATCTGGCTCTTAGGTAACTGATGATGATTATATTCCTATCATCTGGCTCTTTGGTAACTGATGATGATTATATTCCTATCATCTGGCTCTTAGGTAACTGATGATGATTATATTCCTATCATCTGACTCTTTGGTAACTGATGATGATTATATTCCTATCATCTGGCTCTTAGGTAACTGATGATGATTATATTCCTATCATCTGGCTCTCAGGTAACTGATGATGATTATATTCCTATCATCTGGCTCTTAGGTAACTGATGATGATTATATTCCTATCATCTGGCTCTCAGGTAACTGATGATGATTATATTCCTATCATCTGGCTCTTAGGTAACTGATGATGATTATATTCCTATCATCTGGCTCTCAGGTAACTGATGATGATTATATTCCTATCATCTGGCTCTTTGGTAACTGATGATGATTATATTCCTATCATCTGGCTCTCAGGTAACTGATGATGATTATATTCCTATCATCTGGCTCTCAGGTAACTGATGATGATTATATTCCTATCATCTGGCTCTTAGGTAACTGATGATGGTTATATTCCTATCATCTGGCTCTCAGGTAACTGATGATGATTATATTCCTATCCTCTGGCTCTTTGGTAACTGATGATGATTATATTCCTATCATCTGGCTCTTAGGTAACTGATGATGATTATATTCCTATCATCTGGCTCTTTGGTAACTGATGATGATTGTTGCTAAATTGGCCATTGGCCGCTTTTGTTTGTCAGAGTCGGATGAATTCGGATGAATATAGTGGCCACCTATGGTGTGCTGTATTTTTATTGTTCTTGATTTAAAAAAAAGAAAAACATATATCTGGACCACATTCAGAGCCTTCAAACATGGTGTTGCACTAGTCAACTAGGAATTAATGTCAAGACAAAAGAGTTGATTATCTGTAGCAAACAAGATGAGAAAATGGTGACAGTCTCACCTGATGGCCAATTTGTTGAGACGGTGGGAAATTTTAAATACCTTGGCACAGTTCAAGACTCTAGTCTTAGCTTCTCAGAAAAGACAGAGTACATATATAAGAGATGCTCACAGCGACTTTACCATCTCAGGAAACTTTGCGGTCTTGGTGTCAGCCAGCAGATTTTAGAGCTTGTTTATGAAACTTTTGTGGAGAGTGTTTTAACACTTCATCTCCCTGCCTGGTACGCACAGCTGAATCACAAACTTAAGAATAAACTCTCCAGGACTGTGTCAATGGCAGGTAAAGTAATCAGCGAACCCCAAAAGCCTCTGAGCCAACTTTTTGCGGAGAGGACACAAAAGAAGGCAAAGAGCATTCTGAGAGAGAGCTCTCATCCTCTCTTTAGCCAGTTTGAGCTTCTTAACTCCGGGGAGCGCTATAGAGTCCCTCTGGCAACCAAAAATGTTTTTAAAAAGTCATCTGCCCCAAGCGCCATTAGTATTTACAACTCTGCTCACTGACTGACGAGATGTAAGCCACAGACATGACATGTTCTGTTTTTAATTGCACAATGTCAATGGTCTTATTGCTTTTATGTTTTATTAACTGTTGTACTGTATGTCCCTACATGTGTGCGCTTCATTGAGCCAAAGACAAATTTCCACCTTGGTGGACAGTAAAGATTTATTCTATTCTATATCAGTGGCGGCTGGTGAAGTGGCGATAGGGGAGGCCCAAAATAATCCCTTAAAATTAGTGATAGGCCACAACCTGTTTTCAATCATTCATTTACATTACCATTACAGAAACTCCAAAAACTCTCAACTTCATCAGGTGTGGCCAGTTTTCATTTATAACGCATACCGATTACTCTGGACTTCTCACGCTTTTCTTTATTCAGGAATTGGAAGCAATGAATGTGCTTCATGATTGTTTAAAAGTATTTCACATTGTAGCCTTGATATTGCGCATGTGTCACAGACAGAAAAGTGAGCTCATTTCACACAGTGTGGGACCTGTTGCCAACTGTTACCCCTTTAAAATACCAAATGAAACCATGATATGTCCCCGAAGACCAGTGTAGGGCTGGTTCAAATGTAAATGCTTTCAACTTCATGAAAATAACAATGCGCCTATAATTACAATGATAATAGGCCTACTAAAGACAATCTCGCCTGAAAATCTACACAATTATTTGCCATCTTAACAGCAAAGATACCAGTCATTTAAAAAATACAAAGAGGCTATTCCTCCGACTTTCTTCGTGATGTCGCACTCCAGATGAGACTATTAAAATGGCGCCAAAAAGTTTCACCGAAACATGTCGTTCATGAAATATTCTACGCATTTCATTGGCTGAGATTGGTTGGGTGAATAACAAAACTGACACAATTCGCCCTACAGTTGAGGGAATAGCCTTTGCTAAAAAAAAAAAAAACTGTGCCATCCCATATTTAGCAAATGCACAAGTGTTTCACCAGCGTGCATTGTATCGATGACAAGTTGAAGTTAGAGCCGGTGGAGTCAAAGTTCATCAGGTTGACCGACTGTGGGACACACATCACCTTCTGTTCAGATACTGAGGACAAGCAGCTGAGGCCGTCGCTCTGCTCATCTCTATTGGGGGTCCGAATACGGCAGCCAACACAGTCAACACACTGAACCAGTGAAGGAGGCTGAGTTTACGTGGCAGTCATTGTTAGTGGCAGTTTGCATTTGACAAAGGGCTGATATTTACCGGAGCTGGAGCGTTGACCACTGACAGGTTGTAGCCATACAGGTAGGACGAGCCCAGCGCACTGAAGAAAGCGGCACACGCCAGGCAGGGAGTGAGCTTCAGCTGTGGAGAACACAGAGTCACACAAGATCAACTCTACTGGGACATTATCATGATCCAGACTATACAGACTGCAAAACAGGCCCATCCTGAGCAGTGGTCACAGGCTCTAATATCTAATGTGGTTGATGTTGATGTAAGGTTGATGTTATTCAGATGTGGGTACTTGCTAATCATCTCTTTGTAATTTAAACGATCATGGAGTGCAGGTTAAATAGCCTGCTTTCAGTATGTGCTTTTGACATCTGACATCTGCAGAGTAGGTTTTCTCCTTTGTTAAGTGTGTAGCACACTTTTTTCTGCATTGAACTATTAAACCCTTAGAGCGCTGAAATAAATTTTAAAATATGTAAATTTAATTATCTTATGCTGTTGAAAACCTATCTTGTGGGGACTTGTTTAAAGCCCTCCCCTGCGGGAGCTCTTTTAAACAAGCTGCCACACGATTTTCGACAGCCTTGATTTTGGTATCTTACATCATTGAGCAACAACAGCTGCATAAGCGCTCGAAGGTTTTATCTCTGCAGAGTTGCATTAAGGAAGCTGTGCATTCAGCTGCCAATGGATTATTCTAACCACTGGAAAACTTGTTAGTCAAGTAAAGCGATTGAGAAAAGGTCAGAACTACCAATTAGTTAAAAGGCATTACTCTACCCTCCTCTAATTTCTTAGGAGCAGGTATCACTGTGCCAAAAGCACGTGTCGGTGATTAGAAACAGGCACAGAAATGCAAGCTGACTCTCAGGAAAATGGTTCTTAGGAATTTCTACTTACAGAAACCCATTTGGGGTCTTCATGGTGCCTTCAGTTATATGAAAATGTTACAGCCCCCAGGAAGAATAACCATTTATCCATGAGAGGCTACAGTATGTCTGTGGAATAACGCTTTGATATAATCAGTTGGTTCCCTTTGAGGAGTGTATGATGCATGAAAACAGATTAAGGACTCCTAATCCCGCTATGCATATAGCCCAAAACCCCTTTCAATGCTTGTCTTGTGAACAACAAATACATTTCAGTGCATAATAGCACCAGAACAGTGCAAAGACTATTTTTTTAGGATGGTTTTCAATTTAATTTCCAGCAACCTCAGGTGCTTTAAATTGGAACTGCACCGAAAATGGCCCTCAGCAAACCATCACAGAACAGCTCATCAGGGAAAACACCTCTACCAGTAATGTGCTTGTGTGAACATTCAATTTATATGCAGAAGTACAATGCATTCATAGAAATGAGAAAATGTTTCTTTCTTGTCATAAAAAAGACCTGCTTTGAAATGTGAAAAGTAACAGCCGTGCCTGTGCCATGGTTGCGCATTATTCCGAACTGATTTATGAACGGGTCTGAAACTCCAGTTCAAGTCTTGAAATTGAGTTGCTGCTGAAAACAAGATGCACAACTGTAATTAAATTTCAATTTAAGGAAGTAGAATTAAATTATGCTATTTAATGCAATTGAATTAATCAAGATTCTTATACGTAGTGTTGATGCGAGTTTTGAGGTTTTATTCTGTGGTCTCATATTACACTGGACTCTAGAAATGTTTTATTTAGTTAATATTTTTTTCTAAATTGATAAAATAACTAATGCACATTATTATTTTGTCAGAACACACAGAAGACTCTAAGGCAGGACGACAGCATTATAAAATTAACCTGAGTTTAAAGGGGAAGTCGGACGGGCAGGGTCTAAGCCTCTCAGGCAGACTTGCACAATCACATTCGGGTCAGATGGGTGCAGATTAAAAACTGGGTGGGCAGAATGCAGTGCAGGCGCAGGATCAAGCCAGGAACAAGCAGGGCTCAGACTGGCTGAAGAACAGCTGGCAGCGAGTGGACTCACACAGCGCAGGGAACCACACGACCGCACACTGAACAAAGAAACGAGAGGAAAGGTAGGCTTTACTCACAGGTAAAATGAACTGACATGAAACAGAGGGAGAAGGACACAGGAAACACAGAGAGGGCGGGAAGAGTACGGAGAAAACATGAGGAAACACCAATAAAATAACAGGAAACAACTAAGGAGCACAAAGGAAAGAGACACAGAGGCTGGGCTGAACAAACACACGAGGGACTGAAAACAGAGGCCGAGACCATGAGGAAACAGGGAAAATGACGTGGGTATGAGAGCAAACCTACAGAACCCTCATACATTTTCTGGAGAAAAAAAAATACTTTGAACTCTCGGTTGAAACCAGTCCATCCTACCCAGAATTTTACAGATGGCCCATCTACTGAAGCCAGATCCAATGGTAAGTGGGCCGCAACAGTGACCCATCAAATGACTCAGATCAACAGCATCGTGACTTGCTTTGGGAATAGCCTCTCTCCCCTCGCTGCTAATGAAAATAAGGATTTTATTGCTGTTTTGTGATTGGCTCAAACAAGCTTGACAACGACCCTCAGAGAGCTCACTCAGAGCCTCATTCTTCAGTCAGCACACCAGCGCTGGGGGGAAAAAAAAATCATTGGATTATCAGGGGAAAATTGATGTTTGCCTTCCAGTGGATCTAAGGTCAAACCAATCTTTGGGGTAAATTTTCTGGTATGATTGGGCATTTCATTGCAAATTTCGCACTACAAAATGTAGCACCAAGGAGTCAGCGTTTCAAAGAGGGGCCTAAACTGGAGAGAATGGAGTAGAGTGTTTGAGGATGTTTATATAACTTAGGATATTAATGTCACTGATTGTGCCTTTAACATTATAAATGTATTCAGCGCCGCCTCTGAAGACAAGAATGGAAAAATGATCAGAGTCACATTTTCACATTGTGGAGAAATTATGAATTAAAAATTCAAAACAATCTTGGAAACAAAGCACTGAAAAAACATGCAAAAAAAAGGATATAAAATATTATTATTATTATTATTATTATTATAAAGATTATATAAAATATACAAAAATGCAAAATTTGGACTCTGACTGTTGTCCTTTGTGGTCCTCAATCACGTTTGCCTCAGGTTAAGCAAAGCAGTCCACTTTATACTCTCGTTATCATCGTCATTAAACATCTTCTGCCTAAATTTTGCTCACTAACTCCTTCCACAACATTTGAGCTATGGACACCATTCAAACTTGAAAATATGTAGCACGTTCTGGATTATATTACATGCAAGAAGATTTTTGATCCTTATCATGGGTTTTTTAATGACTTTTTAAAAGTGCATTTTTTCCCTATCAATTCTAGCAAAATTGAACGGGTTTTTCAACATTTTCTGCTCTCTTGTGCTTTTTCCTGTAAAACGTGAATTCAACTTTCCAAATTTTCAGCTCATGGCTTGAATATTTTTTCAACTTTTTTCTTTTATCTTCAGCAACCTAAGACACTTCAAAAGTTAGTCTTTTTAAGTTTTAAAGCTGAAGCAAAGCGCATAAATTTTCTTAAGATAATGCGGCTTTTTCTTGTTCTAACTTTATTGTCTCTGCACTGTGGTCACTTGCATAGTGTGGCAAAATGCTTTAGTACGTAAGGTCTTTTCTTCCTAGGGTTTGACATCCCAAAATTGTTTTGAATATACAGTCTGTCACTTTGCTATTATCTGAACTCCTGGGGTCAGGAAAATGGAGGGCTATTACATCTGGATTGTTCAGGAAGATACTTGTCGGAACATAAGCAGTTTGCACGCAATTTACACAGCTGCCTTTCCACTGCAGCCTGATGTTTTGGTTTCGACAAAAAGGAGGATTTGCTGGGGGTGCAGGGGAGAGAGACTTCGGCTCTATCCCCGCATGTGCACGTGAGACGACTTGACGGAGTCAGCCATGCTTACCTATTAGCAAGAATGATTTGGATTTGTCTTTGTAGATTTTTAGCCTAAAAACAAATTACTATGTTGTATTTTTTGCAGAGAAATTCCAAAACCAGATGAGGAAAAGGATAACACATCTAATCTTTGGGTGGAGATCACTGGTGAGGTGATGATGTATTTATCTCCAAAGAGAAGTCCATGCCATGCACATGCACAATTTATCATTTATGACACCTCGGATCAAGGTGACACTTGACACCGAAAACCTCACTGTGCAAAGTCCAAAAAATGGTGTTTTCTTGCCACAAGTCTACAGTGATGGGTGAGATTCTGGAAACAGGTCACATGCTTAAACCTTCGAACGCCACCCATGGAATAGCCAACTGCAGATGTGGAAATGCAAAAACCACTCCAGCTTTCTTTCCAACGGAAAGAAAGCATAAGAAGAAATGCCAATCAGAGTCTCAGAGCCAGTGATAAGTCACAAAACTCATCCCATAAACTACTCCCCGCCTGATTTACATGTGCACTGAGACCTCTGACGTCATTTGGTTCTGTCTGTATGTAATAGCTGCGATGCCCCACGGCCCCCCACCCAAGTGGTGCAGATTTTGGATGACGTATGTACTTCTGAAAAATAAGACAAAATGTGATGAGATCACAGAAAGACTCAGTAAGATGTCACCACTGAATGCGTCATCAGTTTCGGCCATTCAAGCAGTGGGTCCAGTATTCTGCACTGGGCATGAAAAAGCACAACCAACTTGACAGTGAGAGGAGTTTTCTGATTGATATCCTACATCTGTCCCTTCTCAGAGGAAGCAATGTCTCCAGAAATCCCAGGAAAGCCCACAGTTCTTCAAAAAAGCTGCTTGGTTCAGACGGATATTTCTGAGATCCAAATAAGGAAATCAATAAAGTGCCTGAAAGCGCTGGGTGCAGCCAGGGCCTGGACAGGGGCAGACACTACTCCTGCAGGTCAGACCGTGACGGACCCACATCATCACGTTACATCGCTGTATTGCTTCCGTTACCACCTGTGACGAACTGTCTACTGTGACAATGAAGATGGTACCTTTTCAATAATAGTATGAAAACATTTTTTATTAGCGCAAACGTACACGGTTTCAACGCTGCACAAGCACCCCAGCCATACAGCGGCAGCAGCAATTGCTACTGACCGTTCCCTGCCTCAGTTATATAAATTAGGCACCAAGGCCATTCTTGACAAACACAATTTTTGCACAGTGGATCCTCCCAACGAGGCAAGGCCTTTTCACCCATCTTTTCACTCATTGAGTTATGTTGAGGGCAGAATGCAAGAGCAAATAATGCAAATGGCCATGCAGTGGGGGCGGAGTCAGAGAGGTTTGACGCAGACTAAATGCATAATAATTTGAACCACAGAGAGGCACACATGCTGTGCTATTACTCAGGCCGGTAGGCCACTGAAGTTTCGGCTCCATTCTTCTTTTTTTTTTTTTTTCGATTGTCCTGCTCGTGCGCGCGCGTTTCACGATTGGCCCAGTTCTAGACACGGCCCGCGAAAGTTTTTTTCTCACTTGAGTTCTGGACACCAACAGAAACTCATTTGCATACAGCCAATCAGCGATCTTGTTCTGGACCACTGAAGGAGTGTCGCAAGACGGTGAAATTTTTCTGTCTTTACGAGCCTTGTACCGAGGCACTGCACAGTCCATACTCAGAATACTGAAATTACATCGTAGATGCCTGCCTTACTCTCAGTAAAACAGTTGGTCAAATGATACGTCTAGCTTGCAAATTAGATAAATGAATTGTTAGGAATGTATTTTTTCAAATATCTGAAGCTGCTAAAATGAGCTGATTACGATCAATGTAGTCTAGCAATACCCAACTCGCCACTTTATTATCCTGCACTGATCATATTAATAAAAAACTAGTTAGTGACACCGAACAAAATCCAATGAATATAAAGTAGAAATTAGAGGCACTTGTAGATTGCAAACCTCCGCCAAGGCAGCACAATCCAAATGTGCATGAGTGGAAGCAAAGTTGAGTTATCGCGTGTGATAGGATTTCAACATGGCTACCGTGGTGGCCATATTGTTTCAGTGATCGCGGTGAAAATCCTTAGGATCCATCCTTGATGTAATAGCCATCCATCTACAAAATTTCACACAAGTCCACACATTACTTTCTGGGTTATGTTGTCGACAAACTGACAGACAAACAAATAAATAAACGGGCGAAAACATAACCTCCGACCCAACTTTGTTGGCGGAGGTAATAATCGAGATTGCGTCATCTTATTCTCGAAAATCTGAATGCTCTGTAGGCCTACAGATTATTTTTATCTAGCCTCGCTACTGAACGTTATGAGCATATTGGCACAGGTTTGGCAAGCGCTGTTAATGAATTGAACTTTGCTGTCGGCTGTTAATATAGGTTTTCGCGATTAAGGTGGTTTCTTTCTGCATCATAGAAACTAAATCTTAAGCAGATGGCCATAGCTATACTGACGCAGAGGGGTGTGATACAGCCTAATGATTTCATACTTTGAAAGAGGTTTTGAATAAATCTTTGTGTCCTTGAAAATGCGGTGGCCGTTTCCAAACCTGCTAATCATTTTTAATGTTTCCAGCTAGGATTGATAAAAATGATCTGTTCAGAGCATTCATATTTTCTAGAATTAGCTGATGCAATCTTGGTTATTTTTACATTATAAGTGCAAGGCCAGTGAAGAAAGAAAAAAATATAACTGTTTCAAGACACCCCTTCAGAGGTCCGGCACAAGGTTGCTGATTGGCTGTATGCAAATGAGTTTTGGTTCGTGTCGGGAACGCGAGTGGGGAAAAAGATTTCACACCCTGCCCGAGTACAGGCTCTGAGGAGCCTCTTGTTTTAAAAGCTTTGCTTGCAAGAAACAGATGATTGACTGTGTATATCCCGACAGTTTCATGTCTCTTTCTAGATTTTTACAAAATTTTAGAACATTTTAGGACTTTAAGCATAAAGAATAGAACCATAACCAGAAGATTTAATTTTTGCAATTCTCTTGCTCTACCTTACCCACCGTACGTGGGGAGTCATGACGATAACAGTTGAACGTAGGCGTTATGACAGTTGTCCACATGTATTACAACACTGATGGCTCCCGAAACGACAAATGTACAGTATGTTTGTATAATGACATGGACACTGTGTGTTTGGATAATAACTGCGACAGATGCAGGTCTGTTCAATGACAGCAACAGTTGCATGTTTGTGCAATGGCAGCGAAAAGTGTTTTCGTAGCAAAAACATATTGTAATTTTTGTGTATTGTCAGCAATGACAGTTTTTGTGCATTGGCAGCAATGGGAGTTTTTACAATAAATATGACAGCTTTATATCTGTAATGCCAGTAAGTTGTATGACTTTCATGTTTTGATGATGGCATTAACTGCTGTACCAGAGTAACAGGACTGCAAAAGCTGCATGTTTGTGTAATGACAGTAAACATTGTATATTTGCGCAATGATAGTAAAAGCTACATGCTTGTCTTATGACAACATCAGTAATGAACTTGTTTTCTGACCCATAGTAGACAGCCAGTCATGTGTCTCTCTCAGAAAACATCCAGGCAGACATGTTAAACACCGTGTCTTCAGCTGAGGTTGCTGGACAGCCAGAGGCGACTGTCCCAGGCCATGGTTGGGGTAGAAACCTCCTTACAGCTAGTCACACAGGGTTATGCTCTTTATTTCACAGGCTCCACGAGAGAGACTCCCAAACAATTCTCCTGCCTCACTGTCACCCTCTTGATTGCCCAATTTTGCAGCATTAGGCTTCTAGTAAACAAGCCATCACAGCAAGACTACGAGGAAAGTGCACAGTAATCACAGACATCCGTATATAAAGAGCAGCAGGCAGAGAAGGTCTGTCCATGAGAGGTTACCAGATCCTACTTTCCTGTGCAGAGATGTGTTTGCTGTGACTCTGAGATGGGCGTTCAGGATACACTGAATGTACAAATGAGCAATAAACACCACCTCAGCTGTGTGAACGCCGAATATTACTGTGCTCTAGAACTTGTGAACTGCATTTAAATGTTCATATTTTTCCAGCACCTAACAATGATGGCAATACTGAGTATAAGTAAACTCTGTGGTTCTTTGTTAACCTTCAACAGCCGAACACAATTTCTGCATAAAGGTTTTTTTTCTTTTCGGCTACGTGACGCGCTGTTAGTGGTGTGGAAAGCATTGATAAGGACACAGTCACCAAAGGCAGATTTTTCACACTTTTTTTCTGTCATGATTCCCACTCGATCGATCTTTCCAGCTCATCGCAAAACATGAGGTGACCCAGAGAATGCGGCTAGTGTCCCAGAGCGAGAGAGAGACTGGAGTGTGGCGCCCTCAGAGTAACTCCGAGTTCGTCATGACGCCAGCACTTAACTTGTAAACCATGCAGAAGCTTTTCTACGGGAGAGCAGTCCTCAGTCTCCTGAGCTGTGGATTTGTCTGGATTGACAGTCATGTAATGGCCGGAACAAAAGCGGGATGATGTTCTTACCGTCTTTGGCCGAGTCCGCGCAGCACTGGCTCCATTATCCTCTATTTTATCCGCTGTCCTCTGGCTGTTCTCAGTCCCATCTTCTACCATCTTTCAGTGTCACAGCACTGAAATCAAAATGAAGTTCTGTCAATAATTCAGCCAGTAAACAGTGCGCACTAGGATTCCCAGAAGCAGGCCATTACTTTCACAGTGCGTTATGAACCGCTTGTTATGCATTCGGGGAAAGTCTTTTTTTTTTACACAAAATTAAGTGATAGGAACACATAGCATGAGATCTGGTTGAGTGGGAATTAGATGGAAGAGCCTGTTGTCTTGTTGGGGTGAATGTTTTTGAAGTTGAGACAGAGGTTAGCTTTCCATCGTTTCATAATGAACATCATCAGAGAGTTCTTCACAATGAAATACCACATATTTCACCCAGGCTACAACTGCCTCCTGTGCAACGGCGTGAGCTGCATTATTGCCTGTCAGCTCTAAGGGGAAGAGGAGAATGTGCCAAGGAAATGAATTTGTTAGTTCCTTTAAAGCACCAGTGTACTACTGCATGAACATTCAGACCCACTTTAAGACATAACCACCAAATGAACAAATGTATGTGTATCTGACAGAGGAGCAGTGATATGGTGATTGTTTCGTGTTAATGCATTGACAAAAACACAAATATGCGAGTATGAAAATCACGTTTTGGACTCTCACTTTGATTTGCCTGCAAAGCAGATGAGGTGTCTGCCATCTAGTGGTTTGTTTTACCTATTGCTGTTCAGAGCATGATATTCTCAAACCTGAGTGTTCATTAAAAATACATATAAAAGAAGAGCACTCAGAGATCGCAGCACCTCCACCCAGGGCCAAACAAACAAACCAAGCGACGCCGGCAAAATCTCCTTGGCGGAGGTGAACTATCAGAGCTGAAATGTCAGACTCTGCTTTACATGGTAATGACTGGAAGAGTGTGTAGTGTGATGGTTTGAATGCTGGGCTATTGGGGTTGGGCACCGTTACTGTATCCAGCAATATAAATGCTGCTTGAGGAGATTGGAAGTATAAAAAAATGCAAGTTGATTTGGATAAGTGCAAAGTTAATTTCTAAAATGTGAGTAAAATATGAATATAAAGTACTGAGCAAATGCCTGTGGCATATTTGAAACAATTTGGTAAATGCTTTGAAAACTAATAAATACAGTTTTTCCATCTTGAAAAAAATGCACTATGAAGAGCCTATGGGCCTTCTGTTGAAAACTGAATCAAATCAATACTTGATATGACCACTATAGGCATAAAAATTATAGACACATTGATAGTTTAATGGCTTTCAAAAGATAATGGGCCGGGAGGTTGATCCACGCACACTGGAGAACACTTCTCTTTCTCTGAGCGGCTCTATCTCTGGTTTTTACCCCTCGGGGACGCTGGCTGCATAATCTATAATTTTCTTTCACAAAATGCAAAACCTTTTGTCTGAAAAGGTGCCTTTTTTCTTAAAGCGACACTTTATAGATTTGCAACCTTATCTCTATCTGTATGATTCAGGGACACAGTGTTAAAAACACGTTCAGTTTTTGTCAATGTTCTCTCTATCTCTGGAAATCAGAAACTAAATCTGAAATCTTCCCCCTCCAACATGGTCATTTGAAATGAAGAATGTATCAGAAGATAAGGAAGATCTCCACTTGTACTGAAAACTAACTGCCTACATTTCCCTTTGCAGAAATGGCACCTCATTCATTCTACAGACGACGAGCAAGATAGCCTGCCTTCTATAGCGTTACGTTTTGATCAGCTACCTAAGGTTATTGTTGGCTTGTGGTAGTAGCAAACTGGCGCAAGTTAGCTAAAGGAAAAATTTGCTTGCATATCTCAGGCTGCCATGGGAAAATGTACATGGTTTGTGTTCAACTTATTTAAACAGAGCCAACCGTCTGAAACTAAGCATGCTCCTCAAATGTTCTGGAATCCTAAATCATCTATTTTCTGTCACAAAAATGCACAACACAAAACAGTAAGTGTCTGTGCCCACATTTATTATATGAGAAATCTAGAGTCTAGCGTAAAAAAAGACTTTGGCACAGCACGGTACATGAAAACCGACCACCTGAATTTACACCCAAAACATTTGGTCAGGGGAGTCAAATTAATTCAGTTCAGTTTGTTTGTTCGCGCATCCATCCATCCATACATCCATCCATCGTTCATCCATCCATTCTCACTCATTCTAACACAGAATACTGGGGGATAGAAGCCTATCCCAGGATGCACCGGGTGAAATGCAGGAACATACCCATGACAGTTCCTCAATATTTCACAAGGCACACATACGCAGACAAGTTCAGTTACATGTTTTCGTGTATCTAAGGGCAATTTTAGAGTCTTCAATTAGCATAACATGCCTGTCTTTGGTCTAAGGGAGAAAACTGGTGACTCCTGTGGACTGACACATCCTCATCACGACTCACATAGTCACACTACCTGACTAAGCGTCGATATACAACGAAAATGGAGGCTTTTGGCATCCCTGTTTGACCTTTGTGGTTAGGGTTTGGGTTAACGGTAAGGGGGCAGGGTTCATTTTAAACTGGTGTCAAATAAGGACGCAAAAAAATGTACTTTCTTCGTTGTATATCGACGCTTGCTTAGGTAGCGTCAGAATATGATGAGTCAGCATGAGCCTGGGCTCGGCAGAAACCCACATGGACGCAGGGAGAAGATGAAGAAATGCGGAGGAATCCCAGCGCAAGCAAGATCCCAACAATAAACCCTCGTGTTGCAGCACCAGTACTGCACACCAAACCCCAGTTCGATCAGGAACTTTTAATTTCCGTTGGTCTCCTGCAGTATTGAAATCTTGAAAATGTGCAGACTGTAATTTTCAAATAACAATGAACCAGTAGATGATCCATAGTTTTATTTCATTGTGCGCCATTATTTTCAATTTTCGCATTTATTCCATTTTTTTCATCTGCTTTTGTCTGAAGAGAGCACCTTTGACTGGCGTGTTCATGGTATTTTCCAAAGTAAGTACCCACGTCCTCTGTTCATTGACACTAAATCTGTAAGCTTTTGCCGACAGACTCCATTATCACAGAAGATAATGCCAAATCAGTTAGTTTCCAGGGAGCCAATACAATTCTGAAGTAGTAACTATTCAGACTTGCTATGGAAAACAAGATAATATATCCAAGAACTGTAAACCAAAAAAAAAAAAATGCTGCAATGGACTATTAAGTGGATTGAAACCTTTATACAGCTACGTAACTCAAGCATTCAAGCCCAAATGCTATAGCTGTATTCCTGGTCAACTGAACAATGAGAAGGAAAATAAACATTCAGACAGACACAGAAGTGGCTTGTCTTAAACCTAACACAGTACAGCCAATCCTTCCCCACCCGATTTTTATATAGAATTCAGCTTCACTGCTCACCAAACTTTCTGTGCATTCTATCATTAAATAGAATTCGGCCCCAAAGAGAAGCATTTTAAGAATGTTGCTCTGTACTTACACGGTCCGGGGAATGGGATTGCAAAATTTCAGTCAGGGCTGAGATGTGGTCTGCCCACAGGAATTCCAACACTCTCCTGTTACTAGGTCACAGTTAATGAGTGAAGCCCCTGTGATAACCTGGTCAGCTTATTTTTTATTATTTAGTTTTGTTTTATTTATTTACTTTTGGCCAGGTACGCTAACTGAACTTGCTGTTGTGTACATTGCTGAGTTTTCATGATCACGTACAAAGTTCAGCGTTCGGCTGAGACAGCATTGATCAATTTGCATGAATGCAAAGGTTACTGTTTTCCTCAATCTGCCATTTACTCCAATTGAATGTAGATTGAAATGAAACAGTACAAACAAGCATAAAATACACATCTCTTCGCTGAAGAAGCTCTAACGCTTTGCTGGTGTTTCGCTGGTATCTCAGATGTCCAAATTTTAAAAATATGTAAACAGGTACAGGTACAGTTATGTAAACACTCATGCGCAGGAGTAGAAAAAACTTACGTATGCGCACACGCACACGCAAACACGCACGCACGCGCACACACACACACACACACACCACACCATTTATGAGAGCCATAATCCTTATCCTTTAAAGACAATGAGCATACTTCAGAGAGCAGAACATAATATGAGTCAGCACGGTATTGATTTACATACTGAAACTTAAATGTTTTATTGTATGATACAATCAGATTACGGGCACTCAGTCTGAGAAACCGTTAAAGATAAGCGAAGAGGCACTTGCGTGCTCAAAGGATTCAATGCCTTAACATTAAATACCACAGACTTATGAAATCCTCCCAGCCCGAGATTTAATCCCAAACTGTACAGCTGATGAGGCGGGGATAATCACCTCTGGACCACTGGGGGACTTGAGTCTCAAAAGAGAATCCGCTCGCAGTGACCACACATAAAATGGAAGTTGGAAAAATGATTCAAACTTCAGTTGATGATTCATCAAAGCACTGGCTGAGGGTCATACCCAAGATCAGCCCATTCATACAGACAAAGGCAATGTACAGAGTCATAAGGCAGCTATCAGAATCCAGAAGACTGACAAAAAGGTCAGAATGCGCCATCCACAAACAAACGACACAGACTGAGTTACTGTAAAACTCAATTACTGAGCGCAGGAGAGCGGAAAGACGGGCCTTAAATACACAGATTGAGCAAGAAACAGGTGATACTAATAATACGACAAAAACAGGGTGTAAACTGGGAAGGGTAGGGCGGGGGGGAAATTCCTATTCTTCGATAATGTGCCGCGATCGAACGCAATACATGTAAAATCAATGAAAAAAAATTAACGAACATGCCCGTTTGAGTTGTTCTGTCCCTCCCAATCATAAACTAACTGTTTCGCCGCGTTCAACAAAACCAACGTGAATTTTACAGAACCCGAGCGAGAGTCCCGTGAGAACGGGTGCTATATCTCCTCCCATGGCTGCGGAGGGATAGACTGGCGACCTTACACAGACCGAGCGGGACTTTTCAGGTTCATGTGCAACTATCAGACATGTCCTTGTTTGGATACACAATGACAACAGCAGAGAAGCCAGGATAAATAATAATTTAAATAAAACTGTAATGATATCTGATTTTTTTGGTCTTTCAATTAAAATTACAGCTGACAACCTTGCCCAATCTTCTTATTTTAGTTTTTCAACAAACAATTAAGAATGAGACTCTGCTCATGTGAAATCCCAAGTGAGTCAGTGTATTTGAATCATAATGAACAAATGATCTATTTTTTCCCCCATTTTCCACTTAAGGGCAATTAATGATGATATGTTTGCTGAGATTCCTTTCCCAAACCATTCACTACTTATTTCTAAATTTAATCGTAATTTCATCTGCACAATGCCAGAAATTCATCCTGCCACCCATGGTCGATTTTCCTCAGGATACACGGGTACAATACATTGGAACAATCACCTCAACAGCGAAATAAAATTTTCTTCTCTCAATATGTACAAATCAGTTTAAAGACTAATGTGACTGACCTTGTCAAGTATTAGGTCACATGACCATGCAGATGCTTACGGGCACTCAAACACTGATGAATTTTGCTTGGTTGCTGCAAGCACACACACACACACACACACACACACGCACGCACGCACACACACACACACACACACATAGGTAGTTTATTTGTTTTCACTTATTTTCTTAATTTTCTTGCGTGTGGTGTCTTCAGCGTTTTGTCCGTGCCTGGAGTTATACAGCAATAGCGTATCTGGTCATGACAATCACTCCATTATGGTAGCGCACTCCTCCATGCCATATTTAATTCCATCATATTCCACCAATTTCCACTGGAGACAGAATTTTCAAACAAATTTTTTATCCATCACTTGTAAACTATGACTTAAATCCTCAACCAATCCAGGCAAACGCAAGGACATACATTTACAAATCTGTAAAGTATTCTTTTCTCATTCCTTTGGGGTCAACTTTTGACCACTGATGCATGAGGCCTGTGGCCATGGCCTGGTAGCCTCTGAAAATTCATCCCACACACCCAAATTAACCCTAGAACACTATCGCCGGGTGATTTTCACCCGAGCAAACGTGTTTACGTGATTTTCATTATGTTGCGTTTGTCTGAGTGTTATGGGTCCCTGGGTAGCTTCAGCATTGTCTTTGACATCTTTGAAGGCATGGGTGTTCTGTTTACCTCAGGGTACTTTTTTTCATTTTGTTAGACATGGCACAGTTTAAGATAAAAGAACACTACTCTAATTTGTCATGTATTGTCATATTTTGATGACAAGTACTTTTTATTGGGTATTTTACTATATTGGGAAAAATCACCCGGCGTTAGTGATGGTGTTACTAATTTTAGCAATAGTGTTCTAGGGTTAATAGGCAAAGTCCTGTTCAGAGGTGTAAGGTGCAAGCGGACATATCTCTTTATTCTAGTCTCAATTACTCTCTGACAGTTAGTTAACATTTTATGATGCATTTCATTGAAAACCTCTGTCTTTCCAATGAGACCATGCTTGTGTAATAGAACTAGGGTATATAGGTGCAGTGAGCATTTGAAATGTGGTATACCAATCCGGGCCAAATGTGAGAGAATACTGGTGACAATTAAGAGGTAAATTTTAGTTTATTATTTTTTTCAAAACTGCATGTTAGCAATCTAGAGCTCCATAAATTTTAACCAGTAGTGAAATGGGTGGGTGGAATATTTATGTTATCTTCCAATCGTATAATCGTGGAAATCAATTCATGAAGGGCACTGAATGTCTTGATAAACGTTTAATACAACACAGCAGTAGCTGCTAAGAGGTGCTCGGACACTCCCACTGGGGGCGGAAAGACAAGGAAGTTTATAAACATGCTTTTCCACTATTTTTCTGCCAAATATAAATGCTGAAGTGGCTTTATGGATTGAAGACATTTAATTCTTACACAGGCATTCAGAGTATATTTTATGTGACCCACTTCAAGGGCAGCAGGTGTTCCATTCGCTGACTCAGTACATACCAAGCGCTTTCAGAATGTCAGACGACTGGCCGAGGGTCACACAGGGCAGTTCTCGCAGATAAAAGGTGCGGATGCAATCCAGCCAGCAGAGATTTGAATCGCACTGCAGACTGTCGATTGCTTCTCTTCGAAAGGAGTTGCTGGTGTTCACCGCAGAGAATTCCTGCATCTGTTCGCCCTGGTGCTGCACAGGTGTTACCCAAGAACAGACAGTCTCTATATACAACAGGAGGGCTCTGGCAAGCCAGCCTCTACTTAAAGTAGGTTAATATATGTTGGAGATGGACCTGGGGCTAATGAGCGACCACTTCAGCTCCTTCGGGAAAATTATTAACACAGCGATAAGCGCACACATGGCCAACATGCAGACATGACCCTAATCCCAGAAATGTTTTCAAGCTAAGCATGTACACGCCAATTAACGAAGACTACTTGTTAAACTAGAGATAAAAGGTAAGATTAAAGTCATGATTTCAGACTAATTACAAAAAGCACAGCTCTGTCATCCTATATATTCACAATGACCTCCAGGTCTCATACTAGCTTGGAGGAAATAATATTATTTGAGCTTTGTGTAACATCCCCTACTGAAGCCATAGTCTATACCATAGACAGTATTGTTATGGCCCCAATTTTGTTATTACACTTATGACAGCAAGGGATGACAGACACAATTTTAAAACCTAAACACATTTCATTGAACAAAGACAACTAACAAATAACTACTCTACTGACTAAGATTGATATATACAAGAAAAAAAATATTTAACTTGAACAGAATGACAGGTCTGGTCACATGTATCCTTCTCCTAGCAATTTCTCCTACTACTCCACTCCCTCAATTTTCCTCCTTATATACTCTTTTGCAGACGCCTCCCACATTTAGACCTCTTTTTTTTATTCTCTGGGACTTGCCCCAGACATGCCCAAGACATGACCAAACCTAGCTCCAGTCTGGGCTTAACATAAGAAAGGTCAATACTGCCATCTAGTGGCTTCTATTCGCATTACAGTATAAAAAGATGGACAAAGCTACCGTGACGTCACCCATTAGTTTCAGCATACCATAAAGGAAGCCTCGATTTTGGCAATTTGAACAGCGCCATGTTGTCATTTTGAAACCAGATGTGAGTTCTATTGGACGAGAGCTTGTATTGAAGATCCGGGGAGGACCGTGGCTCTGGATCTGACCATATCGGATTAGGACCAGAGGATAGCCACGCCCCTGAAGCATATTCTGGCTTTATCCTTTATTCTAGTGTATATGTGACCATAATTTACAAAAATGAACATCATTATATGTCAATAAAGACTTGAAACTTGCAATAAATACCATGAAGTTATGTGGAAAATCATTATTTAAATGAAAAATCAGGTGGGAAAGTTGGGTCATTTTCTCATAAACCTCTATAGCATTGAAATTCTTTCTGCAACCATCAACATCGCCATCTGCTGGCCATTAAATAGAATGCCATTTTACTTCCGCATGGGCTTCATTTTTCAGACCAGGGTCCATCCAGATGCTGCGTCCATCTCTTATACGGTGTATAGTCTATACTCACTGATGGTGATATAATTCCTTTCCTATGCAGAGTGCTGATGTCACCTGTGACGGAGTGCGAGATGTGGGCTGCAGTAGGGTTGACTCCACAGAGGAAAACAATGTGATACCGCGGTATCTTAGAAAACAGTAATACACAACTGTCCTACTTACAGTATAGAGTCTGTTGAGCCCGGTCTCATCCCGACACATCGTAGAGTGTCATGGTTTTGGAGGCTGGTGGTCGCTTTGAGAGCTTTCTTGGTTGCTCTCGTCCAGGATGATATCGTTTTGCCCACAATCGGGGGGCGGCGCCCAGATTCTATTTAAGCCCCAAGTTCCGCCTCGCTGTCCTTGCTACAGTGTCTGTGTTCTGTTTGCACTTTAGCTGGTAAGTTCTCTAGTGAGAAAGTTGTTGAGGTATTAGCTGCAAAAGAAGAAAGTAAGCAAGGGAATCTTTGTTTTTCCTCTTTCTGAGAAAGTCTGGTGCTAATTCTTTTTAATTATCTTTTTATTCTTTTATATCCTATCAGAGAAAACAATCTGATTTTTTGACCAGATGATTGACATATATGTACAATTATATAGAAAAAAAAATTGTTGTCCTGGGTAAATGACTACGCTATGATTTTGACTGTTAAAAATTGGTCTTAAATTGCATTTTTTCAGCCGGAGCCATTTTTGGAGCTCCCTTATTCCTAAATTATGATTTCAATACTGTCCAAAAACTTTCTACAGATAGTCATGTGCCTAAATAGAAGGGATGTTGCCCCAATAAACGGTTGTGATTTATTGTAGCATGACAGTTGCCCCCTGAATATTGACATTTTTATTTTCGCACATAACAAAACCACTACTTTGGAGGCCAATACCTCAATAACTAGAGGAGATAGGACTTTTCTGATGACAGATCCTGAAAGCCTTGGTGCTAATTACATGCTAGACCACTTTTCAAGCTCACAACTCATTTCATTCCCAAGATATTGGCATCCAAATATAGCTGTTGTTAAACATGAGAGATTAGCAAGGGTCAAAAATGGGGTATACCACCCAATTTTGAAGAGCCACAGCACAAAAACCCTTTAGAATTTTGACAAAATATTTTGCTCATGTTCATCATATATGTTAAGGTACCAGTACAATTTTTTTAGCCAAATCCGAGTCAGTCACTATGGGAGATTTCCAGACTTTGGTTGAGTTCATATGGAATGACCCTTAGATAAAAAGGATTCAGGTAGGGCACCATCTAGATATATCCAGAAAATGCACCCAGGATCACAGCCATTTCTGTTCTCCACTTATAACGATAAGTCACACAAGTCACAAGATTCATTACTTCACTTCGACACTCAATCATGGAAGGCAGCACCAGAGGTGCCAATAAAACAGAACTATTAATTTTAACTCTGACTGCACTCTGTTGATATACAAATACATCAAGATACACTACAGTTCACATTCACTGCAAAGAGGTTCATTGTGGGGCAGCTGTCAGCAAAGGTAAACTGACACTGTTAACATGAACAAATTCGTCACTCAAAAAATCAATAAATCAAAACAACTCTACAGTCAGCTGTGAAAGTCCCACCAGTGCCTGGTGGTGTAGCTACCTAGAACTGTTGACGCTATAGACATCAGCAACTGCTGCAAGGCGGAGAGAGCAGTGGAATAACAAGCTAGCTGGATGGCGAAAATCCCCTGGATAATCCTTGATGCCAAAGAAACTGGGTTTCAACCATTGACAACACATGACCAAGTGTTATGCTCAGCTTTTGTATGAGATAGTGTATCGTTGTTGGGCCAAAGCACTGGAACAATTCAGATTCCACGAGCAGTCGAATCTGCAGTGAGCTGCTGTTCGCACTGTTGCACTGTACTGCACTGCTGCATTTAACTGCACTTAAGGGAAACCAGGAGGAAATGCCCAAAGATTTTAGTGTCATGCATTTCCGCAACATGGTCGAAAAACAAAATCTCTCGCACACATCCATACATCCAGCGCACACATACACACACACACACACACGCATTTACCTTTAGGATAGGGCACAGTGCTGGAGTCAGCTGGGCGGTTCTGATCTTACATGTGAGCATTACTCTGGTATCTGGTGGCTTTGATTTAATAAAATAGGCCAGGAGAGAGAGGCCGTGTACTACACCACGCTCTCCCTTCTGCTTCAGCCTGTGTGTGTGCATGTGTATGCGTGTGTGTGCATGTGTATATGAATGTATGCGTGCATGCGCATGTGTCTCTATGGGATTGCCCATGCCTGTGTGTGTGCGTGCATGCGTGTGTGCGTGCTCCGGTCTGCATGAGTGATGTACAGTTTCAGCTGGAAATATTGTAGGTAATGACTTATTATCACTATTAGTATAAAGAAATTTGAAACATTTCCTTGCACTCAGCACTTGAGAGATAAAGACTTTAAAGTTGCCACCCTACCTTCATAGCTCGACCTTCAGCACTCCGAGTTTCGGTCAGTCGAGCTGCGATATGAGGGCTGTTTTACAGCTTCAGAGCCTAGGAATCTCTTCACTCCATCCAGGGATTTTATTAGCACTCCAGGTCAAACCGCTAACATTCCACCACACTATTAACTCCACTGAGATTAGTTACCACGGCTTTAATAATGGTTACCGTGGCAGCAAGCAGAATTCTCCCCTATGGTGTAGCAGAGCACATATTACACTGTCTGTACCGGTGTGCATATATCTGTTCTTAAAAGCCTTAAAAAGCACCATGCAACACTTTCATAAATGCCACGGGAGTATTCACAAACAAAACAAGGATAGTTCAGAGGTGATCGCAGGATTGTGAAACTGATGGTGCCGCAGCATAAACTATAGGTCACATGGATCTTCTCGAAGGTCGTCCTAAAGGTTAACCGAGTGCTCCATGACGACTCCAGGCTTCCTAGGGAAGTTCTTTTGGTAAAGCCGTAAGATTTAAAGAAGCTCCAACCTGCCAGCGAGACGTGTTGTGAGAAAGAATCTTGTGAGTGACATCCAAATTGCAGAGTCTAAAAGTAAAAGAATCGCATGGGTTCAATTCTGGAGGAGCAACAGGAAAACACTGAGTTTCCTTATTCCCCAGATTCAGATGCCGTCGCTGATTACGATACTCGCGAAAACTGCAACATGAGTCTCACTTGCAATTGAGAAAACACTCAGGGTATCACAACCTGGTAAAAGCACTGCTAGTTGTGTAATTTGAGCATGATTTTTTTTTTTCTTAAACACAAGGGGCTGGTGTGAAGAATACAGTAATGCAGCCAGCGTTGAAGTTGGGGGAGGTGGGGAGGGGGGGATGGGGGTGTTACCCCGACTGCGGTGGTCCCCCCAAAACACATAAAGTAGAACTGCGTTATTTACTGGTATCAAGCCATAATTATGCCACTTTTCCATTGCACAGTTTTAGCACTACTCGCCTCTACTTGAATTGACTCTACTCGGTTTCGGTCATTTTCCAATACAATTGAGTACCACCTCAACGTGGGTGTGGTCATCATAGCAAGCATCACTCCCTGGCCAATCAGTGGCCCACAGTCTGTTTGACGTCACATTTTCGGCTCAACTCAGCTTGATTGGAACCCCGGCCGAGTAGGTACTAAAAAACCCAAAACCAGTGAAGTTGGCGCGTTATGTAAATAGTAGATAAAAACAGAATACAATGATTTGCAAATCCTTTTCAACTTATATTCAATTGGATACACTGCAAAGACAAGATGTTTAATGTTCAAACTGAGAAACTTTTTTTTTTTTTTTGCAAATAATCATTAACTTAGAATTTAAAGGCAGCAACACATTGCAAAAAAGTTGGCACAGGGGCCTTTTTACCACTGTGTTACATCGCCTCTCCTTTTAACGACACTCAGTAAACGTTTGGGAACTGAGGAGACCAATTTTTTAAGCTTTTCAGGTGGAACTCTTTCCCATTCTTCCTTGATGTACAGCTTAAGTTGTTCAACAGTCCGGGGTCTCCATTGTCGTATTTTACGCTTCATAATGCGCCACACATTTTCAATGGGAGACAGGTCTGGACTACAGGCAGGCCAGTCTAGTACCCGCACTCTTTTACTACGGAGCCATGCTGTTGTAACACGTGCAGAATGTGGCTTGGCATTGTCTTGCTGAAATAAGCAGGGGCGTCCATGAAAAAGACATTGCTTGGATGGCAACATACGTTGCTCCAAAACCTGTATGTACCTTTCAGCATTAATGGTGCCTTCACATACGTGCAAGTTGCCCATGTCTTGGGCACTAATACACCCCCATACCATCACAGACGCTGGCTTTTGAATTTTGCGCCTATAACAGTCTGGATGATTCTTTTCCTCTTTGGTCCGGAGGACAGGACATTCATAGTTTCCAAAAACAATTTGAAATGTGGACTCGTCAGACCACAGAACACTTTTCCACTTTGCATCAGTCCATCTTAGATGAGCTTGGGCCCAGCGAAGCCGGCGGCGTTTCTGGGTGCTGCTGATAAATGGCTTTCGCTTTAGGTATTATCACCTAATGGAAAACTCTAAAAAGCGAGTCGAGTAGGTGCTAGTGGAAAAGCTAGGACAGTGGCGTGCATATCGATAAATGCGTAATTTAACTAGTTAAACTTACATTTTGAAGTCATTCTTCTTTTTTTCACAGATATTACACCATAACAAATACATTCACCTTTCAATTGGGTATTGATTTCACGGGATTTTAGAGTTCGAATTTAAACCATCAAAATGGCTGCTTATGGTGATTCTGGCGGTTATGGAATTCCAGCGCCTCTGGCGTTACCCCATGGCAATCCGGAGTTCACGGCATTCAAGACTTTACGCCATGGCTTCAAAGTTCACAATTACCATCACAGATCAGAGTTCTGGACAGATGCAAAACATTCACAGATGTTTGAGAAGTGTTGAATACAGGTGTTTACACAGTATTTCCCTCTAAAAAATTATAAAAGTTGATGCTGCTGAAATAATGTTAACATTTTTTACATTTTGGAAAAGCATACTGTCCGCATGTCCCTCCCAGCCTAAAGTACATTTTGTATGCTTCCCTGGTTAAATGAGGGTTAAATAAAAGAAATAGAAAATATGCTTGTAAAAATGATGAAAAAAAGATTGATGAACCTAATCGTCCCATACGGCCCATGTAAAAGACAGGAATAACCCCGCCCCAGGTGAGCTACAGCCCTCCATATCTAAGATGCTTCACTTCTTTTACACGATTGTCTTGTTATCAAACCCTTGACAAGCACCTATCATTTGTACCCAGTGTGTTGCCGCAGAATCACAAGTAACTGATTGGTCGCGATGAAACCCAACACCAACACCAGCCATCTGCAAAGCAATTCGAGAACCAGAGACTTCGATGTCAGTGACCCAAGAAATGCAGGCTAACTTTCCACGATAAATGTAGATATTAATGCAACAGCCAGAATCAACATACATGCTTCATCCTGTCAGCTAAACTTTTATTATTTGATCATGACAAATTTTAACCTCGACTGTATTTGATGTAAACTTGCAGTACACGTGAAAATTTGATTGTTTATTGAATCATTCTTAAGTTGAACTGAAGCATTTTTTTGCAAAATGAATATCAGCACCGCCTTGTTTACGAGCAGATGTAGATTCATGTGGCGAAATGAATTCCTTTGGTACACATTACCAGGCAAAGGAAAGGGGGGAGAAGAAAAAAAAATGAAGACATATCCATTTCACTTTTTTGGTAAAACGAGACATATCCATGGATATATCTCATTTTGTAACATAAGTTAACTATTTTCATGCATTACCAGTACCAAATAATCAAAGTGAGGCTAGATTTCCATCTTCTGGCTAAATATGTTTGGTAAGTCAAAAGCAAGACTGAGAAATAAAAAATAAGTGGTTTGCTTGAAAACTTTTTGTCTGGAAGAAAAAAAGGCATTTTTCTCAAAACAGCAAAAATGGATATGTCTTGTTTTGCTATGAAACTCTTTAAATAAAAAATAAATGGAAATCATGGGGGAACCTCTGGTGTGTTCCATGCAGCATGGTGAATAGCCTCTGCTTCTGACTGAAACATGAAGCGATGAGAAGTTCTATCCTGGGAATCCCTAAGATACAGCTAGTTTTACACAAAGCCAAAATTTGGAGGGAACACACACCATGGGTAGAATTCCGACAGTTACTGTCCAATTGGTTAAAGGTATAGAATATTTCTTTCACAGCAAGTCTGCAGTTACGCAAAACAGTCACGCATAGCTTTCTAATGCAGTCCAGACATATAACCTGTATTTTGTATTTATTTATTTTTTAAATGCATGCCAGCAATAATGCTTCTGCTTAAAGAGGTCAATTTGAGCACAAGGCCACACTACACGGGCCACACCTCCATCTTTTTGACCACATACTCTAAATAAAACATTTCAAAACTGATTTAGAAATTCTTCAGCAGCAGACCTTACCGTCTCAAGTCTCTCCTGCTCTCTCAAGGAGAACCTCACCACTGCGTCAATCAACAAGTAGTCAGTGGCCTCACTCAACTAACAATATAACTGCAATCACATGCCAAACTAAGGACTGTCTGAACTTTCCACATTTTTTGAAGGGGGAGCCAGTCAAACTGGATTAAGAGCTGTACGGACAGGAACCGGTATCACTCAACAAGATAATACATTCTAAATGAGACCCTCCCCTCATGAGCCCTGAAAAGATTAAAATTCCAAATAAGAGCTGAATTGAACCCCTGAGAACAAGAGTGGTCTAACTCCATTTTTCATAGTTTGGAGAATCTATACAACAAATAAATTTAACATTTAAGCTGCAATATCTGGGCCCAACTCAAAAAAAAATAAAATAAAATGAAGATAGACCACTATAGCACTAGGGGGCTCAATTCAACTCTTTGAAGGCCCAAAAGCAGTCAAAGGTGACCACATTTCAAAAAAGTCCATCTGCAGCAGGGTGTGCGCTGGCCAAAAATTTCACTTAGCCACAGTGGCTAATCACCCCAAAGTTCAGTTAGCCACAGAAAAAACCATTTTAGCCACACATTTTGCCGACCATGTTACTTAGAAACCTTAGAGGACTTGGATTCAGTCATACAGTGTGTGTACACAGTCACACATTAAGTTCACAGTCATCCAGAGACTAGTAGGTCTGCATCATCTTGTCAGCGACACCTGTACTATAGGGTTCTGGCCAGTTAAGTTAAAGGTATAGAATATTTCTTTCACAGCATGTCTGCAGTCGACCTGTATTTTGTATTTATTTATTTTTTAAATGCATGCCAGCAATAATGCTTCTGCTTAAAGAGGTCAATTTGAGCGCAAGGCCACACTACACGGGCCACACCTCCATCTTTTTGAACACAAACTCTAAATAATACATTTCAAAACTGATTTAGAAATTCTTCAGCAGCAGACCTTACCGTCTCAAGTCTCTCCTGCTCTCTCAAGGAGAACCTCACCACTGCGTCGATCAACAAGTAGTCAGTGGCCTCACTCAACTAACAACATAACTGCAATCACATGCCAAACTAATGAATGTCTGAACTTTCCACTTTTTTTGAAGGGGGAGCCAGTCAAACTGGATTAAGTGCAGTACGGACAGGAACCGGTATCACTCAACAAGATAATACATTCTAAATGAGACCCTCCCCTCATGAGCCCTGAAAAGATTAAAATTCCATATAAGAACTGAATTGAACCCCTAAGAACAAGAGTGGTCTAACTCCGCTTTTCATACTTTGGAGAATCTATACAATAAATAAATGTTACATTTAAGCAGCAATATCTCAGCCCAATTCAAAAAAAAAAAAATTGGGATAGACCACTATAGCGCTAAGGGGCTCACACAGAGGCTAATCACCCCAAAGTTCAGTTAGCCACAGAAAAAAAACTATTTTAGCCACACATTTTGCCGACCATGTTACTTAGAAACCTTAGAGGACTTGGATTCAGTCATACAGTGCGTGGACACAGTCACTGAATAAGTGCACAGTCATCCAGACACTAATAGGTCTGCATCATCTTGTCAGCGACACCTGTACTTTAGTGTTCCGGCCAGGTTCTCTTCCCATCAGGGTGGTTACTGGCAGTTACAAGACATTTTCAAATAGAGTGGCAATGAAATTTGCACAGACTTCAAAATGCATTAAAAATCACATTTTTAAACTGTGATTAAAATTTAAACATAAACAGAAATCCATCACACATTTTTGAACAGGTAGGGACGACCCTGTTCAAATTGCGTGGTGACAGAACACCGTACTAGTATCCTGACCTCTGTCGGTGTTGGCTTTCCTGCAGCCGTAATGTGGTTTGCATGCTACTACAGATGAAAAGAATAAAACAGAGTTGTTCAGATGATGGAATTGCTGCATATTTTTCACAGAAACATAGTTACGGATGTTGTATAACTAACACCCACCAAAACTTCACGACAAACTGCACACAGTCACATGGTATGACAATATTGAGGTGACAGAGAGCTGGTTCAAGTGCTAGCTTTGCAAGAGAGCCAAGTAAGCATTAAGAACTATTAAGGCCATCCTCCAGTCTAATTATCTGGCTGCTACTTTACACAAAAGGGAACTTGGTTGATTGAAGTCCAATATCACTTTGATGACAAATAATTGAATTACTAACTTGATAGCGCCAGTTTACCATGCTAAAGATTCTCATTTTGTTATCCCCACTTGTGGCCGAATGATTACTGCATGTATTAGAACATGAACAGATCCACCTTGGACACACTGGTTGCTGTGTACTTCAGGGTGTGGAATGGATTAAAAGTTATCCCATACAGCTACTATGAATTCACATCTACACACCTGGATGCAACCTTATTTTGCCTCATACAGTGAAATATGACTTGAATGCCATGGAACCACACTCAATTTAGCACTTTTCTTCCAATTGGTAATAATTGTTTGGCAGAATTATTTCACTACAACTTAAAAGAAATGTCAAACTGAAGTTACAAGAAATGTGAATATTTACATTATGTAAATTCCATTTGCTCAGAGTGTAACATGTTCAGGTTTGAACATGATTGCCATCTAGACAGAATTTTACCTGAATGACAAACTAGTTGTGGACAAAAATGTGTTATAGGCAAACGTATGCCAATATGAGGGAAATAATGCCATAGGTTTGGCTAAAAATCGGTCGAAGTTTTCAGATTCAACTGTATACCGTGATAAAGGCCAATGTTGCATGTACTTCTTAGCTTAGTTTTTTGAAGTAATATGTCTGAATGCATCATTTGCCATACAGCAAAACGAGGATGGTTATCATTTTGCCAACAGTACAGTTTGTAGCAGCCGACTCGCGATATGGATTTGTTTCTGAAAGCATTAGCTGATAATGTAGAGCCCAGAGGCTCCATCATGTTTTGGATTTAACTTACACAATCAAACTGATCGTTTGCTTTTGTGTCCTTCTGTCTCAACGTCAGCGGCATGCAGTCGGCTGCTTGGAGTTCGGCCGAAAATGACTCGGGGCCGAGTCGCACGAAACTAACAAGCATTGTAATTTTAAAGACGCGAAAAATGCTATCATTGTTGTAACTTAGGCTACTAACAGTTAGCAGGGTAGTCGACTGATTGTTTGTCGTGGTTGTTCTGAACTCCATTCTGAAGAGCTGTCCAGTTCTGCCTCGAGCAGACAGTACGTGGGCTCGCTCAAGATCATAATCTCTGCTATATTACCGACTAATTTGCAAATCTATTTTCCGCCGTTTCTGACCTGTGACTGGGTAGCGGTGTTTAGCATACTGGGCCATTCTGACAAATAGCTGGCATACAAACAACAAGTTTTCCATTTATTTAGTTGTACGGTTACTTTGAAGTATGACGATTGCGGGTGGACTGCTTGTGTAAGGTAGCCCATGTAATATAAGATACTAAGGCAACGCACCTTACTATCAGTGCTGAAAAACAACTTTGCATGTGGCTCAGCATTGTACACTGCTCAAAAAATAAAGGGAACACTAAAATAACACATCCTAGATCTGAATGAGAGAAATATTCTTATTAAATACTTTATTCTTTACATAGTTAATTTTTGTGTGATTTTGTTGTCAGCAAATTCATCAATGGAAATCAAATTTATTAACCCATGTCTCGATTTGGAGTGACACTCAAAATTAAAGTGGAAAAACACACTGCAGGCTGATCCAACTTTGATGTAATGTCCTTAAAACAATGAGGCTCAGTAGTGTGTGTGGCCTCCATGTGCCTGTATAATCTCCCTACGACGCCTGGGCATGCTCCTGATGAGGTGGCGGATGGTCTCCCGAGGGATCTCCTCCCATACCTAGACTAAAGCATCTCCCAACTCCTGGACAGTCTGTGGTGCAACGCGTCGTTGGTGGATGGAGCGAGACATGATGTCCCAGATGTGCTAAATTGGATTCAGGTCTGGGGAACGGGCGGGCCAGTCCATAGCATCAATGCCTTCGTCTTGCAGGAACTGCTGACACACTCCAGCCACTTGAGGTCTAGCATTGTATTGCAGTAGAAGGAACCCAGGGCCAACCGCACCAGCATATGGTCTCTCAAGGGGTCTGAGGATCTCATCTCGGTACCTAATGGCAGTCAGGCTGCCTCTGGCGAGCACAAGGAGGGCTGTGCAGCCCCCCATAGAAATGCCACCCCACACCATTACTGACCCACTGCCAAACCGGTCATGCTGGAGGATGTTGCAGGCAGCAGAGCGTTCTCCACGGCAGGCGCGTGCAGGCCCATCTGGAGCTCTGGACTTTTCCCAGTGGCCTGTGTCCTTATTGACCTGCCTGGCTGCCAATAAATAAAATGCAGCCACTGGCCCGCTGTTTCCAGGCGGACGACACACACTTGTTGTAACAGCAGCAGCGCTGGCAGCGCTATGTTGGCAGAGGACACGCCCCCTCACTGCATAGTGCACACGTAGCCAACATGAACTCTGTGATCAGAGGGTTGGATTGGTCGAAATTACAGCGATCACCGTTTTTCTTTTAGAGGACTGCTGTTGTGACTGGTTAGTTGCTTTATGGCCCGCCTCTACACAGCCAAAACACTGGAAGTGTAGAGAAGCACATGGAGCAGTCTGTGAGAGGAGGGGGGATGAGCGAGAGAGACGCGTCCAGTGTTGCCAACTTAGCGACTTTAATCGTTACTACTCTCGACATGCAGCGGGTACTTCCGTCGGCCTGTCCCCCGTCACAGAGCACTCACAGGCGGCCCAGTCCTCTCGCCGCCGCCCCTCTTAACTGGAGTCGGAGCAGGAGAAGTTCACCCCTCCGTGTCCAAACTGCAAATGAATCGCACATGCGAACCCGCCGCTATTTCTCAGTGTTGGTTTATAGTCACGGCGGGATAACTGTGATTCTTTTCGTCTAAATAAACAACAGTCAGGCATGCAAACTCCTCACCTTTCGGCGAAATTCGCCGTTTTGAGTTCGAAATGGGCCATGTACGCGAATCGCGCATATCCGAGGAGGGGGGTCAGCGAGCGGCCGAGCGAGCGGAACAGTGACCCGCAGAAAACTACAGACCTACATTACACTCGTCTCGTGAGAGCAAATGACTGACGAGATGCTCTAATTGAAGCGGCAATTTACACCAATTTACAAGGCGCCCCCTTCTTCCTAATTTTTTTCTAATGGTGCCAGCCTGAAGCAATTTACTCACGAAAGAAATCAGCTCAAGGCCTCCATTGTGGAAAGTAGATCCTGCGGCAAGGTAAGGCATAAACGATACAGTTATACATTTCTTAAAGTGATAGCCTATGAACAGCTTCATAAATCAGACGTCAGTGGTGTTGTTAGATTAATTCCTGCTCTTGGAACTTGCGCTGGTTTCGTTCGTGCCTACTGTGCTGTTCGTAATTCATTCTGCCATTACTAGGCTACACGGATCTTTATAATCCTTTATGCTCCATTCACTTCCCGACATTTTACTGTGACATTTCTTGACAACAGACCATTGTATAGCCTACAACAGGCTGCTGTTAAAGTGAAACAGAACGTTGCCATGAGGGTAAATTAACTAATCTGTAAAATTGATTTTTTTCCTCGATATTCGACCGCCTCGCATAACGTTATTCTGGCCTATCAAATTAACTGCACAGTAGGTCTACCGACGTGATGTTTGAGAAAGTTTTAGCTAGACGAGCAAGCCTGTCTCTTCAACAACTTTTTTAAAAGTAGCTTAAACCTAAATAGGTAACAGGCCATCTCCCTTGCTTTTATAATTTCGAGGGAGACTCGTTTTTGGGAACAGATTAAAGGCTAAATAGGCCTACCGTCTCAGTCACGTATTTTATAATTACTCACGACTCTCCGCCATGTGGCGATGGGTGGTATTGCTTAAACCTCGCCCTGATGAGTAAAGCACAACTCGTTTTCTTGAATTAAAATAATAATTAATCATCAATAGCTATTGCTTTTTCTGGTTTTTTTAAAACAATTGTGCAAATGTTTTAACCAGTATGATCAATGAAATTAGAGAAGTATGGAACTTAGTTAAGGTTAATGTAGGTTGATAAAGGCATGAAAAAATGCATAAGGTGTGCCTATTAAAAAGTGACTTTCCATGTTACCGTTTACTGATTTTGAAGAGCTAGCCTACATGTGGTGATATACATTGTGTTGTATCAAGCACATGATCGGAGAGTGAGTGTAGCCTATACTGTAGCCTACCTGTTGTCAATGACAGGGCATGTGATCTTTGTCCAGGCCAAAACAAAAAATGTACATGTGCATAACTTGTTGAATTAGATTTAGGTATTCATGGTAAAAAGAGCATGAGATCATTGTCCAGGCCAAAAAGAAAGAAAAAGGACCTGTGCATAAGTTATAGTTGTTTTCAGCTGTCATCTCAATAAAAAAAGAGATGTATATGGTAAGTCATCTTGTACAGTATTTTATTCAAGATGCCTCTGGTGATGCATGTTTCTATAACGCAGACTATGAAATTTACGTTTCCGTTCGCGCCTTGTGTCTGTGCGGGAGTGTGCGCCCTTCTCACGTTTTTCACCCATGACCAGTTTGCATGCCTGAACTTTGTTAATATAGATACTCGCCTCGTCCAGACAGTTCCGTGTGTGTTTGCATTGTGTTTGCAAGCTAAACCTCTAGCTTAACATGGCTCAGTCTAAACTGTACAGTCAAAAACACAGAAAGGAGTGGGAATCAAACCCTGAATTCAAAGGCAGGTTGAAGCAGTTTATTGGGGATGATACTCGGGCATACTGCATATATTGCAAGGCTGATTTCTATGCCAAACTAAGCGATATAAAAAAAAAAAAAAACACATGGCAACTCCAAAACACATGCACAAGGCGTATTATGCAAATTAGGTAATGACGTCATCTATCGACTTTTAGGACAGCCAATACAATAGTATTATATTCAATATTGGTATTCTTTTTAGCTGTTGTAAGCTGGCATGACATGAAACAATTTGCTGACAAAATAATACAAACATGTTTTTGTGTAATTCTGCACATTATATAATATAGAACAAAAGGACACCGTATGATGTAGAGAAGAGATTAGAGAAGTCAAAGATGGGATGGTATGGAGGCCTGTGTAGAGCTGTCCTCATGGTTGTGTTTAATAGAGTGTTGTTGTGTGGCTGTCAGTCTAATAGTGTTTTGTAGTTGCTATGACAACTCTAAATGCTGCCTAAAGTCGTCTTTTTTTTTTTAAAGAAAAACCCCCACAAATTTTTCGCCGCGCGTGCTTTGCATCCGCCGCAACACTTCAGTGGCCTGCTTACTTGGTAGTCTCCCGGTCAGAATAGGATCCCCAGCACGCCCCTGCTCCACGGCGTCTCCAGACTCACGTCTGTCACACGTGCTCAGTGTGAATCTGCTTTCATCTGTGAAGAGCACAGGGCGCCAGTGGCGAATTTTCCAATCTTGGTGTTCTCTGGCAAACATCCTGCACGGTGTTGGGCGGTAAGCATAACCCCCACTTGTGGACGTCGGGCCCTCATACCATCCTCATGGAGTCGGTTTCTGACCGTTTGAGCAGACACATGCACATTTGTGGCCTGCTGGAGGTCATTTTGCAGGGCTCTGGCAGTGCTCCTCCTGTTCCTCCTTGCACAAAGGCGGAGGTAGCGGTCCTGCTGCTGGGTTGTTGCCCTCCTACGGCCTCCTCCACGTCTCCTTATGTACTGGCCTGTCTCCTGGTAGCGCCTCCATGCTCTGGACACTACGCTGACAGACACAGCAAACCTTCTTGCCACAGCTCACATTGATGTGCCATCCTGGATGAGCTGCACTACCTGAGCCACTTGTGTGGGTTGTAGAGTCCATCTCATGCTACCACTAGAGTGAAAGCACCGCCAGCATTCAAAAGTGACCAAAACATCAGCCAGAAAGAATAGGAACTGAGAAGTGGTCTGTGGTCACCAACTGCAGAACCACTCCTTTATCAGGGGTGTCTTCCTAATTGCCTATAATTTCCACCTGTTGTCTATTCCATTTGCACAACAGCATGTGAAAATGATGGTCAATCAGTGTTGCTTCCTAAGTGGACAGTTTGATTTCACAGAAGTGTGACTGACTTGGAGTTACATTGTGTTGTTTAAGTGGTCCCTTTATTTTTGTGAGCAGTGTATTTTAAGGGCATCAAAACAAAGCTAAAGAAGCTTCAGTGATGTAGCGCGATTTCGCCGAGGTTTCACCAGAGCTTCTTGTAGTTACGGTAAACACAACCCATTATTTTCAAACTCGGAATATTAGTCCTCATAGTAAAAGGATGCCTTTAAAAATATACAAATAATCATCATCAATCAAATTAATTTTGCACAACAGAACTGAGCTCGAAATTGCACAGGTGTCAGTGCCAATCTTGTCCCACTGACATTAATGCGCTGCTCTAACGAGCGTTTGTTCAGTAAGGAAAACACTATCGCATGCTTACTTTCGCTCATCTGTGGCCGTCCCGCTAGATTTAATGTAATTGAGGTGGTTAATCTCAAATCACTCATATTGTTATGGTGGAGGCGAGTGAGGTTCCGAAACCTTGAATTAGGCTACAACATAGAAAAGTCCCGAATGGAATGATGAATAGTCAACCAATCAGTGTGATCGGAATGAACGTTTAATCTAATTTTCATATATCAGTCATAAATTAAGTATGAACCAAATGTGATAGCAAGTGGGCGATTGGACTTGATGTAGGCATCGGGCAGCCTTGGCGCAGAGCCTGGGGTTATTACTTTGCCACTCTCTCCACAAGGCTTTCACCAACGTGGTGCTTAAAGGCCAATTTTCGGTCGCCACATGCTACACCGTTTCGCCACTGGCGACGTGGCAAGCGGGTAGCGCGCATCGCGCATCCTGCATCTGTGGAATAAAGACTCTTCAAAACACTGGTCCCATGTTTGCTGGATTTTCACCTCCAGTTGGAAAATGTGATCATCATAAGAACAAAACCAAATTAAAAAAAAAAAAAAACCTTAATGACAAAGACAAAAGATCTGACTACCACTTATCTGTCTCCATGAAATTGAAAATCAATACCAAATTAATGATTGATAGAACCAAACAATTTCATGAAGCCAAAGTGCTAACTTGCCTTTCCAGATGACAACGGAAAAAGATGAAAAAGCACCACTTAAAAGTAGGAAAAAAAAAAAAAAAAAGGAAGCACGGGGGACCGACAGATTCTGTGGTGACTTGCTGTCTCAATCAGGGTAGTCAGTCAGATCCTGGAGGGCCACAGTCTGCCAGTGTTTGCAGCGTTTCTGTACTTGTAATTAATTTAAGTCACTGATTGGCTAATACCCCTGTCACACCAGAGCTGCATTCTCACGGAGTTCGTGCGGCATTCACAAAAACTGTAGAATGCTGGGGTGAGCGCAGTGGGATCACCTAGAGCGCAGCAGCATCTCTGTGGCATCTCCACTAAACGCCGTGGGGCCTCCTAGAACACCGAGCCACAACGTTAATTTTCCGCATGCACAAAACAAACGCTGTGGCTTTGCGTTCTGGCTTGAACTCTGCAGGATCGTTGTAGCAGCTCAGTGAGGTCTACTGCAGCGCCACGGGAGCGCCATGCCCCAAGGTCGCAAGTGAATGGCACATGAACGCAGCTAAAGCTGCTTTCACACCGGACGCGAAACAAATTTTTTGCACGACAGATCACATTCAAAGTCAAAGACGCAAATACAAGCGTAACGCGTGTATAAAATATTTTTTTTTTTTATTAATGTCATCGTCATCATCATAATTGTTATTACTCATACTCAACAATAGGAAAAGATGAAGACAAAACCGTGAGATACAAAGGACAAGGTGACCAAAAATGCTGGGGCAACTTCCTGCACACCATTTATACACCATAAGCTTTAATCTTTCTCCTTCCCACAAACCCAAAGTAATAATTCGGGAGCCACAGAAATGCCCCATGATCACTCAACCAGGCAAAAATTCAACCCCATCTCCATAAAACTGCAACACACATCCCACAAAATAAGTGAACAGACCAAGCTTTTGTTTCTCTCCATTTGAACCGAGACAAGATGGCTGTCTCTGGAATGTCGCACAAAGAAATTTAACCATTTTTGCTGTGGTCTCCTTTCTCAAAAGGCTTCTCTCTACATTGAAAGCTCCAGATTTTACACTAAATGCTTTTTCACTGGTGGTCCTTTACATGCTCTCTGCCAATAGTCAGACCAACTAAAACTTAAAAAATAAAAAAATTACAGCACACGCATAATGTCACCTTTTTCCCCGTTGCCGTGACGGCTCAGGGACCAATCAGATACGAGAGGAGGTGAGGGCCAGAACAGATACAGATTGTGAGAGGCCATAGATTGAGAGCGCCGCGTCTTCCACAGCAGTCGTACTCCAACAATCCACAGAATCTTCGTCGCCGGTTAGAATTTGACGTCCCACTGCTTGACGCAGGAGTCAGGCGAAGTCGTCACCACGGTGTGCTCGTCCAGCCAGGCTAAACCGCTGATGTGGTGCAGACGGTGAGCATCTGCCAGACACATGAATTCAACATTAGATCAACGTATGTTACACTTGGTGCAATTTTCTTGCAACCCAGGATGTTTGAAGAGATTTGGAGAAAACATTGTTTTAAAAAGCACTCCTGGCCACTCCTCATTCTTTGCAATAGCATTTTTTCAAACCAAGATATAGGAAAGAGAACCAAATCTGAATACCATGCCAAAAGGCACGTTTTTCGATCAAGGCAGCTGACAAAAATCTGACCAGGTTGCCTTATTGCAAAGACAGCAGGTCAGTTAGCACTTCAGATACAAAAATGCACATGCATGAGCACTGGAAAAGTGACTTTTCCATGATGCATTATGAAATGATTTTAAGGGGATTCAACAGCCCATCTATGTACACCAGTGTTTCCAGAACCTTTGCAGGGGCAGCACATGTTCTGTACGTTTTGCATCTCTCCCTACTTTAACACGAGTTCTAAATGATTCACTCAAACAGTAATGACAGGATTATTTGAATAACTCGCGTGACCCTGCTGCATAATCCAACAGCACTTCAGGCCATGATCTGATCATCTCCATCAAGATTTTCCAGTAAAGCATAATTCACCGTTACATCAATTATGGAAAGATGCCCAGGGCCAGAAACAGCAGCAGTCCCATGCAATCACACTACCCCCTGTGTTTGACAGTTGGAACGATCCCCTTATGGAATTCTGTGTTGGCTTTACACCAGACATAATGGAACACATTTCAAACAAAAGTTCCACTTTAGACTAGGCAGTCTACAAAATATTATTCCAAAAGTCTGCGGAGTCATCACGGTGTTTTCTTTCAAATGCCAGACGAGCCTTTGTGTTCTTTTTGGTCAGCAGTGGTTTTTGCCTCGTTGCTCTTCCATGGATGCCATTTTTTCAAAGTTTCTTTTATTGTAAAATTGTGACCACTGATCTTAACTGAGGCACGTGAGGCTAAACATTGCTTGGATAGGAGTCGGAGTTCCTTTTGAACTTGAGGCCCAAGGTCAAATGTGACTGATTCAATGTTCGGCATACCTGATTCCCCAACACTGCCTCCTACCTACCTAAGCTCTACATGCCATATTAAGAGAGTTATAAAACAAAACACCCTGAAAAATGATGAAGTCCAGACACGTTGCCTAGGTGGCGCCATGAAAAAGCAATTCAATCAAAACGCCGTTTACACTGTTGAAGCAGGTCATGATACGGATTCCATTACTGCAATTAAAAAAAAAATAACAATATTCAGACAGGTGCAATTCTCTCAAAAACTGAGTGCCAAAAATGTCCATTTGAGACATAAAAATGGCCGGCAAGTTGAAACAAAAGATTCAGTCAAAAAAAAAAGTGTGCTCAGACATTAACTTGATGACCCATTTGATCACATCCCCAAATTTAAAAAAAAAAAAGAAAAGAAAAAAAAAAGAAAAAAAAATTCAGACCGTTTTAGAGATACAGCTTTAAATGGACGCCGCCGACGCCAACGCCAATGACGCCGCTGGACGCAAAGTGACGACAATAGGTTACTGGCCTACGGTTGGCAACCTAAAAATGGCCAGAAGCTATTGGGGCATTTCAGGAAGCTCTGGAGCGTTGTGTTTTGCGGCAGAGAGAGCTTCTTCCAGAGGTCACTTCGAGTTGTTTTCCGACACAGACCGTTTAAAAGCGCATGAAAATGATATGATTCACGCCAAAATAAAAAACATTAAAAATAATGAAAAACATTACTAGGGGCACTTTAATCCTGGCTGACATAACTGAGCATGCATTTCACTTCTTGAAGGAAAAGCTGATTGAAAACTGTCCCATTCACAACCAAAAAAATGAAACTGGTTGCAGTGAAGTGTTGGCCCTGCATCAATGGGAAAGGAACCCAACCTCACCTGACGCCCTTGGGCACAAGACTAAAGAGGCAGCCACTGACAGAGAAGGATTTGCAACTATGTATTAAAACTCAGATTAATTAACGATTGTCAGATTGTCTTTTTGCCTCCAAGTCCCTAAATTGGTGGATCTATGGATTAACATGGTGGCAGCTGCTGCACAGTTCATACAACAATTCTGACCAAACCCTCCAAGTAAAGCTGAAATCCTACAATTCATGTTCATCTTGATCAAAATGAAAAGTTTGTGTCACGGTCCAAATACTTACTAACCTGATGGCATTATACAGTATGGGCCATTTTCCTGGTTGGTTCAGTTCCACACTGTTTGGGCTCATTAGTTAAACAGCCAACACGCAGTTGCTTTCTGTAGAACTTGCATCATCTAACGAATCTTACTGAATTCTTATTGGACCGCTTAGGACTCATGTTGCTATGACACCAGTGCCATATGACTTCTACATCTTTGAACTTAGCATTCCATTTACCAAATGTAAATAAAATATCAAGTTTGAATAACATGCACGAGCTCCAGGTTTAATAAACTGCTGCATGTAATCCACTGCCATTAATGTTTAACCAACTTGATATCAAGTACAGCAGATTTCAAGTAACCCACTGGTCAAGAAAAATAGATGGACATTAGTCCGAACTTGAATGAGTTCATGGGCCTCACGTCCCCAACATGTTACTAATAAAGCCTCGTCACATCCATGGGTCACAGACATTAAAGGTCTCACCTGAGATCTTAATCATCTTGTTAGTGTCATTGATGGACCAGATGTTGACAACCATGTCCATCCCCCCGCTGGCGAAGTGCTCGTTATCCGGGCTCCAAGCCAAACACGTCACCTTCGCATGATGCCCGTAGTAGACACCCTTGGTCTGCAGTTAGAACGGACAATAAATCCACGGTCTTGCAATGGGACTTAAATTGATTTTTTTCCCCCCTCCTCCATAGCTGAAAACATTAGCCCGAAACGATTAAAACAATCAATTCTTTGGCAGTACGTTTCATCTTATTCAGGAAAAACTCTTATATTTATATTCCATTTAAGTCAAGATGTAGACAAACACTCAAGTCACTAATTATTCAGGTTTTGCAATGTACGTACACAGCCATGTCCAAAAAAAAAAAACCCCCATCATATATTTAACAAATCAAATTGGCAAGCGCCTTCCTTTGGATAATTACTGTAGTGACTAATCGGTCTCAGCTGGCAACAAGTTGTTTAATCCGAACGAATAGCAAGTAGCTTCTCATTTCTTAATCAGCCGTGTCAGAAGACGCAGACTGTGGCTGTGGAAGAGATGTTACTCCGTTTCAGACGGGTCAAATTACTGCCCGCATCAAGCAAAGAAAACTAGAAAGGAGATTCGTTAAAACTACAAAAACTGTCCAATGAATTATTAAAACCTGGAAGGATAGCGGTGAACCATCAACTTCAAAGAAGAAATGTGGTTTGAGGGGGGGGGGGAAGAGAGAAGAAGAAGAAAAAAAAAAAAAAAAAACTGGTCAGCTGACAACCAGAATATACTGAATAACCAAGTTTTTCCACTAATGGATTTTTTTCTGCCCCGATGGTACGGCTTATTCCAATACGATAAGACCTGGATTCACTGAGCTCAAATTGAGAATGAGTGGTTCAGGGAGAATGAGACACCATTTTAACACATGGATTGGCCACCTCAGAGTCCAGACCTTAACCGCATTGAGAATATTTGGGCTGTGAAGGAGAAAACTTCGCGCAGCGGTCCGACTCTCCCATCATCAATACAAGATCCTTGCAAAAAATTAATCTCTTAATTCAAAAACAAAAATGGGTGCGTTTTTTGCACAACAGTTTCGCTATTGCGAGTGAGACAGAGCGAAAAAAGGAGTTGGCTTACGGTGTATCCGTCAGCCACGCTGAAGAGAGTGATGGCTCTCTTCTGGTCCGAAACTAACAGGTAAGCACCGTCAAACGAGAACTCGATGTCAAGGATCGCTGAGTCCAGATTCAGGGTCTTCTCTTCATCCTTCAAGGTGTTTCCCTGGATGGCGTACAGGTGCACTGCTCCATCCTAGAAAAAGTGGGAAATAAATCAAGCAATCAATAAAACAAAATAAAATAAATAAATCTGAGTCTAGCAAGCCTCCCTAAGCACAAGATCACACTTTCCCTTTTGCTCACGCAAAATCAGATTGAATAAGATGCAACGGCCATTTCTCTTCTCTTCTAGATTGTCTTTAGATCAGGCATCATGTGCTGCTTTTTGTCTAGTAAGCATGTGCCAATATGAAAAAAATTAACTGGTTTGATATTGAATTAAAAACTGAATCACACCGCAATACCGATTTTGACCACTCGGGGGCACTTGCGTCTTTTTTCCATTTTATTTTCCCCTGTGTGCGATTGGAGAGATATATATATTTTTTTTTTTTTTTCCAAAAGAATGCTGCATGTCAGCGAAAAATCAGTCAGGTGGACGGACACACCGATAGCAGCATCCCCATGCATTACTTACCATGGACATAAAAAAAATCGTACAAAGCAGCAATAAAAAAAGGTCCTTAGAAAAAATATAAATGAAAGTCGCTGACAAATATCTGGGAAATGACCAGCCCTGAGGCCAGATCCAGGGCTGTTTTTTTAGCAGCTGCCAGACCAATTTTGTCCAGTGTTTCATAAACAAACAATCTTTGTAGACACCAGTCTACAAAAAAAAAAAAATAAAAATAACTCAAAATGCAGAAGCTGCAAGTCATAAATTCAGTTCATAAATTTCTTCAACCCTGTAAGGTAAAGGCTGGCACACACCTCGCTGCGTCTCTATCTTCAGTTAGTTTTACCTCTGCCAGGAGGTAATATGCTTTCACCGGCGTTTGTTCAATTGTTCTTCTGTTTGTCAGTTCACAAGATATGACAAAAATGTATCGATCGACGCCAATGAAATTTTCTGTGTTTATACACACTGTGCCGAGGAGGAAGTGATTCAGTTTTGGTAACGATCAGACCTATTCCTGATCCAGGATCCAAAAGAATTTCTGAGAGCATAAAAGCTACATTGACAAACAAATGTGTCGACTGAAAAAGTTATCCTGGCCATTAACGACACCAACACTCACATCAACCATCAGATTATTACTTTGTGCAAACACTTCATGCTGGGACAAATCCAAATGAGACTTCCTCCGCCAACAAATTTCAAAATGGCAGAGGTAATGCGCTCTGCCGGTGCCTTTAATAGTTTGTCAATATAATAAAGTAAATAAAATATTACATAGTACAGTTGGCATCAGCATGGGCTAATTAAATACTAGTGAAAGTAGAAGTTGTCATGAGATGCCAAGGTGCCCTGGGACTCACCGATCCTCCCACTGCTGCAGTCCCTCCAGCTGGGGAGAGGTCCGCGGCCTCCGGCTCATATCCCAGGTTATCCAGGGTGAACACCTTCTTCCCGTCTTTTAGCAGCACCAACTGTCCACATGCGCCCAGTAGCGCGCGCGCGCACACACACACACACACACACACACACACAGACACACAAAATGCAAAGAACCACTTCAGTTAAAAACCAGACCCAGAATGTCCAAAACGCTCAGGCACTGCCAATACTACATCAAGCACATTAAAAAGAAAATAAAAATTTGAGGACCTCCATTAACCTTGGGTTTAATAAAAATGCTCGCCTTCAACCAAATTATGGTTTTCCCACCAGAACTACAGGGCTAGTCATTTGAAAACAAAACAAAGAAAAAAAAATTAAGAGATTACATGGTTGGTCGCAAGTAATTTAGAGGTGCTCTTATGCCACCTAGTGATAGAATGCAGATACGTCCTTTATTCAAACATGGCTGTAAGTGGATAAAAAAAACCGACCAATCTCAACCTTTCAGGTCTTCATTAGGGGAACAATGTTTGTTACCCTATTGAAGAACTAAAAGGTCAAAACTGGTCGTTTTTTTTTTTTTTTCTCTCACCCACTTATGGCCACGTTTGAAAGAGGTCTTTTATACAAAGTATCAATTTTGTCTCACGCAAGAGTGCCTGAAATTAAATGTTTTGTTTGTAATTACTGCGACCCTTCATTTTAAGAGCACCGGCGATATTTTTTCCCCCCCTCGATTTTCACCAGATACTCAGTCCTTCAGCACACCACTACTTCTTTTTGCATTAAGTTGACTTAATAGAAATAAGTCATGGTCTGAAGAAAGCACAGGAGTTCCATATTACACTTATAATAGGCTCAGAATTGAGAGGCAGGTTTCAATCAGAGGTGAAGCCAATCAACCACAAAAACAAACAAATGGCCAAGATGAGGCCCACACTGATACAATGCCCTACAGAATTACTAGAATCCTTTGAAAAAAACTGAGCTACGTGAAATGTGAAAAGTAAATTAAAGTCTTGATAGTTCATCTTCATAAAGTATTTGCATAAATCCAGTCATTGATTGAAGTGACATAATTGAGTCTCCACTTTTAATGTATGATGTGGCAGCAGGTGAGAGTAAGACATGAGACACTTTGATGTCTGTATACAAAGGAACAATTATGTTTGGTGACTCTCAGACCAGCAGCAGTGAATAGGTAAAAGGCTAAAGACAGGATACTCAAAAACAAGAGAAAGACACGGACAAATAACAGTTATCATAAACAAGACTGGCTAATAAAAATGACCTATAAATAAAGCAGCAGCTTAAGGACCCTTCACACCAAACGTGTTTCATCGGCGTGGAAACGCAAGATGCATCTGTCCTGTTTTTTTTAGAAAACGCCACATTTTAAAAAGCCTGGGACGTGTCTTTTTTTTAAGTTGCTTAGTAATACTCCCTTCACTCACTGCAGTGCCGAAAAAATTCTACCGAAAACTCTGGTGTATCGTTTGATTTCTTCAATAACAGGTTGGCACTCGCTTTTGCAGTAAAGTAGAGAGAAATAATTGCACTACGTCTGTGAACTCATTTGTTATTGCGCCAAGACAGTGTCAATGGTGACAGATTTCTCCGCCGTCTTTGCGTACAATGAAACCTAGCATTAAATAAATCTGCCCATACTTCCAAGCAATTGGACTGAAGAGAAGAAAAAAAAAAAAAAAGAAAAAAAAAAACCCTGATGAGAGGTGCAAAAGCAGGCAATGGGGAAAGAAAAATGTGTCACAAAGTATTTTTCTGAATGAAAAAGTAAGATTTTGTGACCATTTTGAGCAAAAAACGGGGGGGGGGGGGGGGGTTTCACCGCCTTATTTTGCTCGCATTTACTAAAGGCTGCCTACAATTTTTTTTATGGGCACTGGACACGGGAAATTAACTTGGCAAAGTGAGCAGTGCACCGACTGCACTTGTTCAATTCCAAATTTCAAGGAAACCATTCAAGCAAATTACATGCAGCATATCACCTGTACTTGTGTAAACCCTTAAGAGTCAAAATAAGCGAGGGAACACCAGCCGTACCTGCCCAATGCACACAGCCAACACGTACCCATCCGGTCCCACGGACACAGTTTTAGGCTGAACATCCATCTTCACACCGGAAGCACTGAACGGACACAAAAATTTAGTCAAGTCAACCCTTCATCTGATGGGTAATGGAGAGAAAAAATAAAATAAAATAAATAAATAAATAAATAAATAAAGCCTGACAATGCGAGTCTGTGAGAACCAGAGAATGCCATCTAGCATTATTGAGAAATAAGGTAAGTGCGCGCAGTGGCCTTTGACTACACTAAAATCATAAATATTTAACATCAGTTACAAGTTTTTAATCCAGAAATATAAAGAATCAGGCGAACATCTGAACTGACGGAAAGCAAAATCTGAGCACCAGATTTTCTCAGAACTTTCAATTTGTGGGATGGTAAACTCTGGTTCTCACCATGTATTTTTGACCATCTGATCAGTGTTTCCACCCCGATTTTCATATGCTTTGAATGGGCATGTCCATTCCTCACTTGCCCAGGTGTTTGACTACCCAAGTATAGCGCCAGCTTGGCAAAGACTCACCTGTACTCTCGCTTTGAGAGGTCAGTGAAGCGCAACGTATCGTCCATGCTGCAGGTGACCATCTGTTCTGACTGGTTCACCCGGATTCTCGATACCTGGTTGGTGTGACCTTTTCCGCGGAACTCCTCAGAGTCCCCGGTATCAGGGTCCCAGCAACGTTAGGGGCGGAGTTAAAAAAAACCCATGGACGAGGTGATGGTAACAATGCTCACATGAAGGACAAGCATGCGCATGCATGCAGGAACCAGAACATCATCCAATCTTCATGAGCAATTTAACCTTGAAATTTTAACCTTGACCTAAAGAGGTCGAGGTAAATAGTTTTTCCTTAAGTAGACAATGCCAAGTTTTCAAGCCTATTAAAGACTGCAACACTTGTTAAAACAAAGGCTACTTTTTTACAGCATAAAATGATATACAGACCAACTAATTTGTTGAAAGACTCAAGATGACTCAGCAGAGTTGAGAATTCGAGGCTCCCTGACTGGAAATGCGCTTAATTTCCACCCCCACCAAGACAAGCTCAAGATACCAAAATGCAAATAATAAATTTCAGTTTATTAACCCCTTTGCGCAGAAGCCAAAGCTGGCATTTTAGGTGTTACCTCATTTAAGGCTTTATAATTCAAGATTGCAGCTTCAAAGACGGAAAAACTTTGGCTCAATTGCGTCCAGACACTTGAAGCATTTAGACTCCCATCGTATTTCAGTTTATTTTTATGATTTTGGTGGAGAAAAGGGGCTGCAAACATAAAAAATCTTCATGAGAATTCACCATTGCAATAGAAAAAAAAAATAATACTGACAAGTGAAAAACTGCTGGGGCTTAAATCTATACATTTCTGGGATCATAAACTTCTTGACCACAAGTGCAATTCATCTTGAACATTACATTCTAGATTACCCGCTTGCTATGAACCAAATTAGACAGCTATCCAGGTGTCTCCCCATAGTCTTAGATCCATCAAAATGGTCTCTCACAGTAGAATGTGACAGAATAAATACTATGTCGGATTTTTTGCTTCACAAAACATATTTTTTAACTACTAATTGGAATACTGTTGGCTCACTGTAGCTAAAATGGTTTTTTTCTGTCGCAAGTGATAATTTTTTTTAAACTACTGGATCGATCCTATGGGCAAGGACATTGACCAGTATGCACATCAGGCATAGCTGAGGAGTTTAATTCATGCTACTCCTGAAAAACAGGGATTGGAGGGAACTTCTCCATACTCTAAATCGCATTTCAGCTCTGCCTGCTTGTGAATATTCAATAGTTCATCCGGGGGTGCCATCTCGTAGTCGAGTACTGTAACTAAGTGCTTAAATTTACATATCTATAGACGTGAGCGTCTACATCTGCAGAGAGGGGTTAATACTCCAATAGAAACAACCAAAAACGGAAATTTTTAAAATTAACAAATTCCCAAAATTCAGGAGTCATAATTACTGGAATCCCTGGTTTAGTACTTGATGCAATCACCCGTGGCTGGGATAGCAGTTTTTACTTACTCTTCTTGACAAGGTTAAGGTGCACATTTGGAGAGATTCTGGACCATTCCTCAGTGTAGATCCTTTGAACAGACAAATTCTCAGATTTACAGTTTTCAAGTAGTCTATTCCCTTCTTCTCAGTTCTACCCACAGCTTTTCAATCAGAATGAGATCAGGTGACTCAGAGGGCCGCAGACAGCTGAACATCGATTTTATAGTCCAACAACCACGTTTGCATGGATTTGGAAGTGAGCTTTGGCTTATGGTTAGCTGGAAAGTCCATCGACAACCATGTATCATACCTCCGGCAGAAGCAAACAGATAGTCAGCCAAAATGGACTGATACTCAATGGATTCCATTAAGCCACAAATCAATCTTATGCCCATTGACCTCTGGAATTAAAACATCATTGATCCTCCATCATATTTCACACCAAGTATGATGTGCCTGTCCCTGTATGCATCTCAGTTTTTTTTTTTTTTTTTTTTTTTTTTAAATTTGGCATCTCCAATCCCACCCGAATCTGGAATGCCCAATTAGTGAACTATGTCCAAAGCTTGCTCGTATGCGACCCCTTGCTGCCAACTCAGGATAGTGAAGACAGCTCACGGCTCTCCTCCGAAGCACGTGTCCGTCAGCCACTGATTCTTATACACTCATTGGTCGAATCCTCGTAAGTTCCGAACGAGGGCGGAGGATACCCGGACGTGAACAAACCCAGAGTCTTCCTGACGAGCGCCCGTCTGGCCAACAGGAGGCGCTGGAGCAACGAACAAAGCAGTTTTTGTATACCCAAATCCGACAGTCCCTTCCCAATTTGAAACCCTGTAGCGCGATCGGCAATTGTGCGCTACTCTGAAAAAGCTGCCGACCCCTGCCGGTGGGTATGCCGGGGCTCGAACCCGCGACGTGATAGACACTTCTGCATTGCAATGCAGTGCCTTAACCGAGTGAGCTATCCGGCAGCTCAGCATCTCAGTTTAAAACACCAAATTGCCAATGCCAGATTTGACCAAAACATTCAATTCAGGTCTCATTTGGCCACGGCACCTTCATCTACCAACAATTTTAAAAAATGCCTGGCAAACTGCAAGCTGGTAATTCGGTGTCAGAAATAAAGCTTTCTGCCAGCAACCCTTACAAAGAGGCAGTAATTATGGAGGTGGTGTCTGAAAGTACCTCCTGAAACTCGTGACCACAGGCCTTTACCATGGCCAGACATTCCTACATGGTGATTCTTGGGGGTCCCTCACTACCCTCCCTGCCATCCCCGGGGCTCCTCTACCCGTGATGGAGCTGTGGAAAACCTACCTTATAAATTACTGAGCAACTGCCCGAGCAGTGCTCATAGGTGAAATTAATATTTTGAGAAGGTTTTCACAGCTGTACCAATATTTATTAATATCTACAACCATTTGTCCGATAAGAACTAGTCATTTTGTTTTCTCTGCAGTATCAGATACAGATTTTACAAGCGTGGGCATACATTTCTGCCCAAGTGAAACAGGAGGTCAAGCAAGATGACGCAATATAGTTCCTTAAAACCTTGCTGAATTTCATTCTTAGTTCAAGTTCAGAGGACTTAATTCAAATAAATCGAATACTTTTGCCTGATTCCACTAAAAGATTAATAATGGGAGGCATTTCTAACGTGATGGTATTTTGACTCTCTCTCCTTAATAATTATTTTCCTGTAGAATTTTTAGAGCATTTACAGTCAGGAAGCCAATAATTTTCACGCAAAATTTAGAGGCACAAAGAGATAATGTTTGTGAACAGAGGAGGAAGAGCCCAAAAAATGCGCTCAAGGCACGCTGGAGCTCAGCTTTGAGAAAGGATATAGATATGACCGTCATGGCTGCCAGTGTAGATGCAGGGCTTCCCCCCAGTTTTGCGCGTCGTCAGGCACTGAATGGACTTCGTGTGTCCCTTGAGGGGGGCAAAAACAAACAGGAAAACGGGCTTTAATTTGAAATCAGATGATTGAAAAGATAACAGGGCTATACTGGAATGTTAAATTGGCAAACATTTGCACTGCAGGGAATTCCAAGCCTTAAGTCTCACATTATTTGTACAATTATAATGTCTATTTTTAGATCCATGGTACAATGTAAAAGTGGCACCACTCGAATAGCCAGCAGATCCAAACCTACAAACAAGCTTTTAGCTCAAACAGCATTATGGTTGAGCTCGCAGGCACTTAATAAATGCTCCGGTGGCCCTAGAAAAGGTTTTCTGCGGCATAAACCAGTCTTGTGTTTCAACAATGCCAGCAACTTAAGCCAAAAACAAAGTATAAAAGTTTGCAGCCATTTAGCAAAATGGTCTAGCTGGAGCCACAGTTCAGATATTATATTCAATGTAATACTTCCATATAATGCTCAAGGATAGAGGCCCATGGTGCAGAAAACATTGCTTTCGGCGCTCTTGCAAACTCAACGAAAGAAAGCAGATTACCAAGTTGTGTCTCACAAATGACACTTAAATCATAAACTTTCAGCATATTGCCAGTAGCCAGAGTGGGTGTAGGAGTCAGACTCACAATTATCATGTTTTAAGTAGCAGACATATTTCTGGGTATACTATTAAGGGTTCAAGCCTGGGTTCACTCAATTTAAGTACTTCTAAACACTAAAAACACATGAAAATTGTGTCAACTGAAAAAAAGCTCAGAATGGAATTTGATTTTAATCAAATTTAATAAGTTTGTTACTGAGAAAACCATACATTATTGGCAAAAAAATGTGAAATCTTGTGGCAACACTATCTCAGAAACTATACCATATTTCCCTGTATTTCTTCTTTTTCTTTCAAGCTAATATCACCGGCTATACAATGACATTCTCATTCTGGGTATTTTCATGGGAAAATATTTTTAAAAATTTGGTCATAGAATTTTAGAAATGGGTGGCAGAACCTGCCTGGCAGACGGATCATAAATATACCATGTATCTACCTACCCAAAAATGGCTATGTCATTGTATAGAACATAAGAAACTGAAACTATGGTGAAAATTTCAGAGCAATACCTTGAAAAATGTTGATTTTATGCCCGCCACAAGCCTGATAAACTATGAATTTGCAATGTGAGAAAATTGCGTTTTTGTCGTGAAACGAATGCACTGGAGGCGTTCACATGATAAAAATCCACTTAAAAGATATGTTTTTGGTCTTAAAATCACCTTTTATGAATGTTTTGAAAGATTTAACAAAATGAAAAACAAAAAAATAATTTTTCCAAGACTGAACCTAGTCTTGACCCCTTAAAATTATTTCAAGGCCACACACTGCAGCCCTGAGTGCGTGACCCCGGGTAACAGGCTAGGCAGATCAGGCTTTTGTGTGAAGATGTGAGCAGATGTTTGACAGTAAACCCAGCATCTGTTCAACAAAATAATTACTCACTGTTAATGTGCCATCAGTGTGTGAAATTAGAAATAAAAGTGTGTGTGGAACCCTGTTCGGGCCATTGTTTGAAATCGCCAAAAAGCGCCATTTAGACGGAGCATGTGCAGGGGTATTTCACTCAGAATAAAGGCCTGAGGCCATGGTAATGGCCTGGACTTGTGCGCCCCCAAAAGTACCCCAAAATAGGGCAATCCTGTCCAGCTGTGGATCCCTACAATCATTACCAACAGTCACGACAACAGCGACAGCAAGGCCCATGCTCAGGTTTGGAATCTAAAAGCAGGAGAGCACGTGTTGCAAGATGGACAATCCTCCGAACTAGCAAACTGATGAGCTGATTCCACCAATGTAGATTGCTCTGTGGGGTTTACGGTCACCTTGACGACTCGCAAAGGCCTGTCGGGGCAGTTTTTGTCCAGGTAGTTGATGCAGCCGGAGAGAGAGATGCTGAGTAAGTGATCCTTCTGCCACAGGCAGCCCAGCTGCTGGTCATTGAGGTCGCTGCCCAGGCAGAAGGTGGTGAGTGCAGTGTTGCTGCCCACATCCCACAGTTTTACCGTCTTGTCTCCCGAAGCCGATAAAAGCTTGGAGCTGTCCGGACTCCAGCTGACCTGCAGGGAATGACACAGGACTGGGTTAAAGGTTCTGCTTTTTCAGCAGTACAGGTACCAGCTACACCACTACAACATCATTACCATCACCACTACAACATCATTACCACCACCACCATAATCATCACCACTACAAACATCACCACCACCACTAACATCATGACAAGAATCAAATACTCAGGCTAGGTTTTGGCAATCTGTCCAAATCTGTCTCTCAACCAAACCTGGTTGAGAGAGACAGACTGACTGAAATATGGAAAGGCACATGCTCGTACATGCTCGTCATTGGATGCATCTATATACTGGATTTCTGGGAGAAAAAAATAAATAAATAAAAGTTGAAGAGTTTCGAAGTTCTGGCCTAGAAAAGAAGAATGACGGAAGAACACGCGGACGGATGGACGGACAACACGTATTCCTGTATTCCCATTCCACTTTGTGGTGGAGATAGTAAGAGGTCCACCGACACACAATCTGATTAATAATGTCAATCATTGCCATTTTGAGAGGATTGGCCACAACCAATTATTGAGCCCAGAGAAGACAAAGGACAAGGTACCTGACAATGTAGTGAGTCTTTCTGGAGTTCTCTGACAAAATCTTCTAAAGATCGCAAATTTAAAGAGGCCGTCCTTGATCAGGTAAAGGGGGGGGGGGGGAGCCCCCTGTTTTTATTGTAGATCGGTTCTCCTGTGTTGGTAGTTTGGTAATTGCCTCGTTTTCCTTTTTCTCCCCCCCTACTCATCATATTTACCATCATCTGCATCTTTATCAACCGGGAGCAATCCTGTCCCACAGATTTTTCACCAAACCTCCCTCCGACATGCATTTCCTTGTGAGAGAACGATTTTTGTAAGTATGCGATTTTTTACCATAAAGGATGTTACAAAATATCCATGATGAGTCATCATTATGCTGCCATGGGAACGGGCGTTTTGCCTTCTTCCTAATACCTGGCTTCCCAACCCGATTTCGTCATCATGTTTCTGGGAGAGATTCCGTTGTATCAGGCTGGTTTTGCGCAGGACAACCAAGCGTTAGCGAGAGAACGATTTTGCACAGAGCTGCTGGATAGCTCACTCGGTTAAGGCACTGCGTTGCAGTGCAGAAGTGTCCATCACGTCGCGGGTTCGAGCAACGGTCCCATCAACCGGCAGTGGTCGGCAGATTTTTCAGAGTAGCACACAATTGGCTATAGTGCTTCAGGGTTTCAAATTGGGAAGGGACTGCCAGAAATGGGAAATAAAATGAATAGCTTTGCTAGTTGCTCAAGCGCCTCCAGCTGGCCAGACAGGCACTCGTCAGGAAGATTCTAAGTCTGTTCATGTCCGGGTATCCTCCGCCCTCCTCCTTATCTTGTGAAGATTCAACCAATGATTGTATAAGAGGTGGTGGCTGACGGGCACGTGCTTCGGAGAAGAGCCGCAAACTGTCTTCACTCTCCTGAATTGGCAACAAGGGGTCGCAAACGAGCAAACCTGGTACATAGTTCACCAATTGGGCATTCTAGATTTGGGTGGGATTGGAGATGCCAAATTTTATAAATAATTTTTTTTTTAAATTTCAAAAGATTGTGCACAGCATGGTTTTAACCCCTTACCACTCCAGTAAAATTTTCCTAAAATGCCTATAAAGGACGTACTCAAGGTAAGGTCTTGTTTTTAACTTCCCTGATGGGCCCGTATACGGGCCGTCGGAGTGGTAAGGGTTTTTAAACCATAACTTCCATGTTGGGTGTTGGTAAAATTAATTGGATGCGTCTTCAGCGCAGACAGTATTCACTCCTGTAGCGCCGATTCCATCCCTTATTTTGAATTCAAACCTGGTGAACTGTGACCCCATAGTGGGGTTGTTGCAGATGGAGGGCAGAACACTCACCGCATAGATGCCACCGCTGTGAGCCTTTTCTCCTCCAAGGGTGGCAATTTTCTCACCAGTTTTTCCATCATAGAGGAAGATCTGATTTCAATAAGAAGCAAAGACTGTTTAAACAGGGGTGTACGTGAGGCGGCAAGAAACTTGAGCAATAATCTCACAGTAAATTCCTGGGACAGCGCTGACCATCTGAGGACAAGGAATTCAAAACAAAGGTTTTCCTGTACCCATTCCAAAGCTTTAATGCAGCGCTGCACATGACGGCCATTTGGAAAAATCCAGCAGGAATTATGCAGACAGTACATGTCTACCAGTACTTCAAACCAGACATAGAAAATTAAAAAACCAAACTGGCTGGGTAAAATTTTTACTTTAATGATTTCATTTAATGAACAAAAAAAAACCCACACACAACAATAAATGCATTCCTTTATGGACGTTCACTGGCAGAACATCAGTCAATCAGCATCAAATCTAATGTATAAGGCAAAATGAAGCTGCCATGAGTGCCAGTGCCTCGTGTAACGTCCACTTTCTCAGACTCGCCGTCTCCTGATCTCCCGCTGGAAGCTTAAATTTTAAAACAGGAAGTAAAAGAGGATGGGTACTTACTTTACCATCAGAGGCAGCCGTGGCATAGAATTTACCGTCTGGAGAAAACCGGACACAGTTGACGAATTGACTATGATCCTGATTTTGGAGGCGGGGTCCAGGGAGAGAAAAAAAATTTGTCATTAACATTTTGTGAGCTTGCCAAGTAATGATTATCCTCTATCAGATATCTGGCCTTGAAAGGAAGAGGGGCAATGGGACAGACAGACGGACAGGAGGGCGGACGAAAATCTGTAACTACACATCTACAGAATAAAGTATCCAAAAATGAAATTTCAATGAGAATTGCTGAATATTTCAGGAGTTTTTGCCCAGAAAAGAATAGCAACGGACAGACAGAAATAATTCATGTGTCCCCACCCACATTGTACATTGTGGCAGGCAATGGGAGGGATTCTAAGTCTGGCTTATTTTGTTACAAATCTATTAATTAGGATTTCTACATCCACAATGACAAATTGTCTCCAGAAATCAAAAAGCCAAACCACAACCCCAGAGAGCATTAGGCAGGGCAGGAACGTACACTAGTCTGCATCTTGAATTTGAACGGTGGCCCTTCGAAGAAGGCAGTGGTGAAGTCATCGCTGCCAGTGACCAGCCGGTATGGGCGGTTTGGCTTTATGTCAACGGTGCTGATGATTTTGAAATGCGAACTGATATCACCCACAGAAGAACCGGAGTCCCACAGAAACACCGCCGCAAACCTGCGAAAACAAAACATCACATCGTTTCGCTCTTATTTAGCGATCTCACTGATGTACCCAGTGCAGTCACCCACAATTGAGAATAAATACACTTCTGCCGGACGTCCTTGTGAACAGATGCAGCACATGCAGAATTACGTTTGTTTAAGCCATTTCAATTAGCCATGTGCTTCCCACCATCCAAGAACACACACACACACACACACACACAAAAATTGTTCATGAAAGCTAAACATACAAATAATAACAGGTACACTACGATGAAAAAATATTTGAACCATTCCCCCATTTTTGCTCATTTGCAATATTTAACGTTTCAGATGATCCAGGTAATGTTTATATTAGGCAAAGACAATGCAAGCACAAAATGCAGGTTTTGAATAATCATTTTATTTAGTGAAGGTAAAACATCATTCAAAAACCTACATCACCCACGAGAGAGAGAGAGAGAGAAAAAAAAAACCAATTGGCCCCTGAACCTAATAACCGGTTGGAGGTTGTTTGAGCATGAGCTGCCTGTTTAAGGTTATGCCGCAGCAGCTCAACTGGATTCAAGACAGGACTTTGACTGGGCCACTCCAAAACCTTGAATTTGATTCTTTTGCGGCATTCAGAGGTGGATTTGCTTGTGGGCTTTGTATTCAAGTATTCCAAACAGGCGCGCTCAACTCCAAATGTTAGATAGGTTTGAGTGCGACTTTAGAAAATTGTATTAATGTCCCACAGCATAACCCAACTGTGCTTGAGCTTTAGGTCACAAACAGAAGGATGGATGCACTCGGTCAGGATTTTCTGGTACGGTGTAAAATTCATGGTTCTATCAATTATGGTTTATCCAGGTCCTGAAGCAGCAAAGCAGCCCCAGACCTCACCATCACAGCCCTGTTCAGCCGTTATAATGTACTTGCTGTGGAAAGACATGTTGGCTTCATTCCAGATGTAACAGGACTTATGCTTTTCAAAAAATTTTCCATGTTCGACTCATCAATCTACAGAGTATGATATAAAACTCCTGGGGGTTTTTTTTTTTTGGCAAATGCGAGTGAAGCATTTGTATTCTGTTTGGTCAGCAGTGGTTTTCACCTTGCAGCTCTCCCATGGCTGCCATTTTTGTCCAGTCTCCTCCTTATTTTGGAAACGTGAACTCTGACCTTAACTGAGGCAAGTAAGGCCAGACGTTCTTTAGATAGTCTGGTTTCTTTAGTGACCTCCTGGATGAGTGATCAATGCAGTCTTGGGTCCAGTCCCAATATCCGCACTTCTCCCCTTGCCCCTTGTGCCCCTCGACAGCACGTTCACGCTAAGGGGTGCAAGAGCGTCGGGTGTCCGAATGCCCAAGTGCTGTTCAACGGGGGTGCCATTTTGCATTTTTTTATGCACCTCTCCGCCAAGTGGGCATCAGACCTCACTGCGCTGAAGGCTGTTACCCAAAGTTCCTGTAGCGTCTTAACGTTTCCAACAACGAGCCAATGGGGAGGCAAAGCGACCGTTACCGCAGATATCTGAAGCTGGGGCGATTGGAAGCAAAAGCGATGAAAATATCTTTTGAAGTGTTAGTGCAAATTATTTTTGATCAGAAATGGACATTCATTATATATATATATAAAATCAGTAGCAGTCCGTCAGCAGTAACAAAGCACTGATCTTTCAATGCGTAGTAAGCTGAGCCTCTCGCAGTTCACTTTTCCCGATTAGCAGCAGTTGCTCAGAAAAATTGGCCAATTCAATGACAGTCCAATTTATTCGACCGCATTGTTATGCATCGCACCATAAATGAAGCCGTTTCTTCTGCACATAAATTACATAAAATATCAAAAAGTCTAATTTCTGCGCTCGTGCAGCACGTGAAACAGCACAGACTTGCATTAGTTTGCGGGGCTCATTAAGAAATAAGCCACGAGAATCCTTTCCAGATTCTGAATGTAGCCACAGTTAAAGCGCGTCGTTAGGCTCGCTGCGCAGCTGAGTGACAATTTTAAGGATGGCGAAAATAAATTGATAAACTGAGGAAAACAGAAACGATCCTTCTTTCCTTGCGACAGCAGTGAGAATGATAACACCGCTTAAGTTCCCTGGAGCCACTTAAACTGCAAAATGTCGAGACCTTAGTTATGATATCCCCTCATCTCAAAGCACCCCCCCCCCGGGCAGATCTGAGAGGCCTTCTTTAACCCTTTCGCGCCCACATAAAGAAATTCCCATATTATGCCAATTGACTCCTCTGCCCAAATACAATCGTATCCCAAAAGGGCTGGTGTGGGTGCAGGCTTTCGTTCCAACTGAGCAGCTGCACAAAGGATTCTACAAATAACAATCTGCCGCAAAGATTCAAATTCAAACCGATCACGAATCTCTGAATATTTGTTCTCGATATGTGAAATCTGCTACACTTCACAGTGCATCCAACTTGTGCCAAAACGTATAACCAATATTTAATTTTACCATTTCATACCATGAAATTCTATGGTTACCCCAATATTCACACAAAAAGAAACTTTAACCTTATCTGAATTGGACACGAATGGTCTTAATTAACTTGGGCAGAGAGCAATCATGTTTGGTTTTGTACAAGCCGAGGGTCAGAGGGTGAAGGACCCCACCCCCTTTGAAAAGCACAGCCTTAGACCGATAGGCTGAGCGCCCTTCTGCAAGTACGAGAGACCAGAAGGCAACTCACTTTTCCCGTCCTTCGCCGACTACGGCGATCCGCTTGCTGTCCTCAGTCCAAGCGATGTCCTTGATCTTCCCCCCGAAGGGCTGGTATTCGTACTTCAACAGGTGCTCTTTCTGAGTCGTGTCCCAAATCCTGACTTTTCCCGAAATATCTAAGCACAGGGCAAACACTCACACTCATGGGAATAGTGTTCATAAAACACTCACTAAAAAAGGCGCACACACACACAAACTTCAGAATACCATAGACAGAAGAACACTGCACGCAAGACACATTACTTCACACTGATAAACCAAAATTGTTCCTCCTTGACCTGTACAGACAATCGCTCCGAGGCCACATTATTAGGTACACCTTTCCAGTACCGAGTTAGACTCCCTCCCCCTCTAAAGCCGAATGAACAGCCCAAATTCTTTGTGGCAGAGATTCAACATGACATTGGGAATATGTTGTGCAATCATGCAGTCGTGTGATTTTCTGAGCTTTGGAATCATCCTGCCGATCCCTTCACCACATCCCAAAGGGATTCCATTAGATTGGGATCAGGTGACAGCGCAGGCCAATGGAATACACTGATCTCACTCATGCCAATGGGACTAGCATGAGAGGGTGAGTGCTTTGGAACATGGCGAGTTTACCCAACAGAAATGGCCACTGGAAGATGCGCTGGAGTTCAATATTCATCTCCAGCTTATCCCATGTTAACAAACCATTTTAAAGTGGAGATTTCTGACAGAGACTGTAAACTAGAGCACCATGTTAGAAAGAAATTGTATACAACAAGACATCCGCTGCTCATTAAGTCGAAATACTCGCTGGAAATTGGGGGGGAGGGATTGATAAATATATTTTAGGTGCTTGCGTTTATGTTGCAATGAGAATGGCAAAACTCTTGATCCACTCAACTTAAAACGGCACATAAACAGAGAGTAACTGATCTTATTAAAAGCCACATATTACATTTCTCAGACTTTCTATTCAAATACTTCAAGTAATCCATATCCCGCATTTGCAGAATAATATTCTGGGCCATAAAAAGTTTGTTAACAAGGGAAAAGATGGGGGCGTCCCAACAATATTGAAACCCAGTTTAGGTGGACTGGCCACGAAAAATACCGCGTTCAGCAACAATACTCCACTAGGCAGGAAAGATCTATGCATACATGTTGTATTTGCTTAATTGCATAGATGGATCCTGAGATACTTGACCACTTTGTGGTCACAAAGTACATGTATACTCCTCACACAGTGGCTTGAGAACTTGGATTCAAATCCCTCTGAAATGCGTCCTGGAGCCATTTCCACTTGAACTGCCATCCCGCCCACTCCAGACGAATGAAGTGGCGAAGTGTACACAAGATCTTAGATCACCATTCTTACCCAGCTAACGCCTGTGCTGATGTCTAATAAAGTGGCCGCAGAGTGCATGTAGATTTCTTACCCACAATCCTCACCTACACTCAAAATATAAGACACACAAGTTTCAGTCCGTACCTCCTGAAGCAATGTAAAAGCCACTAGGTGAGTACTTGGCAACGTTGACATTGTGAGCGTGTTCGGTATAAATGTCTGCTATCCCCGGGTTCTGAGAAAAACAAAAATTTCATGTCAGCTCTACATCATGAGAATGCAGCTGAAGCTTGAACTTGCTGTGAAAAAGTTCTGCAAAACACCATTTACCCCCTTCCCCATTTTTAAAAAAAATTTTGTACATATTTTTTTTTTTTTTTTTTAGCACTTAAATATTTCAGATCGAACCAATTGTAATGTTAAACAAAGACAACCAAAGTGCAGTTTATAAATGATGATTTGAAGGAAATAAGATGTCTAATCCTTCCTGGCTCTGTGTTTTAGTAAACTCAATATGCCAATCAGGCACATTGGCAGTAAAAACTATTATGTGACTGTGGCACAAGAGATGTAAGGCAATGCTCGGTTAACTTGAATGTTAGAAGTCATTGATTTTGATTTTCACATATTTTCTGAGAAAATTAGTCAAAACTAAATGAATTGAGGGTTTTTTTTTGTGCGAGTGTGATCACTGTATTGTTAAGCATTTTCCTCGACAGAGAATCCATCTGAAAGTGAAAAAGTAATGAAATCGATTTTAACCCTTAGGGCCTGATTTACTAAGACCTTTAGCACATGTAAAATCTTTTTGCCTGTGCTTAACCAATAACATTGCCCATGATTGGCCAGGGTACTTGCACCAATCAGTGGCAAGGTTTCCGGTTTTGCATGGGCAAAAAGACTTTACATGTGCTAAAGTTCTTAGTAAATCCCTCAGCGCTAAATGCAACTACTGTTACTTGATGATGCAAGATATCAAAATCAAAGCTGATGAAAACCTGTCATGCGGCGACTTGTTTAAAAGAGCTCCCGCATGGGAGCCCTTTTAAAAAAGTTGCCGCATGATAGGTTTTCAACAGCACAAGATAATCAAGTTTAAAAATTTTTAACAATTTATTTCAGCACTCTATGGGTTAAGCCACATACTGTTGAAATGGACTGACAGAATGTGTCACTGCTTTTTAAGTCTGTCTGTCAATGCTTCATACTGCACTGGTGTCTGCATGGTAAGCCACATAACAGATAAAGTGCTGGGAAATAGAATTTGACGCCGTTCCCCTTCCCGATTTCCTCTGTCTTTGCATGTGTGTCACACAGACGTTTCAAATCAAAATAATTGCGATAATACAAAGATAACCGGAGTAAACACAAAACGAACAAGGGTTTCATTTATTTAAGGAAAAAGCTGCCCAACCGTACCTGGCCAGATGTGAAAAATGTCGCTAAATCAAGCAATTAAGAAACACTAAATTGATAACTGGGTTCAATTCCTCCAAGCACACCAGGGCATGATTACTGCCAGAACTGTTTAATCTAAACATCATTTAAACAGAACCACTCTGGCAATGTGAAGAAGGCAAAAAAGCAGCAAATGATGCTGCGATCTACAGAAATTCAATAACTGACGAAAAACAAAGCCGCAGGCATCATTCAGCCAGGAAAGGGTTACAAAGCCATTTCTAAGGCACCAAAACTCCAGCAAATCAAGGTGAGAGCAACTCTCCACAAATGGAGAAATTCTGGAACAGAGGTAAACCTTACCAGTAGTGGCCAACCTACCAAAATTCCTCCAAGAGCACATCAAATGTTCATCCAAGAGGTCACACAAGAATTCAAACCAATATCTAAAAGAACTGCAGGTCTCACTTGTGTCAATCAAGGTCAGTGTTCACGATTTCACACTCATATCGAAAATCCCAGTGCGCTCATTTTCAGGACACATTGCTCTATCCAACCCCAACAAGCACAGCAAATATGAAGTTGATCAGATCCCTTGTTCTCCTCAAATTCGACGTAAACCAAATTCAAGATGGCAGCGGTGGCAGCCATATTGAAAATCGAAGATTGTCCATTTTCTTAAGGAACCTCCTTCTTCCCACAACCAACCAGCACAGCGAATTTAAATGTAATCAGATCATCCAAGAATCCACAATGAAGTCTAAGACTGTAATTTACAATGTTAAGATTAAAAAGGGGAATAACTCGGTGAGAACACGTCGAGAGTTCTCAAACTGCCGTGAGCATCTTCACCGATATACGTACAATAATGTTGCCTTAATTTGGAAAAAATCCTCAATAAACTCTAGGACTCTAAACTCTAAGTTGCGTTCCACAGGAAAAGCTCACAGAGGGAGAGACAATCACATGGACAGTGCTACACCATAATATGGCCATCATTATTGATGATTGGGGTATAAAAATAGATGAAATCGGGAAGGAGCAGGCCAGTACTTTTTCACAGCACTGCAAGAGAAATTATTCGACGATAGTGATTATATACTGCTGCAGCAAAGTAGAAAATTCAAATGTTACCACAATTGCACGCTGTACATTAGTGTTTCCCCAACCATGCTCCTGGGGTACCCCTGCCCTGCATCATTTGAATGTCTCCCTGGTTTAACACACTTGATTCTGCTGGGAGCACTCGTGAGCCAAATTCTTTGTAACAGATCAAGGAAAAAATATAAAATGCGCACGATGGGGCACTCCATGAACAGGGTTGGGATGCACTGCTGTGCATGATTTAGTCCACGGCCAGATGGAAATGGGGGGGGGACACAGGAGTAAAAATGCAACGATATAAACACGCAAAACTTACATCGATGTTCCTGATGATGACGCTCTTTCCGTTTGTGTATAGAAAGTTCTCGTTTTTGGGATCCCCTCCTAAGATTTTGGCGACGCCTCTCTCCGTCTGAGGGAGACTGGCGAACATACGTTCTGCGAAAAGCAGGAAGGACAAAAACATTCAATCTGCCATGTCATCGATCAAGCTTAACAATTCTGCAACAATCATGCCATAAACAGCAGTCCCGTATACTTTCTAAAGAACATCTCGGGGTAGTTCTGGACAGAGAAGTTTCATCATATTTAGTTTGCTCGAGTGTCAGCAATGGACGATAAGGATACCGACTCATAATGGAACTTGAACAACACCAAAGGGAAATAGCATGAGAAAACAAGCTGCTAAGCAATTAAGCAAACTCTTCATGTGTAAGATAACTCCAGGCGATAACACTCAAATATACTCTAAATATTTAACACAGGAACCTTGGTCTTTAGCTGCGTTCACACCGGACGCGAAACGAATTTCTCTCTCGGCAGTTTACGTTCAAAGTCAACGCGAAACGCGTGTATTCGCGTCTCTGGATTCACTTCGAATGTAATCGGACCTGCGATAAATTCGTTTCGCGTCCAGTGTGAAAGCGGCTTTAACCGAGCCAAGAAACGCATCAGTGAGGCACGCAGAGTGGCTTGTGCAGCCACATTTTCACGCTGCCCACTGCGGGCTGAGTTCGGACAGGCCTCCGCGCCGCGCAGACCTGTCACAACAACGCAACCCACATTTCCGCATTGGAGCGATCAATGGCGAGGGGTCTGCACGGCCGCCAGGAAGATAAACCTGCTGGCATTTCCAATGACACATTTCTCTAGACGGGAGAATCAATCCCAGGGTGATCGATACGCTTCCCAGTCCGGTAATACGACCATCCGAAACACAAAGAATTCAAAAACTGCTCAGCAAAGCATTCAGTCAGCAGCCGTGTGCAGAATGAGTCAGGAATGGGCGAGGCTGCTCCCCACAAATACACTCGATAACCAAGCTCGCTAGACGTTTGTTTTTTAAGGTTTATCCAGTTTCACCGACAGCCCCAGCAGCAGACAGCTAATGATTTAGAAAATAATTTCGAAAACTAGCGAGCTGCATATCATTGCCCGCAACAATGTATTCCGCTGACTGTTCAATGACTTACTTAATTCATATGACATTTCGCCGACTGGATGTTAAAATCTCCGAATGAATGGAAAACCGAGCCTCCCTTTTCCCTCCGTCCCTGCCGCCGGTAGGTCTGGCCTCGCCTGATCGCAGAAACACGGAAGCCAGCGCCGCAGAGGGTTAGCTTCTCTTTGCCCATATATAGTAAAGTCGGCTCAAACATGAGCAGCTGTACCCTCTCCAGACTTGAGCTCACTAGCTACCGAGGAAATGACGTTTGCTGGGTATTAGGAAAACCTGAAAAGGGAAAAGGTCCTGGTCCTGGAGGCGCACATAATAATGTATGAGGAGACTTCACTGCGCTGTCAGTAATCAAACGAGATCGGCTCTTCCATGGTTTCATTGTGATCATCCGAAATGTTTGTGTCGTCAGTAGAGTCAAACATACTGAGTAGCATTCACTAGACACATTGTACACTAAGGCTGACTTTTCCCCATGATTGTTATCTGACAGAAATAGCGTCACTCCGCACTAAGCTAGGACCTCCTCGCAAACGTTATAGATTTTGTTGGAAGAAAAAAATAAATTAACAAAACTTCCATTAAATTCACGGGTCCTTGCAAAATCGTGTTAATCTACTCCAAATTATAATTTACCTGTGGATTTATGAAATTTGGTCCTCGGGGTTAAATTGATCATTTTTGTGAGTCTTTTCAATACAGGTGAAATATAATGGCAGGACCAATGACATCTACTTTATGATTCCCAAGAATTCATGATCCAAGAATTTCTGGCATCAAGGAATGGTCACAAATCTCAAATTCAGGGAATGGTCAGGAGTATCTCCAAAATATGTTATTAAACTTCATGCAAATTGTAGGAAAATAATCACACCAATCATCTTTGCCGAGAGTGTTTGCACAAAGTAGGCCTCCTAAAATTTTGACACCCATAGAAAAAAGATATTCATAAAAATACAGATTACTTAATAAAAGGTGTTAAAACATTTCAGAAAAGGTAGTAGTTTAACCAGATGTTTGACATAGTATGGATGGATGATTGTTAATTATTTGCGGCTTGTTTTCCTGAATTTTCATTAAAAGTGATGATAATTCTGTACCTCACAACATGCATATTGGTGGAATGTGTGGTTATTAATAGTCATGGCACTGATGGTATCATTAATAATCTGGTACCGTTTTTAACTTTTTATGTAAAGGCTGATTACCTTATACAATGTGCACCGTAGTTCATTGGTTAGTGACACATTAGTTATGCACTGTAGCACCTCACATTTGTTAGGATACAGACAGTGGCAATGAGGTGGAATTGCAGACTTTTGTATTTAATTTCTTCTTCTTCTTTTTTTTCTTATGTTATTAAATCAAAGAGAGTGCATACCGCCACCGTCTGCACCGGAGTATTCAAACATGTTAAGGTTTAATTATCGACTTGGAAAAAAGAAGAAAAAAATCCCAATCCGCAATTTTCCATTAATGATAACTAAACAGAACTATTAATTCGGTATCTGGCACCCACTCCCACTAAATCCTTTTTCTAGCCTCTCCTTAATGTCTTCTTCTTTCACATCAGTTACTCCAAGAAATTCCCTGGCTTCATGCGCAACCATTTTAATCCTTTCCGTCTTCGACTCGATTTCGCTCGCAGAATTGATGACCATTGCCACAAATGCCAAAAACCTCCTTTAATCCACACTAACACAGTCACAATCACGCCTTGGTTCTTTTGCCACTCTCTCCTTTGACTCATTAATTCTCTCCACCCTCTTAACAGCCTTGGTGTTTGGACCCAGTCGGGCCCCTGATGTCCGTACAATAGACTTGGGTTCACTGCAACCCTATGTAAAACCCACAGTCGCAAACCTCGGAGTCAAAATGGACAGTGATTTTAAACTTGATAAACAGATAAATTCTGTAGTAAAATCAAGTTTTTATCATCTGAGGCTTTTATCTAAGATAAAACCCACACCTGTTTTATCTTTTAACGACTTTGAGCGTGTGATTCATGCTTTTATCTCGACACGTTTGGACTACTGTAATGCGCTTTACACTGGCGTTAATCAAGTCTCCCTTGCAGGCCTACAGTTAGTCCAAAATGCAGCTGCTCGTCTCTTAACAGGAACCCGTGAGCATGACCACATTACCCCTGTTCTGGCCACCCTCCATTGGCTCCCTGTATTCGGGTTACTGCCACCATCCCAACAAGATACCCTTCCACTTTCCTCAACGCATTACTAGATTCGCCTGAAGAACTTAAATACTCTTTCTTCCTTTCCTTTTTATGTTCATTTTCCTTTTTATTCTAATTCTCCAGCTCTATTTCCAAATCCATTTTCCTGCCAGAACTTCGTCACTATCTCCTGCACGATCAACTCTGCTCCCCAATCTCCCCTTTCATGTTCACCCAATCGCTCGGCTTTAATTTCAGGGCGTTTCCAACCACATCAGATGCACCTTTTGTATGTGGCCCCGCCCCCTCTTATTTTTGGGAACATCAAAAAATATTGGACAGTTGAATGTATTGCACAAAAAAAGCAGTCATTTCTCACATTTGGTCCCATATCTTTGGCAGGCGATGACTTTTTGCCTTGACATCGACAGATACTGGGTATCTTCCCTTGTGATGCTCAGGGAGGCCTTTGAATCAGCAATCTTCAGTTCTCAGTTAGTCAGGGGACTTCTGCATTCAGTCTCTTCTTCAGCATATGCAATGCATCAATTGGATTCAGATCTCATGACTGACTCAGTCAATGTAACCAAAATGACAACAAATGTCACTTTCTAATAAATTATGGAGCTCATGTAACCATGCATCGTTGCAGTTCACTGTAATTCAATTAAATTCTTTATTGTCAGTGTCATATTAAATATAACAACGTAATTCCGTTCAGAGCCCTCATACACTGCTTAGCAAAATCAAGTGCAAAAATCCTTCCTCCCAGTGCCTTAAACCACCCACTGTGTAAAATCAGCACACGTACTCACATGTAATATGCAATAAATAGTTCAGTTCAGGCACAGATGTAATAAACAGTAACCGTGCCTGCAGCATTCAGAGGGCATGTTGACACACAGAGGGGAAGATACAGAGTGATGTATCTAAGTGATGTTTCGATTAATGCAACAGCATATGACTAATTTGCAGCTGTTGTGACAAAGGGGTATGGTCAGTGTTTCTGGATGGGGCAGAGAAAGGGGGGGGGGGTAACTGTTTAGCAGCCTCACTGCCTGAGGATACCGGTTGTGGGCCAGTCTGGAGGTTCGGGCTCCTATAGACCTGTACCTCCTACCTGAGGGCAGCGGGTGTAACAGACGGCGCACTGGGTGATGTTGATCACGTATGATGTTGTGCACTCTCCTCAGACAGCGGGTGGTGTAAAAGGCGCTGATCTCTGGAAGAGTAGCCCCAGTGATCTTCCCTGCTGTTTTTACCACCCGCTGGACTGCCTGCTGATCAGCCTTAGTGCAGCTGGAAAACCAAACGAAAAATCCACATGTTAAAACGCTGCTGATGGCACAGTTGTAAAAGTTCACCATCAGCTGCTTTGGGATTTGGACGCTCCTAAGCTTCCTTAGGTATTACAGGCGTTGCTGTGCTTTCCCCACAGCTGAGGAGGTGTTATTGCTCCAGTACAGGTCCTTCGATACGTTTACTCTCAGGTTTGTAAAGTTAGACACTCTCTCCACCCCCTCACCACCAATGAAAAGTGGAGAGTGGTTTTGTTGTCTGTTTCTACGGAAATCCACAATATTTCCCTTGGTCTTCTTGATGTTAAGAACCAAGTTATTGTCATCGCACCGTGATGTTAAATGTTGCACCCCTGTATGGTGTCTCATCGTTATTGTTGATAAGGCCAAGCACTGTGGTGTCGCCGGCGAATTTGACAATGAGATTTGATGGAGAGGAGGCGGAGCAGTCATGTGTGTACAGGGTGAAGAGCAGTGGGCTGAGCACACATCCTTGGGGGGCCCCGGTGTCAGTGAGGTGTGAAGAGGTGTGACCGCTAACTCTTACTCTCTGTGTTCAGTTGGTTAAAAAGCCCACAATCCAGTTGCAGAGGGTAACTGGCTGGTTCACACAACCCCTGGACTCTGCGTTATGCGTGAAATGATGAGCTTGTTCATCCTTTTGCACCGTGACTAATTATATGGACAGGAGCGGAATATGTACTAGCCAGTCATACTATTAGCTTTGTATAAGCAGCACATATACATCACTCTCCTGCTCATCCTATAAAACCTGGCGACTGACCTGGACATATTCCTGTCCAGGTTTATAATTTCGTGTTATTGCAATGGCCATATCACGGAATTATAAACCTGGACAGGAATATGTCCAGGTCAGTCATCTCGTTAGCTTGCAGACAGCAGCTCAATCAGCAACCACACGCGCACACACAAAAAAAAAACACAAGTTATTTCACGGCAGAGGCTTGCTTGCTAAATTAGAGACCGAATCTTTTCCATAACTTTAACAATTTCATGCTTGTAAATGGCAACAACCCACTTGTGATTCTTCACGTTTTCATAAATCACAGTGCACTTGCATGTTCATTCGTGGACATTATCAGGTTTTCTTCTGACTGGTGGACGTGTGCTGTTTATGAAAGGTGTCATTCTTTCCAACCATGTCATATATGGTATTTTCCCTGCGGTCAGCCAGCTTCCTCTTGCCACGGTCCGCTTTCTTATCCAGCCGCACTTGGTCACTCACCTCCACTGGCACCCCACGTATCTTCTGGTTAGAGAAATCAGTGTGACTCCGCAACTGCTTGGTCACCATAGTTTGTGCAGTGTCCATGTTTTCCTTTGGGTCTTTCCTTAGTTACTAGATAATTGTCTCTGATGTGTGGGTCATCAAAGACAGAGCTGAAAGTTCTGAGCATGAACAGTGCGTAGCCAGTTCCAGTATCAGCCAGAGACTGCATGTGGGTTACAACAATGAACAGAAATATAAACATAACAGTTTAATCCTTTAAATCCTCTCAGGAGCATGAATGTGCTCAGAAAATGGTAATTCTTATTGGCAGACTGCTGCAGCTGTTGTTGCTTAGAGGTCATTGTCAGTGTCCCCAGCAGTTCCGAACTGTACAACGCTGACCTGGGCAAGTAGAAAAATGCTACTATTCATGGCTTTGCAGTGTGTTTGCTAGCTAACTAGCTAATAATAGCACGCTGTGAGATATCATTACACATGTTGTGATATTATTCACGACTCCCTTTTTATTTCTGTGCTATTATTAGCTAGCGAACACACAGAGCACAGAACATGTTCAATAAAGGTCAAACTTGAGTGCTGAAATTGCCATCACTGCAGACAACATAATAATAGCTAGTTAGTGTTGTCTATTAAACTACTCAATGAATATTCTTATGACTTGAAAATCACAACAAAGAAAACCAGCAATGACAACTGAAACAAATTTATTCTTCACTGATTCAAAAAAAAAAAAAAAACTTTGACAAATAAGCCACTGTGCAATCTTATAATAACACTCTAATGCCACTATGTAACTCTGTTGCCAAAACAAAAATTCTGCCTCCACTGACCAAAATCATAGCATATATATAGACTAGCAACATTCTGGAAAGATCTACAGGATTCCTGGGTGATCCCGCCCCCTCCAGGCAAGAAGATGCCAGAAGCTTCTAGAAAGCACTAGTCTATTTCATTACAAAAAAAGTGGTATTGCATCAGATCATGCTTTTCTACAGACACACCACCAGAGGGTGCTAAATGATGAACAAAATAAACAAATAGCTGACCAGTAAGCAGCACAAATCTAACAATTCTCCATTTACAAATGATATGCAGTGATTTACATAATACACTCATACGTAACAGCTCCTCTGTTTAGGAAAAGAAAGGTTTGTTAAAATTAACGCACCTTTATAATCAGTATAATCTTGAACTTGACACAAAAAGTATCATTTATCATTATAACAAGTATATACATAACAACCAGGGCAATTTTCACAATCAAATAGAAAAGTAAAATTACATGAGAGAAAGTGCATCTGGAATAACATTATCTTTTCCCGATGTGAGAAATATCCAAATCATACTCTTGCAAGAGTAAACTCCATCTCAGTAATGTTTGATTCTTGTTTTTGAACTTATGCAAGAATGCGAGGGGATTGATGGAAGTAGCTGAACAAGTCAAATAGACTTCAAAATGTTGTAAAGCCAAAACAAGTGCTAACATTCTTTTTCAATTGTTGAATAGTTTCTCTGATGTTTATCAAACCTTTTGGAAAATTAACAAAGAGGATGATCTACTCCATCAGTGTCTTCTTGCAGTAAAACTGCACCTGCACCAATATCACTGGCATCAACAGCCAGCTTGAACTCCTTTATTATTACCCCCCGTCGTGGGCCGACAGGCCCCGAAAGGGGGGTCTAGTGGAGATTTGCGTACGTATGTACGTACCTTTGTACGTCCATCCGTCCAAACATTTTGCACTATATCTCGGAAGCTCCGGAGCCGAATCCAACCAAACTTGGTACCATAATACTTTGGGGTGGGGAAGGGTGACCATGGTGACCTTGACCTAATTTGCATAATAATTAGGTCATGGGGTTAATAAGTGCAAAAATCACATTTATGGCCATTTTTAGCTGAGTGATGAAGTTAGGTAGCTGAAATCTTTACAGCAGCTAGTCCTTCTCCTTGGACATCATCTGGATGCCAAAAGATCTTGAAGATGACCTTTACCCCGATCGCCAATCGCCAGCCAATAGGTGCTGAAAGGAGGTCTAGTGGAGACATACGTCCGTCCAAACATTTTGCACTATATCTCGGAAGCTCCTGGGCCGAATCCAACCAAACTTGGTACCATAATACTTTGGGGTGGGCAAGGGTGACCATGGTGACCTTGACCTAATTTGCATAATAATTAGGTCATGGGGTTAATAAGTGCAAAAATCACATAAATGGCCATTGTTAGCTGAGTGATGAAGTTAGGTGGCTGAAATCTTTACGGCAGCTAGTCCTTCTCCTTGGACATTATCTGGATGCCAAAAGATCTTGAAGATGACCTTTACCCCAATCGCCAATCACCAGCCAATAGGCGCTGAAAGGGGGTCTATTGGAGACATACGTAAGATTTTGCACTATATCTCCAAAGCTTTTGGGCTGATTCCAACCAACCTTGGTACCATAATACACTAGGATGCGCGAAGGGTGACCATAATGATCGTCACAGTTGACAGATGCGACAGGGGGGGTTCGCCGCAGCAACGGCTTTCTTGTCAAATTAGGAGATAAGAGAACTGGTGCGTTTTCGAGGATAGATTTCAGTTAGTCAAATGAATTTTGACATTTTTCATCACAAAAAAAATTTCGCATTTTATTCCAATGAATTTTTCAAAGGTTCAGAATTGATAGAGAGATCTTTACAGAACTTTCTGTAGTAGCCAGCCATCCCTAGAAATCTCATTAGTGGTCTTTTAGTTGTAAGCTCAGGAAATTCAGGTGATAACTTTTACTTTTGCACCAATTGGTTTGACTTGACCCTGTCCTACAATATGACCTAAGAAAACAACTGTAGCTTTACAAAAGTCACTTTTAGCAAGGTTGATAACAGGCTTGGTATTATCTTGTAGGATGACATTGTGGTAAAACACATCAGTCCTCAATGGAACCTCAGGGAATATGGGACTGTATTCAAATAAGAGCTGCTTTAGCTGTCGTTGTTGAAAAGAGTTCAGGTGGGACAACTTGCTGTCAATAATTTTAAGAATGTTTGAATTTTCAAGTCTGACTGGACCAGGTTCATTTTCCCAGGGGCAGTCAAAAACTTCTTCAGAATTTTCCAGTTCAATTGTATTTACCACATTCACTACCAGTGAATGTGGTAAATACAATTGAACTGGAAAATTTCCTAAATTTCCGGCTAGTGACTTTTCCTTCAGAAGCTTCAGAGGTCCACAAACTGCATGCCCAAAAACAAGCTCAAAAGGACTGAACCCAAGAGACACCTGAACAGCTTCATAGGCAGCAAACAGAAGAAGATGGACACCTTCATCCCATTCTTTCTCTGTGTCAAGGCAGTAGGTCCTTACCATGTTCTTCAGGGTTTGATGGAACCTCTCCAAAGCACCTTGACTCACTGAATGGTAAGCTGATGACCTGTATTGTTTAATACCAAAAACGTGCATAACTTGTTGAAATATGCCAGACATGAAATTTGACCCTTGATCAGACTGAATAGACTTAGGAAGACCAACAAAGCAGAAAAACTTAGTAAGAGCCTTGATGATAGTCTTCGCCTTGATATTACGAAGTGGAATTGCCTCAAAAAATGGGGTGGAAGCACACATGATAGTCAGTTGGAACTGAAAACCAGATCTAGTCTTCGGCAATGGTTCAACACAGTCAATGACGATCCGACTGAAAGGTTCTTCAAAAGCGGGAATGGGTTTAAGCGAAGCCTTTGGAATATTCTGGTTCGGCTTCCCAACCATTTGACAAGTATGAAAGGATTTGCAGAACTCCTGTACCTCAGACCTCATGGAAGGCCAGAAGAAATGATTCCTGACACATTGAAGGGTCTTCTTGATACCCAAATGACCTGACATGGGATTGTCATGGGCCAGACTATGACTTTCTTGATGATAAGACTTTGAGAAGAACAATTTGATGGGTGATCATCCACTCTTCATCTGCAAAAACATCAGGTGGATGCCACTTTCTCATAAGCACATTATTTTTGTAGTAAAAACAGACAGGAACTTGAGTAGCCTCTTGTTCACTCATTGCCTGTGGTAGAAGATGCGCTCGATCACATGCTTGTTGTTGCTCCTGAATAAGTTGTTTTCGAGACAGAATGTCATTAGAATGATCAGTCAAGGACAAGTCTGAAGATTTCCCAGACATCACAGGCCTGGAAGGCTCCTGATGAAAAGACTGCCCAATGAAGGTGTCAGCCAGGATGAAGTCCAGGTCAGCATCATCTTGAATAGCCTTTTTGGCCATAGAACGAGTAACTGCACATGAAGGATAGAGGTCTGGAATTTCCTCCTCTATAGAGTCAGATTCTTGATGAATCAAAGGAGTGTCAATTACAACAGGGTAGGACACAACCTTATCCCCAGCAAGATCATTACCAAGAAGCAAATTAACACCTTTGAAAGGAAGAGAAGACCTAACGCCAACAGTAACAGGCCCTGAGACCAAGTCTGATTTGAGATGAACATTATGGAGGGGTACACTCTACAGGTATGGAGAGTAAAACCACATTCTACTCCTTGAATAAGGACATTAGCCTGAGTAGATGATTTGTCTGAAAAAGGCAGAATATCTGCAAGAATAAGAGATTGGGAAGACCCAGTATCCCTTGGAATTCAAACAGGAGCAGATGAGGAAAAATCATGTGAAAGTGAGACAAAACCATCAGTGATGAATGGCTCAAAACCCTCCATAGCAGAATCAGACACAGAAGGTAGAAGGCAAACTGACCTTTGATGCAAGAGATTCTCTCTTAGTGAAAGCAGTTGGTTTGGTCTCTTCTCGTTGTTATTTTTTCTTGAGAGCATAACACTCAGAAATAAGGTGACCTTGCTTTTTGTAGTATTAGTAAGACAAAGAACATAAAGAATCAGAGGATTGCTTCTCACTGGAAGGTTTCCCCTCAGAAGTGGCCTCGGAATCATTAGAGATGTTATTAGAAGAAGTCTCGGACTGAGACTTGCCTTGAAATTTAGAAAAAGTGGATTTTTGGACAAAAGAAGACTTATGAGCTAATGCAAAATTTTCAGCCAGTGTGGAAACATCCTGCAAAGTAATGGCTTGTTTCTCATTAAGGAAGGTCTTGATATCAGGCTGGATACACCTTTTGAATTCCTCAACAAGAATAATTTGCCTCATTCTGTCAAAATTTTTCTCAACTTCCATGGAATTACACCACTGATCAAACAACTGTTCCTTCAACCTGCCAAATTCAACATGAGTTTGACTGATTTCCTTGCGAGGATTCCTTAATTTTTGCATTTAAGCCTCGGGGACCAATTTATAACCCTTCAAAATGGCAGATTTGACAAAATCAAAATCAGAATACCGTTGAACAGATAACTAGTTACAGATTTTCCGAGCTTTACCAGTAAGAACACTTTGTAACATCATTGTCAAATGCTCTTTTGGCCATTTAAAATTTTCAGCAATTTTTTCAAAACGGGTAAAGTATTAGTCTACATCATTTTCTGGGAAGGGAGGAACAAGTTTGATATGTTTAACCACATCAAAATGATCAGAAAGTCCAAATGATTTTGTAACAGTACCTGCTTCTATTTTCTTCATTTACAATTCGTACTATAAGTTCATCCTTCTTTCTTACAGTTCTCTCTCCTTTTCCAACCTTCTTTTGTCCAATTCTAGTGGTTTCTAGCGTAGCTGCATCTCAAGTCTTTGCAGCGCTGTTGCACATTGTTAATCAATTCTGCTGCTTCTTCCCCAAAGAGATCTTAATTGATGAAATGTTGCACCAAAATTTTGAATATTTCTTGTGTCTTCATTGATGATTGCACATCAGATAATCCACGGGTTGAGGCTATTTGCCGCAAGTCCTTCTTCTTTGCCAGCACAATTGATTCCAGGGTTGGAGTTTTCAGGAAACTTCCAACATCAAAAGTCGTGATTGTTGGTTTTTCAAATAGTCGCAAGATTTAAAATAAAAGTTCAGCTTTGATCTTTGATGAATCTGATCGTTGATCCAATGAATGGTTTATCTCGGTGAAACCTCCAATTTGTTATGACTTGAAAATCACAACAAAGAAAACCAGCAATGACAACTTAAACAAATTTATTCTTCATTGATCAAAAAAAAACTTCTACAAATAATCCACAGTGCAATCTTATAATAACAGTCTAATGCCACTATGTAACTCTGTTGCCAAAACAAAACCTCAGCCTCCACAGACAAAAATCACAGCGTTTATATAGACTAACAACATTCTGGAAAGATCTACAGGATTCCTGGGTGATACCGCCCCCTCCAGGCAAGAAGATGCCAGAAGCTTCTAGAAAGCACTAGTCTATTTCATCACAAAGAAGTGCTATTGCATCAGATCAGGTTTTTCTACAGACACACCACCAGAGGGTGCTAAATGATGAACAAAATAAAAAAATACCTGTCCAGTAAGCAGCACAAATTTAAAAAATCTCCATTTACAAATGATATACAGTGCTTTACATAAAACACTTATACATAACAATATGGAAAAGTTATGCCTGTTGGCTTAGCAAGGACAGCAGTTATGGGCTTAAAAATTTGATATGTGGCTAGTATGGGCGTTGTAGCAACCGTTATCTAACATTCAATATATTGGTAATGGCTGCACTATTCTGCAAAACTGAACTCAATTTGTTCCAATTAAAGTGTCTCTTTCATTGACTCTGGCAAAACAAGAGTAGGCAGGTCAAAGTCTAACTGTTAGCTGGTACATGCCTTGACTGTAAATATTATTGCAATGCTAATTCCTCCCATTATGCAGCGCTAGCACTGCTCACCTATTCATGTTTGTACAAAATTCAAGGTCAATTGAGCTGTTAGCTCGCTAAAAACACTAGCCGTTATCCACTAATCCTACAAGACTCATTGACAAAGCATATTTCTTGAATAAACTAACCATGCTTGAAAACTGATTAGGCCTAATATAACCACGAGCTGGCAGTTTGCTGTTAGCCTGACAGCTAACTGGGTAGCGTCATAATAGCAGAGTGATTGTCCAGCCAATTCTACTAGCCGTCATAGTGGCAGAGTGATTGATCAAACCTAACGCTACTATATTAGCAAACGCCAATCCTTCCAAACAATGACAACAGACATATATTATGATGGATCAACAGCCACTGGCCAGCATTAGCAACTGGCTCTCGCTAACGTTGTTAGCCTTATGTTAGCCAACCTTAACATTTGCCGTTAACAGTGCTTTAAGCATAGATCTTGGGTGCATCTCAAAGCATAGGCTGCATCCTTCGAAGGATGCATTTTTAGGGGTCGTCACTTAATTCCATCCTCCAAACTGACGTAATGTTATTTCATCCCAGTTAAACGGTTTTGGTTGAAGGAAGTCTACACTGGTTTTCCTAAACTTAACCTTAATTCTAACACCTAACACTAAACTTAGCCCTAAATTTAACCTTTTCCCTTACCCTAAATGTCAGTTTGGCAGATGGGAGTAAGTGACAACCCCTAAAAATGCAGGCTACGAAGGACGCAGCTTTGAGATGCACCCATGGTTTTAAGTAGGCCAAACACTCCTGAATAAGGGCAACAGGCTCTTCTTCTTCTATTGATATGGCAGGCATGGGCAGAGACGCCGTGTTGCTGCTCTCTTGTGCTAAATCTACTGAATCAGCACAAAAATGACTTGATTTAAAGGACCTCAAAAAATGACATTTACGATTAAATATCTCAAAAACTAAATAATAATAATAATAATAATAATAATAATAATAATATGTTCAGATGCAACGTCAATCAGAACAAGCTTATTTTTTTTAATGTTTGAACGGTATCAATAGTTTAAGCAGTGTAGAAGGAATTAGTCCGCCAAATTTAGGCAGAAGAGAAAGAAGGAAGAAGTAGTAAGAGAATACAGTGTGCTGCTTCACTGAAGCAAGCAGGCAATTCTCCACATTGATTCAATATACAGGTACTTAGTACTGAATTGGCAACCTCAACCAAAATTATGATTTTGATGGAATTTCAACTTTAAATTAATGTCACCTTGCAATTTAGGATGATTTTAAACTTTTAAAAATGCGGTTACAAAACCATCCAATGCTTCATTCATTACAAAATCGAAGGTCTTTCATTCTAAGGTGAAATGCGCAAGCACATCTAATAGTATACCGGAAAACCCACTCCAATGTGTTTCCGCTCTACCTCGCGATAAATCAAGTAGCCTATGCCTATGACAATCTGGTGAGTGTACCTAATTAACTGGTCAGAGTTTTCAACAAAAGATCAGTTGTGCTCCACCCAAAAAGATACCATACAACTAGTATTTACTTGAGAACATTTGTTTTCAAATCTATTCGTTGTTTAAGCTGGTTTATTTTCGATAAAATCCAGGGGGAGCAAATCGTTTTTGCATTAAATTTAGAGAGCGACTTCAGCAGACAAAATGGCGTTTGCTTCCCCAAGCAAGAGAGATGGTTTTTAAGGCATGCCTTGGTATTTCACGCATTCTTGGTGAAGCGGGTGTGTACTCGAGAAAAAATAAGTTTGAATATGTTGGCCAGAAATCGGCGTTTACAGCTCCATTTAGACTAACGTATGACATGGTACGGCAATATATGGAACACGCTTTAGAAGTTATTTCTAATAATCCAAATGAGCTACCTCGCTGTTTTTTAACAACCGCAATGCTGATACCATTAGAAGAGGTCTTTATATTATGAATATTACGGTATAAAGAATATAGTAACGGTAGACATCTACAGCGGTGTCCAATCACCGCCTAGAAAAGAATTTCACGCATACATAGGACGGAGTAACATCACAGTTTTAAGGACGTATGTACATTTGAAATTGGTGACCGTGCACTGTATGAAGTCTGATTCGCTTCAGATATGGTGATAATTTTATCTTGCGTACATTATAATTTAATGTTTTATACACAAGAGTTTACATCCGCGTAATTTCACGCATACACATTCGCGATTACATGTTATCATTAGTTGAGGACACGGAAGGGTTAAACATTCTGCACATACTACCGTGTAGAGATCTACTGCTCCATGCGAAATTGGACGAAGATGGTTGCGCGTCATTCTGCTCTCTCTTTTTCCTTTTGAGAAAACAGTTCCCAGGATACCATTTGCAATTTATTGGGGATCATAGAGGAATTTGAGTTATGCGCTACGTATGAAGTAGCCCCAGGTTTGTGAAACGGCTTGTTTTACTTCGGAAAAGCTTGCAGGTCATCATTTACCGCTTCGGTCCGCAACCAGTACAGTTGCGTTTGGGATATGTTTGGAATCTATTAGGTTTCCAACCATTCTGGCGCAGATGGTTCGCTCCGCTGGGCGAGCTGTCTCGCGTTCTGTTGTATGCCGTAACCATGTTAGGGCATTGATGCGTTTCTATGTGAAGTTGTATTTTGCATCGGCTTTGTCGTGTCGAGTGTCGTGTTGTGTGGTGTTACGAAAGACGATGGCCATGTTTATCGTCATTCTGTCCAATAGGACTTTTGTTTCGGGCTAAGTTACCCATAGCGCAGGTCAAGCAATAGAGTTATTCATACGTTGCCATTTCGAGCTTCTTTCAGCGGTAGGCTGCTCTCTGTCGGCAATCACGAACGTCTTGGATTCTAATGAACATGAGCTACTATGTATTCTTGTGACATTTTCCATCCTCAAACGTTGCATATTGCAGTGTGCGCTAATTTCCAGCTCACATGGTAGGCTGTGTTCTATCGGACATTTCTTGTTGGTAACAGTGAAATGCAATAAATTAACGTCATTGGTATTTCATTTTAAGCTGCAGGGTGCAGTTTGTATCTGCTTGGTGAGTGAAGTACTTCTTAGTTCTTGATTCTTTAATTTCAAACAACAACAACAACAACAACAAAAGCTATCCTCCGTGCGTAGATTTCCAAAATGATTTCAACTTAAAAAGGGAAGGGAATCTGCACGCATTTGGGTTTTCCTTTTTTTTTTTTTTTTGCATGACAGCATGACAAGGTTGGCAAACTTTTATGATATGCACTTTTCATGAGTTAATGGTTTAGTTCACACTGCGCACTCACTATTAATTTTATGAAGAATGCTTCCCTTTGCTCTCAGCCTTAATTTTGTTTGGCACGGGTCAAGATTTTGGAAACGTCCCTTTGAGATTCTGGTTTATAGCCTATGTCATCTTGCCTGATCACAATTTCTGTCACCTGCATGTTCATTCTAAGAGTCTCCCGTTCATTTGCATCCCAGTGGTCCTTGGTGAATTCATGTGTGATTAGGAGGGCCACTGAATTTAAGGTTGCAATTAATGATTATTTTGATCGAACTGAATTTATCACTATCTGAACGATTACTTGGGGTTGGGCGAGAAATTAATAACGATGAATTTAAGCACAATAATAACTGCCGCGGTGGGGCGAAAAGACGAGCTTGCGTTTTTTGTTTTCTATGAATCATACCCGATGCCGTCTTCAACTAACGGCTGCCAAAAATCTAAGGCCATGTGAAATGCTTCCGGAAAAGAACTTCACTGACTTCAGCATTTCTCAGCGACATGCTCAACAAGGCAACGTCAAATCCACGGAATCATCTCCTTTTGACCTGTAATTGCTCTCAGCCATAGAATGTGTTAAAAAGATGTACGCAGCACCTGGGTCTGTAAATTGAGGCCAATGCGGAAATCTCTAAAATTTGCACTCTGTTTAATGGCCAGCAGATGGCGACGTTGGATGTTGCAGTAAGAAGTTCAATCCTATAGAAGTCTATGGGATAATGACCCTACTTTCCCACCTGATTTATCATTTCAATAATGATTTTCCACATTATTTTATGGTGTCTTTCAAAAGTTTCAAGTCTCTTTCGATGTGTCATGATGTTCATTTTTAGCTTACCGGCCCTATGGGTCGATAAGCTATTGTCGTGGTGTGGCGTCCATCGTCCGGAACATTTTTTTATCCTTTTTTTTTTTTTTTTTGGCCTGATGAATTTGTGTAATGTGTAAATTTGCAATAAGAATTTGCAATGGAGACGCAGTAGCGCAGTGGTCAAGTAGGCTTGGGCAAAACACTATACTCCAACACTCCACGCCTCACTCCACCCAGGTGTATAAATGGGTACCAGCAAATAGGCAGGGACACTTGTCTAAGAGCTGGGGGGAGTACCTGCGATGGACTGGCATCCCATCCAGGGGGAGTAGCAGTACACCTAGTCGCTTCATGCCATGGAAACCGGGGTTTAGCACCGGCCCGATGGGCCACTAGGATCGTACAGGCTTACTTTGCAATAATATATTACTAGACCATACATCCAGAAGTTTTTCTCAGGTTTTTGATTGAATCATTTTTGTCTGTTTTATGGGCCCTTGAAATGTTGGTTCCAATGATAAAGATAGGACTGAGACATTTTAAAAATCATTTCTCAAAAACTATAAATTTTTTTCTGAATCAGGCAATCAACTTACCTTGGTACCATCAATGTACAGTGCAAGCGCCATTTTGATTGAATCAACGGAAGTGGGTCTATTGGGAGCGCTGTACTTTATGAATATGGAAGATGGCCTGTGGAGGCTAAATGGTTGCAGATAGAGATTAAGTTTGTATTATCGACATATAGGAAGTCATATATGACCTATATTTTGGCAATATTAAATTTGACCACTAATGACTTTGAAAGGTCAAACTTGAGGTCAGGGAATATATTAACAACGTTAAAAGATATGACTTGATATTTCAAAAAATTATTTCTCAAAAATGTCTGATAACTTTTTTCTAAATCTGGTAATCAACTCATCTTGATACACTTTATGTAGAGTGCGAGTGCCATTTTGATTGAATCGACAGAAGTGGGTCTCGTGGGGGCTCTGTACTTTAACATTGGGTCTTATGGAGAATGGGCCAAATTGCCTGTGGAAGCTAAATGGTTGCAGATAGAGATTAATTTTGTATTACTGACATATAGGAAGTAATATATGAGCTATATTTTGGCTTTGTTAAAGTTGACCTCCGATGACCTTGAAAAGTCAAACTTGAGGTCAAGCAAAATGTTACAATTTTCAAAGGTTTCTAGGCTTGAAAATAAGATTGGGAACATATGTGCACTGAACACTTGTTGGAAGTCATGTATGAACTTTCATTTGGTGGCCTTGAACTTGACCTTCAGTGACCTTGCATGCCCAAACTTCGCAGTGAAATTTCAATGACTTGTATCAGCAAAATGGTAACACATAGTTTTGGTTTTGGTTGGAGACGTATAGGAAGTCATGTATGAACTTTCATTTGGTGACCTTCGTATTGACCTTCGAAGGTCTAACTTGACCTAGAGAAAATTCAATGACATCTGCCACTGAAAAGGTCACAAATGGAGCCTAGGGTTAAGGCACTGACATAGGCAGTCACATATGGACTTTCATTTGATGACATTCAGCTTGACTGTTGATGACATTTGAAGGTCAAACTTGGCATTATACAATTACAATGACTTGTCTTGCCAAAACACAGACGGAGTCTAGGTTTGTATTAGAGACATATTGGAAGTCATATATGAGCTTTCATTTGTTGACCTTCATAAATGTGACCTAGTGAAAATTCAGTGACTTGCATCACTAAAATGGTCACAGATGGAGCGTAGGTTTGTGTTACTGACCTCTTGGAAGTTGCATATGAACTTTCATTCGGTGACATTCAACTTGACTGTCAGTGACCTTTGAGGGTCAAACACGACAGTGAAATTACCTCTTGTATCACCAAAATGGTCACAGATTGAGCCAAGGATTGTATCGAGACATTTAGAAAGTCGTGTATGAAGTCCATTTGCTGACCGCAACTTGACATTCTGTGACCTTTAAAGTTCTCAATTGACATATTGAATTCATATTGTTGACATAGTATAATAACTTGTATCAGCAAAACTGCTTTAGAGCTTAGGGTTGTATTACAGAAGGTCTTATAAATGTATGTGAACTTTTATTTCGTGACCTTGACATTGATTTTCATTGATTCAAATGTCAAACTTCACATGAAATTTTGATTGATACCTTATATCATCACTGTTAGACTGTTTGGCGGTAAGCTACAGGACCCTTGGTCCTATTTTTGTAAATTCTGATCCCAAATAGGCTAGAATAAAGGATAAAGCCAGAATATGCTTTAGAGGGGTGGCCATCCTCTGGTCCTCGTCTGATACGGTCAGATCCACCCGTAGATCCACCCCTCGCTTCGCCCTGAATATTCAATTCATGCTCTCGTCCAATAGGAATCACGTCCGGTTTCAAAATGACAAAATGGTGCTATTCAAATTGCCAAAATTGAGGCTTCTTCAAGTTGACCAATGTGTTCTTATTTATATATGATTTAATAGATATGACCAAAAAAACAACAATAAATACACGTTTTCTCTGAGAACGCTTGCAATCCCCCGAATATTGAATGTGAAAATAGCTTTCGCGAGCCGCAAAAAACTCCCTTCGCCATTTGAAATACCTCATTAGTATTCACGAGTATGCAAAAATAATGTCCCATGAAACCGGATGTGTGCGGCTAACAGCAAAATGCCGCGTCCAAAGAAATATCTGACTGATTCGACCCGTAAAAGGCCAGGAAGAAGATTGATTGAAGACCAGGATAAATATGAAAGGCCAAAGTGATCACTGGCAAACTTTTTAAGCCAGGTTTGGAGACATTACCGATGAAGATATGACCAAACCTTCACTGGATTCATAAGTAAACTTGATCCCTGGTGAAAAATGCTCGATTTCCCTGTTTCCTAGCACTTTCAGATCGTTAAAGTACTTGCAATCGTCGCATATTTGTAACAAGACATATTTATAGTCATGAATTTCTAATGCATAAAGGTAATTTATTTACTAGCAGTCAAAACTGATGACTGATCTGGCGTGACTTTTCATGCAAATCGCTCATGCATATTAAGTAGTTGGCAGGTCTAAATGGCTGCGGTCCAGAAGCCACAATGGCTGATCTTAATGGCCGTGTGATTGCTTTCCTTCAAAATGTATTCCTTGTTAGGGGTCGAGGACGACATTAACTTACACACAAATCTTTTTATTGGGACAGCCTGGCAAATTATGCTAAAAAGAAGTTTAGGCTAAGGAAGGATTTGGTTACCTTTAAGCAGGCTAACACTTATTGCACCTGTGGACCGGTATATGAATAATGCAGCAATGCAGGGAAGCGGGAAACTGTGGCAAGTGGGAAGTTGGCAACTACATCGCTGCCGATGGTAAAACGGAACATCGGTAACAGTTGGTCCGAAGTAAAAATATTGTGTCGCAAATTTTGCGTAGCAAAAGTAGATTTGCATCGCACTGTAGCCGTTTTTGCATCGCAAATAGAGATGCGATACCAGACATCTCAGACCCTGCAATTAGCTCCCTCCTCTCTGCTTGAAAATGAGGTAATTACTGGACTCACCAGGTGATTGGAGTTGGCTGTGATTGGTTGGAATAAAAACTTGCATACTCTTGGCCCTCAATGGCACACGATTGATCACCACTTGATCGAGTCATTGTGATCACATTTTTCTTTTTTTTCTGTTTTTTTCTTTCTAATGTTCGATGTGAACATTAACCAAACCTACTGGCCTGTTTCTAAATGATGTTATGCTTTGCATTGTTGCCACATGATTGGATAGTTGTTGGAATTAGTAGGTGTACAGGTTGTTTGTTATAATAAAGTGCTCGGTGATTGATTTTTTTTTTCATTTGTATAAGTGTAAATTTTATCACCCAAGCTAGCGGCAGTATACCTTATGGTAGCCACTTTCAGTCATCAAAAGCAAGTGGATGATTTTATTTTTTAATCTTTTTGACCATCAGAATAAGGAGGGCTGTCACAGTACCGATCTATTTGGTCTGCAAACAACAGTAAACCAAATGAAAGTTATGCGGCCATAGAAACATCTTCCCATATCATCTAATCATCTAAAATGAAAAATAATGCTAACTCACCCTGTTATTGTGTAATTTGTGACGATGAAGTCATTATCTGTTGTACATTATGTTTGGTATATTGCCGTTAATCCCATTGTAATGGAATGACGTTTTTCATTCCATTACAATGGGATTATTCTAGGACCAAATTAATGTTAATGGTCATTTTGGACATTGCACTAGTTTGTACTGTTGCACTGTTTGTGCAGTGTTGGTCATGTTGGATACCGGGGAAAATCAGCTATTCAAGCAAAAGCCACAAGTTGTCTTTTGTAATTCTAGTGACATAGAAATTGGTAAATACGACATAACGAAAATAGTTCTACAGTACAGTCGCCGCTAAAACCAAAGAAAAGGTTGTTAATCCAGCAGTAGTGGGACGTTAGGCTGGCGGTAGGACCGGGAAATCTCGTTGTTAGCTGTGCAGTAGGACAGGCGTCTTGACGTTCACAAAGACAAAAGAAGACCTCCCACCACCTACCACGCACACGGTAGCTGGGCGATAGCCTGTTTGCCGGGTGTTTGTTTGACCATAACTGAGCCACGAGAGCAGTTGGGGCGGTGATGTTGACAGTAGTCCGTACATGTGGATAATGGCACAGCTTTTTGGCGATTTATTTCCATATATGAATTCAACAGTAACGTTAGCCTACATAAAATTTTGATTCGCTTTGGCGGGGGTGATGTTGCCGGAAATCATTTCTGCAAACTTTTTTATTTTAGACTATACAGTTTGCTCAACCTGTGCTACTATTTAAAACTTTAGTGTGGTATAATATGCAATTGGATTATTAAATGGGCAGTGGATATATGTACGGGGCCGTAAACGGTGATTCGGGGCTAAACTTGCGGTAAGTGAGTCGGCATGTGCGGAGGCGGCATCTCCGGGCAAACCCAAGATGCCGGACTCGCATTTAACAGTTGTGGGGAGAAATTTTGATGATTTAGCGACTGAAATTCAGTCAAGAAAATTTCAAGTTTAATTTCTTCTGTTGTTATACGTGGTAATCCATGTTACTGAGTGATGACACTCTGGGTTGCTAGGGCACGTGCAGCATGCATTTGTGATATTAATATTCTAAAGCCCCTTTTCAATAATAAAATCCCCCAGAACATATTACCCAATCGCACTGTGGCACGGTACCGAACAATTGTACCTTGTGCGAAAGTGGTCTGAGAGATTGTATTAAAAACAAACACGCCACCGTAGACCGCAGATAAGCGTGCTGAGCTTGGAAGCTGCCAACATAAGTGAAGAAACAGCAATGAGCACGCGCGCCGTAAAATATAGCCCCGAATCACTGTACGGCGCCGTATATATAGCCACTTCCTATTAAATATCATGCTATTTTTGGTATTTTGTTTGTCAGGTATCATTTCTGCAATATTTATGTTGGGAGATAATTTATGCTATTATGTACTATTAGGCCTAATTTTACTCTCAAGTGCCGAAATATATTATTTTTCCTGTTGTCAACCTGTAATTTAGTAGCTTATATCGAAGATTACTTGCACTCCGTCTCAGTAAAATTCATTCACGGAAAGAACTTGAATGTTTTTTGATTTATATACTGTCTCGTTTTAAAATGCTAATAGGCAATTTTTAACCAATTTTTCATGACAAAACTTTTTGCATCGTTTGCGCTTGTTTTAATGATTTGTTAGAGCCATTCATTTTTCAATTAAATGTTCGCAAAGCTTGCAACTAGAAAAGAATTGTGTACAATATGAATTTAGTTCGACCATAACGACTCTTGAATGCACTAAAAAAAACAAGCAAAATAAACTTTTTGCGGAACCTTACACAGGTTATTTTTAGTAAGCTTATGTATCAATCAATAAGGAAAATGCAATTAAAAGATCTGCTCAATATCTTATCTCGAAAGGGCAATAACAAAATGTCACTTAAAACTTAATGGCTCTTTTGTAAACTAAATTCAGGGAATTAAAAGCGGATACCCCTAGCACTGATTCAATACAGCTCAGTTGGTGTCATCTCTATTTATTAGTCATTGTCACCCTGATAATCCCTTTAAGCTCAGTGTAGCATATTAACCCCTTTGTGCAGAAGCCAAATCTGGCTATTTAGGTGTTACCTGATTTAAGGCTTTATAATTCAAGATTGCAGCTTTACAGGCAGAAAAACTTTGGCTCAATTGAGTCTAGACACTTGAAGCATTTAGACTCCCATCGTATTTCAGTTTATTTTTATGATTTTGGTGGAGAAAAGGGGCTGCAAAGACAAAAAATCTTCATGAAAATTCAACTTTGAATTAGCAAAAAAAAATAATACTGACAATTGAAAAACTGCTGGGGCTTAAAACTATACATTTCTGGAATCATAAACTTCTTGACCACAAGTACAATTCATCTTGAACATTACATTCTACATTACCCGCTTGCTATGAGCCAAATTAGACTGCTATCCAGGTGTCTCCCCAAAGTCTGAGATCCATCAAAATGGTTCACTGTCAAATCATACATTAATCATATACGAGGGCGTGAACTATAACTGTAGAGTTACGCAGATGAATCTGAGTATATAATTGAGTGCCTGGCTATCGACACCAGTACTTGGGTGGATAGAAGGGAGCGCTGAATTTGTTAATGGAGGAATCTACGCGTTAATCCATGTGAGGGAACTACGCATATTTTGTGTGATGATGACTGTAATTGACAACAGAATGTGAGAGAATCAATACAATGTTGGATTTTTGCTTCACAAAATGTATTTTTTTAACCACTAATTGGAATACTGTTGGCTCACTATAGCTAAAATGGTTGCTACAGAGTTTTTTTTTCTCTCACAAGAGATAATTTTTTTAAACTCCTGCATCGATACTATGGGCAAGGATATTGACCAATCTGCACATCAGGCTCAGCTGAGGAGTTTAATTCATGCAACTCCTGAAAAACAGGGATTGGAGGGAAGTTCTCCATACTCTAAATCGCGTTTCAGCTCTGCCTGCTTGGGAAAATTCAATGGCTGATCAGGGGGTGCCATCTCGTGGTCAAGTACTGTAACTAAGTGCTTAAATTTGCAGGTCTATAGAAGTGAGCGTCTACATCTGCAGAAAGGGGTTAAAGAATTAATGACCTGCTCAGCGCATGGCAGAAATTTTCTATAAAATGCCCAACCATAAACTGATATATCACATTCACAACTATGGAACCTATCACGATACGACGCATTTCCCCACTGTTCAGGACGAAGATTGACTCCTGGCGAGAGACAACCTCACACCTCTGCTGGTCCGAAAATTGCGGTTGGCTTTTCAAAACCAATAAATCAATTGCGGCACACTTCGCTGAAGGTCTCTCCACAAACCCTCAGAATCACAGTTTCTAGAATAAAAAGACATATTTAAAATGCCAAAAAAATTTCCTTCAAGAATACAATTTCTTATATTACGCTGTCGAATTTTTCATAATATTTTTTTTCTTGTTCATGCTAGGCTTTTTAAACAGAGGATCAGCCACACGCTTTCCAGAGGTCGCATACGCTCTCACTTCCACTTTCACTGCAGGAGAAAATAAAAAGATGTGAAAATGCATGACGGCAAACACAAACGTAATTCTAACAGTCAAAATGTCCTCTTTTCTAAAACTTGCACGCGGTACTACATTCATTTTCGTGGAGCCACATGTGGTTATTCCTGGCGATAAATTGTCCTGTGATACGGCTCATTGGTACTGTATGTAAGCTTTGTGTTAGAGAAAGACACAGAACCTGCATTAAATTACAACCCCTGAAGAACTAGATTCTTCTCATAGCCATCAGCCATTTGGAAGGAAATGCTGTGTTGTATTGCATAAAACAATGAGCATTTGTTTTTTAAGTATTTAGGTATTGCCAGTCATGTGAGCAACACTTGAAGGGATAGAGCGCGGCAAGAGAGGGCATCTCTGGAATTAAGGCTCTGGATCCTGAGGGCTTTCACTCCATCCAAAGCAAGGCAAACCTAATTTTCTGGTTAGAGATCTTGATGAGCTGCTAATTTGCCGAATCGGGTTTGCTGAATGATAATGGCTCTGCAGGGTTTGAGACCCCAACTCAAATGTTTGCATGAAATGGTTTGAAAACCCGAAACATCCAGTCAGTGTCATGAGCGGGGTATTGTAAGGACAGTCTGACTGGCTTGTGGTGACAGATAGCAGATGGTAACTCCGATAATCACTCTCTACTACTGCAGCAAGCTGATAACCATATATGAACTTATATCACGCCCAACCTTGCAGTGAATGTGTGCAGCAGCGGAAAACTACGCCAACTTCTACTTTCTTCAGCCAAGCACAGCAATCTGAGGCTGAGCAAGGCACAGACTCTCTAAAATTGTGGTTGAAAATTGGCAAAACATCAGCAAATCTGAGGAATCGTGATTTCTGCTGCAACATGCAGATTGTAGGGTCAATATTTGGGATTCGGTCAACTGAATGAATCCATGAACTTCACCTGCTTCCTGTCAATAATTGTATCTCCCCGACGACGATAATGGGGACGAATCAGGAGATACTATGGTTTATTTCCAGGGCCGCCGCAGAGATTTTATGCTCCGGCCTATGGAAGCCACAATTACTACAGGAATGTTTTAAAATTTTACACTGGCGAAGATATGTATATGAAAGTGCTCAAGACCGATTTTTGTCAAATTCTGACTTCCAGTATGGCTGCCGGTGGCCATTTTGTTCGAAATTTGGGGATCGGGGAGATGCGTGACTCTGTCCCTGTGGCCACCGAGTTATCTAGTTCAGGCTTGTAGTTGGGGTGTAAAGATGCAGGGGATAATGTCTTGACACGGCTTGAGCTGCTTATTACACATTCTTCACTGTTTGAATGCCTCAGCCCAAGTATTGTTGCTTACCTTGTGCATCCCCTTTTGGAGAAAATTTACCCCTCTTCTCGTGGCCTCTTCTGGCATAATAATGCACCATCTCACAAAGCACCTGATGTCAGGAAAAAGCCAATGAGGTCAGACTACTGCAGAGCAGAGTGTCAATCTGAATCCAATAGTGCACCCCTGGCACGTGGCAGAATGGAAGTTTTGTAGCATGAAGGTGCAGCTGACAATGGATGACTTTAAAGTTGGTGTCATAATTTAAGTGTTGACACTGACAGTAACATTTAGAACTGTCATGACACCACCATCTTTGAACTCAAGCCACTGGTTTACACTTAAACTATGTCTCAATCAAGTTGGGAGATGGTGTTCTGTTATGTGTAAACACACAAGCCAACACTAAGGGTCTTGTGAGCACAAACTTTGAATATGAGTCACTGACACAACGTTCACCCTGACACCTGGTTGAAGCAGAGTTCAGAGTCAGAGTTATGTATCCGAAGAATGTATCGCAAAATATGCGATGGGGATTTCAAAAGCCGTCGCAGATTGGCGCATTTCAAAAAGAACTGATCGCACTTTGCGATGCAATGCCGCTTATCGCCAGCCCTGACCTTTTGTCGCGTTTACCAGGACTCCGGCTGCACTCGAATAGTAAAAAAATCCTGTCATATTCCTAATTCTTTTTCTTTTACCTTGATGGAAAAAGTCACGAGGTTAAGGGAAGGTGTAAATAGAATTCATAACGCCGCAGGAAAAGACAACCGCGCCTTTAAGAGAATCCAAATGCATTCACTAGGTGATGTCTCTTGCCTGTGATGCTCGTTTGTTTTCATGATTGACCAGATGGATGGTCGTCTCTTTGAACATCGCTGTGGCACACTCTCTTTTCCTTATGCATGGTTCAGTGCACCCTATGGTAGAGGAGACAAATAAGGAAGCAGTGAAGCAGCTTTCCTTTAGAATTCAAACACACTAACCATGGCTGCTGCTTAACTCTTCCGGGTCATATTCTAGGTGTTGGGAACTTTCCTAAGCAAAAAATCACATTCGAATGCAGCCTTGGTGTAGGGGAACTCAGATTAACACTTCACTTAAACACTGATACCTGGTGTTCACACCGATCCTTACACCAATTGTTGACAGTGGTGTTAATCTTAACTTTGTGTTTTGCCTACCAGATTAAAAGTAACACCAACACCAAACACCCAACGCTTACTTCAAAGTCACCCAATGGAGAACAACAGCAGTGGAAGATAAACACATACACAAAGGCAAAGTTCCCCTCTCCTGTTTTCATCCCCTGTTGGGTTGGGGATGCAACGTCATTTACTTCTATAAAGCTATTGTCTTCAACTGTGGTGATGAGTCTGTTGTCTATAATCAACGGATTGATTGTGGTAATCAATTTTTCCGTGGCAGACTTGGGCCTATACAGTGACTTCTGCTCTGAGTGCTCTGACAGAATGACTGCGTTGCAGTAGCCGCACCACACTTGCTTAGCACTGAGATGGTGTGTCAAATTTCTTGTACTATGGTGAAACAAAAATGGCCTCCTGCTGTGTGTATCTTAATCTTTTGAGTAGCGGTTCCATCTGCATGTTGTATCTCCCATCTAGAGTGGTACTGATAACTTTACCCTTGTCATTCACTTCTAAGTCCATTTGCCAAGTATTGCCAAGCAGTGAAGCAAACTGTTGCTCGAGTTTAGGACATGGGTTCAGAAGTTGCAGAATGTTTTGACTGATTTTTTTAAAACACTTTTTTTCATAAGTCACAGAAGTTAACGTGTTAACATGTTGCAGAGATCACTATACTGCACTTAAATAATGTCATGATTATAGTCAGTTTGCTGTCACAATTTGTTTAACATGTTGCAATAGTGAAAAAAAATGACTAAAACATATTTATTCTTTCTTTACAGTTGGATTGTGTTTGCAGTTGGACTGAAGAACCAAAGCAAGTGTCACTTCTAGGTGGGAGTCAGTGCACCGGATTGGAGGAGGAGTCGGTGCACCCAATTAAGACCATGGGGGAATTTTAATAAAAGTTGCAGAATGTGAAAATTTGAAGTGCGGACATTTATACATATATTTTTAATTTCAATTTTTTCTTACTTGATGTTATTTCCAACTCCTCCTTTGCTTTTGGTGGAAAAGCTAAAGCGACACATTGTCCTTCAGAAGTGGAGTTAGTGTTGCTGGGAAGACCTGGGGTCACTTGGAGGATGATGATTTAACAGTCATCCTCTGGACATGCCTGCACCGTTACAGTAATTTTGCAGACATGAATCCTGGCAGTCAGAATCAGAATGTCTTCATTTCGTTTGTGGAAAACTCACAAAAGAAAATCACTTTGGAGAAATCTCGGCCCTTACCTAAAGCGAACACAATTCTGAGCAGATTTTCCTGCAACAAGTGTCGCTTTTCTTCCCGAGATAAGGCTCAGTTCAATAAACACGCTTTGCAGCACGTGGAAATGACCTTCTCCTGCTCTTATTGCAACCATGTGTCGTACACTAAAGGTGAATCTCAGCGTCATCTTGTTAAACACACTGGCTCCTTCCCTTTCAAGTGCCAGTACTGCCCTTACGGCGCAGTGAGAAATGACTATATTGTGAAACATACTCAACGTGTTCACAAGGTGTTTGAAGCAAAAGCTTCGTACAGAGCTGACAATAGTAGGCTTGATTTGGAACAAGAGCTCCACTCCACCAAAGCGGGCACATATGCGTCATCATTAAGCACGGGCACATATTTGCCAGCTGCAGGTGTGATTAGCAGTACCTCAGTCAACACCAGTGCCATTGGAAAGACGAGTAGTGCCAGCGGTTCGTCCAAGGTCCAGGTTGAACTTTTATCTCCCCTGAATGAACCCATCCAGCACGACAAGCCCCTGACCATCGCTTACTCTCCAGAAATGAACATACCCCCAGGCTGCGTTGTTGAACTCGTGGAGGTGAAAACGGTCAATGGGACTAAAGAGCTGGAGCTTAAATTGGTGCCCCAGCAAGCCGCTGAAACAGAATTACCGGCAAGAAATTTGTCAATTCAGACTCCGAGAGTTGGCTTTCAGAACAACCACGTAGATAAGCCGACCTTCAGATGCAGTGTCCTTCCACAGGAGAGCACTACAATCCATCCGGAGCCTTGTGCTGTAAACCACGAAAAAAGGGACTCCTGCATGGTGAAAACTTTTGTGGATGTTTCTCGTGACCAAAATTCAGGGTTTAGAAAACACTCCAATGAACCTCACGCAGTTTTAAAAGAGGAATCCAAGGTGGACAAGCATAGATTTTGTGCTAAAAGTAGTAAACAAGGATCCACAAGCCTATTCCAAAACAGGGGACAAAAATCACTGGGTTCAGGGAAACCTGAGAGTTCTTTACAACCTCAGCTGCTAAAGTCTACTGAACGCGCTGAGAATAATTCCACCAGACACAATGTTGTATGTTCTGAGCCCTCAACGGCCTGTAGTATTAGTGAATTGCCTCGCCATATTGCTCCAAAGATGCCTGCGATCTCGCACATTTCATCTCAGCCAACAAGTAATTTTTTCCCTATGCGTGATTCTCCGTCTAAAGGACCGTTTTGCGCTCCGGAGGCCGTACCGTTAGTGAAAAGAGTTCCTGCGAGTTTTAGGGAGTTGAAGGGTTTGAATGATGCTGGAACTATCACCAATCTTCCTGTTATCTCATCGGTGTTTTCCATGTCTCAAGGTCCTGGTGATCCTCCCAACGGCATCAGGTGGGAGCAAGCTTTAAACGGCCATGTGGGGACTCCTCCACAGAATGGAGCCGTATCTACAGCTCCAGAACAGAGGAAGTCTGTAAACACTGTGCCCAGCAGACACGCGTCGGCATCAGTGGATACCAATGAGAGACCTAAAGAAATAAAAATTCCCATCTTCACAAGTAAACGAGCGAAGGTTACAGACACGGAGAGCGTGGAGACGGTACCGCCAAGCCCTGCCAAAGAAGCCAGCGCGTCATCATCGGGGCAGACTACCATACCTCCACTGAACGAGATTTCCCCTTGCGATCTGGATAAAACCCGAGCGGTCGCATCCGATAGACGGAAAATACAAAAAAGTGTAGAGGACCCGATGCCCGTCTTCATTCCAAAAGGAGCTGTACTGAAGATCCTGGAGGCCAACAAACCCTCGCTGACGCTCAAGATCTCTGCTCCTGCCTCCGAGATGAGCTGGGTGCCTAGGCCGGTTCTCTCCAGCAGCACCAACGAACGGAACATCTCTGACGCGGACCTCCCATGCCAGAATAAGGTTCCGAAGATCTCGCTGAAGAGGAGGAAGTCGGGAGCGGAAAACAAGGGTTTCGATGAAGACTTGGAGCAGCAGGATTTGCAAATGTGTGACGCTGATGCTTGGATATTGACTGAGGATAAAACGAGAAAAAAAGGCAAGCAGGCGAATAAAGCGAAAGCTCGACTGACTGAGAAAAGCCCAGAAGATGCCGGAAGACTCTGGCTCGTTCCACTGAAAGAAGACCAGCTGGTAAAATGCCCAGGACCTGACCAGCCTGTTGTAGTCCTCAATCACCCAAGGCCACAGGCCCTCTGGGACAGGAACTTCGTACAGACCACGCAAAAGGGCTGCAAGGGCTTCCCCAGTTGTGTCGCCCCTACAGGAGGACAATCTTTCTTGCGGCAGTCAAGGACATCTCGGCAATCTCCAGACCAGACTCGGCACACATTAAAAATGAAATTAAAAAAGATCCAGAAAAATAAGTACCAGATAGTGGGGTTTGTATTTGGAGACTCTCAAGCAGACTCTAAAGTGCTTGTCCGGTGAAGATTTTTTTAATAAAAAGATGAAGTAGCATGTTCTCGAATGTGGAGGTCTGAAACTTAAGCTAACTGAACAGGACACTGTCGTAATTCAAGCTTGTTTTAGGAGTAAGTATGTGCACTAGCCAAGGCAGTCACAAAAACTGAGATATGTACCTGTATTATACACTATATATAGGTTGAATTTCTTTCTTTTTACATTCAGATACTGCTTCCAGAGGACATTGAGGAAAATTCAGTTTGATCTCTTCTTGAGGAATGTACTGTGTTGACAGCATTGTTAATTATTAAAACTGAATTGTGACCATAATTACATTGACTTTTGAATTTGGAATTGGCATATGTGGAATATTCACAGGGAGGCAAAATGCCAGGAAATTATAAGGTGAACTCAAAGCAAAATCTGAAGCACTTCTGGGAAGCTGATGTACAGTTTTCCATCTTCTGTGAATTGTGTACAGCTAATGTAAATCCATTTTATAATGTAAAATTTTTGTCTGTTGTAAAATTTAGTGGAATAAAATTTAGTCTAATGCCGTTTGTAACAACTGTGGTCATGCAGACAAGGATTGTTTTTTCTTACAATTTTTTATGAATATTAAGTGTGTTTAATGCAGAAAATGTTAACAAAACGCAGCGTGTTATAAAACACCCATTCTGAAAATGTTGACACATTATGGAAAATGCTAATAAAATCAAAAAGTAAAAGTGTGAAAAGTCTAATCACCCTCTGCTGTAATGAAAACACTGCGACAAAACACAGTCTGGAGCAGTAATTTAGTTTTTTATTTACAATGTACTCTTATTTAGAATCTGAGGACTGCTTCAGTATCCAAAAAGGTAGCTACAGAGGCAATTCAGGACTAGTTATGATGGGACAATTTGTAATAATGAAGTGATGTTAAACTGGCGAGCTAATCATATTTTAATTTATAAGGAGCCTCTGATAAAGACCTAGTCCCTTAAGAGAGCAAGGATGGGTTCAGGCTCACCAATTTGACAATGGATTTTAGGCATTTTAATCTGAAAAGTGCTTAACTTAATTGAAAGATGGAAGAAATCTGGTTGTTTCTCGGTGCACAAAGCACAAGACCAAAAAACACTTATGAATCTGCATGATCTTGCACCCCTCAGACATCACTTTTTAAAACCATCATGCAACTGCAAGGGATATGGAATGGCCCATATAATGCAATGAAACATTATTTGCCCCCTTCCTGATGTCTTTTATTTTTTTACTGATTTGACATATTTATACTTTCAGACCAATTTTACAATATCAAACACTGTGATTAAACAGAAAATGCAGCTTTTAAACAATTATTTAATTATTGAAGGTAAGGAAATATTCCAAGAGTTGTGTGCTTTGGATCATTGTTTTGTTGGTCTCAACCTGATGGCTGGACATTCTCCTTCAGTTTTGTTTTGTTTTTTTCCTCTGGTGGAGAGCGAAATTTATAATTCCATCTATTCTGGGAGGTCACTCAGGTCCTGAAGCAGCAAAGCAGCCCCAGGCCGTCACATTACTACCACCATGTTTGCCTGTTGGTTTGATTCTCTTATTGGGTAATGCTGTGTTAATTTTACGACACATGCAACAAGACCATGTCTTTTAAAAAGTTTGACTTTTGGGGTGACACTGTGGGGACTGATGAGTCAAAATTCTTGCAGGGCAGGGGGTCATCAAAACATCTCATGGCAAGAGTGAGATGAGCCTCTGTGTTTTGTTGTTCGTTTTTGTGGGTTTTCTTAATTATTATTTTTGGTCAGTAATGGCTTTTAAACTTGCAGCTCTCTGATGGATGTCATCTTTTGGCCGGTAACAGTATCTTCCTTGTTGCAGAATCGCATTGACTGACCTTAGCTAAAGTAAGGGAGGCATGCAGTTCTTCAGATTGAAGTCAGGGTTTATTTGACCTCCTGGAATAGTTAATAGTGTTCTCTTGGAGGAATTTTGGTGTATCAGCCACTCCTGGGAAGGTTCACCACTACAAATTTACTCAATTAGTAGATAGTGGCTCGCACTGTAGATTGCTGGAGTCACATTGCCTTAAAAATGATTTTGCAACCATTTTCAGACAAACATGTAGCTTTTAGATGCTGCAGGGCTGCCAGTCATCATGCCAGGTTGTGTCTCGTGAATTTATACCCAATTATCAATAATAGTTGTTAAATTATTTGAGTTAGTAATATGGTGCAGTCGCAGTTTCTCATAAGGCTGGGTCGGGTTGGACTGCTGTTTTGAAATTGAAGATTCGGGGGCATATTGTTTCTCACCTGTCTGTCTGTTTGTCTGCAGCAACAAAAAAACTTTAACCTTGGCCGTAACTTTTGATTTGTCAGAGATAGGCCTTTGATACTTGACAAAGGTATCCTATGTCACAAGACCTTTCGGTTGAGGTCATCATTTTTCACCTTGTGACCTTGACCTTGGAGTCATTTTGATTTCACAATAGTTTACTGGATAAATTTAATTTGTTTATTTAAACCTTTGCAAGTCCAAGCAATTCCATCTGGTCCTTTTCCATATTATGAATCGAAACTATGCTTATATCCGGGGGCATCAGTGTTTCACAAACTTGTTTGTGAAAATCTTGTTTCTCTTAACAAATCATTGTTTAAATACTGCATATTGAGTTTACTCTGGTTATCTTTGTAAAATATTAAAATTAATTAGATGATCTGGAACATGTATTTGTATTCGGTAAGCCTGTCAATGGCAAATGGTTTTGTAAGTCAACACCATTTGCCATTGCATTTACATGTGCAAACTTAAGCTTCACTATACAAAGCCAAAGCCGCGCATCAGCGCAGTCCCAAACCTCTCCCTGGCTTCTCTGAGCTTAGGGGCTTCTGAGATGAACAGTACCACAGAGAAAATGTGTCTTCTTATTTGATGGGTCAACTATTTAATTGGGTTTTTCGGATATACAGCCACCATTTTCTCCATACCATAGATGAAAAGGACAAGCCAAGTTGTCATGACTGTCAGGTTCAAAAGCTAGCGCCTGTCGTGGTAGGGGGGTGTGCCCTTGCGTATAGCACATTTATGAGGGCACCATACATATAAAAAGATGCATACAAATTTAGAGTCCACATATGCTGCCATTTAGATATCTCCTGTCCCAGGGACATCCCTGCATTTACCTTCAGGGCAATGCCAAATCGCATTCTGCATTTACATGGCTGCATAAGATGATTGCGGGGCGCTAGAATGGACTGCCGGCAGTCCTGACCAGTCTCTGATAGAGAATGTGCAATGCTTTATGAAGTGAAATATGCAGCAGCAAAGGCCCTGTACAATGCAGCTGAGGACTTGCATCAGGCAGGAGAGGGGGCGAAAATTTGTGTCCAACTTTTTGGACTGTTGGAGCAGTGATATTGGATATTTTTAATTTCCAGTTAAATGGTCAAACATCAGAAAAAGTGATGTACTGATTTCAATATATGAAGTTGAATTGGCTTTTCAAAATAGCCCTTTTTGATTTTATTTGTATTTCCCCCAATGTGCCAAATTTTTTGGAATGATGTAAATCACTAGCATAATTGAATGTGTTCCTGTAAAATATGCTGTCTGTACTTCACATAAAGTTGTGTGTCACTAACCACAAAAGTTTTCATAAATTACTTAAAATATCCTTGTTGTTTAATTTCATGTGCATTCTGTGATTACAGTGGTTTTCGTTGTGAGCAAAATTCACCAATTACCTCCACTTGCATGAGTTGGAAAGGACCTATGATGCTATTTTCTTCCAGTTATGATATTCTCGGACGTCCTTAGGGGAAGTTCATAAACTTTTTAGCAAAAAAAAAGGAAAGGAAAAATCCATGATTTCTGGGCTATTTGATTCCTGTTGTCCCTAACCCTCTGAAGAACAGGCTATTCTGAGTGGAAATCCCCTCTATGGAATGAACTCCATTTGAATATTAAAAGAAATGGGGAAATTCTTGCCTTGCTTGCTAGAGACAGACAGTGCCTCTTTGTATCTTCTGAAAAGCATATTAGGTCCCCTTTAATACACTGCTGGGATAAAAAAAAGTCACACACTCCGATATTTTGTTGCACCGCCTTTAGCTTTGATTATGATGGGCATTTGCCATGGCATCAATTCGATAGCTTATACAATGTCACATCATTGTGGAGTTACATTAATTTTTTGCTAAGTTCTTGTATTGATGAGCTGACCTCATTTTTTGTGCACATATAGTCGCTGAACTTAGACCTGACCACCTGAAGCAACTCCAGATCATAACACTGATGTGACCTTTCTCCCTTGCTCCAGGGTGCGGCAGTGGTCGGCAGCTTTTTCAGAGTAGCTCACAATTGGCCATTGGGCTACTGGGATGCAAATTGGGAAGGGGCTGCCGGGAAGGGAAATATAAAATGGTTGCTTTGTTCGTCGCTTAAGCGCCTCCTGTTGGCCAGTCGGGCGCTCCTCAGGAAGATTCTAAGCGTGTTCATGTTCGGTTATCCTCGTTCTGAACTTGTGAGGATTCAATCAATGAGTGTAAAGACGCAGTGGCTGACAGGCGCGTGCTTCAGAGGAGAGCCGCGAACTGTCTTCACTCTCCTGAATTGGCAGCAAGGGGTCGCATAAGGGCAAGCCTTGCACATAGTTGACCAATTGGGCATTCTAGATTCGGGTAGGATTGGAGGATTTGTCAAATGTCTGCCTTTTTCAAATAACCAGCAACAATCAAATTGTTTCATCGGTCATGATGTGGTAACACCAGCTATTACTATGATTCTTAACTTTCATCAATAATATTATACGATAGCAGTGGTATTCTCTGTCTTCTGTCACAATGAGAGTCACTGAATTAACCCTTGAATGCCCCCTGTGACAAATTTGTCACACGATTTTGGGGGTTTTCAAAACCACTGACCCCGCATAAATTTTGCAACCTAATGCCCATAGTGACATATGTGGACCATCAGTGCTGCCATCTGATGCACAAAAGTGGAACTGACACTACACTGGCTGCTCCAGCTAATCTTTCCAATATGGCTGCCCCCATGGTGGAATCCACACGATAGATCAGCACCCATTCATCACTGGATCACTAATGAAAAATAAGTTATGCCTAATACTTTCAGCTATAAGTCAACGATTTTATCATTCAAGTCATTTTAGCAATAAGGTCCCCGAAATGCCCATTGTTACATATATGTCACAAAACCAAAATGAGGTCAAAAGTCGCCAAAAATTAAAAATTGCTATTGGGTTGTTATTTGCCCCTCCCCTGGACATATTAACAGAATACATAGATTTTACTTTCAACTTTTACTATAGTTGGGCAGTTAAGAGTTAATAATTTCAGACTTGGTGCGAGTCTCCACTTTTTTTACGGTAGCCTACTGTTGTCTGTCAAGATAGGCCCACATTAGGCTTATAGTGCTTCACAAAGGCCTTATCATACACTAAAGTGTTGCTACTGCTTTAGTAAGACTGGCTGTCTTCCTGGTTCAACCATCCAGCACTTAAGCCTGGAGTTACCCCACTGTTCACCTGTAAAACATCTAATCCTACTATATGTACAGGGACATTCATCGACACACCGACCACAGTGTCCGAAACACATTTGCACATTAGAACTGGTAAGCTTTGCAGCTCTCAGAATAATAAAGTAGGTGAAGTAGATTTAAAAAATAGGATGGATCAGTTGTTTTTTTTTCAGATTTTTTATTATATTTACAGTTTATAAACAAAACATGATGCAACACAAGTGGAATGTGACACATTTTATATGGCAAATGACACTTTAATGAAGTGTTTTATGAGAGTTTGATTCTCTAAATAATTTATTTGGTCAGTTGACTTTTTTTTCTTTTTCTCAAATATCCTCCAACACTGCTCGCTTTTTCCATGGCTCTTTTATAGAACATCATTGGAGTTTTGCCTAAATTACAAGTAATCGGCATCAGAAAGTTTGTGCCCTTTGTGGATTTTTACAGCAGTGAAGTTGTGAGAAAATTGAATGATTGTCTTTAGTCCATTTCTGCACAGCAGTCCATCTGATTTAAGGTTATTAGATATTGAACATTTAAAATGTGCACGATCAGTGGAAAATGAATGTTACATTAATCATATGAGAAATAAGATCCAGTTTATATCACAACATTTCAGTAAACCTTAACTAAATGCTTGTGTTCCCTAAATTCATAACAAATGAAATACCTCAATTTTCAATATATTCAATAGCTTTGTTGTCTCCCCCGGTGCAACATGCTTGAATGAGAGGACAAAAAATTGATAAAATATAAATTATCTATAATTATATAAATAGCAGTGTGAAAACTTATATGCTCCCTTCCAGATTTCCCCTAATTTTACATATTTGACACAATCAAACATATCATATCATCAAACTATTTTTAATATTTGACAAAGATATCCCAAGTGAAGAAAAAATGCTGTTTTTAAATGATAATTTCATTTACTGTAGCATAAAAGCTTTTCAACCCTATCTGACCTTATAGGAAAAAGTTATGGCCTCCTTAGTTATTGAAACAAATTTATTTGGTATTCGGTTTCCGTTTTATTGGACACACCCAGGCGTGATTACTGCCAACCCTGTTGAATCTAAACATCACTGCAAAAGATTGTGCGTATCAGTATGAATTAGGCTAAAAGCAGCACATACTGCCAAGATCTTAAGAAATTTGAGAAACAAAGTTATTGGTATCTGTCAGTGTGGAAAGGGTTAGAAAGGACATTGCTAAGGCTCTGAGACTTCAACAAATAGTGGTAATAGCCATTGTTTACAAACAGCGAGAACTTGGAACAGTGGTGTACCTTCCCAGGAGTGGCTGACCCACCAAACGGAGTATCTAAGACTCATCCAGGAGGTCACAGAAGAACCCAGACAAACATCCCAAGAACTACAGGCCTAAGGTCATTGTTCACAATTCCACATAAAGAGAGAGACTGGGTAAAAAAAATGACATTCATGAGCAAGCTACAAGGCTGAAACCACTGCTGACCCTGAAGAGCACAAAGGTTCGTCTCACATTTGCCAAAAAAACATCTTGATAACCTCAAGGAATTTTCAGATAATATACTGTGGACTGATCAGTCATAAGTAGAACTTTTTTGAGGACATGGATCCTAATATATCTGTTGTAAAGGTAATATAGCATTCCACGAGAAAAGCAAGGTACTGACAATGATCACGGTGGTGGTAGTGCCATGATCTAGGACAGCATTGCTACCTCTGGGCATCTTCCCACAATCCATGGAAGCATTGATACTGCTGTTTACTAGAAAATCTTAAAGGAAAATATCCGGTCATCAGCTTGTGACAAAAAAGCTCAAGGGCACTTGGATTATGCAACAGTACAATAATCCAAAGCACAGAAACATCTCCAACTTTGAAAGGCTCAAAAGAGACAAAATGAAGATTTTGGAGTGGCCTCGTCAGAGTCCTGACTTGAATACAATTGAGACGCTGTGGCATGACCTGAAACAGGTAATTCATGTTCCAACACCCTCTGATGTAGCTGAATGTTTAAAAACTCTGTTCAGAGGAGTGGTCCAAAATTGTTTCACAGCAGTTGTTGCTACCAGGGGTGACACCCAGCTATTAGGTTAAGGCGGACAAGTATGATTACTTTTTCACATGGGTGAAACAGGTTTTGAACAACTCTTTACCGTCAATAAATGAAATGATAATTTTAAAACTGCAGTTTTTTTTTTTTTGCACAATGTCTGCATCTTGTATTCAAATTGGCAGGAAGAGATGAAACATCTAAATTTGACAAGAAAGGAAGAAATCCAGAAGGAGCATATTCTCAGTATTCACAGACACACATACGCGCGCACGCACCGCACCCACCCACACCCAAACTCTGTTCCCACGAACCGCCCATGATATATGCTGCATACATTTTCACTTATGCCTCAGACTTATTTTGTTGACGTCCTCTTTTGTCAGTGGGTACGTAAGTGTGCATTTCCTCTGCACTGACTGGTCCTTTCCGTCAATCAGGAGAATTGGGGATACCATGTGGAATTTGATGATTGCATCTATAGAATCAAACACCTGTTGAAAATGAAAATACTTAATTAATGCTGTGGGGAGAATTACTGAAGAAGTGAAAGCTTCCAGAGGACAGCTGTATCTCAGATGCCCGAACCAACAAGTCTGGAACCAACAATCATACCACAGTCACAGTTACTTGCATCCTGTCCATACAGTAATGTTCATTGCGACACAAAAGCAAACCATTGCATCATATTCGCATTCTTGGTAGACTGAACTGGAGTGAAGCAATTCGCTGTAATAAAGCAGCACTGTTGTTACGAGCGCAATCCTTGAGGTGCCATGAGCCTGGTCAATAACCTAAAAGCAAAATCTAAAGGTATGCTGTCTCCCAGTGTGTGTTGTGGTGTAATGGTACACATAAAACGAGTAAAAAAAATTGAAAACAAGGAGAGTGCTACATTTGGCAAAGGCTGCCTCACTTCTTCTCAATAGCTGCCTCTTTGAAAAAAACTGGGTGTGTCCAGACCCTTTATTGGCACTTTGCATACACACCCTCTGCGGAGACACCATATCAGCACATAAATCTTCAACTTGTCCAACACAAAATATTCCTTTGACCCCGCCTCAGCTGCTGTACATTTAATAAAACAAATCTAATGTGGTGTAGCCAGCAGAGCTAGTTTCTGCAGGCAACTTTAGACATGCTCTCATTTTTAAAAACACTCTGGCTACCTGCTGCTCCACCCTTCTAAAAAGCACTTTATTTTCTCTGCTCTCCAGCTCTGCCTCAGATGCAGTAATGCCTGTCCCCGCTGCAGCTCTTCATCTCTCCCTGCTGCTGCGAGTAACACTGCCTGAAGCCAGATTATGTCCCATCTCCTCCCCAGCATCCAGCTGCAGGAGGGCGCCCACCTTCGGGAGGGCGGGGGCTAATTATCTTGTTTAAAGTCGGCACATGATAGGTTTTCAACAGCTCTGATTTTGATATCTTACATCATTAAGAAACATAGCCGTATTTAGCACTCTGATTGTTAATATAAACATTTACACCTGCGTTGGCAGACAGTGATACTACAGTTCAACTAAATGAACCAAGAGTCAAATTAAATTTCTGGACGTAACCGGTCAAGTTGAATTGATAGACTTCACATTTAGAGAAATTTAAACTGAGACGGAGTTGCGGGGGCGTTGTGTGGTATGGACGCCATCTGCAGACAGAGAACGGGCAGTTTAGCCATCTTGGAATCGCAGCCACAAGCAATGTAATCACGATCTCTAAAGCTGCGTTTCCTCCAAACGCAAAACGAATTATTCGCATGAGTTATACAAAGTCAATGCAAAGACGCACATAGACACGAGTTCCTGCGTGTATTGGCGACTTTCTATGAATGCAATCTGGCGAATGATTCGTTTCGCTTTTGATGGAAACGCAGCCTAATGCATCGTCTGTTCAGCCTGTTCTGAGTCCCGGGGCTTCATCTCCCTTCATGTGCTAATGAAAAGCGCTGTGTAAAATTAACCAACGTGTACGCAATCCATGTCACTGATGTGGTTTCATGTGGTTAAGGACCAGATCCAGATGTGTTACATAACGTGTTTCATATTTTCACAGCAGGTCATTTTAACAATGACAGATAAAAGCATCTGTACGTACATCACTTGTCCATAATCCAGTTCCAAGGGCGTACTTGCGAGAGCTTTTGATGAAACGAATTTTAACATTGAAAACTCTCCCCTGAAAAAGCAAAGACAGAACGAAGGGCTCCTCCGCACAGCTCTTGGAGTGATCTCGCACTAAAAATGCTCCATCCTGTCCCAAAAAAGAAAGAAAATACAGCATGATATTAACTTTACACTTGATATGAATTAATAAATAACAAAAGAGAACCTGAAAACGTATATTTAATAGTGAAATAATTTACACTCAAATCCAATCACAAAAGCACTGGGTAGACTGCATTTTGCCACTATGATTTCAGTAATGTCCACTGTATATATTGCATTTTTGTGAGGCAATAGGCATGTAAATGTTTGTAGAAGCAGGGTAGCACTCCACGGCGAGGACGTCATGCATGACATCACGGTGCTTCGGGTGTCGTGGCTGTTGAGAGGTGATGTTTGTGTTCGGCTGTGGGGGACCCTCAAGATATTCTCAAGATTTGATGCTTTACCGTGTTCGTGATGCGCAAAGCCTGCTCGGCCTCAGCTCTCTCGCAAGGACCAACGTACCAGCTCTGATCGTCGGAGTTCTGGAGAAAAATGTTTAAAGAATTCCCTTTCAGTAATGAGGGCTATAAAGAAACAGTTATCGGCTTGGATTATAATTTAATACTGAGACTTGAAAGAAATGTAAGTTTACATTGGCATTTAATCAGAGATACAGAAATATTGCCCTCAGGCCCTTAGTGCCACAGATTTATATTTCAGGCAGCACTCTTGCCAGAGTAAACAATTTATTACAGGACAAAATGCATTTGTCGGTGACTCTTCTTGAGAGATACTCTGGCACAACCTGAGCAAACACGACACAGCCTGTCTCTGTGGTCACAAACTCCCCAGCAGAACCTGTGATATTTAAATCAATGAACACAAAATGAATAGATGCTGCTTTCAAGAAACAATGTTATGAATGAAGGAGGCAGGTGGGGAGATGAGGTGCAGGCCTGTAGTAGTGAGAGAAGTGTAAACAGCACAGAGCAGGAGAGATGAATGAACACTGCCTTGGTTATAAAACCTCGCCTACAGGGTAGGAGATGCTAACGCCAGGAATGAGTGGACATACAGGGGCTTATTACAGACTTCTGAGCCTCCTGAACTAACACTAAGCTCCATTTCTTCTCTCTGATATGAGATATGATTTACAAAACCCAAAACCAGTGAAGTTGGCACGTTATGTAAATCGTAGATAAAAACAGAATGCAATGATTTGCAAATCCTTTTCAACTTATACTCAATTGAATACACTGCAAAGACAAGATGTTTAATGTTCAAACTGAGAAACTTTTTTTTTTTTTTTTGCAAATAATCATTAACTTAGAATTTAAAAGCAGCAACACATTTCAAAAAAGTTGGCACAGGGGCCCTTTTTCCACTGTGTTACATCGCCTTTCCTTTTAACGACACTCAGTAAACGTTTGGGAACTGAGGAGCCAATTTTTGAAGCTTTTCAGGGAGAACTCTTTCCCATTCTTGCTTGATGTACAGCTTAAGTTGTTCAACAGTCTGGGGTCTCCATTGTTGTATTTTACGCTTCATAATGCGCCACACATTTTCAATGGGAGACAGGTCTGGACTACAGGCAGGCCAGTCTAGTACCCGTACTCTTTTACTACGGAGCCATGCTGTTGTAACACGTGCAGAATGTGGCTTGGCATTGTCTTGCTGAAATAAGCAGGGGCGTCCATGAAAAAGACACTGCTTGGATGGCAACATACATTGCTCCAAAACCTGTAGGTACCTTTCAGCATTAATGGTGCCTTTACATATGTGTAAGTTGCCCATGCCTTGGGCACTAATACACCCCCATACCATCACAGATGCTGGCTTTGGAACTTTGCGCCTATAACAGTCCTGATGGTTCTTTTCCTCTTTGGTCCGGAGGACACGACGCCCATAGTTTCCAAAAACAATTTGAAATGTGGACTCGTCAGACCACAGAACACTTTTCCTCTTTGCATCAGTCCATCTTAGATGAGCTTGGGCCCAGCGAAGCCGGCAGCGTTTCTGGGTGCTGTTGATAAATGGCTTTCCTTTTGCATTGTAGAGTTTTAATTTGCACTTGCAGATGTAGCAACAAACTGTAGTTACTGACAGTGGTTTTCTGAAGTGTTCCTCAGCCCATGTGGTGATGTCCTTTACACACTGATGTCGGTTTTTGATGCAATACCGCCGGAGGGATCGAAGGTCACGAGCATTCAATGTTGGTTTTCGGCCTTGTCGTTTACGTGCAGTGATTTCTCCAGATTCTGTGAACCTTTTGACAATATTACGGACCGTAGATGATGAAATCCCTACATTTCTTGCAATAGTTTGTTGAGGAATGTTGTTTTTAAACTGTTCAACAATCAGCTCATGCATTTGTTCACAAAGTGGTGACCATCGCCCCAGCCTTGTTTGTGAAGGACTGAGAATTTCAGGGAAGCTGCTTTTATACCCAATCATGGCACCCACCTGTTCCCAATTAGCCCGTTCACCTGTGGGATGTTCCAAATAAGTGATGTAGTGGGATGGGATGATAAGTGGGATGTAACCAAATAAGCATTCCTCAACTCTCTCAGTCTTTTTTGCCACTTGTGCCAGCTTTTTTGAAACATGTTGCAGGCATCCAATTCCAAATGAGCTAATATTTGCAAAAAATTACAAAGTTTAGCTGTTCGAACATTAAGTAACTTGTCTTTGCAGTGTATTCAACTGAATATAGGTTGAAAAGGATTTGCAAATCATTGTATTCTGTTTTTATTTACGATTTACACAACGTGCCAACTTCACTGATTTTGGGTTTTGTAGATTTGAAACCGCAGGTGAGTGTAAACTGTAAAAATGTTAACAGTGTTTGCCTATTGGCTATCATTAATCCAAGGTGCTGACTCATCCAGAGTTCTAGGGCACATTTGAAAACCTTTGCTCTGCCAGGCCATGAGTCATCAGAGCACAGATAAACGTCCACCCCCTCCCCCTCCTCTATTTTTGGATATTTTTCTACTAAAATACAGTTTTAAATGATCATGTGTAAGAAAAGCCTAGTGGCGAAAGGACACAAAAATTATTCACCCTATGTTTTGTTTTACACTGAACAAAAATACAAGCGCCCCATAACAAATATTGATGCCACATAGAGTTATCAGTTGTAAGTGAGCGTATGCTGGCTTTTACTTGTGCAATAGGGATATTTGTCTTGATGTGCATACCATTTTTTAATCCATCTCTGTCAGTGAGCATTTGCTCGGTGATGCAGTGATTTCACTCAGCACATGGGTGTGGCATTTCCAGACGGTGATCAGACAGAATGAGCAGTTCCCAGACACTCCTTATACTGGGGACAATAAAAGGCCACCCTAAAATGTCAAATTTTGTCAAAAGTCATCATGCCGAAGATGTCTCAGGTCATGTGGGAACGTGCCGTTGGCATGCTGGATGCAGGGATGTCCACCAGAGCAGTCTGCATGCAGTTGCTTGAAGCAGAGCACATTCCAGGTCTGGACTGGCCTGCATATTCGCCGGACATGTCGCCCATAGAGCATATTTTGGATGTTCTGGATCAACGTGTGCGAAGGAGATGTGTTGCTCTGAGAGATGCAAATGGTGGACACACAAGATATTGAACATTCAATTTCTTCAGCCTGACCCCCAATGTGTTCAAAGGATTTTCACTCCTTTGCAGATGCTAATATCAAGATGTAATGGACGGTGATCTGAAGATTAGTCATTAACAAAAATGAATTTTGATTCGCTCCATATATTGCATAACCCTAATGTTAAAAACTCAAAAATTTGACACGGGCATTTATATTTTTGTTCAGTGTATTTTGGTCCCAGATGAGTGCAAAGTGCAGTTTGTGCTGATATGAATTGTGGAAGAAAAATGGAAATATGGAATTTGGAAACAATATAAAATCCTTCAAAAAAAAAGTCCTACAGGAATTTATGCCTATTTGACACAAAATGACGAGGAACATAAGGCCGCTGACTACCAGCGTGCATTTGAATTCTCTAAAGAGCGAGGACCCTCCCTTCAGACCGAATGGGACCATGAAACACACCAATCAGCCAAAACATTTAAACCACTAGACAAAGTAAAGTTGATTATCTCGTAACAGCACATGTCAAGGTGAGCAGACAGACCATAGAGGGTAAATTAAAAGAATTAGTATGGTTGTAGTTGACATGCAAGAAGTGGAAGAAATAGAATCAGGGCAACTTTGATATGGGCCAAAATGTTATGGGCAAGAGCAGTTGCGTCATCAATCGCCATGAAGCTCATGATGTACTGAAGGGAAGGACATTCAATTTTTTTTTTTTAAGACATGTCTCAAGTTACCCTCAACTTCTCTATAACTTTCCCTTGAATTATGTAACGTTTTCTTGCAATGTAGAGGGAAAAGGTAAAAGGCTTCTGAGAGGTTCCTGGCAATTCAGAGGCACCTTGGGGCTCTAGCACCTGCTGCTTGCTAATGCTATGGATTCACTGCCTAAGAGCTCTAACCCCGACTTCACACTGGAAGCCTCTTCAAAAAACAAACCATGATTAATTGATATCGATCAACCCATATATGCATTTACAAACAACAACATTTTCTGTACACAACAGATAAAGTTTTTTTTTTTTTGTGAGGTACAGTTCAGGAACCACTCGCGAGAGACAGAAATCCAAAAACGTATGCCTTCAATGGAGTCCGAGTCAAAGCCAAAAAGCAGGAATTGCCAAGCCACCATACGAAATCCAAAAACAGTGTCGACTAGACAGGCAGGGGTCAGAACCAGTAAGACAGATGAGCAGAGGTACAAAAACGATAGGCAAAAAGTCGTAGTCGATGAACAAAGCCAAGGGTCATACACAAGGCATTCAAACACAGAAATCGTGGTCATACAAAAATGGGTCAAAATCCAGAAATGGCAATGGCAAGAATCGAAGTCGGACAAACCTGTAGAAGAGAAACAATATTCAATGGCTTACGAGGCGCTCTGCACAAAGAAATGTTGATCAACATTCTGACAAGAGCTGTGAGCAAAGCGACTGCTTAAATACACACAGGGAAGGTCACATGCTATTCAGGAATCAGGTGTAGAGAATCAGACTAATTACAACGGGAGAATCACATGAGGGAAGCCCTAACCACAAAAACAGGCGAAAGACAAAACACGAACGGGAATCACACAAACAGCCTATGACATTTAAACAGCATCTGTCCAGGAGTTCTACGGGCACAGATAATGAGCTCAGGAAAGTAATTAGCAGGAAAGTAATGAAGCACGTGTGAGAGATTCTCACTGAAACTCAGGAGAGGACAGGAACAGCTGAGTGAGAGGCGGAGATTAGAACAGGGCGATTGCTGAGAGGGAATTAGTCTAAAGTAGTAGCGGTGCAACTTTACATATTAAAGTAGAGTGCTGGTTAGTAAGTTAGTAATCTTATATACATAGATTAGTTGTGTTAGTAGACTATGATACAAAATACAAATGTTAGTCCTGTTTGTAATCAGAACAGAAAGACGAAGGAAGAAAACGGGAATATAAGGAGTATTTTAAACACCAGAATTCATTTAAATCACCCGAAGTCAGTGGGCACACAGACAGGTGTCGTAGAACCGAGAGATTACGACAAATAGTCTTTAAACAAGTTTATTGAACTGTTACAATTGTGAACAAATGGTGAATCATACCAATGAAAACCAACTGCTGAAATCTGCGGCTCTGTCTGGTACCAGGAAGCCAGAGCCCCTGAGATGATGGCCCAGAGATTTATGCTGAAACAAGGTGGGCTGTTCTTTACAGCAAGAATCGAAGTGATTGGATACAAAAGGACAAATGGCAGAGAAAATCAATGAATGATCAACAGCGGGGGGATTGGACAATGGGAGTGGATTGGTTGAATAGCCAGGTACAGACAGAATGATGGGTAGGGAGAGGGGAAGAGTACCTCCTTCTACCACAGAGGGAAGACGGACTGAACCAACTAGATCACAAGACAGGGGGGACAAGTGCAATGGAGCTGAAAAAGGGAATGAACTAAAAACCTGAGTATTACAATATCCAAAAAGAATAAATAAAAGACAAAATCATGAACACAGAACCTGAGCATAAACATGACCAAAAACCATAACCATGACAATCTTGTCACAAATGTAAGGATTGAGCATTGGTTGTCAGGCCCTTAAAAGACATTCTGCAGTACAAACGAAAATCCTCCACACTGCAAAAAATGAAAAGAAAAAAGAAAACTAGGTAAGATGAATTTACTTATTTTAAGACTTAAAACACTTATTTCCATCACTATTTTTCTTAGTAAGACAAAAAAAAGTCTGATTTGAGGTTATTTTGACTATCTTGGGATAGGTACATTTTCACCTGTCAAGCAAATAGTAACTTGTTTTAAGTGACTATTTGCTTGACAAGTGAAAATTATTTACCCCATTGGCAAGCTAGTCAAAATAACCTCAAATCAAGGACAATTTTTTTTGTCTTACAAGAAAAATGGTGATGGAAATAAGTGTTTTAAATAGGTAAATTCATCTTACCTTGTATTTTTTTTCTTTTCATTTCGTGCAGTGCCGTTTTTGGCGCACACGCAGTACGTCCTGGGTCTTCCTCCTCTACTTATGACTTTGAAACCTCCCTGATTTGGCAGTCAAACAAAGAAACTCTGTGCAGGGCGATGGCAGATGCAGAAAGCACACATAGCCAGTGTTTCTCCGACAGTGATACAGGCCTGGCGGGCGGCCAGGCTTACACAACAAATCTCAAACAAACCTTTATCTGCCTGTTGGTTGGGAGTGGTTTTTTGCCACACAACTCTCCTCCTATGGCAGATTTTTTTGCTAAGTCTCGATCTAATGGTGGAATCCTGAACTTATGTGAGGCCAGTGAAGCCAGCAGTTCCTGACCTGTTCATCAGGGTGACCTCCAGAATGAGTTATCGATACGCTTTGGGGGAACTCTGGTTGGTCGATCACGCCAGGGAAGATTCTCCATTGCTCCAAGTAGTCTCCATTTGGCAGTGACGTGCCGTAACAGGTATAAAAGCCCTTTAATAACCTCACCTTCTAACGTGTGATGACTCTGAACCTGTGCCAGTTTACTTTGCTTGACTGGCGATCAAACACTGATTCAAAGCATTGCTACGGCTAGTCGGTAGTATACAAATGGCCAATATATTTTTAGATTGCATCATTGTGCATAGTATCAGAAAATTATCAGGAATTTTCCTATCCACATTATTAGTGACAATATCTTTTGAACATTTTTAACTCAAGGAGTCTCTGAAACATTCATTTGCATTAATTTGCTTGCCGAGGCTTGCGATAATTAAACCTAAGGCGGTACGTTGAACTGCCTGCACTTTCCTGAGATGGCAGCATGATTCGAGGGCAAGCACACTCAAAAAATGGGGAATGGCACTTACTAGAGAAAGGATTCACGAGGACTTTCTGCAAATTGATTGTAAATCCCCAATTAACTCTGTTCTCTACTTGTTCCAGAATTAGTTGAGGACAGTAGGCAAATTCCACATGGATACAAAGTGCTGGTGCACTGCAGATTAACACTTCGGCAGAGTTCCCTTTCGTACAATATTTGAGTCGGTACTGAAGTCAGTTAATTGAGGTTGACGCGGTTGAAATGCAGTAAATAAATCCAAAGACTTTGCGAAAAGTTTTGCAACTATGTTGACATTCAAAGTAATGAATGGAAATTAAAATCAGGCCACAATTTGACTGTACAGAAAAGGAAAGATCCCTCAGCTCTGTATGTAACTGAATGGAAAAGTGCATCAGCAGGTCTTAACTCTGTAATAGCGCTTTAGTTTGAGTGTGTGATTTGAGAGTGAGAGGCAGTCACCTGGGTGGACCTGGGTTTGGCTTGATGTCCAAACGTTGTGATGTCTCCCCCGGTCTGTGGTCGCTCGTGGTGCTGCTGTCTCAAATTTTGTGTGTCTCTTGCTGTGAAATATTGACATTTCCAAACGTGTGTCACATGTGAGGGAAGTAAGGTTTCTTTCCTCATCATCATGCTCTCTCCATATTTTCATACTTGACACTTACCAGGAAAACCATGCATTTTGCTCCTTATCCTAAAGTGTGAAACAATTAAATAGAATTAGTATTGCAAATATTAAAAAGGAAGTTTCACCTTAAAAGGCCAAAGACACACATAGACAAAACACAATTTCACACAAACATGCATCCACAGGCACACACACTAATATTTTAATAAATGTGTTTTAAGTGAAATGTTTACATTTTTAAAAAAACCTCTCAAAAGCAGGTCATTAATTGAGTTGGAGAGAACGGGTCTGCCAACCCACAAACTGAAAGTTTATGAGACGAACAGATTCAAAGGGTCTGCTCTCTTAAATTCAAACCTTTGCCAGATTGTTGGTATTTCTGATTAAATAACTTCTGACTGATGTAAAATGTTTATAATTTCAGCGTAGTCAAAGGTCACTAAACCCACTTCACTCACTTTTCACCAAATGCTAGATAACAACTTCTGTTTCTCACCCTCATCGATTGACATTACACCACGAGTCTGTTGAACTCTCATTGTGATCGATTGAATGACGTTCTAAGGACTTGCATTATTCTCCAAAAACTGCAAACCTTTGAAATAGTTCCAAGTATGTTACCCTTTTGACATTTATTTTAATCTGCCACATTTTAGTTCAAGGCTAAATTTAAATGCCACTCACAAAATTACAAACATCAGAAGTGAAGGCTAAAATAGAGTATAGAGCAAAGGCCCACCAATAAAAATCCTTGGCACGTACAGAGGTAATGTAGTAGTACCACACCCCAGTCCAGCTGGTGGCGGTAATGCACCATTCAAGTTAGTTTCCAAATGCCATCAAACAGAAAGAAGAAGAAGTAATGACAAACCACAATTCAAAAATAGCCATGCAAGTTGAGCCATTATGCTCTGAAACTAGCAGTCACAGCTATTTAAAAGCAACAAAACAAAATAGAGGTAATGACTGCAGTCTTTCACGTAAAAAAGGACATTACAGCTGTTTCAAAGCAGCCTATGCTAATTATGGCAGAAGTAGTCTGCACTCAAAGGTTATTTTTGAATGAAAATGAGAAAATTAACCGTTTATCTTATTTGCGTGGAAAGCATTGTGTAAACACAATGAACGATGCCATGCTGGTTTTTATAGGAAAATAATCGCGCATCTGAGTGATGTAATGTGGCCCCACCCAAAGTCGGCCGCATTGTCACGTCTTTCGGTGCAGCAAATGACTGGTGGTACAAAATGTTAGCCCCGCATGAACTTTGACTCCTTAACTTTCATGAACGGCAGTCTGAAAGCAATAGATCCATTTTCAGTCTTTAAAAAATTCCTGCTATTCAGTAGCGTAATTTGCATGGGATTTGAGGGTTCTACGAACCCAGGGGCCCCCTCAGGAGGATGGCCAGGGGGAAAAATAGGCCGGTTGAGTTCAGCGATTGAAGCAAATGAAAGCAGGGCTATTAATTGAGAGAAGAAAAAACAAAGTCAATTTTTGGAAAAACGTTTGTTCTATCAAACTATCTTCTAAAAGAATCCATTGATTTGAACACCGCGCTTGACCTTATTGACCGCTGCGCAAGTGATCTGTAAAGCTAACGCCCAAAGAAGGGCTTTGCAAATATCGAGGCTTGCGCCCAAGAAAAGTCAGGGTTGCCAACTCTCACGCATTCTGCTTGAGATTCAGTGCTTCATTCGCGTTCAGAAATTATTCAATCAATGCAATTTGAGGGTTTCACAATCATTCAAATTGTTTAAATGAAATAAGACCATTTGAAACACTTTTATGCAATTCCACTGCTTCGAACCCCTGAGTGAAGAAAAACGTAAGAAGTCCGGAATAATAATTGATTTCTATATTACGAGTGGCCAAATCCACCGTAACTTAATCAATAAAATGCGGTATATCGACTGATTTCAGGATGGCAGAGTGAGGCAGAAAAAGCGTTTACCTGACGAAAAAACTCCAGACGAGCCTCTAAACGACAGTGGAACACAGAAAAGTGGACTCATTCTATCATATCCTGTGTATTCGACCAACCGTTTGTGACGCATTTCACAGACCTTCGCAACATGGCAAGTCATTTTCAAGTCCTCACTGAACGGCTCTTTAAAAAAAAAAAATCCAAATTCAGTCGAGAAGATAATGATCTAGCTCAGTTCTTCGAAGGAGGAGAGTTTTATACAGGCCAAATTTTGTATTTCCTCATCGCCAATGACATGCACCGAACTTTTCCTAGCACCTCAACTTAATATCGCATCTATCTCACTATTCTCATGAGCAGTGAACAGGCAGAGTATACTTTCAGTCGTCTTAATTGTATCCCCTGAACGAAGGTCGGAGGATACTATAGATTTGGCCTCGTCAGTCATCCGCGTCCGCAGAAATTTTCTTGTGAACGCTCTACAGCCCACATAAGTGCACCGTTTCTTTTCAAATTTTGCAGGGACATGTATTATGGTAAGTTCAGGACACCTGTTGATTTTGGGTACTCTTGGACCATCTGGGCCCAACTGGGGGGCCTTCGGGGGATACATGTGCTCGGTTGCCAAGTGCTCTAGTTAAAACATACCTGCGGTCTTCAATGAGTGAGAATCGTCTCTCAAATCTTGCTTGGCTTTTTACGAGAGAGAAATGACAGAGGGTGGACTTCAGCAATGTTATTGATAGCCTACACTTGCGAGGATGAAGAAAATAAGTTCATATAGTCTACACATTCAAACAATTGGCCTACTTTTTATTTTTTTCATGCGTTTTTCAGTTGTTCAAACCTTTTTTGAGTAGCCGACATTGGATTATTAGGCCTATAAGCCTTTACCATGACATGTTGCCTCTGAACAAATTGAGTGAAAATAAAAGCCAGTAAATTGGAAACGGATTACTGAAATTATATTTCCAACATTTTAACATCATGCAGCTGCACTCTATATAGGCCTATTATCTTTGGCAAAAACGTTTGCCTAACTGTATACGTTTATTTGTGCTGCTAGCTATATGTTTCAGTAGGTATATTTTCAATATTTTAATGAATACATTAATAGAAAGATATATTTTGATTGACAGACAGACAGGCTAATCAGGGGCCCCTTTGGGGTGAAAAAAACCCATGGGAATAAAAGTGAGTCTGCGCCCCTGCTGCTATTTCAAAGTGCTCCACTCAAGTGTCAATTCCAATGGTATTCACTCGGGCGACGATAGAATGTTTACAGCAACAGGTTTCAACAAACAAGAAGAACGTTTCACAATATTCAGATCTGAGAGGCATACTTTTTCAGTTACATTTATGTCATATATCACTGGCGACCATAGGCTCATATGACAGCGAGAACTGTTTCACCGTCATGTTCCTGACCTTGCGCTAAAAGGAAAGTGCTTGCTGAAATTTACACCAGAGGTTCAACAAACCCCCCCACAAGACACGCCCTCCAGATCTGTGAATTTGTTGTGTTCCAGCTTCTGCACACCTGCGGCAAGTAATCATGGGCTTAATTAGTTGTGTCAAGGGTGGGTAAGATGGAACAATGCTGGGAGAAGCTTGCGCGCTGCACTCTCTGCCAGCAAGGGTTTAGGAAGTCATGTGACGGAGTATAAAGAGCCACCGAGTCTGTGTAGTGAGCCAATTGTGGTGGGTGTGGGTTATGCTCGGACTATCTTGCAAGTGACAAGGGTTCGAGAGCTGTTTGAAACCAAATGTTGACTCATTATGTGTAGACCCACAGTAGTTGACATTATTTACAAGTTTTTTTTTTTTTTTATTGTTTTTAGTCGCAGTTTGTTTATGTTCAGGCAATGATATTACTTGGTTAGGTTTACCCACCAAAACTAGTCAGGTAGGCTTCAGCATGATTTTTATTATTTTTTTCTTCAGTTTAAGCACAAAAACTGATTATTTTTAGGGGGGAAAATATCAGAGATTGGGTTCAGGTAGACCCTTTCAAAACATGAATCATGTCATGGAAAGTCAATCTGGCAGAGAGCCCAGAGCCCATTGGTGAAGCTATAGGCAGTTTCAAACCGCTTTTTGTCTGAAGATGTGATTTAAATCAATTCAGGATTTAATCGAGTTTGTGAATGCCAAGGTCACTATCAGTCGACTGGTAAAATAACCGTAGGGACACACAGTGAAATGTTTTTTGTCACCAAGAAGGGATCCAAATTACTCCTTCAGAGTAAGAAATAAACTCCTGCAGTTTATTTACAGCTGCTTATTTTTGTACAGAAAAGCACTACCCACGCCCTTGTCATTACAGAAGAGTTACCTCGGGGGGCTTTGGAAGTCCTGAAAAAGAAGAAACAATGCAGAATGTAAAGAAAAAAAAAACATTTTCAACAGCAACAAATGTTTATAGATAATATTAGACTTTTCTCTGGGTCTCTTTGCAACGGCTGTGCGACGAATGCCGATGTAGTGAACTTTAGAAACAATTTACTCCACCTGAATCACAGAAGCCGCATGATGATTTCTCTCTCCTGCAAAAAAAAAAAAAGTTTTAGAGGAAACAGGCAATGATTTAATGCAGGTATTTTTTGACACACAAACAAACAAACACACTGAGAGGCATTCGTTTGTGAATTTATTTTTATCGATATAAGCCACAGCTTTCTGGTGAAGTGTTCTTTGACTGACAGAACTGGGGCTGTCGGGGGTGGAGCCTGCCTGTCGACACACACTCAAAATAGACTCCCGCATTCAACACATCCAAGTGCTACTTCGGTCTGCTCTGCCAATCAGTGACATTCATGTGTTTTTGTAACCAATTAAAAAGATGCACATCCATCCCTGCATGTGAACACGAGAGAAAATGTAAGTGAACGCAGTCTGCAGTCTGGGAGAGAGGTCAAGAACGTCCTGAAATATTGCGCTGTGGTCGCGCCTGGCAGTTCATTACTCATTTGGAATTTCAGGTGTAGTTAAAGTGTTTATCCAAATTTAGTTTGCTTTATTTTTCGCAAGATTTGGTGAAATCACATGGTCACTGGTAGTCAACGTTTTTACTTCCCCACAGACCTAGTTTTACTCCAGGCAAAGATATTTAATGACAGGACATTGAGGACATGCTTTATGCAGTGTTTTCTTCTAATAAAGCAGTGATAGCCTGGAGGCAGAATGCTGCCTCGAAAACCACCACTAACCTGCATAGATGAGGCATCTTACTCTCTCTAGGGATTCTAAAATCCTTCCGTGCTCATTATGCAGTACTCTGCACGCTCATTGGCATCTGGAAAATAGTGAGCACTAACTTTTGAATTTTAATGTGTGTAATATATGTCAGGTAGGTTAAACAGTATGGATACAGTATGACTCAATCAGACCATTTAAAAGAGAATTATAAGAATGCAACCTCATCAAATCAAAGCAAAAAAAAAATAAAATTTTTAGATGTAATCGCAAGATGGTATTAACTTCTTTATTTTTCACAGTGGCAAACAATGGAGGTCATAAGTATTTGGCCTGTGATATCTTTTTGGCTGGGCAATCCAGCGTATTGAATTGAAGAAATGGATAATATCGTGTCTTATACAGTAAAGCACAAACTGTCAGCTTTAACTACTGTGGAACAAAACCATGTTTGGTGCCCTGAGGAATTACTTACAGTTTTTGCAGAGCTGTTTTGTTGGTCATTGCTTTATTGCTGCATGTTAAAATGAGGTCTTCCACATGCATGTCACACACGGGATAAAATAACGTGTCCATTTTTATCATATGTTTTTATGCAGTCTATTTTAAGCAACATTTTGAGTAGTTTGAGTAATTCACAGACAACATCCTTTTCAGCGCGGCTTTGTCATCGTTTAACTATTTCAATAGTGAAGCTTAATATACTTTCAGAGATAAAACCGATATGATCAGACACCATCTAAGGCCTCAAGTCTGCTGTAGAGTGAGTCTACTCTAAAACAAATGTGTTTCCTATACACCGTAACACCAAATTTATTTGAATTAAATATTCCACATCTCTTTTTTTTATTACAGCGGAATACATTAAGATGATTAACTCAACAAAAGAAGATTGAGTAAAAATGTTCACATCACCGCTGGGCTGGGATTTCTCTTTTACTCCTGGCTTCAAGCCCCTGTTCACTGACGGTCCTACATTCACAAGACAAAAAAATGTAACACACACACACACGCACACACACACACACACACACACACAAAGACATTACACACATTACTTCACAATAAGAACTCGCCACTTTGAGGACTTCTCTTTCCTGCAGAGAATTTTTTAACATCACTCCCGTTCAGCATGGGAAATATCATAATGTTGTTACCCTTAATATTGCTCAGCATGTCAAAGAAGCAACAAGTGAAAGGAATTGGTATCATATGCAACAAAGTAGGGAACAGAGTTTCATGCCCCATATTTTGCAGAAATATTTTAAATCTATTTTTATTTTAATTCATTAAATTTACTGAAGTCCACTCTCAAAACTCATTATTGAGGCATTTTGACATCGTGGCAAATTTATTCCAATCCCCTGAATTTGCAGGACTAAAATTGAGTTTAGCCAAGTGCTGACACAGTGCTCTGTGAACAGACCCAGCTGGGAAGAGAGAAGGCCAATTTCAGTATCATCCAGAGGTTCAGACGTTAGCTTAAGTACTGACACGCGATGAATTTTGTGTCGAGCACTTTTTGAATTTCATATCTGTTGTGGGGGAGAGAGCAATCATCAGCCCCCCGACAGAGCTATGAACAGATGACCAACTGTATTAGTGCAGTGTTAAGTTGCTGCTTTCAACCTGAGCGGCAATAGAAAAATAGCAGAGACCTTAGTACAAGTGCAGTGGTTTAACCACTGATCTTTAGTGGTGCAAATATTTAAGGATAATTTTGACCTTAGCTAAACAGCTCTGATTGCTGAGATTGAAACACAGGATGAGAGGATGAGTCATACTTGCTGTGGATTACCTTGTGTGCACCTTTTTGGAAGTCTGGGCGGGGTGTTTGGGCCCTTCTACAAAAAAATTATCACAACATTATATAGTAGAATTGGTACTGACCTTGCACTACAGACTGAGAACAAGCATCGCTCACTAGTTACAGACTGAATACCCACAAAATACACTACAAATCAAGAACGAACACTAATCATTAATTGACCATTTAAGGACTTAAACTACACACTTCTGACATTGTGTGAACTAGCACTACAGGCTATACACAGACTGAGAACTAACAATGCACACTACTGACCGACTGAAAATTAACACCACACGTGATTGACAAACTACTTACATTCAGTGATGATGTAGGTGGCTGTGGAAATGCAGATGGATAAAAACACCTGTCTGAAACATTGAGAGAATTATTATGATGATTTTTATTATAATAACAACAACAACAATAGTAATAATAATATTAAAAATAATAAAAATAATAATAAACAATTGTTGAGGTCTTGTTTGAGTTTATCCAACTACCTCCAGCAGAGGGCGGCAGAGACAAGCGAGTGCCGCAGAATCGCACTTCGGAATCATTTAAATATACTACACAGGTTGGATTACTGAAGCCTCTAAGGTACAGTCACAGCTCCACATCGGGCCACTTCAGCTCTTTTTTTTTTACAATGCATACATTTACATCTGGTCTCCTGGTCACTTTGCTCCAGGAAAATAGCACCATCATTACCTGTCATTATCTTCACCTTTCACCTTGGTGTTAGTCCAATTTTTAATGTTACGTTTTTCTTCTGCAAGTGGGAATTATGTTTGATTTGATTGGTCACAACAGAGGAGGTGAAAAGCAAACTTGATTTTGCTCAATATTCTTGATTTACAGAAGAAGTGGTAGTAAATATGTTATAGGTGGCAAAGGTGCTTCATCGGTTAGGGGAAACGGACACTACATTATTACACATGCGACTCACTAATAAATGAGTGTTTTAGTATCATCTATCGAAGTCCAAGCTTTTTTCTCTTTATACAGTGAAACATCTGCCAGGTGTTCACTGGGCATATCCATGCTAAAAATGTCACATAATTACCACTGGTATATCCACAGTACGTAGAAACTCCTAACACCTCCACTATTATCTTTCAAAGCAAGCGAATACCTCGTAAGTATCAAACCTCTATGTTGCTAAGCATGAGTATGATCATGTTCTTTCAGAGAAATATGGGAATACTTTTTGGGAAACATTCTTTCTATAATTATGTTCAATTAACCCCCTGTTTAATTTTGCATATCCTTAGGCAAGAGGCCGCACTCTTTCATTGCTATGGCTGTACCCTTTTCTAAAATAATTAATTATGCTGGAATATTAAATGGCTCCTTCACAACTGATCAAAAGTGTAGCAGTGACCGCCAAGAAACAAATTATTATTAAAGGGCCCAAGCAGGGCACATGTGTATTAGAATTCTTACTTGTATCCTGTCAATGATGACTCCAGTGGCCTTTGTCACACTCGCTAAGCAGCATCTGAACATTCCTAACATCACAATTGGTCAACCCCCCCCCCCACCCCCTGCCAAAAGGTAGTAGGTCACAAAAGGGTCAAAATCATTCTGACACACCACTGGACAGATTGACAGATTGGTGGTAAAACCTTACGATGCAAATCCTCAGAATGAGCTGAGTTCACAAAGGCATCAGCACCATGTGAGACAGAGCTGTACGCACCTCACACTAGACAGGGGTGTGCAAACCTGCTCAAAGCTGCTTACAGCCTGTGTAATAATAATAAAAATAATCTGTAATTAATTGTAATTAATTAATTCATTTATTTTTTAAATTTTATTAAATTTGCTGCTTGAAAATTATCCTGTATAAATGAATAAAGTGATCAGGATCGGGAATAATAACATCTTCTAAACATGTTTACGACGTGAGGGGAGGAGCTTTACCTGCATAGTCTCCTGCAGCAGATATCAGGGGTTTCGAGGGCAGAATTTGAATACGACGTGTCGTCTCCGGGTCGTCCACATAGTGGTACTCATCCTCATCCAAGTAGTCATGGTGGCATGGTCCTCGGTCCATCTTTCTGCCCTTCAGGTTAAAAATTTTAATTTTTTTTTATTTAGGAATAAATGCCAGACCTCTTTCACTCAGAATCCCATTTCTGAAATGCTTCTCCAATTAAAATCCACCCCATTACTTCCTGGTCAGGTTTGGGGGTTTTGTGGAGCTTATCCCAGCATGCATTGGGCGAGAAGCCTTTGATGAATTTCTTATTGATGTCTGCGCTCTCGTTGTTCATAAGACTTTTTGAAAATTGAATAGCACATGGGAATGCACAATTTCTCGTAAAAAGTGCCTACATAGACTTGAAAATGAGAATGCAAAAGTGGAAGATTAGATTTTCATGCTCATTATGATACAAATAATGCATGATCTACTTGAAAAAGTATTTATGAAAATGCATTTTCATTTATGTATTGATAACTATTTCCTTCCATACTTCTGAAGATTAAATCAACTAAATAAAACATCTGCTTCAATTGAAAAATTCCTGTTTCTATATTTACTTTTAAGATATTTGTATCTTCGCTTCAAAGTAGGTAAGTACTTGAAAAAGGTTCTTAAATAGGCCTGCATTAACAGAGTAAAAAATATTTTTATGTATTTACTCAGCGTTTAGAGTAGGTATCGGCCTAATTTCCACAAGGGCCAAATAAAAAACTGAAGTTTTCACAGGCAGGTGGCAGATGGCAATCATGCCATTACTTGTAACATTCAATTTATTCGTAATTTAATTTTTTTACATTTAGTTTTTAAATTATATTCACAAAAAAGTGGAAAATTCACAGTTAAGAATAAAATAACAATTAAAATGATGTTATAGAAATGCTGCATTCTAGGAGACAGCGTGTGTGTGAGTGTGTGTGTGTGTGAGCTTATACCAATTATTCTCACGTAAAACTACATGCAAGCTACACTCAAACTACAATTGTTGTGTACCCAGGTCAACGTGAGGTACATTTATGAAATCATGTGCTTGGGTTTCCTTTTCTGGGAATCTTGTTCCCCAGCTCTGAGACTGTTGCTCTGAATGTAAGAATGGCATTTTTAATGCTAATTCTCGGCAGCATCTGATGTGCCAAACTGAAAAGTATGTAATCCAGAATTACTCACAGTTACAGGTGGTAGATCATAGCTCTTCCTTCTTTGTGCTACTTGGAAAAAAAGTGCACATTTTAGAAGACAATAGGTGTTAGCTTAGCACAATCTTTACAGTTTTTGATAAATGTGACATCGATGCATACAAGGAAAACCAACACTTTTCTGCTTGGACCTCTACACAGTTTGCTTGCTCAGTGAAGTAAACATGCCAATTATGTCTAACATACACTACAGGCCAGATGTTTTGAAGCAAGGCCAATGCAGGTCAAAATTTGGAAGCAACTTCAAGTTTCTGTTCATAATACCTTTCTTAAATACCAGTTTGAAATCTATGGATTTTGGGATGTATTTACTGCATGATTAGACTTTTCTCTCATTGATATGCACCATTTTCCTCTATTTATCTTTAGACACTGTGTACATTGATGTTACCAGACCATTGCTGACTAAATGTTGACAAAAGAACAGAGGGGCTTAGTTTTTTGGGTTGAGAAGATTTGCAAGAGTCACTTTATGTCATGGTTTACAGCCCACCGGATGCCAACAGCAATCCAGCGGGCACTAGGACCATGGGCCTAGTAATAAGGGCCTGATAATTAAAAGTAAGTAAAAATGTATTCTGATAAGTGACTATTTATGTAATAATCATATTTATTTTGTTTCAAAGTATGCCAATGAAACTATGATTTTTTTGTACAAATTTGATCATGCTTCCAAACTTTTGGCCTGTAGTGTATGCTTGATGTTAGAGTGTACTTGGCTAAATAAAATGTTCAAATACCTGCGTCCTGAAATGAAGTTTCCGGACAGGAAGAGGCACTCGCCGCTCTGTTTCTGATAGAAGATAAAAGCTCTCAGCGCACATTTTTTCACCCTGCCCAATTCAACCGCATAAAATTCAACCATCTGCCACATGCAAACACATATGTACAGGGAGACATTCGTATGCACGCTCCCACAGGCAAACACACACACATTCTCTCTCTCGTACACACACACACACACACACACACACACACACACACTCTGCTGATTTCATGTTCTCTCTTAATTCGCTCTTTTCTGTACCGCTGCCACATGGATGCACTGTGTTAAACATGGTGAAAACCACTGTTGAGTTCTTTACTCTTTAATCCTAACTCCCCAACAACCTTGAACCAAGAATAAATGAGAAGTTTGGTTCCAAAACGCAATAAGTGCCAAAATGACAAAAATTGAGATAATACCATAGAACAATAGTCCTGCGCTTCTTACACATGGTGCAAAACCCCGTCATAAGAAATGAATACTATATGGTGTATTTTTTCATGGTCAAAGTTTGTGTTTTTCTATAAAATGCAATGGGCGCCAACAGAGAAAAAGTTGACTTTCTCAAAATGACTGAAATGGATATATTGCATTTTGGAATCAAACTCTTCAAATACTTTCAGTGCTGTGAAAAAGTATTTGCCCCCTTCCTGATTTCTTTTTTTTTTTCATATTTGTCACACTTAAATGTTTCAAATCATCAAAAAAAATTTTATATTGGACAAAGATAACCAGAGCAAATACAAAATGCAGTTTTTAAATGATGATTTCATTTATTGAGGGAAAAAAGCTATCCAAACCTACCAGGCCCTATGTGAAAAAGTAATTGCCCCCTAAACTTAATAACTGGGCGTGCCAACTTTGGCGACAGCAGCTGCAATCAAGCGTTTGCGATAACTGGCAATGAGTCTTTCACATCGCTGAGGAGGAATTTTGGCCCACTCTTCTTTGCAGAATTGTTTTAATTCAGCCACATTAGAGGGTTTTCATGCATGAAGGGCCTGTTTAAAGCCATGCCACAGCATCTCAATCAGTCTGGACTTTGACTATGCCACTCCAAAATCTTCATTTAGTGTTTCTTAAGCCATTCATAGGTGGATTTGCTGGTTTGTTTCGGATCATTGTCCTGCTGCATACCCAAGTGAGCTTGAGCTTGAGGTCATGAACTGATGGTCAGACATTCTCCTACAGAATTTTCTGGTGGAGAGCAGAATTCATGGTTCCATCAATTATGACAAATCGTCCAGTTCCTGAAGCAGCAAAGCAGCCCCAAACCATCACACTACCACCACCATGTTTGACTTTTGGTATGATGTTCTTTTTATGAAATGCTGTGTTAGTTTTACTCCTGATGTAATTGGATGCGCACCTTCCAAAAAGTTCAACTTATGTCTCATCATTCCACAGAATATTTCCCCCAAAGTCTTGGGGATCATCAAGATGTATTTTGGCAAATGTGAGACGAGCCTTTGTGTCCTTTTTGGTCAGCAGTGGTTTTCTCCTTGGAACTCTCCCATGGATGCCATTTTTGCCCAGTCTCTTTCTTATTGTTGAATCATGAACGCTGACTTTAACTGAGGCAGGTAAGGCCTGCAGTTCTTTAGATGTTATTTTGGGTTTTTTGTGACCTCCTGGATGAGTCTTTGATGCGCTCTTGGAGTAATTTTGTTTCTCCATTTGTGAATAATGGCTCTCACTGTGATTCGCCGGAGTTCCAGAGCCTTAGAAATGGCTTTGTAACCCTTTCCAGACAATGACTTTGTTTCTCCTCTGTTCTTGAATTTGATGAGTTGCTTTCTGAGATCTTTTAGCCAACTTCACTTTGTCAGACAGGTTCTATTTAAGTGATTTCTTTATTCAACAATTCTGGCAGTAATTAGGCCTGGCCACGGCTAGTGAAATTGAACTAAGAAAATGTGGTTAATCACAGGTAATTCATGAAGGTGGGGCAATTACTTTTTCACATAGGGCCAGGTACGTTTGGATAGCTTTTTTCCCTTATGAATGAAATCATCATTATCTTTGCGTAATATTAACATTTGTTTGATGATCTGAAACATTTAAGTGTGACAATTGACAAATATGTAAAAAAAAAGAACTAAGATATGAGGAAGGGGGCAAATACTTCTTCATAGCACTGTACATTCTTGCAAAGACAGAACTAAATTTCTTCTGGCATGAAATTAATTACATCAGGAAAAAATGACTCTAATAGATGAATACTGCAAAAAAAAGCTTCTAAATTTGCACTGAGGAGATTTAATCTAGAGTGTTTGCCAGTGATCATATGTGAGTAAACTTGAATTGTGCACACCAGTGAGTATACTGCCGTGATAAATCCTACACATTCTGAACCTCTAGGCTAGCGCATGGCCAGTTTCATATGCATAAAGAACTGCCCTTATAACCATTTACGGTCACAATTCCTCCCTTTAAGAGCTACAAGAGGACGCTTCTATGTGTGGGACACAGAGAAAAAAAACAATATTGAATGTTCGTAATCTTCAGGCCCTCAGGCAGCACGATATCAAAAACAGACAGGATTCAGTGGTGGAAATAACTGCATGGGTTTACGAACAAGATAGAAACCCGCTGTTAACAGTTCACTGAATCCACATAAGTTACAACTCAACCATGTAAAGATAAACACGCTCCAGAAATGCTGCCACCTTCTCTGGACCTGAGCTCATTTTAGATTTACAGACGCAAAGTGGAAAACAGTTCAGTCATCTGACCCATAAACCTGAAACATGAACACCTCATCCTCCAGGCCAAAGAGGAGAGGGATCGTCCAGCTTGTTATCAGCACACAGTTCAAAAGCCAACATCCCTGATAGTATGGGGGTGTATAACTGCACATGGCATTAGTAACTTGCACATCTGTGTAGACACCATTATTGCTGAGCAATATATGCACAGGTTTTGGAACAGCATATGCTACCCTCCAGACAATGGCTTTTTAAGTGAAAGCCCCGCTTATTTAAGAAAGACAATACTAAGCAACATTTTGTGTGTGTGTTACAACAACATGGCTCTGTAGTGAAAGTGCTGGGTACTAAACTGGCATACCTGCAGTCCAGACCTGTCACCCACTGGAAACATTTGCTGCATTTTGCAGCAAAAAAATATGACAAAGGAGACTGCTAAGTGCTAAGCCACTGAAATCATAGAAGAATCAAGCAAGAATGGGAGAACATATTGCTTTCAAAATTGCAGTAGCTTGTCTCCTAAGTCCTCAAACGTTTAAAAACTGTTGTGATAAGAAGAGGTGATGCAACACAGTGGTAAACATGCCGCAGTCCCAACTTTTTTTGTAAAGTGTTGGTGCTATCAAATTCAAAATGAGAATAAGTAAAAAAAAAAATACAATTCCTCAGTTTTAACATCTGATGTTGTCTTTGTTTCATTTTCAATCAAATATACAGCTATCAAATGATTTGCAAATCATTGCAGTCTGTTTTCATTTACATTTTACGCAGTGTCCCAACTTTTTTGGAACAAGGTCGTAAGTGCACTTATAATTATGGTTACTTATAAGAATGGACTACACACATACAAGGCATTCTTTGCTCACGAGCAATGTGCTGACCAGCACATGGAATCACTAGCAAAAAACAAAGGAAAAAAATATGACAAACACAACCTTTGCTTGAGTAATATAAATGCTCTTACCTTATAGTAAGATTTAACCGATAATAAACAAAGTATCAAAAATTGCCCAAATTATTACAGCAGGTTTTAGTTAGGGAACCAGGAACAGCTGCGGTGGGACAGTAAGTAGCAGACTATGAAAGTGTGCGACAGGTCTGAGTTTGGCATTGAAGTGCAAGGTCAGCCACTCCCCTGTGGTTTCCTTAGTCATGGCGGAGCTTCATTTCCTCTCAGAGATTGTCATCTGCCCTTTCGAACGAACCGAGCAGGGCTTGTCAGTCACTCTGTCACCTCATCCTGCGCCCCTCTCTTATCGGCCAGAATCAAACACCCCTCTTCCCAAATCTGCCTCGCAGATAAGCTCTAATGTCAAGATCTGGAGCGATCCGGACGCAGGGGAAGGGACGAGGAGGGAGGAGAGAGGCAGGCAGCTAGAGTTTGTATGTGTGTGTCGCTGTGTGTGAAGGTATGCATTGCATCCTGCTTGCAGGGCGATGAAAGGGCCGTGCTGGTTGTGACAGACCTCCCGTATTCTGCCGTCTTGCACAGTGCATTTATGAACTGCGCTGCTTTGGCTTTCTGTATCTGAGACTCTGCCTTTACATTCAAGGTCATCAGTAAGTTCAGCAAAGCACTTACAGGGAGACTTACTCGGGTTTTGGGAGAGATTTGCCAGGCTGTCTGGATTTGCTTGAAGTATCAATGCAACAAGAGAAGAATAAAGAACAGGCATGAAAAGGCTCTGCTTCAGGGGGTACTGACAAGGGTTTGTACCAAAGCACAAAAATCCGCTAGGTCAGGGTGTGCAGACATGCTGCTATGGGAACAGAGATTCTAACATACACCCATGAACCATCGCAGAACGTGTCGCTTTATCACAGTGAGATCTTACAGAGGGGAAACTGATAAGTTGCTTGAACTTAAAAATGTTAGCGTGAAGGCTGCCTCAAATTTTTAAGACAATGGAATTTAAGATGATTAGTAGAGAATTACCTTGTCAAATTGACATCTTGAGTTAATTAAACTTAGAATTTTAAAGCAGCCTGAACACCAGCTTTTTTTTACAGTCCTGGCAGACCTAAAAGCACATGGTCTGCAAGAATTCTCAGATGGCCAGTGGAATATAAATGAGACTCGGTTGGTGTTAAGGGGCCCAGGTACTTTCCACCTACTGGGTAATCAATTATCACATAAGCCTGGTAAAAATTGTCTAAAAGCTATGGAGTCATTATCAACACACAGTTTAGGAGTAGTTAAAAACTTCATAAAAACCTTTATTAAACAAGTCAACATGGTCTACAACATCCCCCACCAATCGTGCGCTTCTTATTTTCAAACTCCATCAAGGCCTTTATGGTCTGAAGCAACACACCAAATTTGGTAACTGTATCTGTAGTAGTTTCTGAGTAAAGCTGTCCCCTTCATCTCAGACGGACGGACGGACGGACGGAGATCAAACCTATATCCCCCTCCCACTTCGTGTTGGCGGGGGATAAAAAGTAGATAAAAACTAAAAAGGCAAAAATAAGTTGCAGTGATCGATAACTAAGGCGGAACTCTTGCAGATCAGAGTAATCGAGCGATACGTCAACCAGATGTTTAAGTCAGTGTTTTTCCTTAATTAACAAGCTTTCTAATGATTAGGAAGATCCACTGCCACTTAAACATTCAGTTTTGTTCACATGAAGTGAAGTGATTTTTGCAGTTTAGGGCAAAAATGGTTTGATCCAATTATACAAAGTTTTGTAAAAATGTCTACAATGGCCCAAGGATCAGCTGATAAGATTTTAAACCAACTGGTCGAGGTCACTGAAAAACTGAAACCTGTAGCTCCAAGATTACTTCCTTACAACTGCTCAGGTCACTTTCTAACAGGATTCAAAACCTGCATCTTTTAATTGGAGTTTCAACCATATGTTACACTACAGTATGTGGCTTGTTTGCGGTCGGGGTTGAATGTTAGGGGAGTTCCAGGTTATTCAACACTTAAAGCAGGAAACATGTCTCAAGGCATGTTGAGCGTGACAACACTTGAATATTCTTTACTTCATTCAAGTTCAAAACAAAAAAATTGTTTCACTTCATATCCTTTTGATTTTGATCATTTGTAAGCAGGTTTTAGACCTCAGGACACGAAGTCACAAAAGAGGTATTTGCCTTCAGTGTCAGCGAAGTGAACAGAGTGACAACTTATGCATGAGACATCTCAGCCACTCTCCTCTGTTTATGAATTTGAAACTAATATCTCTCCTGGGTCTGTTTGGAAAAGGTCCAAATTCCCCACCCTTAACACTGCGTGAATGTAAAGAGGCAGAGGGTGTGGAGAGAGATGAATAATCGGTGTGAATAATTAAAGACGCACAGTGATCAGTGGGTCGAGTTCTGAGATAGTGGTGGGGAGCTCATCTGTACAAGGTATCTGGAACTGGCCAGTATTTCCTGGGTGAAAATGATCAGATGAAACTGGGCAAAGAAAAAGACGTACCGGAATATGAAAGCACAGACACATAGTCGCCCACACAAATGTGAAACCTGAACAAAACTGGTGTCCATGCAATGAGAAATGCACTTGATATGCATGCAAACACATGCACAGACACGCACTCGCACACACACAAATGTGCGTGCACAAATTCGGAGCCTTCCACTCAAATGTGCTTACTCATACACATGTAGCATGTGACGTAGGTAGCGCATCAATCCATGCTCTACATGCTGAGGATTGCTTAAAATACGCCAATGCATCCTTCTTTCTTAATTTTATTTTACTTCATGAAACATGATTAATTTCAATTACTTCAGGCTGATCACGTAACTCCTACCCTATCCGTATCTGCCAGTCATCTTAGACATACGTATTTAATCAATCTTTTAAGTCATTGCCTGGACATTTTCATAAAAAAAGGAGAGAGAAAGAGCTCGCAAAATAGGAAGCAACAAGGGTTGAGAGTGACCACAAAGAAGTGGTTTCAGTTTCCAAACACGGGTACTGCACTCCTTAAAGAAGACATTTCATGCCGTCACGTTCAGCTCAGGATATTGGCCTGACAATTTTGGAAGGCCAGACAATACAGGCATATAAGGCCTTACAATCTGTTAGCAGCGCGAGTTCCTATGAAGATAGAGATGTGAAAACATTATTGGACGTGGAAAGTCACCCCTGAGTTTCATCCTCGGACCCCATTTGACTACAGCTCAGTGCAGGGAGGGGTAAAAAAAAAATCCAATATTTGAGGTAAAATAAAGCGAAACCTACGCTACTATTTGGTAGGCACCCTGGACAGCTCTGCACTGGTGGTTAAAGAATAATATCTCACCCTGGCAGATCTGTGATCTCTGCAGGCTGTGGTGAAGCCAAAACAGACCATCAGCTCAGTGACGATCAGTGTCGTAAATCTTGGACACGGCTTTGACTGACTGCAAAGCGTTTTGATGCTCTGAAAGCAGAGCTATTGGCTTCTCATTATTATTAGCTTATAAAAGACCTCACTCACTGAGATCACAACATTCTCAAACTGCCTCTCAGAGAAAGTGAAGATTGCGAGGATCGAAAGGGACGGAATACGCATCATGCGGTCTCTTGGTTCGTTATAAGTTCTGCTTTGGATTTTTCGAGCATCTGCAGTAGATGTAAACGCGCAGTGGTCGATACTTTACCTCTCCCTGCAACGATGGATTTCCGCGCACACCCTGAGTCTCTCCATCCGTGAAGTTGGCGCTTGCCCTCGTGGACGGTGATAATCCTTTGCTCTGAATTCCCTTCAGGTTTCAGATGAGTTGAGATTTGAGCGACAGAGCCTCATTGTCGGTCTGCTTCTTTCTGCCCTTTATATAGTAAGTTCCTCTATTTGAAGGATAGTAGGGGAACTGAAAGAGTGAACTTACTGATTAGAACAGTGGCCAGAACTACGGAGGGAAAAAAAAAATGAAAAAAGCGTAGTCCTACTCACAAGCCCTGTCTGTCCAATCATTCTCGAATACAAGATCTCCAGTCCAATTAGCGTGCTTTTATAACCCAGACAATGGGGCCTGAGTTCAAGCCCCGGCCACGGCCTTCGGGGTGTGTTCTTGGGCAAAACACTTCACTCCCACACTCCACTTCACGCCTCACTCTACCCAGCTGTATAAATGGGTAACAGCAAATAGGCAGGGAAACTTGTGCTGGGGAAGTACCTGCGATGGACTGGCATCCCATCCAGGGGGAGCAGTAATAGGCTACTCCTTGTCACTTCAGAAACAAGGTTAAGCACCGGCCTAATGGGCCAATTGGCTTGGAACAGGCTTACTCTATAACCGAGACGGTCTTCATTCATTTTCCCTGTGCCTGCTCCTACTCAGGCTAACTACAGCTCTGCATATCATCTATGCACATTGTGATTACTTTCCCCAGTTTTCACGAGGACGATTGCTGGCTGGGAACAGGGCGAGGAGAGATTCTTTTTCACACTTCCTTCCTGATTCTTTAAGAAGAATCCAATTGCGAGACCAAAAAACACGCAAATAAAGGCCGTTCCTTGCTGCTGGTGAATATACATCACTTTTTTTTTTTTACATTATGTGGTATTTAAATGATAAATGACAAAGAAAAAGAAAAAGCAATGATTTCTATGGAAAATTAGATTTAATGTGTAATACGGCCGTTATCACGTATCTGTGTTTCCACTGTGTAATTAGCCTCTATGCTGAGGATGAAGCAATCTGGTCAGTAATCATTTATGCACAATTTTGTTGGGAAAAATATATGTCATTTACAAATGTTATAGCATATCTGCTTCAGTGAATACATATTCAGAGCCTCTTAAAATGTTGCTCATTATATGTTTTTAACCTAAGATATGCAATCGTAATTTCTTGGCTCGTGCATGCCTTCAGTACATCGCAGACAGGTGTAAAGGAAAAAGTACCCCGGATCAAGAGAAAAGGTCCCTCCCACACACTGCACCCCGGGGAACGAGGCTGTACGGTCAGCGCCGTGCTCATTAATGCAGTCAGAGCGGTGAAAGATTGATTGGTTCAGTTGTTAAACGTGGGGTGCTTAGGTACGCTAATAATTCCCTTCCTAGCAAGGTACTTTAATCTCCGATGTCAATAAATTAAGCATCCATAATCAGTTCTTGAAAAATTTCTGTTTTTAGTTGTCACTGCATTTACCGGTGTGGAGAATTTATATAATTTTCCACAGCTGTCAGGGAGTTATCTCACACTACCTCACAGTTTTTTCTTGCACATAGCCTGAGGTAGCTCATTAGCTGATAGCGTTAAGCTTTCCACCAAATGCTGCGCTTGTAGGCTTGCACTGTGTGATCGATTTACAAAAAAAAAACGAAAAAGGGTAGCTATGAGGCTCTGGCGAACATCTTGTACGTGTAGAATATCAAGTATGCCTTGATTCTAATATTGTAGTAATTTTATTTGAATCAGATTTTGAATGAGGAAGCTTCTAGCTGATGGCTAACCCTGTCTTCTGCAACCCATGACCCTTATCACACCGAATAAGAGGCGAGTGAGAGATACGGCTGAAGAATAATTCAATTATCATCACTCTAGGGGTTGCACTGTCACTGAACGTGCCTTTGGAATGATGAGAACCTGGTTCAGGTGCATCCTTTCACAAGCTCTTGAAGTGCATCCGCAGTTCGCCCCCAGGGTGAGGAATGATTCCAACCCTTTTGTGGTGATTTACTACATTTTTAACCCCTTTCTGCAGAAGCCAAATTTGGCTATTTATGGGTTACCCAATTTAATGCTGTATAATTCAAGATTTAAGCTTCATAAAGAGGAAAAATGTGGCTCAATTCAGAAGAGACACTTACAGCATTTAGAATTACATTGTATTTCAGTTTATTTTCATGATTTTGGTAGAGAAAATGAGCTGCAAACATAAAAAATCTTCATGAGAATTCACTATTGAAATTGCAAAAATTCTAAGGATTGAAAAACTGCTGGGGCTTAAAACTTTACATTTCTGGTATCATAAACTCCTTGAGCACAAGAAGAATTCATCTTCAACATTACATTCTAGATTACCTACATGCTATTAGCCAAATTATACAGCTACCCAAGTGCCTTCCCAAAGTCTCAAAATGATGTACAGTCAAATCATTAAAAAATCATGTATTTAACACAAATAAAGTTTTAAGGCATGAAATGTAATATGAACAAATGATTTTCTGGTTGAGTTTTGAATGAATTTATCAATATCAGTGCAGTTGAATATCAGTGGTCACCAGTAACCTCTCCAAACACAAAACATGCCTTTTCTCCATAATAAAGTTTAGAGTTTTGGCCATTTTTCTTCAAAGCCAGCACAAACACGCATTAAATAAACTGCTTATTAAACGGTCAGAACATTCACCCTGTAATGGAAGCTACCAGTCCCCTTTTCTAAGCTCACGAACCTATTTCAACACTTATAAGGAGCAAGTACACCTCACTAACTCAGTAATATCCGAATTCTGAAATATACCTTATTTTAACAGAACAGACACTCCACTTTCAGGGAATATCAAACAATCCATTGCCTCTCCCGATTCAAAAGAAACGTGCAATGAACGTACCAGGGGGTCCATCCAAATGCACGGGCAGTTCGCGTTTTAACCAGGAAAAAACCTCGACATTCGACTTTGTCGAGTATGTATACATTCCAAAACGAAAAAAAAAAAAGTTGCAGCCTGACCTTTTTCATGAATCCCTCCTCCAGAGACCGATGTATCCAGTAGCAGGAACCCTCCGGTCCTGTTTCATTCGAAATAATTCCAACTGACCATATCCTTATCTCATTTAAATCCTGTAAATGTAACTGAACACTTCCCGGCCAGTTTTGCGAACCTGTTTTATATAAATCGCGTCTATTTTAGCCGCGTAATGTGCATAACGTAGACAGGATACAACCGAGCCTGCTGATATGCATAGGTTTGTATGCTCTGTGTTTGTCCAATCAATGTGTTTCACTTACTCTAAAATGTTTAAACATTCGGGAATCGGATATGAAACGAGCCAATCAATACATTGTTACCAGGGAAACTTCACGAGGGCATGAAGTGTAACTCTACAATTACGCAGAAGACCCTGAGTGTATGGTTAAGTGACTGGCTATCAACGCCAGTACTTGGGTGGATATAAGGAAGCGCTGGATTTGTCAATGAGGGAATCTACGCGTAAATCCACGGTAGGGAAATGCGAATTTTTTTGTATGTGACAACTGTAATTGACAGTAGAATGTGAGAGAATCAATACCATGTCGATTTTTTTGCCTCAGAAAACTGATTTTTCTGAAACACTAATTGGAATACTGTTGGCTCACTGTGGCTAAACTGGTTGCTACAAAGGATAACGATTTTTTCTGTGTCAAGTTATCGTTTTTTTAAACTGCTGGATCGATACTATGGGCAAGGATACCAGTTTGCACATCAGGCTTAGCTGAGGAGTTTAATTCATGCAGCTCTCGAAAAACAGGGAGCGGAGTGAACTTCCGCATATTCAGAACCGCGTTCGAGGTCTGCTTGCTTGTGAACATTCAATAACTGATCCGGGGGTGCCATCTAGTGATCGAGTACAGTAACAGCGTGCTTAAATTTGCAGGTCTATAGACGCAGGCGTCTATATCTGCAGAAAGGGGTAAATGCCTATCGACTGCTGCGGTCACATAAGATCAGCAACTATTGTATTATTTGTGGTCCTAACTTTTAATATTTTACTAAAGTTCTTTTTTTCCCCCCCCAGGTGGTGACTGCACGTGTCATTCCACACTACATGTGTGTCAGGGTCGGGGAAAACCTTGAAGAGGTCGTTTTGTAGGAGGAAAACCAGCGACCTGCTGAGTCCGAGGCTGGAGAGGGTCGGAATGGGGCTGCTTTAATCAACTAGGTGTCCGCAGCAGAGGTGTGAAGTCCGGATTCAGAAAGTAAAAATCCTCCCCAGTACTTTATTCCAACCACCTGGATTTACTTCTGACAGGCTATAGAGCCAATATGAGTGATCAGCTCATTCTGCAGGAGGGAGAAAAACCTGGCAGGACCTTTACTTTCTGACTCCTGGATGGTACACCCCTGGTCAGCAGTTTAGAGGGCACCTATCCACAATGACTGTTTTTCCCAGGTGAATAATACTGCGAAGGAAAATGTGGTTCATGAACTCTTGCTAGTTGAATGTAAGCTGGGCCGGACTCGCAATTACACAAACAGTGCTCAATTCCGATTACAGAACTTCATTGGCGATGATGCATTAGCTCGAGTACAGGTCCACTGTTCAAGGTAGTGCGGTTTCTATTTTTATTGGGAGAAATTACATATTATACATGCAAGTACGCAGCTTAATTATTCTGACAACTCAGTTTAATTGCACCAGCTCTATTTCTAAGCGGCAAATTAAATGAAGTCATTATGACAACACCATTGGTAAGTAGCCGTACTAAAACTTTGGGCTCAGTGTTCTTAAATGGTCACTCGGTGTCAGGTTGAGAAACAACCTGTACATCACTATCCACTACCTTAACCTGCATGCCTTTATTTACTATCATGCTTCAATCTGCTAAAATACGCGAGTTATAGTACTGTATACAGATCAGCTCCCCAGGACAGACTGGAAAATCCCTTTACTGACCTAAAACTTTAATCCCCCTGTCTGCAGTCTTGAAACATCAGCAGCCTATCATTCTGAAAGTCAATGATGTCATACAGACTGATAAAGTGGTTTTTCTGTGAGGAGAAATAGCTCAAGTCTGTCACCTACAGATTCTCACATTTGTGTTTCCTTGTTGCTATTGTAAAAGTTTGAAGAAATGAAAAAAGGGGGGCCACTGTCAAGTAAGGGGAAAAGTACTTCTGTATTTTACCTCCACAAAAGAGGTTATGTTTTGCCGGTGCTGGTCTGTCTGTCTGTCTGTCTGTTTGTGTGCAAGATAATTCAAAAAGTAATGAACAGATATCTCTTTGTGGGTGGTTTGCTATTACATCAGGGGTGGACCCTATTGATTTTGACTGCGATCAGTGAAACAAAATGGCCGCCACGGCAGCCATCTTATAGCTCAACTTCGCTCCCAGTGATATCTCTCAAATTTTGTGGGTTGATTTGTCTCGCATCAGGGACAGAACCTATCCTTACATTTCTTAAGAGCCTTGTTCACTCAGCAAGATTTAGACTGTGCTGCTTTGGCGGCGGTTTGCACTCTCGGAGTGCCTCCGACCGAGTGCTCTGATGGAGCAGAGAGCTTCTGAGCCGGCTCTCTGCCCTCTGCCCCTCTCCTCCCATCAGCCTCCCGCTGATAACATACGCTCTTTCCAACAGGGTGAGGATGGGATCCTGCCTCTCTCTCTCTATCAATTCAATTCAGTTCAATTCATGAGGCTTTATTGGCATGACTGCATACAATACAATGTTGCCAAAGCATATTAACACAAACAGTACACCAGTATAACATATTGATAAACTATAAACAACAAATATACAAAGGACCATGTGAAACACGAGGTGTTATGGGCAGTAGATAAAATTAGATGTAAACATTGAGCAGCTAGGGTTTTAACTTAATAAAGATGTAATTATTTGTTGTGTGGGACAGGGGGCTCATTGAGTTGTGGAGCTCATCGCAGGCTGCTACATATCTCGCCGTCAGACAACAGTAGTTCCTCTATCTCTCTCAGGACGATCGGTAGTTTTATAGGGGAACTCTGGGGTTATTTTTGTTAATTTTTCAAAATATTTTTCCTGAAGGTTCTTGTATTGGCTGCATTGTGTTAGGAAGTGCAGTTCAGTCTCAACACTTCCTTGGTCACAATAACCACATGACCTCTTCTCTCTGGGCAGGCAGCTCTGTCTGTGCCGGCTGAGCTCAATGGCGAGGCTGTGCTCACTCAGTCAGTACTGTCAATGTTCTCCTCAGTTTTGTGTCCGTCAATGAGGTCAGTAGGTGGCCACAGTGTACGGTCTGTTCAGGGCCACACGTGTCTGATTTTATTTGTTCTGTCCAGTAACCTCTGTATTTTTGTTTTTCGTTCATCATGATTTGGTTGAGTCTGATGGTCTGGGTGTTTGTGCACTGAAGCTGGGGTGGTTGTGGTGTCGCGATCTGAGTACCAGAGGATTCGCCCAGCCTCCCCCTTTCACTCTCCCCCTCTCCCTCCTCTTCTTGGCCCTGTTCTCTCTCCTCTCTCCCTCCTCTTCTTGGCCCTGTTCTCTCTCTCCCCCTCTCCCTCCTTTTCTTGGCCCTGTTCTCTCTCCTCTCTCCCTCCTCTTCTTGGCCCTGTTCTCTCTCTCCCCCTCTCCCTCCTTTTCTTGGCCCTGTTCTCTCTCCCCCTCTCCCTCCTCTTCTTGGCCCTGTTCTCTCTCTCCCCCTCTCCCTCCTTTTCTTGGCCCTGTTCTCTCTCCTCTCTCCCTCCTCTTCTTGGCCCTGTTTTCTCTCCTCTCTCTCAGTTGCTCTCCTCTCCGTCGCTCGACACCTGTGCAGCACGTGGTCCGGGTCCGTCCTCTTGAATGGAGGTGATCAGGCAGAGAGGCAAGACTTCTGTTGACTGCTCTAACGCCGCCTCTATGAAGGAAAACCAGGTCCAAGACGCTGCGGTCGCTTCTCCATCTGTTGTGCCCTTTCCTGGGGCAGGAAACTTCTATTCCCAAACAATGAAGGTGGAACTTGCCTTGTCATAGCAAAGCAGGACTTCTATTATACTACTATTGTACTGAACTATACAATTTATACTTATAAACAAGTAACACTGGACATAGTCGAAAGATACAGCCAAGAACATATGAAGTTTACCCCTACTGTTACAACTGCCGTTGCCCACAGTGCTGGGACAGCATTTCCACGGCAACAAGGTGATGACTGACACATGAAACATTCTTATTCATTCTCCGTGGTTAGAATGCAGACCTATCACTGCTTCCCTGTTTCACTATATAACCCCGTCTCTTGCGTCAGTCCCTGCAGAATGGTGCTGTATTGAGCATTATTCCACCGTTGCATTTCCTGCATTCAAACTCTGGTGTCAAGTTTTTTTCCCTGTGCTCTTGATTGCTTGGTTCCTGAAATTTTAGGTGAAGTAGTATTAGTTAGTTTTCTAGTGCCAGCGCTAGTTTATTGATTTGCCATCATTTTTTTGCCCATCAGGAATTATGCAATATTTTCGAAATCTGAATTCCTGAGAATAGGGAAATTATGAAATAATCTTAATTAGTATATTGTGTGATCTCAGCAGAACTCAAAACTAGGAGCACATCTTTCCGAGGTTGGGTTTCAATTTGCTTGCCAATGGCTCCACGAGAAGGTGTTAACTTTCAAGTGAACTTAACCAAAATTAAATCAGGGCATGAAATATTGAAATCAGAAGTGTGAGAAACACGTTTCTATGTTCTGAGGTTTGTGGTTATTAAAATAAAATAAATTGGGGTTTTCTCCTTATTTGGGTCTCAGGTTTTTGCAAACATTTCCCAAACTCTTCGAAAATGTTTCTTCCTTCATATTCTTAACTTTGTCTCTGTCGGGGCCGTCTTCATCTGAACCTGTCGGCTTTTGAGAAGTGTTCGGAGTGAGGTGTGTATCCAGGTCGAATCACAGTCAGACTGTTCCTAATTATACCTTCTTTCACCCGTCTTTTCTTTCTCCGTTCTTACCCGGGACAGAAGCACAGGAGGAAATGTCAAAACAACGAGCTGCGACTGAGAGTACAGAGATAGGAGTCAGGTGGTGGCGGGACGAGAGTCTTGAAAGCACTGACTCCTCTGAACTCCCCTATGGTTACAAAAAAAAAAAACACAGATTCTGGATTGAATCGTTTGATTCATGTATAGGCTGCCCCCGCAGCTCTGTGGGAGAGTGAATCAAATACGATGAACGAAAGCAGCTCGTTTCATAACTAAACCGAAGAGCCAATTGTGTGGTAACAGGGATGAATCTATCCTTTTAAAATCAAGCTCATTAGCTGTAGCTATGCTTTCCCTGCAATGTCCATCTAAACGCCGGTGAAAACGGTCTACTGAACGCGTTAAAACCAGTTAGCCGAACCAGCAACCTTTCGAAGATTGGTGTGATATGAATACACTCCCACTGAACGTGCTATAATGACAACTGCTCTCATGAAACTGTTACCGAACCCCGACAGAAGGGTACCGTCTGGGGGTGGGTGTGGCCAAAAAGCTTAGATTCAGAGTGAGGGTGTGAGGAAAAAAGATTTTATTAAGGCTTGAACAAAATCAAGCAATCCATATGTCCAATGCAAGTTGCAGATAATGAAAAAGCAAAATATTTTTAATACAAAAATACAATGAAAAAAAAATGTTGGTAGACAATGAAAGTCCCAAAAATATTCAAGAATTAGCTCAATTCAACAAACCACTTCAAACTAGAGATGGCAATTTCAACACGCAGATTCGAACAGTTTCGAGCACGTTCGAAACTTCCGGGTTTGACATGGGTTTACGCACAGAGATATAAGAAAACTAGGTCCAATCCCAATGTCCACCCTCACATACTCACTGACTTTGAAGCGCGCTCCCGCTAACTCCGTGAGGACTTAGGGTTGTGCAGTTGACAAATCATTAAGTGCGTGAGTGATCTCTCGTGGACTTTTTGAGTCCTCAGTGCACCCTTTCCGCAAGTGGGCATCTCCGCTGACTTAGCGTTAGGGAATTACCCATTGTTCATTGCATTGTGACGTATGACATGAATCCCCTGGGGAAACCAGCTGGCGGCCGCCATAAAAGTGAAGTGAAATGAGCGAAATTGTAATCAAAAAACATAGAGAGCGCAATCAAAGCAAAAACCGTAAAATAAAAAGTCCCAAAATGCGATTGTGAGGAACATGATGCATCGCTGTTGACAACCAAACAAAGGGCTGCCCCATTCTCTTTTTATAGTACTAAAGCCCCTTGCAGCCTCACACACTCAATCACTTTCCAGGTGCAGCTACTTGAGTCAGTGAGGGCTCAGGGAGGAGATTGAGATTCAGCCCTAGAGTGGACGACGTATTGGCTGGACCAAAGCGGAAATGGCATAAGAGCATCACCTTCTTATGTATGTATAAATGTCCAATGAGGCACATGTAAACAGTAGGCTAAACATGTGTGTCGACAAATTAGAGACTTGTCTTCCGTGTTCTTTTTAACATTTCATACTTAAAATGACACGACACGACACGAATAAGGAATTTTAATCAAACAACAATATTTATTTAAAAAAAAAAAAAATTTTTTAAATCCAGTATATTCAACGTCCATTTAATCAGAAGACATTACAGAAAAATCGGAACTTCAGTTGTTGTCCTGTATGAGCGAGTTTTCATTGTACAGGAGCACGGTTTAGGCCAGTTATACTGCATTTTCTGCCCCGATATACAGCCACGGAAACAACGGGATTTTCCACTCTAGTTTTCTTTTATCTCAGTGGGTTTACGACTCTGCTTCAAAACTTTGGTCACGTGACAAGTGAAAATTTTTTTTCCTCACCCCCCCCCCGGCAATGATCTATGAGTTTTGTTTTTCTTCGAAACATTTCAATAGCTGCAGTAAAAGTTTTTGCCACTAGGCTGTGCTCTACTGAAATAAATCTAGTTTCAGAACATTTCGAAACGGTTGTTGTTTCAGAGGTTTCAAAACTGTTTCAAAGGTTCAAAATTGTCATCAGTGCTTCAAACCTGCTCATCCTCTATTTAACAGCGAAGGACAACAATCAGCAATTTCAGAGATGTAAGCTTACGCACACATTGTCAAACAAAAAAGACTCTTAACACAGGACAAGACTGGTGAACATGCAGATGATGGCCAGCACCATTTACGGTCCAAGGGAGTACCCACTAATCAATTAACACCAAAAATAACAAGACAAACCCTGAAACTCAAAATTAAAAATCATCCTTATTGCACAATCATCAGAAACATGTAATTAAATAAATAAACCCCAGTGTTTACTTCAGAAAGACAACACTGCAGAGGTTTGACCACTCCTCTGGTCCCCACAGGTAGGTTTGGGATGTAGCCTCCCACTAACCATGGAACCAAAGAAATATTCACCCTGTTCCGGCCTGCACCTCTTGCCTGTCAGACCAACTGGCCACATATAAGGAAACAGAGGTCACTGGTAACGCTCTCTTTTTGGTTGGCACTAAATACAAATTTCTGCAGCAGGGTAAATCACTGCAAATTCACGTCACAACTTTTTCTGTATATGTTAGGCTTAGGGTTATTGTTAGGGGTGGGGTTAGGGTTAGGCTGTGCTTACTCAAAGCTCTGTGCCGTAGAAATGCACTGAATGACCTAGCCGCGGAGGTTTGTATCTCGCATCAACCACTCTTTTTATGGTCTCGGCACAAACTAAATTTATGTTCCTAACTGCAATTAAAACTGGCACAAAACCCCTTATTAATGTCGGAAGATAATGTGTTTGTGCTACTAGGTGTGAATATATGCACGCAAGTTTGCTTAGGAGTTAGTATGTTTGTATTCAACAGCGTATTTATGGCAGACTGGTTCGCCCGAACCCCGTCCTTGTGCGGTCTAACCTCGAATGTCACAGAAACCAATAGCAGCATTGCTGTTGCAGCTGGTGCAATTTGTTGGTCTTTCAACAAATTTCATTGTTAAAAAAAAAACAATCCTCCTCAGTGAGTTTAATATACCCTGACATTGGGCCTATTTGAAGTCTGTCAGCCGATGGCCATCTTTTGTCATTAGCTTGGTTTTTTCCATGTAAGTTGTTATTGTTGACATTGACATGTCACATTCTCCATTATAGGTGTTCAGTGTAGATATTGCAACTCTGAGAAAAGAGACGTGCTTCAGATAGGTGAGACCTATACTAATTCACTTTTTACACTGTTGCCCTAAGTTATAATGAGGTGCTAAGTATGAGGGGAGTGCTTATGAGTCTCTGAGTTCAGTTGAATGTAGCAACAGTTTTAACAACCGTAAATATCGAAGGCAGTCTGGGAATGTATGTGCAATTGTGAGAAGAGGTATCATGTGTCCTCGAAACAATGTACAGTCAAAATGAATAGAGAAGCGAATTTTAATGTTAAGACCGTTTTTGCACATTCTACCTACCATTTACTTTCTAATCCATCAACTATGCCTAGTGTATCACTTTTTTTCCAGTACGCTGTTGGAAGAATAACAGGAACAGAGTTAATTGTTCTATGCTAAACCCCACTATAGTGAATGTTGACTATGGATGTGACCTCTTTTTGATATAAGATATAGTCTAGTTAAATGAAAACAATGCATGTTATTGTACACGGATACAGACCTCTTTGATAAAAGGGTGTCCACAGTTTTTAAAGCTTGTTTTTAGCTTTGAGACCTGATATTTCTGAAATCTTTTCCATTTTTGGAGGAAATATGCATACTGCACATATTTTTTTATCCATTAATTTTTTGCACAGTATTCATGGATGAGGTGTTGGTGGCCAGTAGGTTGGAATCTTCCCACTGTTGGAATAATCCCCAATGCCCCAGTGCAGTGATGGGGATATTGTACTGAAGGAGATTTCCGATGAGACGTTAAACCGAGGTCCTGACTCGCTGTGGTCATTAAAGATCCTTTGACACTCTTCAATAAGAGTAGAGGGTTCCCCGGTGTCATGGGTAAAGTCCCAACCTGGCTCTTTCGACCTGTCACCTAATCATCCCCTGATCTAATTGGCTGTGCTAATTGTCCTCTCCCTCCCCACCTCAACCCCCAGGGCTCCCTTGAAAAAGAGATTTCAATCTCATCGGGACTTCCCTGGTTAAATAAGGGTTAAATGTTCTGTAGTTTGATACTGCAGTGAAGCTGCTACGTTATATGTGTCTCTTACACATGCACCGCCAGTTTCCCCACTGTGAAATCACACAGATTCACAGCTGCTAGGTGTGACAATAGTGGTGGTCATCCAAATAAAATTTTCATTTTCATTTTCTGACGGAATGCGGAACGTTATATCTAAGAGTGGCTTTAGTGTACGAGATGTACTCTGCTCTGAGGCCTTTGAGGGATTCGTCGGAATCCCTCGTGCGGCATGCAGACCTCATTTGTGAGAACAGCAGTGTGGGTTCTGAAAGCCCAGCGGAAGAGTACTGGGAGCACTGTAAAAAAATCTGTCTTAACAAGTCTTTTAACCCTTAGAGCGATACGGGCAACTATAATTACCCAATGGTGTATGATATCAAAATCAGATGCTGTTGAAAATCTATCACGTGGCAACTTGCTTTAAAATGTAGCCACATGATAGATTTTCAACGGCTTAGGATAATTACAATTTTAATTACTTGAAAATGTAATCTGCGGGCAATGGGTTAATCTTATCATGAGACTAAACTTCCCAATTTTTCTCTTTGAAAGAGAAAATATTACATTATTTCAAAGTACTTGTGGTTATAAAGTGAATTTTTTTATCCCTTGGGAAATCTAGAAATTAGTCAAAATGATCTCACCTCAGTGGGGAAATTTTGTCGCAGGAAGAAAAAAAGGTCTTAGATATAAGAGTTTTGTCTTAATACAAGATTAAAATGCTTTGCATGATGAAGTTACCTTACATTATTTGTGGTAAGCAGTAAGCATCCAAAGAATGTCTTTATAGAATGCAGGAAATATCTGTGATTTACACACATAGGCGTCTTAATTAGCAATAAAGTATTGTGTGTGCAGCAAATGTAAGAAGTATGCTCTCAGGGGCATATTTACAGTATTATTTAGCACTGGCAAAACCAACAACATGACCAATGATTGGTTATGGAATTTGTAATTTTTCAATAACTGGTTGTGTTACTGTTATGAACAGCAGTGAAGGAACCAGGTGCAGATCAGCGAAAAGCCATGAGGGATGTGTTTATTAATGATAACTGCTGCAAACCGCACAAACAAAAGATTAGTTTGTGAACAGGATTTGGGAGAGGCGAGGCTATAGAAGTGGAAGAGTGGACCTTAAAACCTAAAATCTCCACTTCCTCGGGCATTCAGTCATTTCCTGCTTCGCACTGCATAACCCACCTCTGACTGAGGGGCACCAGCTCTTGAAAACCTTAATCACCAACTCCACGAAAACTAACACTGGTTGGAGTGATAAACCATTTTAATCATGCAACTCTGACAAGGATAACACCCCATATGCAGGACCCTGCTAGATAAGAATGTACACTCAAATAAAGACTCTATATGTCCATTGATAGACATATGGTTACTTCTCTCAAAATAAAAAAACAAAGAATTAACTGACTGCAAGCCTGATTTGCTGCCAAACAAAATTTCTGTTTTTTCCATTAAAAATGGCAAATTCAATTCATTAGCATAAATCCACAGTACACTCAGAAAAAAAAATAATAATAACACAACTACCATTCAAAATATCAGCACAACCATCACAGAACATTTATGAAATATTCCCAGAATATTTACACAACTGGCCTCATAACCCCACCAAATTCTTCATGATTTTCTGACATCCATCATGCAAACTATCCTCGGCGAATAGCTGGCACTCCGTACTGTGAGGGCATATACATTGCTCCATTAAGAATGTAGAATTTTAAAGTAAAGAACTAAGCAAAAACTTGCCTTTTTTTCCAGAACATTGTAGTGTAAGCTGTATAATCATCACACAACACACCAGAACTACTTCAAAACAACGACAACAATGTTTCACAGGCTTAAATTCAGTAAGGCTAAGGCCAGGGCTGATATTTTGTCAGTTTTCATATTTAAAAATAGCAGCTTCTCACAGTAGGAGGACAGTCATGCGTGGAGCTCCAGATGTTTGCCTGTGAGCATGAACACTGACTACACTTTGTTGTGACAAAGACAGTCCTTCAACAAATGCCAGCCATAAGTACTCATCAAAGACAAAGAGAGACTTAAGAACTGCTGCAGACAAGCTGGTCACCTTGCAGCTGGGATTCTCTTCGTGCATTATACACCGTAAGATAACAATCAAGACACAACAGCTCAATTTCATCGGTGATGTGTTTACTTCTTTTTCTGACTACAAATTCTTCTGAATTGAAAAAGTCCACTAGAGGGCACTACTAATCGGATCTGTTTTCCATCAACAAACCGAAAGATCAGAGGCCTGCAGAACAAGAGAAGAGCGTCTTCTCATGTAACACTGGAAGGCAGTTTGAAGGAGCGGAAATGCACCTGTTCCCATGAAATATACACGGTGAGCCCCATCAACGCATAAAAATACATGAAGCATATACGCTACCTTCAAACAATAAACTTCAATTAAAATGAATGAATGAACAAATAAACAAACTGTATTTCAGCTGCTTTATTTTATGAATTACCACTAACTAAAGTAGTGTCTGTGTTTGTGCTTAAGTGGAATAATAACAAAATTATTTTGATTGGACAAAGTGGGAATTTTATGAGGAGCTCCCAAATATTTATAGATCACGCAAAAGATGCAATGAAGGTGGCATAACTAAGGTACAAATGCACTGGTCCTTATTAAAATCAACAAGTTGAAAAACAGGTGAGAAGAATGAAGATTTTTGATGGAAAGACTACAGGACAAATAAAAATGACCAAAATATTGGTCATTTTTGACTGATTTTGACAGTCTTAACAACTAATGATCATATAATTAGCAAGAGTTAAATGAATGCGCTAAGACCTTCGGTGCCACCATTTGCTCGTTAATGTCCTGTATGCGTGGGTCAGAGTTTCAAAACATTGAAGTTAGGTTTCCCGTGAAGTTATAGAGATGGTGAACATTGCAGGAGGAGATATGCGCACCGTTACAAAGCCCTCTCTACGCTCACACAGTGTTTATAAATGAGGCCCTTGGCCTATTTGTGATGTAGAAAACAGCCAGAATGTCAAATCTCATGCGCAGAAATGACACAGAAAATGAGGGTCTCACAGGTGACCTGACAAAAGTCTCTAGGTCAACCTTATCTGGGCTGTACCACTGTACTGGTGGGTAGAGAAAGGATTCCCATAATATGGGTAATTTAACAGTAGCTCTGGGCAAAGTACTGTGTTCCCTGGGAAGCTGGTGCTTCTCTGGATAAGTGGAGGAAGTTGACTGACAAATTGTGGTGTAATTGATCAGTCCCTGGATTTTTTTTTCTTCTTTTTGTTTGCAGGTAATACAAAATTTGGGATGGGTGCAGAATTTCATGTCAAATTTCATTTTGTCCAACCTTGATTTTTTTCATTATTTTATTGCATAAATAATGGCTGATATAATAGCTAAACAATCACTAAAGCATCACACTGCCTCTGCCCACTTTTCTTCAAGTGCATCCTGGTATCATGTCATCCTCAAGTAAATGACGGTCACGCACCCGGCCATCCACATAATGTAAAAGAAAAGTGATTCATCGAACCAGACCACCATCTTCCATAGCTCAGTAGTCCAGTTCTGATGCTCAGGTGCCCTCTGTGGGTGCTTTCGGTGGCGGACAGGTGCCAGCACGGGCACCTGACCGGTCTGTGGCTTCGTAGCTCCATACGCTACAAACTGCGATGCGGAGTGTGTGTTCTGACCCCTTTTCTATCAGAACCAGCATGAAGTTTTTCGGCCATTAGAACTACAGTAGCTCATCAATTGGATCGAACCGCATGGTCCAGCCTTCACTCCTCACGCGCATCAATAAGCCCTGACCGCCCATGAACCTGTTGCAGGTTCGGTTTTCCTACCTTGAACCACTTTAGATAGGTACTGACCGCTGAAGATTGGGAGCACCCCACAGGAGCTGCAGTTTTGGGGATGCTCTGACCCTGTTATCTAGCCGTCACAATTTGGCCCTTTTAAAAGTGGTAAAATTTAACTTTGTGGACAAAATGTTCACTTGCTGTCTAATATATCCCACCCACTGACAGGTGCCATCATAACAAGATAATCAGTGTAATTTACTTCACAGGTCAGTGATCATGATGTTATGGTTGATTGATATATATGTATATATGTGTGTGTGTGTGTGTGTGTTGTCGCGTGTCGGCCCACATCACTTGGTGAATCAACCTCTTTTCTCCCAACACGTCGACGCTCCGTGTGCGGAGGGGAGTGGCAGCCCTGTCCTTCCCTGGCGTGCGGGGCTCCCTGTTCCATCACCTCCTTACAGCACTTCAGTCTCTCATCTTCCTCCTGTTGAACCCTTCAGGCAGTGCTGTACAGCCCCATGTTTATGGGAAGATCTGTGGATGCCTCTGTTGTTCTGCTGGGAATACGCCGATGTTCGCGGGTGAGATGCTGTTGTGGGTGGATAATGAGGGAGGTCAACCTGAGTTTTCGCCTTTTGGAGATAATTGCTCTCACTGTGGTCCCAGAGCCTTAGAAATGCCGTTTTAATCCTTTTCTTTTTGATGGATATACTGTATCTCAGAACTACATTTCTTCCAGAATTTGTTTTGATTCAAGCATCTTGAACCCAATTATCAATTACATTTGGGCAATCACAGTTCAGTTGGGACTAGTTGGTGTTTGCTAACTTTCCTTCGATAAATTTATCATTTACAGTAAAAACTGAACATTATGTTTGTTTTATATGAGTTGTATTTGCCTTATATTACATTTTTTAGGAAGTTCCGATACAATGGAGAATAACATAAAAGCACCAATCTTTCTTGCATCACCCTCAAGAGTACTATGCAGTATACTGCAGAATGCTGGCGAATGCTTTTTCACGATGCTACAAGGCTGCATACATGGGCATGCGGCCGTGTGTGTGTGTGTGTGTGTGGCTGCCTGTTGGTGTGTGAAAAGCTCTTAGCACCTCGAGTCCCCTGCGTGTTTTCAGCTGTGAATCAATCATTTTTTCAATGGTTGAGCACATATTCTGTTTCCTCATCATCCATTCAGTGAGTTGAGTGGAACGACGCGGACGCAGTCTTATATTTCGCATCATTTCGCTCTCGGTGACCTTTGCCTGCTCACTTGGGAAAATATACTTATATTACCATTTTCTCAAGGCTGAGAACCTCACACCAATTCTTCATGCACAGACTACATTTATTTTACCATCCAAGAGTCTGCTTGTGAAGAACAATTGAAGATTTACCTCCTGAGTCCAAATTAATTTAACAGCCATTGCTTGTTCTAATGTGATGTTTTATTTAAGCGATCAAAAATCACACAACTAACACACACACACACACACACGCACAGACAACAAATTGTACAAATGAGAATCCGCTTTTATTTGGGCCTCTCTCTCTCTCTCTCTCTACGTCTGTACAATGCACCCTTATCTTATTACAAGGCGAGTTGACTCTCATCTCTAAAGGTAGGACTGTGAGCCCAAAATAATGAGGTGAATCATTAGTCCACATTCTGAAGCAGCTGTTTGAACTCTTTCTATGGCAATAAAGCAGATATTACGGCGCATTTAGGCAACTTTCCTTCTGACAGTACTGCACATATGAACCTGGGATGGAGCTTTTTTCTTATTTTTGAAAATACGGTAACAAAATAGACAGAGAAAGAAAAGTAATTTAAGAGAGAGCACATCGCCAACCAGGTGCATCACTCCCAATTTTGGTGCAGATCTACAAATCAGGATGCATTAGGGAGCTCCTAAACGCTTCATTATCGGAGCACATGTGCTGGGGGAAATACTCAGAGCACAGCGAATGAAATAAGGAAGTCCGTATATCTCTTGTGCCAATGCTGTTTCTGTTTTTAAAGTGGCAGCTGTGAAGGCCGCAATTCCTTCAGAAGCGGAACTAATAAATAAGATTGTCCGCTCCAACACCAGGACAGGCTGTGTTGAAGCAGCACTTTCTAGGTCACCGCAATAAATAAGCTAAATCACAGCAAAGTAATCTGGTTTCTGTCGCTCTGTCACCGTGGAACAGTGGCTTTTATCAAGATCTAAACCGTTTAGCCGTTTCGTACAGCCGGGGTTAATAACATTTTCTTGCCTGCGAAAGAACATGAGCTGGGTTCCGAAAATGAACTTCCGTGACAAAGTTGGACATACAGCTGCTGTACAGGAATTATTAAATGGACGAAGAGGAGAAAGAAAAGGGTTGTTTATATATTCTGACGGAGGAAAATGTGATACATGCGCTCAAAAATAATATCGATGGCTGTCATTCTTTCATCAAAATATTGGAAATGCTGTAGCTGCATACGCTTTCCTTCAGGGGTTAACATATCTTTGTACTCTGAGTAAACTGACAAAAAAAAACAAGATGGTAGTGCCATAAGTCTATTTTTCTGTGCCTACCAGTGCATATATCTTATTAAGTACAGATGTTCGGAAAAAAAAAAACATAAAGGATAAATAGAAAGCATTGTCAGCACCATCATCATAAAAATAGAAAAAAAAGGCAAGAAGAATACTTTTCTACAGTCTCTCCACGTCAAGCCGCAGAACCTCTGGTTGAGTAAATGCCTAGAGAAGTGGCGCCTGCTCAGCGATTTGTTACTTTTCGAACCACGTTGCTGGCAAAATAGATTTATGCGCCTGCCCTCCGCGGGAACGAAGGTCAGCCGTCGCGACTGCGGCGCCGTTCTCAGTGCTGAGGCAGTGATATTGTATAGAACGGAAGAGAATGCGGAGTGCAAAAACAATGAGAAAATAATGGAGCTGCGGTTTAATGCCTATGATACTTGGAGCTCGAGCACATTGAGAGTCGTTGCGGATTTGGCAAGAGCAAAGCCTCAACATAGCGTGCAGTTGTTATCAAATAATTAATTAATTCAATCCTTATTTATTTTGCATATCACCACAAATCTGTTGGTGCTAAACCTCCAGAATCCTCAAAGACAAAGTTATTTTAAAAAATACACTGTCAACCACTTCCCGTTGACTAAGCTTCCTGAGGTATAAGTTAACTCTTGGAAAAGGTTCTGATAATTTCCCTGAGACAACAGAGAATGGCATGATGGATTGTTCCTCATGAACGCAGGCAGTAATCCTGACCTTCTGAGAGCAGTCTTCAGTCTCCATCTTCCATCTGAGACTGATTTTCTGCAAAATGGAAACCGACACCTCGATTTTCAAACCTGAAGTAATAGCCGGTTAATCTACTTAATGGTTTTCCACTTTCTCGGAAAACAGGAGGTTAATTTATCAATTTCTTTAACTTGTCTGGAGGAGACAATCGTGCATTACATCAAGGCACATTAATTAAGTCATTTGAATGTTGAAACCGTCACTAGATCTAGTAAGTGTAAAGCAGTCCAGCCCAGTATTCTCCAGTAATCAGCTGTGGTGTCCTTAAAGGGGTAATTTGCCAATAATTAAACCAAACATAGTTTCAAAGTGTAGGCTCGGTGTGAATAAGTAGATCACAAACCATATACATTTTCCCACAGCAGCTCAAAGGCTTAGTAAGCAATTATCACCCCCATGACTTCCCCAGTTATTAGCAGTAAAGACAACATATATCATAATGCACTGATCTCGCTCTCCACTCCAGACATCCCCTCAACCCCGAGTGGATCTGTGATATACGGCTGTCATTGATAGCTTTGCACTGAAACCTGATCAATATCGCTGTGAACAGATCTGGTTGTGATGCGTGTTGACAATTTGCTCTGTGCCTTGGTGCAAGGGCTGCAAATTATTCAATCTTTACCAGCAAATTCAGTGCAGGTGGTAATTGGAATTGGAACAGAGAGATAAGGATGAAAATTGGTGAGCTGTCCCTTTAAGCTCGGGAGAACACCGAGAGCAGGCCATACTTTCACTTAACAGAAAAAAAAAAAAAACAAAAGAACAAAACACTTTTCCCGGCCTTTGTTAAGTGCTGTAAAAATGTTTAAAGTTTGAAGGCCAATATTTTGGTTGGAAACGTCCAAATGTATTCGATGCAGTCTTGAAGGAAGGAATTTTTTTAATTATTTTCTCTGGCCAGGGATTATATAAGCAGAAAGAGTTCAATGTTGTTTCAGCACTTTTATATTGCAGAGAGGGACGCCCTGTCACAGAGGTCCTCATATGTAATCTCCACCTTCAGCAAAAGGAAATCATCTGTGAAAAACTTCAGGATTAAAAAGACTTCAATATTAAGGTATGGTATTAATGAATTCTAGGTATAACATATAAATATTATGTTTGATTGCACTATATGACGTGTGAACATGTTCTTGTACTCAGGGTGACATTGGCAGATATTAATTCTGAGGAAGCGTGTTAGCTGGTGATGCTACAGTGCCTGACTAATGTCTTGTCGCATAAAGACAAAGTAACTAAAAATAGAATATAACTTTATTTCTAACCAATCAATTGTTATAATAAATGGTCCATTTTAAATGTCAAGGGCTTTCACATTAATAATTTGCTGCAAAATGAAACCATCAAAAAAGGGTTCTGATGTTCACAGCCGGGCAAAGCCCATTACATGTGTTTTTGCTGGGACAAAAGTCTTGTCTCTTCAGATGATGCAACAAATCACAGATTAGAGTTTAACCTATGACAAAACTGTAATTAACACATTCCCAGATGTGTATAGAAATAACCCCAGCGCACCAGACTTTCATATGAGGTGCCACTAGACCTCTGCTACATGCCAAAGATTCAACCACAGACCAAAGTGCTGATCATCAAGAGCCTGAAGACTGAGTCTGCTGCGGAGGTGGCAGACATCTTTAATGTATCCAAATGTCAAGTGAAGGGGATAAGAAAAATATTTGAAGAAACTGGTGATGTTCGTAGCAAGTGCAGGTCAGACAGACCCCGGTAGGAAAACCGTTTGAAAGGACCGTTTGTTGCTTCAACTGTACAAGAATAGCCCTTCTTCATCTACAGCAAAACTAAATTTGGAAATGTCACCAAAAATCCCGGTATCTGCAAGAAGAGTTTGTCAAATTCTCTCTCAAAGTGGTTTTCATGGCCAAGTTAGTACACAGAAGCCTGCATTAAACAGAAAACAAATAACCTGCTCTGCATTTGCCAAGGCCCACAGCTCACAGAAAGGATTGTGTCGTGGTGTTGGCCTGCAGGCCCTTCCCCCTGCGGCATTTTTCGCCTCGGCCTCGGCGGGGAACAGGTGTGGCTCGTTGAGGTGGAGGTGAAGTGCAGTATTTAAGGGCTGCTGCACCTTGTCTGGGTGCAGCAGTACTCTGGTTATTGGAGCCCTAAGTGGTTGGTGATTTGTGCTGCTGCTCCCCTCCCTGCATTTTACAGTTTAATGAAAGTATTTTATATTTTTACTCAGCCTGTGCATTTGGGTTCTTAAACCTTTTGGGTACATGGTCCCTGTGCCTGCCGGCTTCATGCCTTCTGCTAGCGGGGGCTAAACCATGACAGATTGATGTTGGAAAAGTGGAGACCTGTTGAAAAAACCTGTTGGAACCCTCATGGACCCAAGAATCTCCTAGAAAGCAATCATGGTTTGTTGTTGCAGCCAGTATGGGGGGGTGAGAAAGATCTGCAGAGTGGATGGAAACATCAACAGCCTGAAATATCAAGAAGTCCTTCCTGCCCGACTCATACTGCAGCTCCTTCTCATACTCCTGTCTCCACATCACAGTTCCTGAAAGCGAAGAAGATGAAGGTTCTCCAGGATTGGCCAACCCAGTCACCTGACATGAACATTATTGAGCATTTCAGGGGTAAGATGAAGGAAGAGGCTTGGAAGATGAAACCATAGAATCGTGATGAACTCCTGTAAGACGGCTTTCTTTACCATCCCAGATGATTTCTTCATCATCAAGTTATTTCAGTCCTGGATACAGTCCTCCAAGCTCATGGGAGTCTACGCAATATTAATTTTTTTCCAAGGTACCATGAATTTATGTTCTAATATTATGGTGGCATATTTGTGTATTCAAAAAGTATATGTATAATTTCCACTTTTCTTTTTTCTTTCAATGCGACTTTATTTATTTATTTATTTATTTTTTTGTCAAAGCAAAATCTGACCTGTCTGTACTAATTAAATAATAAAACTCAATGGGCGACACAACTCTATTTTGGTATATTTCGCATAATCTCGAGGGCTTTCCCTTTCATATCAGCCACTTTTTGATTCCAATTGATCAACTACAAGTCAGGTTATTATTTGTTGTTCCTACAACTTGGATAAGTGACAAGACTTTTGTCAGGCACTGTAAACCCAAAGATCGATTCACTGCGAAGTGCAGTAACGCCCAAGCCATTAATGAGATCAGGCGGTGAGATCAAATAGGAGACAAAATGCTAAAAGCCCCCCCCCCAAAAAAACACCAGTAATTGTGCATAATACTTAGGATTCTTGAGATGGTTGTGCTTGCTGTCTCATTTTGATGATTACAATATCAAATTCCACAGCTTTGCGCACGCGAGTGGAATTTAGATAAATTATGATGCAGTAGCTGCATCCAACAGATGATCCCTGATTGATGGAACAAAACTGATAGTACTGTAGTACACTACAAGGCCAAAATTAGGTGGCAACCCGCCCATCCAGAACCATGAGAATTAATCTGAAATTGGCTCTTCCTTCCAGGCCTCCACTGTCCGGGGAAACCTTTTCCTCTTTGCATTCCTGACGGGAATTGTTTTCATTTGACCAGGAAAAGCCAAGCACAAAAATAGTTTTCTTGTTAATTTCAATAGAATATGATGAAGTGGAGGTTACGACCCAGTCAAGTTCTTTCAATTTGCGTCTTCGCATTGACTTTGGATGTAATCTGTCGAGCGAAAAATTCGTTTTTGCGTCTGGTGTGAAAACCGCTTTAATCTCCGTCTCATCTATCCGTAGGATGTTGCGTCAGAACTGCTCAGGTGTCTTTAAATATTTTCTAAGAAACTATTCTGCTGTTCCTGTTTTTGAGGCTTACCAAGGATTTACATTTTGTTGTAAATCCTCTGTTTTCTCTGATAAAGAACTATTTCCTCTGTTCTCCTTGACACAGACATTTCTACCTCCTGTAGGATTTTCTTGACCGGGACACCTGTTCAGCTGTGCATGATTTTTCTGAAGGTACCGAGCAGGTGCATTAGACTCACTTTGTGCTTTTACTACAACCTTTTTTTTTTTTTACCTTTTAAAATTTTTTGTTTTATTTGATTTTACTTCTAAAGCCTAATTTGAGCCCTTCTTTGCTGGCAGTGACTGCTCTTCAGACTTTGTGTTGAATTGCAGTGTTTGTTTTATTTATTTATTTCATTTCCCAGTTTGGACTGGACTCCCCCCTTGTGTGATGCTCCAGCTCCGGCGGTGCCGTCGGTCTGATGTCACCTTCTGGTCATCTAGTATTGAGCTAAGCTTTTCTTCCTCTCTGCGCTTGGTTAAGATTGAAAAGAAAAACACAAATCTCTCTGTGAGCTCTTTATTAGGAACACCTTTCCGTTCTCCTTCGGTCTCCAGAACAGGGACTGTGTCCCTATAGAGTTATCTCCCTGGAAACAGTGCGGCCTCTGCAGTATAGGATTAACGCTCTGAGCGCCAAATGAATTTTTGAGGAATTAAGACGGTAATTATCCTGAGCTGTTGAAAACCTATCATGTGGCAACTTGTTTAAAAGAGCTCCCGCAGGTTTCCAACTGCATCTGGTTTTAATATCTTACATCATTGGGCAACTACAGCTGATAAACCAAAGGGTTAACCAGCTGACCTCTGACCCCTGTACTGTCTTTTGACGCCTCTCCTGCTGCATGCTGATTGGATGACTCGGACTGCCCCTCACCTTGAGTTTTCCCCAGTCCGCTTCTGGTCTGTTGCGAATTATAAAAATGCCCAAGAAGTGTTTGCCGTTGATCTGAGTGTGGTTCCTCAGCCTGGTTTGAGACGGAACAGCTGTCTAAAAGTTCAACACTTTAACCTTGGAGAACCCAAGACATCTTTTTTCCTCAAGAAAAATATTAACATAAAAATTGACATCTGCTAATGTAGGGTAGGGGCAAATTAGGTGAGGTCAAATTTGACCCGGTGGGTTCTCCAGGGTTAAAGCGGTCAAAAGGCAAATCAGCTATCCCCCCCCCAAGCCTACAAAAAAATAAGGGAAATAATGAGAAAATATGCTTTGGAAATTACATCAAAATTTTCTGTACCTCTCCAGAAAACTTGTGAAATGCCTCTTTTTTCACTTGCTATTGACAATACCAAGTCGCCAATGTAGGCCCAGGTTGAGCATAAAAAACTAATTGAGCACAGTGTTAGGTCAGGCTGGCAACAAAGATTCCAGCCTATATCAGATGACTGCATTCTCAACCAGCTGATCTAATGCTGCATTCAATTTGGCTCGAAGGTTGGAAGTTGGTGTTGGGTATAATACCCGAGCTGATTGCATTCTATTGAGCAAGACAGAAAACTGACTTGGGGTCATTGGGGTGTCCCTCTGACCAGGATAGCCTTTATTAGCTATCGTTAGCAATACTAATTGATAATAATGCATTACTCAGTATTTTTTGCATGCAAACACCGTAGCAACAAGTCCACCGATGAACTCTATTCAGTACTATGTACACGACTGATTTAATGAAACACAAATAACACAGCATTGCAAATATACAGTTTATTATTTCAGCTTTCGCTTACTGATGAGGTATGGCGCAGCCATCTCGAACTCACAAGTCGGGGTAGGTGAAGAATCTCCAACTGTCCGAATTGGAAATACGACTTTCCTGTTGAAATTTCCAACTGGGCGCTCAGAAATCTTGACTTCCCAGTACAAGTGGAATGCAGCATTAAACCACCCCACATCAACTGATGGACCAGCTGATTCCCTTCCGTGCATCAATTGGCTAATCCCTGACTGAGATCCTAGGACAGAGCCATACCAACAAATACCAGTTACTGCAAAGTGAAATGACTAAAGTATCCCTGACTGAAATGTGGTAATCATGCCTTCACTGCGCCAGTGTCAAATCTGGAGAGATATCTGTGTGAGTGAAAACGCTCGTGTTCACACAACATCACTCGATTAATGAACAGTGCCCTTGTATTGATCGCTAAGCACTGATTACTGTAATTAGACTGTGAGTGGTGATACATTTAATTTGATTAAGTGTTTGAGAAAGGTTAAAATCCCCAAGTATATTAAAGAGGAAGAATATGTTTTGTCAACAAATAGGGAAGTTCTGTTATTTACATTTAATAGATTACACTCACTCTCTCTGTCTCCCTCTATAGACACTACACACATGCAGGGTGTTTGGTCACACACAAGGAAAAAATACTCAGGCAAACACGTGTAAACGTGCACACACACACGCACACACTCACACACACACGCGCACACACACAGACGCACGCACGCACGCACACACACGCACACACACACACACACACACACACACACAGGCACACACACTCAAGCACATGCATGCAGCATGCAAACAGCCAAACGCAGAAACACACACATGCTCAGCCACAAACAGGAATACACTCACCCACGCACAGTAGCACACACCATTACTTTATGGCAGCATTTTCACCAGGAGGACCTCTGTTCTCTCAGTACCAGCCTGTGAAAGATTTATAGATACTGTACACAAACTACAACCCAGGTGCTGGGGTGGGAAACTGGCACGTACTGCTCCCCTGATCTAATATTCATTTTGAGGATTGTGTATTGTACTCTGTTAAAACCACTTAATGAAATGATTTCCTGCCAAAAAGCAGGAACCATTACAGCAGAGAACCACAAAAAATTGAATGCAGTATTGTGTAAGTATTTTCCTACCCCTTGAATTCTTCTTTTATTGCATATTTGGAACAGAGAGTGCTTTAGTCAAGATGCCCTATTAGGGAAAGTGAACTCAAGCCAAATGAAAAAAGCTGTTAAAAAATAAACCCCAAATCATCCAATGGATTAAAAAAAAAACAAATAAATAAATAATTCCTCCTTTAAGTTAATGATTTCTTCTTGGTTAACTGCACGGCAGAGTTCTGCTCCTTGGTTCACATCAAAGATCAGGCAAAGAGACACTCGGTGTAATCAAAGCAAATATCAAGCACCACAGGTTCTTCCCACAGTGTTCGCCCGCTCACAGCACCAGGCCAGACTATCTTCATATCGGGCACTGTTTTATAGTGACAAATGTCTACTAGCAGGCAGTGTCCTCACTGGAAAACACTTTAATCCTGTGTTGAATGAGTGTATTTGTGTGTGTGAGTGCACACATGCATGTTAGTGAGAACATAATTAAGAGCTTAATTTACAACAGGTGACTGTATATCTCTTTGAGGCAGAGAAGCAGTTAATGCATTTAGGATGAACATTACTTTACTTTATATGAGTATCCTGACTCGAAAATGGCAAAATGTATACAACAGTCTGATTGAGGAAAGTATGCTGTTTCTGAGATTCATGAACCAAAATGAACCTTTTTTTTTTTTGGTTCTTAATTAAAATGAGTCGGTGGGCAGAGATAAGCTCACATTGTTGGAACCACTGATCTCATATTTTGTCCATGAGAAGAATTTCAAAATTGCTTCATGGAAAATAAATGCAACATGCAAAACTGGCGCCTCAGCCTTGATTGTTGATAAGGTTCCAAGGAAGAGAGATATCATGATTTTCTCACAACATACTGACCTGGTTTCACTGAACATTTCCCTCTAACTCGGACTCAGTTAGATTACCTTGTCGGCCTAATATGATTTTATAAATTTAAAACCATGTAAGACCAGCATTTATTCGCATATAACTGAAAGTTAAAAGCAAAAATGAACCTCTTCCATGTAATAATATGAGCTATAGTGTTAAATTCAGATGCAGCCAGAAACTTTGTAATTACAGGAACCAAAAATAATAGTCATCAAGCCCCACGTGCATCCCCACCAGTATTCGATTGGGAAGTGAAATGTCAGCCTAACCGTCACCTTTAGCAAAACCAGGTCAGACGCTGGGAACCTGTTGTTCAACCAGCATGTACTGAGACAGCGATTGATGAGTCATGATAAAGCCTGAAAGGACGGGCGAATGTCCTCAGGGGAACAGGAAGTACGTACAGTACCAGAAATGCATCGATGAGCCCACGCAAAAACCACACGCAACAAGAGGTACAGCACCGCACCAAAGTTATTCATCCTTTCCCACTGTTGCTCAGATCACATTCCTTCTAGACTATTCAGTCTTTGCAGGCAAGGGCATAAGTGTTGTCATAAGCTATTTTGATTTCAAACATTTTGACGTTCTTCCTCAAAGCATGTTTTGTTTCTAATTTCCTTTTATAATCCTGCATTTTTCACACCAAGAGATGCCTGTCTTCAGAATCATTTGGCTCATGGAATCCCGGGGTCATTCATCTAAGTCATTCTTACGAACAATCCAATGAGGCAGTCCAATCTCAGTACAGCTCAATTTGTTGGTTCTTAGTGAAATCATTACTCTCTCCATTATTTGTTTTATTGTTATGCAGTCACACACACACACACACACACACACACACACACGCACATACACGCACATACACGCACACACACACACACACACACACACACACACACACAAACACACACATATAGCAACAACATTGCAACATTTTTCAGTAAATACGGACATAGAATTTTGTCTGGTTGGCCAGTATTCTTTGATTTTTTTTTTTTTTCATTTTTTTTCCTCTGGAAATCATGATATCTGCAGTGCACAGCATGTGATTACTCTCTACCCAGCTGAACCCCATAACTTCCCCCCGTTTCTATATTTCTGGCCTTATTTTAGTCCAGAGTAGTGAAACAGTTTTATTGATTAGTTCTGTTTTGTAGTAGTGCTGCTGTACTAATGAGAGAATTGTGAACCCTCTGTTAAGCAATGGCATTTACTGGCCAATTAGCAGTATTTGGATGCACTACAATGAAATAATCTTGGGCAACAAGATCGTGGAATCTTCGTGACGTTGTCAGTGCTCGCTGTGCCACGAGAGAAAGGCCAGAGGGTTTTATTCAAGGAAAAAAATACACAATATCATTGTGAGCTCAGTGGATTTTTCTGGGAAACCGTTTTCCTCTTTAAATGCCTGGGAATTGCCTTGAAGCATTGCAGCAGCACAAACACAATGAAGTCTCAAGCGTTTAGACATCAAACAATGCGAGAATGCGACTGTGCATGTAAGTGAGAGCGAGAGAGAGAGCACTTAATAAATAAATAGATGAAAGAAAATGAGAAAGAAAAAGTCAGGAATTTTATTCGCACTGTGTCAACAAAGGTAACGCTTGTGTTCACCGCAGCCATCAGAGATGTCACAGGCAGACCCAGCACGACGGATGCAGCACTGCTTTTTTTATTTCACAGAACCACTTTAGGGCGATCATTCATTTAACTGCAGCCAAGCAAGGACCAAACCCAATAAACCAACTTATGTTCATCCCCACTCATCATATAGTGAGCCTACCTGACTAAGTGTGGACAGTGTGTGGGGCCTGATGATCTCCTGAAGACAGGCTGAGGAAGACAGTCGACTGGAATGCTTGCTCCAATATTTTAAACTTGATGCGAGCCATGACAAACAACCATTGGAGGACGGCGAGAAGGGGCCTGACGTGAGGGCGTTAGGGAGGTTGTAGATCAGATGAGCTGCAGCAGTCTGCATCAGCTGCTGGGGTTTGATGGCGGATGATGAAAGACCAGGTAAAATAGAGCTGCAGTAGTCCAGGCCGACCTGTACCAATGCCTAAACCAGAAGCTGAGTTGACTCAGGTGGTAAGAAAGGGACGGATTCTCCTGATGTTCCGGCTCACGTGACGTGTTTTCAGAGTGAGAGCCTATTATCCATCACAACTCAGAAGTTCCTCACACAAGACAACGAGGACACTGTAGTGTCCCTGTTTGAGACAGTGAAGCTCAGTACAGGAGCGGATGGAGCCGGAATGAATATCGCCTCCGTTTTACTTGGGTTGAGCTGAAGATGGTGGTCGTCCATCCAGCTCTGAATGTCCCTCAGGCGAGCAGAGATCCAACAGAGACGTGTGTCAGGTCAAAAGCAGGAGAGCAAGAATTGAGTGTCAACGGTAGATTAGCGATAAGACGACATATTGATGAGCCAGAATTTTGCATAACATAGCGAGCTGTACAATTTCCAGGATGAGAAAAATTGGCTCAGATCCTGAATAAGCTCCAGAACCCAGCACATCAGACTAAAGAGGAAAGGCCTGGGGTGGAGGATATGCAACAGGCACGGCTACTTACCCAAATTATTCCTGGTCCTGGTCATTTACTCTATTGTGTGCCTTTTCTTACTTTGTTTTGCTGTGCAGGCTGTAGAAGGCTTAGGTGGACTGTTAATTTTGGCTGCACTTAATTATATCAAGCAAGAGATTGCGCATTGGCTCAATAAAACTATAAAAAGGCTGGATCTTGTGTGATGCTTTTGGGTAAGAAAAAAACAAACAAAAACTCCATCTCCACCCCCATCCCACCATCAAACCCAGATTTCAAAACATCATCTATTTCTGTTTTGAAAAAAATAAAAAAGAAATATTGTTGGCTCCCATTCAATTTACAATAACACATTTCAGCACTCGATCAAAATTACATCTTGGACCACAAAGACCCCCCCCCTTAGCAGCAGCCTTTTTGATGACTTTATTGTAAATTGCTGGTTCACACAATGCTTTCCTTTCAGTAACAGACAGATGAGGATGATTGATTGTAATATTATTTTCAAAAAATTGGACAACATCCCTCTCGACCGGTTTTTGTACAATAAGTGTCCACTGACGGATACAAAGTTGTTGGATTGAATCTTCTCTTTGGCTTAAAAAACTTCTTTGGCTGCAATCACTGGAGAGGATCCAGGCCTGGAAAAAAAAGGCTTTAAGTTTGATGTTTCTAAAATATTTAAAGCTCTATTTTTGGGGTTAAAAGATCAGCACAATGGTTTGGAACAAATGAAAGGCGTCTCCTCAAAACACTTCCTTCAGGCAGGAACTCACCTGCGTTGTAGGTCAAGGTCTCGTCTCCTCGATGACACTTCTATTCAAGCTCTATCCTGCCCGGCCTCTTTGCCCGTTGAGTGTTTGTCTCTAACCTTTAGTCTCGTCTTTGGTTCTTCAATCCAAAAAAATGAGACCTCAGCAGGGATTCGGTCGAAGATTGTGAGGTACCAGCGTAATCTTCTGAAGATTGAATTTGATCAGATGGTAGACATCTTTCACTCAGGTCAAAAGGTGAACTTTGCCTGTTACCCCTTGAATAAAATAATATATTGGCATGAAGCCGTGGGTAGGCCTTCCTCTCCCAATAATGAAATGCATCTTTCTGAACTTCTTTAGCTGGTAATCAACTTTGCTCAACTATGACATGTTGTATTTGCCCCTTTTTCTGTTCATCAGTGATTTACAATGTGGAGTTCCAGGACAGATCTTTTCTCTCTCTCTCTCCCTCAGTGTCAATAATTTTAACACGTTTGTATCCGTTCACATGCTCCATGACCAAGAGTGTAAGATCAAGTGAACAGCGATTCAGAATCTCATGCCTCCTTGACGTAACTGGGGGTCTTCCTGTCTACTTGTTGATTCTTTTTGGATACAAAGACCCCACGGAATTGGCTTTCATTTTTAATAAACTCTTAAGGGTGAGACTATAGAGTTCATATCTGGACTCCCCGTAGCACCCTACAATGTAATAATTTCCTGAAAATGTAATAACGTCTGAAAATGTAACAAAATTTGCACTTAACTCAATCGAAAATGTAATAAAACCCAGTAATGTAATAACTTCACCAATAATGTAATAAAATATTCTGACTGATATTGTAATAACATTTTTACCGATAATGTAATACCTTATTACATTATTTGGAATTTTTTACATTTTCAGGCGGGTCTTTGTTTTTCAAAACTGATAATGTCATACTTGACAGTTAATGAAATATACATGTTCATTTCCAGTCCAGAGATCTACATTTTGTGTTTTGAGAATCTAAGAATGCTATATACACTGGATTTGAAACAACAGAATGACTTTTGCTTCCCTTAATGTACCTCTTCACTTCACAGGTTTCCAACAAATCACTACCTCATGAAAACAACCACAAACCAACAAGTCAACTTTCAGTCACACTTCATTTCAAGAGGGTATACATAAGTATTCATAACACCTGCATACACATTGCATGACACCTGACATAAATATAGGCCTACATCCACTCATAAATGGTTATTAACGGCCATGTCAATGGTCATGAAGTTCTGTCATTTCATATAATCTTTATTTACACAACTAAGTCTCATCATATACTCATCTATCTATCTATCTCATCATGTATTACAGTATGTCAACTGACCACTATGTCACTTGACATATGAGTGGATATAAAGTGTTACAAAAAATTGTTTTGTTGGTTTGTGGTTGTTTTCATGAGGTAGTGATTTGCTGGAAATCTCTGAAGTGAAGAGGTACGTTTAGGGAAGAGTTACCTGGGGTCTCTAATGCTGCTCAGAAGCTTATATTTGAGCCGGAATGTTCGTCTCCCGAGAGGGTAAGTCCATCACCCACTCAGTAGGACCAGGGTGTAGTTGCATGTCACTGAGTATTTGCACATATGGTACTCAAGGTCTGCAATTCAACCCAATAGTCATTCTGTTGTTTCAAATCCAGTGTATATAACATTCTTAGATTCACAAAACACACAATGCTGAACTCTGAAAACTGAAAATTAACATGTATATTACATTATCGGTCAAGTATTACATTATCAGTTTTGAAAAAAAAAAGACCCTCCATAAAATGTAATAAATTCCCAATAATGTAATAAGGTATTACATTATCGGTAAAAATGTTATTACAATATCAGTCTGAATATTTTATTACATTATTGGTGAAGTTATTACATTATTGGGTTTTATTTCATTTTCAATTGAGTTAAGTGCAAATTTTATTACATTTTCAGGCGTTATTCCATTTTCAGGGAATTATGACATTATAGGGTGCTGCAGTCCCTCTGCATCATCCCAGGATTTTCTTGACAAAACACCCTATGAGTTAATACTGGGACCCTCATTGAGGGCCTCTTTAAACAGGATATGTTCACTGTGTGCTTGAGAGTAAGAGAATTCTTCTGTTCTTGTCTCAGTGAGCTTGCCAGTTTCTAAGAAGGACATTGTGTCTTAACTTCTGCCAGCATGGACAAAGAGAATACAACAATATCAGAAAAGAAACCACTCATTCATTGGCTAAAAAAGAGAGAAAAAAACAGATTAAAGGCTATCCTAGTGCTTAGAGTTTTGAATTCCGAAGCTATTTCAGGTTCAAAAGAGAAAAATAATCTGCACTCATGTGTGTGTTGTTTTATTAAACAAAAAACAGCACGGCAAGGTGGACAACATTCTGCCCTCTTTGGACTGTTTAATTTATGGTTAATCTCATTATGGAAATAATTTGAAACTGGATCCAACGGACTGATGAGACACCTGAAGCACTTAATTACTAATTCCATTACTTGATTAAAAGGCAGGCAGTACTCCAGAGGAACACATCATCGGCATCCTGAGTGGGGCAGGCGGTTACTCCATAGAAAACAAATCTATTTAAGTGGGAATGTTTATGGGTGGAGGAGAGACTGGATTTGGAATCTGGAATGTTCTGTGGTCATTATACATGCAAACACTGCGTAAATTGCAAAACACGAAAGCCACCATGTTGACTTATGAGCTCCATATTGTCTTTATGCGTTTTTGTTCGGCTGGTCTCACAGCTGCAGCATTTTAAATTCAAAAACGCTCAGGCAAGGATCTGTCTCTCCTGAAATGCTGCAAGCCACTGATGGTGCTCAGAAGCGGAGCTGCTGCACGGCTCTACGACGATGCACAGCTTTTCAGCTTTTGCAAGCTGACTGCGAGACCCCAATAGACCAGAGAGAATCAGTCATGGACACAGAGTGGGTTGACGTTTTTTGCCCAGGGCATGTTGCCTCACTCTGCCGTTGACGTGACCTTTAACCCTAAACCTGTGCCTGGGGCTGCATTCCTGTTTGTCTTGTTCTTGCGACATGAATCTGTTTTCACTGCCATTTCTCCTCAGCTGTAAACAAGAAACTGTTCTTGACGGAAGATGTATGAAAACCCAAGGCTTCCAGCCAACACTGATTGCAGGGTTAAGGGCGACTTTTCCCTTTTCAATTCAAACGTGTAGAATCACTTCGTGACACAAGTCATGTTTTTACTTTCATACCCTGACTGTGCTGTTTTATAATGGATCTGAGCTCAAATTTTATTGACGGTGGCACAGTTGGGTTTTGACTGCGGACTCAAGGAAGCCTGATCTGCCTGCCTGTGAGCTCAAAGCAACTATCATATTTTCCAAAATGATAAATAATGAGATAATGTTTGAATAAATATGATACTTGATCTGATTATGAACGGAAGACTTACACACCAGCTGCACCAAAAGAAGGCTTGCATGTGAAAATCAGTGAACCCTTATTTAATGAGTGGGTGGCTGAAAACAAGTATTAGATTAATTTGTTTTCAGAGGATAGATCATTGAGTGTGGGGACAGAATAGATCAAATTACAATGTCAGGTTTATGAACAAATTTTTCGTTGGCTTGACAAAGCCAAAGTGATATCATTAAAATGATGGTAACATTTTGAACAACCCAATCCCAAACTCTCTGCTACAAACAGTTAAACAGTTATGAAGCCTAAAATCTAAGCCAATTAATCAGCAAATGGGCGGGGCTCTATTAATTAGCAAGTGACCCCTTCCTGAGTCAGACAATTCAAACCCTACTCTCAATGACTCCAATCAGCCGGTACTTTCACAAAATAATTATTTTCCATGAATGTTTCTGAGTGACTGGACTGGTATCGGAAGCGCAGAAATGTGATTGCTTAACTCACCAGCGAGAAACCTGCGTGAAATTCGGAAAGAAGCAGAAATCATTGCGGAAGCATGCAAACAGCTAATCACTGCCCAAGTTATTAGGCAATTAGAGAGTCACGTATTCAATTTTTGGGTGGTATCGTGGGTAATATGGGGAAGAAAATATACTCATGTACCTGTATCCTGGTTTGGTGACTGTGCTGCTTCAAAAGATCTTCCAGATTGCTGAAATTTTATGATGAGCCATAATGTATGTGATCTACATTAGGAATGACTGTAAACCGGGAAAAATATACAAACCATCCCCTTGTCTTTGCTCCTTGTTCTTTCATTACGACATGAGGACGTGTTCAATCTATAAAGTTAATTCAAAGCTGTGGAAGCAGTTACACCAAATTGGCTGGTGCAGAATAATGATGAAAAGAAGTAGATCAGTAAGTTGGCCTTGTAAAGCCTACTTAATGAGTGGAAAAGAGAGTTAGCATAAACATGCCAAAATTAAAATGGTCCGAACGTTTTACTGTCAATACATGTTGCATCCTGCGATTGGCATGTCAATGCGATCGGAGTCATTTCCGAGATGACTGTGGCTTACGGGCATTTCGCTTCTGCAATCACTGCGCAGCACAGGTAACGGATTGTGAAATGAAAAGTAAGTCACGGCTTTCTCAGTCGCGCATGCAAATAGAATGCAAGTTTTGTCTTGATCTCACGATGAGCGATGATTATAAAGTTCACTATTCAATTCCAACAGTGACGAATATGGGAATCAATTGTTAATGAAAATCGTTCAATACTGAAATATTCTTTCATGTGATAAATTATCACAATCATGTTATGGAATTTGATTTTTTTTGTTTTAATAAAAAAGAAAAATAATACATCTCAGTCAGTACACTTTGTCTACATAGTGTGTTTAAGGTTTACAAGCACACGTTGGTTGTCGCGGCGAGGCTCTGTTCTGAGAGCTCACTGCCCGTCCAGGCGAAAAACAGAAGGCAGGGAATGTGGTGGGAAAATATCCTAAAACATTCTAAATTCAAAGTAAAACCATAATCTCAATTCAACAAGAAAACCTTTTAAAAACTGCTGTGCAAGGAGAAGCAGTGAAGGGGCAAAAACTTATGAATCTGCCGAGAAACATAGATGAGCTAAACCCTGCAGAACCTTCAAGGCCGGCCTAATGAACTAACCTTCCGGAATGACCATATCAGTCAGCCTGGTTCCACATCCTGAGCATACGCATCTGAATGTTCTGGAACCATCCATGCCCTAAGATAACTTACTGAACTTTAGGTGAACCCAAGGTTTGGGAAACTTAGGCGTGGTCTTCAACCGTCGTTGGCGGTCGAAAATGAAGGCACACTATGATGTAATGACAAACTTGTTACTAAGTGTGGAGAGTCGCTTTGGGACAATGCATCAATCAGAGTCAATAATATTGGATAAGGTAGAAGGAGTCACGTTTAATCCCACCTAAAGAAACGTGTCAAAAGGCCAATAAATATGAGGGTTCGGCCAGCCGGAGGGCAGTCGGCGTGGGGTGACTGAGGAAGAATGAACGCTATGTGGTTTGCGCAGACCAGCCTGGGTTTCGTTGTGCTTCATCTGGATGGATTTACAATAAACCCAATTACATCAGACTCTGGAAAATTGATCTATTTTTGGAGATAGATTTGCGAGGGTCAGTGGAACACTTTATCCACTTGCTTGGACAAAGTGTTTTTGTACAACAGGAGCTGCACCTCTCCCCGTACTACAGAGCCTACAGCAACAATATCGTCAAGGAAGTCGTTATCACTGTTACAGATCGGTGTGACTTTGTCATGCATCTATGAATGCTGTAGTAGACAGGTGGATCTGGTATTGTGGAGGCTTGTGAGGTGAATGCAGAGAATTGTCGCTTCTACGAAGGGGACACCACAGATTTGACCCTCAAGCAATCGCCTGATAGGGTGTCGTCAGGTGACTGTTGAGTATTGTCAGGTGATTCTGAGGAGCTGAAAAAAGCTGAACTACAGCTGCTCAGATAACATGACACTGTACCTGCCAGAATCTGCACCTCATTGAGCCTCATGAAATGTGCATCATGGCGAGATGACATCTGACTGATCCAAACCTCTCCCCTGCAGCCCCCATCACATGCCGAAACAGTTCTTCAATATGGTGCAACCCACTCGCCACCATTAAACCAGCCATCAAAAAATATATTCATAATTAGTTTATGACTGCAACTCAAAGTTATTTAAAATACTGCCTGAAGTGCTCAGTTGAACTCTTTACATTCAGAAAGACATGTTTCAATGGTGAATGAAGAATGACGTGGGCAAGGAATTATGCAAAATGATAATTTCAATGTAAACACTACCTAATGTGACATGGCAAAACTTGGTGAAATGTTGGCTTGACACACAGGTTATAACCCAGCGTCATTTTGATTGAGAATTGAAAGCCTTTCTAAAGGACTAGAAAGTAATGAGGCTTTATCTTTTTTTTAAATGAGGGACAGTCATATTGGGTTCATTGTATAGGTTGCTTATGTTTACCTTTTTGACAAAAGTTTCCCTTACTAATCGCATAAGATTATGAAGTTTCAGACTTCAGTCTTTTGTCCAGCTGACATCAGCTAATCTGATTTGTCATAACTTCCCAATCTGTTATTGAGATTTCCCCAGTCAGAGGGACTGCAAAGAGCTCATTTTTAGTGGCACTGTTACTTAAGCATAAAGTTGTTGGACGAACTTGAGCAAATACAGCAATTCCTTGCAAAGGCTTATATTGTAGTTTTTCATATCAAATTAAAGTTTTGAAGCGTCAGGAGTGAAGAGCATGCCGATCTTCACATCATGGTACTTTTTTCAGTTTATCTCGTGATGGTCATGTCAAATGAGTCCACCTTTGGTATTTCTCAAAAATTTGTCTTTAATTTGGGAAAAGGAAAAAAGAACCACAAGATCATAAGTGGTAATTGCAACACATACAGCCATGATTTTTGACCACTTTTCAAAGAAAAATATAATTGTAATTGATTCGATTTTGATTTGAACTTGGGCTTGATTGTGTTGACACACAAAGAATTCTCAGATGTGATACTGTGCAGTTATCGACTTCAGTTGAGGTGAATCCAATGATTTATCCACCTTCAACGAGTGATATAGCACTTGTCAAAGGTAGATAAATAATTGGATTCATCAATAACTGAAGTCAATAACTGTTTTATTACATGACCCAACTATCAATACCGAATATCAATACCGTGACCGGCGGACGTCGCCTAGACCAGTCAGGAAAGAGTCCTTACGTCATATAATAAAGTAGAATGCAGACCCAGAATTAAAAAAAAAAAAAAAACGTCTTTTTCCGAGGCATCAACCACCAGCTGAGCAGGAATGCAGGTGTCAGGTAGAATTTGCAGTGACATCCTAATCTCAACTTGAAATTACCAGTCAAAATACACAATAAGACCAAAAAAAAACCATAACCCTGTTTATTATTTCATGTGTCTGTATCTGCTGGACATACAATCTCCGGAAACAGGCTGAAGTTTGTTTTTCAGACCCCCTCTGCCATGAGAACGCGAGTTTTCAGGGACAGAAGAGTGTTTTCTCGTGCCCGTGGAATAAAGGCCCATTTATCTCTGCTTCACCGGTCAGGGGCGGTTACCTTATCTTCAGTCTGCACCACTGATGCCCATTCCTGATTGGTCTCCGATGACATCCTCCTTTCCAAATTACCCGAGGAGAAGTGGAATGTTTGCATTTCGGTGCACTTCTTTGACCTGTAAAGGTCTCTGCGAAGAGGTCAAAGGTTATTTGGCAACCTGTTTACAAAGGCCGCCGTGACTCTGGTCTTTCTCCCCATATGACTAGTGTAAGCTCATCTTGAGTACAGTATCACTGCTGCTCCGACTTCTGGGGCAGTCTCAAAGCATTAGGAACTGGCTTCCATACACACTATATAAGCATTTTATTAGCTACACATCTTCGGGTCAATTTATAAAATATGCAGATATGGAGAGGTGGTTTAGGTATTTTGCCTGTGTCAACTTTAGACTAATCAGCTCCTCCACCACAGTATGATCTCTTGTTTAAGGAGAAACAGGAGTTTGTCTCTGAGGGTGTGTGTCATAAACATGCAGGAACCTTGTGTGTGTTTCCAGTGTCTTTTTAAACAAGTGCGTTAAAACTGTTGGCTGTTTAGTGTGTTAAACAGGGTCTAGCACAGCACCCAGTGGGCGCATACCATAAACTGACTGCTCAGGGTAAACAATACTTAGTGTAAAATTTAATTTATGGGGATCAGCTGACAGGATGATGCATGTTTTCATTTCCTCCCTCTGATCTCACTGCCATCCCCTTTCGACAAAAATTATTGAAGAATTTTGAGCAAAATGGAGGACGTCTGTGCAGGCTTAGGACAGGAGCATTTCTGGCATGCCGTTTGACCCAAGAGAGCTGTTCGGCATGGGCAGAATGGTCTGACGCAGTGCTAAACTCTCTCTTGAAGAAAGCTGCCTGAAAAAACCATAACATTTTCTCCCGAAATATGTCAGAGACAAAAATAGGAGCGTAGAGAAAACCGCATGCCTATGAAAAATAAATGAATGAAAATGCAATACCATCTAGGAACTGACATGATTTGAGGAAAATCAAAGCATCTTGGAGGAATGAGAGTTCATACACTTTATGCTGGAGATCCATTTTCAATTATTGATTGCTCTCTGTCCAATCTCTGAAACCTCTCCATCTCTCTTACTGCACATCAAGATTTACTGAAGGCAAACTACTTCACAGCATGACTCAGTGGTTATCGTCAGCATAGGGAACTCAGCCTCTTTAGCATGACCATATTTTACACTCATTTTACATTAGATATTTATTGTACATTAATTTACCAGTCTCTCTTATCCAAAGTAACTTATTGAAAAAAGCAATTAACTGTAAATGATGGACATTAATTATACCACTTTTTTTTTTCCTCACAGCTTTCCCAGACCAGCTGGCATTGATACTGCCTCAGTAAAGCACTTGCAGTAAGTCAGCTATGTAAACAGAGAAACAAAGTAAGAAAGCTGAAAATAGACAAATATTAAATCCCTGATATGAATTAATAATAAAAAATATAATTATATATAGGACAGGTAGGAGTGCTAAGGGTTGAGAGTGGAAGGCAAATTTTTGGGCGTAGTTTTCCTGCCTGCTGTAAGTCTCAAGCAATGCGCTCAGACTAATCACGACATGTAGCCTGCGTTGCCGGCGGTCAGCGGCTGGCGGGAGAAAGGAGTGGAAAGACCGCCTGCACATTAACGTAGGGATTTTGAGTTGTCCATTCACGAGTGAACGGGAATTACTGATTGGCTTAAGATGTGTCAATCAAAATTGAACTGTCATCGAATGTAACGCAACGCATGGTTACGCCATAAACTGCCAGAACAAAGATGGCGAATGTAGAGAACAACGCTTTGATAAAGAAATCGCTTGAATATCTTGAAATTCACGACCGAAAGATTACTCTAAAGAACGAACAACTACAGGCGATCAATCATTTACTAGATGATTTGATCTCCACGCATCACTTGTGCTCTCAAATTACACTCAAGTTTCATTGGTTTAAAAAAGGGGTGGTCTGTCGCGGCTCGTTGCGCAAGGAAGTGGGCGGCTACTCAAAATCCCTACGGTATCGTGCAGGCGGTCTTTCCTCTCCTTTCTCTCGCCAGCCGCTGACCGCCGGCAACGCAGGCTACACGACATGTAATGCTTCTTTCTTGCAGTTTTTCAGTCTAATTGGTCATTTTGACCAGCATACTGTGCTACAGGGCCGAGAGTTGGATCTTATGGGCATCATAGAACCTTTTTTTTTTCTAAAAAAAAATTTGGCATCTCCAATCCCACCCAAATCTGGAATGTCCATTTGGGGAACTAAGGCCCTTGCAGATGCGACCCCCTGTTGCCATCCCAGGAGAGTGTAAACAGAAGCACGCGCCTGTCAGCCACCATTTCTGATACACTCATTGGTCGAATCCTTATAAGTTCAGAATGACGGCAGAGGACAGTCGAACATAAACAAGCTTAGAATGGAACGAACGAACAAAGCAACTTATTTTACCCTTCCCGGCAGACCCTTCCCATTTGCATCCCTGTAGCGCATTGGCCAATTGCACGGTACTTCTGAAAAGTTGCCAACCGCTGCCGGTTGGAATGACCGGGGCTCGAACCCGTGCTGTGATCGTCACTTCTGCTCCATAACGCAATACTTTAACCGAGTGAGCTATCCGGCAGCTCGAAGAACTATTTTTTTTTATTTAAAATTTTTTTGTTGGGGGGGTTCCATCCAAATTAGATGGCCAGAAGGTGTGTCACTTAAGTGATGTTGTCCAAGCGAGATTTTATATGTTCATGAACCATGACACTGTCCACATATGACCTGTGAGAGCATCTGATCTGAAGTGCAAACTGTTTTGTGATGCAGCCATTGGGTGCCAACAATCACGTGCCCAAAATGGACAATACCCATGCCTACCATAAGAAATGGAAAGATGCGTTACATGATAAAAATAATTCATTAAAATAATGGATAATTATTGTTTCGTTTATTGAAATGAGTGTGATTGCTTGCGGATACGTTTGTCATTGAATTAATCGTGGACCTTAACTGTATGCATGCAATTTCTCACAACCATCTTCACCCTGCAACTGTGCTCCCCAATAATTTTGGGACCCTTGGCAAAGCCAAAGAGAATGTGAAAAATTAACAAAAATCTAAAGTGGACTTTAAAGAAAGTCATTTGTGGGAAAAATGTTGTCTTTTGATGAATTTTTTTTTTTTTTAAAAACGCATACATGCATTTGCACCCCTGGAAAACCTTATAAGAAAATGTAAGTGAGGTATAGTGCATTCCCATTCGTGTTTTACAAGTTCATCATAATGATTACAAAAACTGTAGTCATTCGTGACTCTCTTTGTCCCTGAGGTATAATTATGCAGTGACACACTGGCTAATTTTCCTTAGTTAGCCATCACCATGGTTTAGACAACAGAAAACTGGAACGATCTGCAATAGAAGGCAATTGCGCTTCACAAATGTATGAATAACAATGAGAAAACAGCTTTAAAATGGAAAGTGCCCATTTAGACTATCAAGGCAATAATTATGAAGTGTGAGGCATATGGCATTGTTAAATCTGCCTGCACGAGGATGTATGTCTATTTTGAATGCTTGCTTTGTGAGAAGTAAAGTGTAGATAATGCCTCGGGTCACAAGAGAGAAGACGGCTGAACCAGGGACCACAACCACCAGTTAAGGAAACTCCAAGGATGGTTGTTGGAAAATTTCAGGCAGCAAATATGTCTTGGGTTCAGAAAGTTACCAAAACTATCATCAGAAACCATCTAAACAAATATGAGATGTTTAGGAGGAGGGTCTACAGAAGACTCCCAGCAGTGTGCCAAAAATTTATCGGAACTTTAAATGAGACAGAGTTACATGGTCAGAGTAATCCAAAATGACAAAAACAAACAAAAAAAAAAAAACTCAAGGGGTGGTTTTGGTATAAGAAAAACAATAGGCAATCCACGAAGAACCTCATTCCCACCATGAAGTACCATTGGTAGCATGAATTCCATCAAGTACGAGCCATTACTAAATGAAAGCTTGACTGCCTGCCATATTCCATTCCTCATGTCAATTGTTTCCCCACAATCTAGACATTTGTGTCCATTTCATTTTCTTTTCATTAATCGATTCTTGTTAAACACCGTAATTATTGCCTCATTTCACCCCCTCCAGTCCTGTTTCATCCTCACCTGTTGTTCCTCAGTGTTTTAGTGCCGTCTGGTGTATTTAGGTTCCTGTGTGTAGTCTCCCTCTCGCAGGATTGTTACCTTTTGTGTTTCTTGTGTCTAAGCGCAGTCTAATCTCTCTAGTTTTCTAAGAAATTGACTTTATCAGGAACTTTCTGTGTCAGAAGCTCCTGAAGTGGCACCCCTTCCAGTCCCTCCTAGATCTCAGTTTGTGAGTTTGTACCAGTCCTGCCTGCCCAGACACCTATTGTTTGCCCTCCCAGCTACAGACCTCATACCACTTTTCCCTGCTGCAGTGCCTCACCTCCATGAACCTGTTCACCGCTGCCTGACTCCAGACTGAGCTCTGACTCCTCTGCTGCTTGGGTTATTGTTCTTCTGTTGATTAAAAGTGCCAATTGCAGTTCAGTCTGAGATCTGCGCCTGGTTCCTGCTTCTGCTGCTCATAACAACTGCCTCAGTCAGACAGCTGAGACCGGGCGGTGGTCTGGTCTCGCAGCGGGACAATGGTCTAGAGCAGGCTTTATAATCAAGACAAAAGAAAAAAAAAAGGTTTACTGACTCCAGAACCAGGATTTTGCGAAGGTCATGCCAGTCCTTGACCTTCGGCCAATAATAAATAAATAAATAAATAAATAAATACCTGTGGGATAGGTCTGTGGATGTGGACCCCGGAATTAGAAGGATCTTGAGAGATGCTGATCAGAAGAATGACCTCCTTGCAACTTCTCTCCCAACCTCATTACACTGTAATGGAGAAGACTCTGGATTGTTATTTTGGCAAGGGGAGGCTAGATTATAGATTTAATGAAGCAGATCCAATAATTGCAGTGCGCATTTTTGATTAAAATATTTGTTTCATGATGGTGGTGGTCATTATTTTCTTTCAGGCGTTGCATTTCAATTAAAAGTTTCATTTTTGGGAATCTTTAAAATTATATATCAAGAGCATAAACAATAACTGCATCAATTCAAAAACACTTTTATTCATATTTTCAGGGGATGCCAATATTAGGGGAATGCACAGTATAAAAGTGCAGGGTAATAGATTATTAAAAAAAACTCAAAACGACAATTCGTGATGCAAGAAGAAGCTCAAAAGTTATCGCTTCGCTGGATTTATTTAATTGTACCCACTCATATTTAAAACATCCCGCTTTAATATGCAGAGCGCATAGTTTCAGCTCGCAATAGTAATTGCGTTTATAGCATAGCCTTGGGAATATCGTTCCTGCGGTCTTAAACAGAAAATAATGTGCTAAATTATTTGCTTGGACAGCCAAGTGTTGCATGAATATAAACTCAGTAGTGATAACTACTGCCACAACTCATGACACAGTTTTCTTGACTAGTACTGCAGCACATCATGTTGAGAGGACCCATACCCCATAAAGAGTGCATTTATTACGCCACTGAACATTTTCAGAAATATGTACATAAATTTAACCTGTGTTGCCACTGTGTGTGTGGACGGATATTCCTTAGGGGACCAAATGTCCTCACAGGCGATGAAATACCAGATGTTTTAATGCATACGGTCACATTTTCTGGTACTCATGAGGTAAAGGAGCTATTTTAGAATTAGCGGTTAAGGTTTGGGTGAGGTTAAGGTAAGGCTGCCTTAAGGCATGTAATGTTGATGGTTATGGTCAGGTTAACAGGTCAAGGAATGAGTGTAAGTTGAAGGGATGTCCCCATATTACATGAAAAACAATGTGTGTGTGTGTGTGTGTGTGTGTGTGTGCGTGCGTGCGTGCGTGTGTGTGTGTGCGTGCGTGCGTGTGCGTGTGTGCGTGCGTGCATGCATGTGCACGTGAGAGTGCGTATGCCTAGTCTTGCATGAGTTTCAATGATGAAAAATGAATAATCTCAAAAAAGAAATCATCCTTTTGGAAAAACAGCAACAATAACTTTACGCCATAAACCCCACCAATTGCTCTCTTGAGTAATTAATCGCACACCAGAGACCAGATTCAGTTACCATGGAGACAACGTGGGATATGCTAAGCAAACTGAGAAGGGAAATTTTGATCCAGTCTGAGCTATTCTCAGTCTCCTCCAGGTAAAAAGCTATTAAAATCACCAGAAATATTCTTATATAAACATTTACATTTTCTGTATCCTGTTTATTCGTATTTCTTGTTATATTTTGACGGGGAGACTTACATCGCTGCAGATCACAGCACCGTCCTAACGGGCACACAATCCTTTTTCCTGAAAGCAAGAACAGAGTTCTGGGAGTGACTGCACTTTCTGAGCCAACACAAGAGGACAGGAAATATTACTGCCTTAAATTTGCACATAACATAGAGAGGAGAAACGATACTGCTGAGATCAGGAAGAAAAACAAGAGCCAGCATTTCAGAGCTTAGAGAACTGACTGCGGTCATTTTGAACTTCTTATTTGGAATTAGCATTTAACTCGTTAGGAACTAAGGGCAAATTACTTTTTCCACTCATGGCCAGATAATGTGGAATAGTTTTTTTTTTTTCCTTCAATAAATGAAATCATCATTTTAAAACTGCACTTACTGTTCATTTGGTTTATCTTTGTTAAATATTGAAATTGGTACGATAATATGAAACATTTAAGTGTGATAGGTATGCAAATATTTTTTCACCACATGGTATAAAATGGTCGTTTTATGATTAATTTCTAAAAATGATTTAGTTATTGCTCCTTTAATTAAGCAAAGTGAAAGCGGTTACCATGTTAAAACATTAATAAATACATAGATATTTATATATACAAACCAGGTGGCCTCTTTATCACACATTTGCCTCCATTAAGCTTCCGTGTCAAAAGTAAATAATTTTCTCACTGCAATAGGAGCATCTCCCCCTAATCCCTTCTCTTCCTCCAGAGAACATTTGCATTTTTACTAAAGCTTTTACTGTAATTCCAAACCATTGGTCTCACTGTGTTAATGGCAAATATTTGAATGTTACAGACCCCTTCTTTCATGCAAGAACATAAACATTAACATTAAGTACCAAAAAAAGGGGGAATGAATCGATTTCTGATGGCAGTAACCTTTCCACTGCAGCCTGAAAGACCAGTCGGGGCTCTTGAGCTCTTGAGCAAGATCTTATCTGAGGAGCGGTGATGCAGTCAGACGACTGAGTTACTTTGTGTCATTAGGTTCTCACGGATGCTCACCAATGCCTGCTCTTGGTCACGGCCACAGCACATTTCTTTGATGGAGGAAATCTGACAGAATCTGAATGAGAGCAGCATGAAACGTCAGGGTTGGTGTGGTAAGAGCTGAGCTCATGGTGACACTGCCCAGGGACAGTGGTTCCCAAACCACTCATCAAGCCGCTTTCACAATGGGCGCAAAAAGAATTTTTTCGCACGACAGATTACATTCAAAGTCAAACCAAAGATGAGACTGGGGAGCTCTTTTAAACAAGTGGCCACATGACAGGTTTTCAACAGCTCAGTATAACTACATTTTACTACTATTCCTTGAAAATTTATTCAGCGCTTCAAGGGTTAAGGTTTGTAATGTAACAGACACAGTGAAACACTGTGTGTGTATTTGAATGTCAAATGCAAATATTTGTATGAATGTACCTCATAGGAAAAAACGTCAACCGAGCACTTAATTTTTACTGACTCATGTCTCAATGTCTTCACTTCCCGTAAAGTAACCTTTCTCTCCTCCAGTATTTGGGTGTCACAAATTCCTTTATTTTGGGAAAAGCAATTTGTACTCGGTCTCACTTTCATCTTTCCATAGTTTTGTGATCTCCCCTCAGCCCTATGGTGATTTGTTAAATTTTTTTTTTACAGGGGTTTGAAACTGTTGTCCAAAAAAGACGCTGGTTTGATAAGAGCGAAAGATTACATCTGTCACCTCCCAGCCACAACAGATAACTTGGTTCTCCCCCCGCAATCTCATTCAATGTTCAAAGTTTTCATGGTGAATCTCCCTGAATGAGAACATGCTACAGGTTCACAAGGACATTTTTTATAGCTGAAATTACGATATCAACATTACAGGTCTATTTCCTGTATATATTATTAATTTAACCTTTATTTCACTAGATTTGTCCTATTGAGATTGAAATTTTTTTACAAGAGAGACTCCGCTAAGAAGAGCAGCTGGACATTTAGTTCATTAACAACGTAAAGCTCGCACCGGTTATGAATACCGGCACTTCTGATTTTTGTCCACAAGTTCCCCTACTTCTTATTGCATGCCATCACCTCGGAGAGAGTCTAGGTATGCACATCTGAACACCTGCTTAAGCGCGTCTCTGTAAATATCTGGTTTGCCTAGCACTGAGGGAAAAAAACACAGAAAATATCAATGTTATAATGACTTTTAAAAACGGCTGAAGAAAAAAAGGATGCTATCTGAAGATGACACTGTGCCTGCTGAGAGTTTGAAGGCTTAATCTGTTTTTACTGTAGTGTCAAAATACCTGCATAATTTTGGTAATTTCCATTATTGCAAGTGCCATTAACAGTGCGATAAAATGGGAGATGGAGGCTGCGCTTTTTGTTTCTTGCAGCAGATGAACAAGACGACGAACAAAACCTGTCATGCAACTGTGTGTCATTGTGAAACAAGGTGATGAGAAAGGAACCATGCAGGAAGATATCTTGTTTTGATTTTGATGTTATGATCGGAAATGGAAAACTTTATCATCTGATTTCTCATGAAGTGAAATTTGTTTCCTCAACGACTGCCCTAAATACTTTTGTTTTGCCACATTTTGGTTTCGAAGTAGATTGCATTAAATTGCAGATAATTTTATCGTTTATTGGTTTCCAGCTTTGCCTTTCCTCTGCTAATTGTACATTTCATAAAGTATGTATTTAGTAATCACAACCTTTTTATGCAATGCTGGGCATTGCTATTATTTATGTTATAAATAGGCCCACCATTCTTTAATATCACAAAGACATGATTAAGCTTTGTATAACACGATGGAGCTCAATTTTATTGCAACCACAAAATCATCCTTTATTCATACAGCTCATAATACCTTTTTTAATTTATCCTTTTAAATTAATTTAACTGTTTTGCCTCTCATTTAATGTGAGTCGAGTAGAATCCAGTCTGACCACATTTGAGCCTAATTATGCAATGTTCTTCCCAATTTTTTGAGTTACGACTGGCCATCACTATAAATACATTTTAAAACATCCAAGAAAGAAGTAATTCTTATGTAATCCAATCAGTGGATTAGGGAACTGTCACCTTTTTTGGTCTAATTCTTGCGGTGAGTCGCATCGAGACAAAACCAAGCAAATAGTGCAATACATGAGGCGTACAACAGTGAAAGCGCAAGTAAAATTAACATTTACAGGTGTTTATTGACTCTGTTTCCATGCATTATTCAATAGCTTTAAATTCATTCAGTGTGATTAGATGCTGAAACTTAGTTACTCTCAGGAGGCTTTTCCAGGTTCAGGGTGCCAGTAACATAAAAGCCCTCTGGCCAAAGTCAGTCTGAGCTTTTGGAACAGTCAAAAGTGCCATGTCCCGGGACTGCGATTTCCTGAGGTAAAGAATTAACTGCCCTCCAGAATCTCTTCAGATCATTCCAGCACTTTCTTGTAAATAAAACTGCCTTGGCTTCAAGAAAAACTAGTCTGACTCAGTACCTGATTTTCTCACCTTAACTCAAGCTGCATAACATTCACACAGGGGGGAAGAAATTTCCACTGTGAAGCAGGGGTCGCACCGTCCCAAGATCCTTTACTTTTGTTTCGATGCATGTTTATTGAAAAATTCTTCTTCAAAATAATATAAAAAAACAATATCCCATCATGGTCAAATTTACAAGCCATTACTACATCATCCATAACAACAATACTCGTCCAGTCAAAGTAAAATAAAATGTGTAAAAAAATTGCTTAACAATCATCTGCACGTGCCTTTTGAATGAACAAGCAAAACTCTGAAACAAGAGCACTGAAACAAGATGTTCAGGTTTCTGCAGTTGTCCATTTCTGCGTCCCCTCATCAAATTATATGGTTACAAACATGGAGAAACATTAGCCCATATAGTACTACCAGTTAAATAAAGGCAAATCTGGATTTCTACTCCACAACAGTACCAAGAGTGCTGTCATTAAAGTCTTAAATGACATATATTTGAATACAGATAATTGTAAAGGTTCAGCATTAGTACTGCTGGATCTCAGTGTGCCATTTGTCAGTTGACCACAGTATACTCTTGGACATACCGCAAAACTGGGTGGGACTCTCTGTCATAGGATTGAAACCAGTTAAGGCCTATCTGCTGGATCAATTCATAATTACAAATTTCAATGATGTGGAGTTCCTCAAGGGTCCAATCATGGATCAGTTCTATTTAAAATCTGTATGTTTGAAAAACCACAAAATATTATACCATAGCATGCGGATACACAAGGATCTACAGAACAATAAATGCAGGTGACTATGGTCCCATACAGACACTGAATAGTGCATTGGATAAATCAGTGATTGGATGTGACAGAATTGTCTCCAGTTTGATAAGGATAAAACTGAAACTACTATTTTTGTGCCAAAAAGAATGATTGAAGCCCTACCATTCACATTGAAGCCCTATCATTTAAGACCCCAAGGCATGCCTGAAATCTTGGTGAAGTCTTACACTAAGACCGAAACTTTAATAGTCACATCAACAGACTTATAAAATCAGCTTACAACCAGCTTCAAAAGCAAGAGTCAAATAACTCATGTCTCATCAAGATTTAGAGAAATTCATTCAGGCATTTATTTTAATAGGCTATATTCCTGTAATAGTTTCTTTAAAGGTCTTTGTATTTTAATAAAATCAATCTGACAACTGCAACTTATTCAGACAGCTGCTGCTTGAGTCTTTACTAAAACTAAAACTAAAAAAGGTGAACACATCATCCCAGAGCTTTGCACTGGCCTCCCATGCAACAAAGAATTGATTTCCAAATCGTACAACTGACTTTAAAAGCACAAAATGTTTGGGGCTAAAATATTTCTGATATACCGCTATTACGAACCATCCAAAGCTCTTAGGTCACCAAGGACAGGTTGTCCTTGTCCCCAGGGTTAGAACCAAACATGCAGAAGCAGCTTTCAGTTACGATGCACCACAGATCTGAGACAAACTTCCAGGAAATTTGAGGTCTGCTCCAACCTTGTGCTCTTCAAAATCAAGGCTTAAAACTTTTCTGTACAAGACTGCCTTACCAAACATCAAATAATCTTTTAAATCCCCTGTAATTTTACTGTATTGTTTTTCTATAATTTGTGCATTTATTTTAGCTGTCTTATCTGTTCTAAAGTTTTTATGCCTCTGTCTTCTTGTGTAGAGCACTTTAAATCACTTCTGAGAGTGAATTGTGTTTTACAAATAAACTGGCCTTGCCTTGCCAAAAACTTCAAACAGTGAGCTCAACAACTGAAAGAGAAAAAAAGGGTACCATCTTACAATTTTGCCTCAGTTAAAGCACAAAAAAGTGAATTGTTACCATGGTGAAAATAGATTATGTATATAAATGAGGTTTCATTAAATTGAAACCAGTTTTTGATTAAAACTGAAAAAATTATCCCTAAATTATTCTTAAACAAACAAGAGTAATGTATAGCCATCGCATAATGCAACACAAGCAAGTCGTGGGAAGGTGAGAGTACAATTAGATTAGATTAGATGAATTAGAAATAGAAGTCAGATGAAAATGTATTTTCTATAAGAATGGGTGAAAGTATTTGCATATTATGGAGGCTTTTTTTTCATTTATTTAAACCTACTATTAATGCAGACTGTGAGGGTTTGACTCTGAGCACCATGGCTGTGCACAGAGATCAGGAATAGCGGACTGGACTCAGGTGCGAAGATGGATCTGGTTTGAATTTATTATGCCTCCGCGGCAAGGCAAGAAGGCTCAGTAGAACACAATACAAAAGAACATGGAATCGAGGTTCCTAGATATCAATATTAGTTATACATATAACTGGGACATAAGCTACAGTACTATATATTACAAATAGAAAAGCACAAGGAATTGAGGTTCCTGGATTATAATATTAAAGTGCTGAACATAAATATTAACGGCACTAGGATTAAGAGTTAAAGTTTAACATGCGAATGAACAAGACTAGGGAGTAAATACAGGCTTTTGAGGCTTAGGAGACTTCACACCGAATGTGTGCGAGGCTCAGACTAAAATAGGTACCCCTATAGCACAATGGCAACAGGGAACAGATGCAGGTAATGATTACGAACTGAGGAATACGGTCCAGGTCTTAATAGGCTGGTGAGTTGGAGCGCTGGAGGCGTGGCCTTTCACAGGCTGAAAGAAACAGCAGAAATGTTGCGCTAATTTCCAAAACAGAGAGAAAAATGTTCATGCAAAATGTATTGACAGCATGCCAGAGAGTAATCTCCGAGCCGTAAGGACATAGGCAATGCCAAGAGAGGAGATATGGGCATTAAAGCAAAAAATCCCAAACAGGTGTCTGATATACGTCAGAGAATATGCAGTCGAATGCTGGAACAGTTTGTGCTCCTGGCAATAACCCTGAACTGTGTGAGGAAAACCAGAGAAGGCAGAGCACAAGCAGTAAGAGAGGCAAAGAGGCAAAGAGGCAAACCAACTCGCCAACAAAGGCATACTGTTTCTGGTACGCAAAAACCTCACATCTGAGGAGGGATTCTCAGTAATGCCAATAAAGCTGGATTCATTCCCTACTGACCAATCAGTGCCGCATATGTTCTGTATTCCCATTTAACAAAAATGATATTGTGGATGTAATGGGAAATTATTTGAATCCATGGCAGTGGGGCTGCAAGTGGCGCAGTAATGATTACAGATATGTCACTGCAAGCAGTTCAGGAATAATTCATCAGTGTTGATTAAAAGAATAATAATAATTTGGCATCTCCATTCCTACCTGAATCTGTGAAGCGCAACCTTCGAACTACGTACCAGCTGTATGTTTCTGCTCGACACGCAATGTTCACCTCCAAAACTTGCACTTATCGTACAACGCTAATTTTCACGGCAAGTGGCAGCGCTGGCGTGCACAGAACAAAAATGGAGGAGCCCTGAATATGTGTTTTCACAGAGAAGAACCGATGGGCACCCAAATGACCAAAAGAGGGCAGCTGAGCAGATTTCATCCCAGTCAGACGCGACAAATAGGTCTCATAGTCTAGAATATGAACTCTCCCGCGGGTCCAATTCAATGTTGTACCGATTGTCAGGTACGTTGCTTCCAGTGAAAAAATTCCCAAAAAATACAATAGCATATAACCTAAAATACCCACTTGTCTAACTGGGACGTGTCTATCTGATATGCATAAGAAGAAAACTCAGCCTGAAATACCCATGAGTCTGAGACGTGTCTACCTGGGATGACACCGTTGAGCAATGCGCAGTGGTAGCCCAAATGACTGCATCCCTCCCTTACCTCTGCGCAGCTGCGAAGCCAGTTATATGACGCTCCCACGAGAGTGCAAGCCACAGCTGGCACTAGCAAAGCCAGATTAAGTCAGAGACTGTGATGGTCACTCGAGCAGCATGTTTATTGAGTGTCCTGACCCAGCAGGCCCCATTTGTATGAATAAGCCTTGAAATCAGAAGTTGTTTGCAAAACAGCTCTGTACACATCCCACCGCACAGCATTCAGGCTCAATTCAGTCAATGCAAGAGATGATTCACAGTTTAACATTAAATATAAATTAGGTGAAGTCGAGCTGGTCCCAACAATTTAATAAATTAAATCGGCCAATAATTTTCCAGCATCACTCAAAAAATAGGGTCCTGCACATTTGTCCTCCATGTTTTTACAGTTGTCATGCTGGGCATAGGAGAGGGGTTAGTACAAGCCTGATATGAATCACTTGTCATTGAAGTAGATATTGTTATTTTGTTTAAGAGTTTGTATGAAAGTAAATTATTTTAAACAAACACCAAGATATATTTTAAGGTATTTAATTTTCAGCCCCAACTCGGAAACAGTTGGGACAGTATGTAAAATGTGCATAAAACCAGAAAGCAGTGATATCAGAACTTACTTTAGTTCTGTTTCATTGCAGACAGTTTGGAGACAAGGTTTTTAATATTTTGACTAAAAAACTTAAGTTTTATTTGTAAATGTTCATCCATTCCTGCAATTCAGGCCTGCAACACATCCCCCCCCCCCAAAAAAAAAAAAACTCTCGACAGGAGCAATTTAGGACTAGTAATGGGGTAACATATTTAAATAATGTTGTGATTTAAAACTGCTGAAGTCAGCAGGGGGCGGTAATCATGACCTGCCGCAGAAGTAGCATTCAGGAAAGGCCAAGTCCCTCAGGAGCAATGATGGGCAGAGGATCGCCAATTTGCCCACAAATGCATGAACAAAAAAGTCAATGAAAGGTTAAAGCATAATCTTCCTCAAGGAAAGGCTGGAGGGGATTTGGATATTTCACCCTCTACAGAGCGCAGCACAATTAAACCGTTCAAGGAATTTCAGTGCGCAAAGGGCAAAGGTGCCAGCCTGAACTGAAGCTCACTCGCAGGGTGCGGTATGAAGTGAAAGTAAAATTTCGATAATCACCGCATTCTGTTTTTTTATCCACATTCTCCGTACCTACATAACTTTGGAGTCGTACAGTATAAAGTTGTATTGCATTATACAGGCCCAATTATTGCCATCCCCAGTTCAGTACTTAACTGAGACTCACTGCAGCAAAATACCTACAACGCCGCGCTAATTAAGTAGCAATATAGTCATATTACACATCAAATGAAAAAGGAGAGCCTCTACTACAAGCACATATAAGTCATTTTTACATGCACCAAGCACAATTCAAACACCAAGCATAATGTTCAAATATCAAAATCCGAGTAGCGTCAGAAAATCAACCCTCTCTCCACATTTCCATGTCTCCCTCTCTGATACCTCATGCTACACAAACAGAGATATACTCTATTCATTTTGGGAATGTCATTTTCAAACAGAAACCTAAAAAAGAGGCTGGGGCTTAAGAGGTTAATGGAAGTACCCCTGATAACAGCATGGGGTCATTTCCTGCACTGTGTGACAAGGTTACGGCAGATATTTGGAGGGATTTGGGATTTCCCCTGTGCAGATCCTCTCCAGATCAGTCCCATTTTTAGGGTTGTGCTTATCTAATGCCCTTTTATAGTTCAGTCCACATATTTTCGATTGGATCGAGCTGTGGTGAGATGACCATTGCAATGCATTTGTTGCCACAAAACCATTTCTGTGTGGATTCTGAGGAGTGCTCAAGATGATCGCCTTGCTGAAATGTCCACAAATATTTCAGTTTGACTTCTGGCTCAGGTATCCAGATTGTCAGCTTAAATTACCTGATTGGGGCACCAACCTGGTCCCTGGACTACTGCAATTATAACTGCCCCAAAATATGAGTAATACACCATTGAATTTCACCTAGGGTACAAGGTGCATTTCCTTCTGTGCATCTCCGTATCGATACTGAACAAGCTGCGCTGCATAAGACCGAAACATGCAGTTTTTGTCTCATTTCACGGCAACACCATCGTCAAGTCATAATTGACCTAATGATCATTGAAATGACCAAAAAGTGACCTTTGGCAAACTACAAGCGCGTGCTTCTGTGTCTTAATGTCGGAACAGTCTTTCTTCTTCCAACCCATCCAGAAAGCCTGTAGTTATGGAGGTTGCGCCCGGTAATACGTCTTAAAACCTGATGACCCCCAGATGGCTACAAGGCCTGAAATTCTTTCACTGAGATTCAAGGGGATTTTTTTTCTCAACCCTCTTTCCTATCCTAGGAGGCAAAATGCATTTCCTGTCTCTGTCAGGTTTTCAGCGGCTTCATACTTTTTAACATTTTGTATTAATTGCCCTGTCAATGCTAAGCCATATATTTAATCTTCCATAGATGTTCTTGCACCAATTACCAGATTCACCAAGCTCCACGACCCCTGGCTCTTTTGACCTGCCAGTAAATCAGTTTTCTTCATGGTGCAGTAAGACAAATGGATTGTAGCACCTGTGTTACCACAAATTATTTTCTAGAGAAACAGGAAGAGATTTAATGACACAAGATGGTACCTTAAAACTTAGATGGCCTTGTATAAGTTGAATTTCATCCCTCACTTAAAATTGATATATTTTATTTTGGATTTTATACATTAGATTTGATTATATCAAAAAATAATTTTGGTTTTATCAACTGAAACATTAAAAGAACCCAATTATGACACCAGGTGCACAGCCATGTAACCCTTGGAAGCCATTTTAAAATCCGTTCTTGGTCAAACTTTAGATGAAGTGTTGCTCGTGAAGGCTTTATACAGCATGTATAATGCCTTCATGAATGAGACATAATATCTTCATAACTCATACATGAGCAAATGTCATGCTTTGCAAGGGGTGAAATAAAACCTCCTTATTCAGCATGTGATGTCAGATGTCATATAACAGACAATATCAGCTGGCTAATGGCTAAATAATATAAAGGGTGACATTGTCAGCTAAGTGACATTGTCATTGTCACATCTGGCATCGCATGCTGAATAAGGATGTGATATTTCACCCTTTACAAAGAATGACATTTGCTTACATTGATTTATGAAGACATTATACATGCTGTGTTAAGCCTTTACGAGCAACATTTCATCTAAAGTGTGACCCTGTTCTTTGGTGACATCTCAGGAGGGCGTGACCACCCAGAGGCAAGGGGGACTGAAGCTTCAGCCAGCCAGTGACACAGTTCCTTCATTATTCTGGTGGTCTCCTTCCTTGTGATGTCACAAAGGGCACATTCTGAAATGAGTTTATGAAGGCCAATTCAATGTGCACCTTGTGACAAGATTGGGGGCCTTTAATACCTATAGTATTCTGCCATATGTTGGCATTCTGAATTGATCTCTTCAATGTTAATTTTTTTTTATTTTTCTTTTTAGAGCATTTCCAGTCAAGGCAGCTACGGGAGAAGATAAGACTTCTTCTTTTAAATTCTGCTCACATCAGTGCACCAATCATACTCCTTCCTTACATCTTTTTAAAGCCAGAGTAACATTAAAATCATACCGCAAACACTGCACACGCTCTTTAAATAGGTTTACAGAGTGCTTACAGAAATTTCCTGAGCTGCGTGCACACACAGCCTCATACAAGTTTAAAGAAAAGCCTTATAATATAAACACTTCATATCAAGCGCCAGGGTCTGTCTACATTTTGCTACATTCGGTGTCTCAACTCAAGGGTCCTGGTAGAACAGTTAAGAAACAGACATGAAGAGGTTTGAAGAAACATGCATAGACAAAGATATTACATCAATCTAAATCAAGTAAAAGCAAAAATGTACATGCAACAGTAAATAATAAAAATAAATTTTTATTGATGTGCTAATCCTTCACTTATAAAAGCAATTTGTTATTTTTTTTACAGAATATTATAAACATATCAATATATTTCTTTACAGCATGGGATAAGAACATAAGATAACTTTCATATCAGGATTCAGATGGATTATTTTTCATCTGAAAACAATCTCAAACGATGTATTCCAAATTAGAGGCGCCAGACATGATGGAAAAAAAATAGCAGCACAAGTACGCCCATAAAAATCACCGCGTCGTCTGTTGTCAAGTACAATTTCAGAGACCAAAAACAGGCCGTAGCTTCTTCCCCGCAGTGTTATACTGCCGTAATTATACCTTAATAATGCAACTTTCTCAGTCAATAACAATAACAATAATAATAATAATAATAATAATAATAATGGAGTTCCCTTTTATACGCTCTTGGGACGAGCAACACTGAGTGACCTTTGATCTGACCTTTGACTGAACTAGTAGCTTGACGAGACTGAACTGTGACACACCTTCTTTCCAGTATAAAACTTTTATGGCTTTACAGTGTCAAAAAGCAACATCAAACAAATACAACAAAAAGGGAGGGAAAGAGGTCATGTATCATGGGACCAACTCTAAACACTTTAAATAAATGAAGCATGAATTACCAGTTACCTTGCGTTGGAAACTTGACCTTTTGCATCACGCAAGCTTGAAAATCAGAAACCAAAACAAAATAAGAAAACAGTCAATTAAAAAGTGTTTCCTTTGTTTTTTGAGTAAAAATTCAGTTGAAAAATAAAAATCTATATCTAGCATTCGTCTGAATTAATCCATACATTGGATAATTAATACAAATTTCATTGATAATACTCATTGGCATATTGTGGCATACTGAATAATGTTGCTGAGTTGGATTCAGGAGAGAGGGGAGGGATAGGGTTTGGTATATATTTATATATTAAAAAATATATATCAAAACACGCAAAACATAATCAAACTTCAGGTTTAGTTCCAGTCAAATGTGCGGCCCACGAGCTCGAAAAACTTCCTGTTGGGCTCGTGGAAGAAGCTGTACAGTTTCTGTAGCACGGCGGGCTCCACACGTGGGTGCGCCCGACCTTTAGAGTCATGTAGGCATCGTTCTTGCCCGTGATCACGCAGGCAGTAGAAGCCCTTGGTCTTGTTGAAGTAGAAGTTGGAGGAGTTGATCTGGGGTGCAAGGTTAAGGAACCTCTCCACCATCTTCATCTCAGGCAATGGATCCCGGATGAGCTGGTCACCATCCACAATGTGCATGCTCTCCAGCGGGAAGAACCGGAGCCAGTTCTGCATGTGCTGGTGGTACAGACTGCGGCCCAGTGCCTTATACTCCAGGTTAACTTTCCCATCCTTCAGCAGGACTTTCTCGATGGGCTGATAAGGCTTGTGTTTCAGCAGCCTGTTGTAGAAGACCTGGGTGTAGTCTGAGAGGACCCGCTCCGTAGGATCTCTCAAGATGAGCAGGAGCTTGATGTCCGGGTTCATCTCGTGAATCCTCTCCGGGACCTTACTGGAGGTAAAGTAGGCCGGAGTTTTCTCCACAGTGATCTGATCGGGCTGGGATAGAGGCATCTGGCTCAGGTACCACGCCAGCCCCTTCTCAAAGTTGTTCTCCCAGTCAAAGAAGTGCACCTCGTTCTGAGCTGCCGCCACCTGACTGTGCAGGCTCAGCATCTCGATCAGGGCCCGGGTGCCGCCCTTCCTCACGCCAATGATGATGGTTTGCGGCAGCTGCCGGACAGTTCCATTTGGGCTGGCCGCTGTGGGCGTTGACAGGACCGCTCGACCCAGGCCCGAGGAAGACAGAGACCCGGGACCGCCGTCACTGTCGCCAGCGGCAGGCCGTGACGGGACGGGAGGGGACTGAGCCGCAAAAAGGAGCAGTCCGAGAAGTAATCCCGCCAATAAGGAACTCCTGAACATGGTGGATTTCAGCCTGGCGAGAGCAAAGCCAAACTCAACATTGAAAGCACAGCTGCCCAGGAGGCTACAGTCTGACTGAGAGGAATTAAACCAGGGAGGGAGACTCCTTCTCCACAGAGCTCCACTTTTTCCTTCCTTCTGTCCACGTCCTTTCTCGTATCTTCCTTTTCTCCCTCTTCTATTCTCTGTAGTCCCACTTTCTTCTACACCAAGGCGATTGCTAAAATAATAGAATAACGTTAATGCCAATGAGTCCATTTTAAGCCTTGCAGAATTAAAGCCAACAAATAACGCACACAGAAGTATTTTTACCGTTAAAATTTGGTGTACGCCGAAAACATTTGCGAATGATTCCTGTATGAAGGGTTCAAAATAGACACAGCGGCCGTTTCAGATGACATGAAACTGCACATACCAAAACACAGTAAACAAAACATACACATAAATTCCTGTACATCACTTTCTCAGAGTGAACTCAAACTACTTACTCCTCTTCTGAAAGAGCTATTTTTCCACCAACAGAAAGCGATTTAATTATTCGCAACCATAAATTCAAGTATAATCGTTTTCATTCTGCAATCGTCCACCCTGATCAATAAGAAAAACAATCACCACGGTATAAAGTCTACTAATCGCCTATACGTCGACTTGCCTCCGCTATGCTTCTTGCAGCCACTAATCAGCTTCAGAACAGCTGTAATTTAGGTCCGACTGTGAATCACTAAAAATCTTAATAATTGTTCCCGCTCGGAAGCTATTAAAGTCGCATGCAAAAACTGAACGCTAAAAACGAGCTTGTATTTAGAGGTCTGCTCCTTCCGTCAGACTTTACAGCCAACATTGCACCGCAGGAGAATAACCCAGAATAATTTCCATAGAAACAGAATTCCATTCCAAACATATTGATTATTTTGCTGCAACCTTTGCATTCAGAAATACCTCTAGTTCATTGAATAAATAAGACCAAAACATTTATAGCAAGTTATAACGTCACTACTGCATCCATTATAATTCATAATGCTGAACTCCCGATATGATTTAGTACTATGATGTAACATAACAGCAGGTTCAGATAATTAGGCTGTTCGTTTCCCGTGATTTGTGGAATGCACCGCTCGTGCGTTCGCGCGATCATTGTTGAAATTCATAAGGAGATTAAAAACGGCACAGCTCTACCCGCATCTCGTCGCATGACCAAAGCGATGCCTGTGCATGCATCTGTCCCAGACCATATGGGTTCAAGTAAACAGAAACAGATGCCAACCAGTTCTGAGACGTTGGATGTTTCTTTTCAACGTAGGGCGCCGCATACTTCCAAGGACGAAAATGCACTCCATTCCGTCCAAACTTAGAGCGAGGGGAAGTGAATTGGCTTGGCTGTATTTCGCGGTTTGCAAAGTGACTGAGTTTCGAACAGGAATGCCACTGAAATTCAGCAACATTTGCAAGACACCTCAGCTCCATATTGACAGCAACTTTCCAAACGCAAATCACAGGGTACACGCATACCTATTTTCGATAGGTTAAGCGGACATTAATTAGGTTAAGTGATAGGTTAACAGCCTGCAGTCGTAGCTTTCCATAAAGGAAGTGGCTATTCGCCCCGCAGCAGGGTGAAGTGGGAGAAAGAGATCGGCTATCTGCCCCGCAAAGGGACCGACAAGAGCAGCAGTTCTGCTATTCGCACCGCGGTGGGACGGATAAGAGAAGCTCTTCTGCTATTTGCCCCGCAGTTGGGCTAATAAGGGATTTCGTTTCATAATCCGCCCCGCTCTCTGATCTTTGGCTCTGAAACACCTCGGCGCGGGACGAATTGCCTCTCCCAACAAAAAAACATCTGCATGACTTCTAAATCTGAAATTGCATATGCCCTTGTCTTCTTCTACTCGTCGTATCCTGATTATGCGTCCTTTACCAACCGAAAAATACACCAAGCGCAGCTCAAAAAGTACACCCTCCATGTCTGCCAAGTTGAAGAAAGAACCTTAATTTTTTTTTCCAATAATTAGAAACATGTTCCTGACATCACTTTTTTCAAATATGAAAAACACGTTCGTGACTTCACTCTTTTTAAATGACCAAATATGGCTCAAACGACAGCTGTCAGTAATGTGTAAATACATGCGCCCCGTTGACAATTCAGTTAAACTACTCAGAAAAAACAACCCAAAAAACAAAAAAAAAATAAAACAAAAAAAAAAACAGCAGCACAAAAGGTACACAAATCCCGGTTTTAAGACGGAAAAGCCTGAACGCCAGTTCAAGCTAGAATCGTACCAATCAACACAAACACTGAATATTGATTGCAAATAATAATAATAATAATAATTATTAAAAAATAAATGAATAAAAATAAGCCCGCCGTGTTTTCTTGCATTTTTGTTTTACCTTCAAACAGCAACTCCATTCCCTCAAAGCAAAGCGCAGTGGACTGTCAGTTTCCGCGGGTGCTTGGAGCGATTATGAAAAGAACTTTTCAAAAATACAGGAGAAAATGCTTGAAAGAGAGGCGCGAGATCTTGGCAGGTTCTCCTTCTGCACGGGGGCTGAGAGCAGGACTGTCGCGCGGCGCTCCTCGGCCACACGATGTGAGTCGCTCGCCAAGATTGCCGAAATTGCACGCGACAGAACGCGCTGAGTCCTTCTGTATCACACGCCCAGCGTTTACATCGCGCCCCGCCTATTTTCCCCCTCCTGACTCAGTCCCACAAAATTGCATTACGGCAACACACGTTCCCGTGCATGAAGATTGCCTCACGACCCGTGGGATTTCCGCCAAACCCCAAATTAAGCGTCCGATGCGCTTGTTTTCGAATCCAAAATTGCTTCGCTAAATACAGCCAGAGACAAACTTTACTCAATCGCTGCATATATTTCCCCCTCCCCCCCGTGCGCACAGGCATTATAAATTACCACATACACCAAACATCTTGACAAGTTCCAGGTAATACGAAATGAAATAAAGATTATTAATAGAACATTTTAGTCGATTAATGAATGCAGTTCACAAATAGTCACTGCAAGCAAGCTTATTTAGCCTATTGAATTAAAAGATAGTTTTATGTTATATTTAAACTTTACAGACACAATTACATTGCATAATTATGCAAGCCACTAATTCTAGGCTACTCAAGACTTGCACAAAAGCAAACGGCCACCCGTCAATACAATTCATGAGTATGAGTTTGCAACCCTAAAAAGCCAGGACTGCTGCTTAAAGCTCTGAACAGTTGATGACACCCAAAACCGTTATGTGAACTACAGATTAGCTACAAAACCCAAAACCAGTGAAGTTGGAACGTTGTGTAAATCGTAAATAAAAACAGAATACAATGATTTGCAAATCCTTTTCAACCTATATTCAATTGAATACACTGCAAAGACAAGTTACTTAATGTTCGAACAGGTAAACTTTGTAATTTTTTGCAAATATTAGCTCATTTGGAATTTGATGCCTGCAACATGTTTAAAAAAAGCAGGCACAAGTGGCAAAAAAGACTGAGAGAGTTGAGGAATGCTCATCAAACACTTATTTGGAACATCCCACAGGTGAATGGGCTAATTGGGAACAGGTGGGTGCCATGATTGGGTATAAAAGCAGCTTCCCTGAAATGCTCAGTCATTCACAAACAAGGATGGGGCGAGGGTCACCTCTTAGTGAACAAATGCGTGAGCTGATTGTCGAACAGTTTAAAAACAACATTCCTCAACGAGCTTTTGCAAGAAATTTAAGGATTTCATCATCTACGATCCGTAATATCATCAAAAGGTTCAGAGAATCTGGAGAAGTCACTGCACGTAAGCAACAAGGCCGAAAACCAACATTGAATGCCCGTGACCTTCGATCCGTCAGGCGGTACTGAATCAACAACAGACATCAGTGTCTAAAGGACATCACCACATGGGCTGAGGAACACTTCAGAAAACCACTGTCAGTAACTACAGTTTGTCGCTGCAAGTGCAAATTAAAACTCTACAATGCAAAGCGAAAGCCATTTATCAACAGCACCCAGAAACGCCGCCGGCTTCGCTGGGCCCAAGCTCATCTAAGATGGACTGATGCAAAGTGGAAAAGTGTTCTGTGGTCTGACGAGTCCACATTTCAAATTGTTTTTGGAAACTGTGGACGTTGTGTCCTCCGGACCAAAGAGGAAAAGAACCATCCGGACTGTTATAGGCGCAAAGTTCAAAAGCCAGCATCTGTGATGGTATGGGGGTGTATTAGTGCCCAAGGCATGGGCAACTTACACATATGTGAAGGCACCATTAATGCTGAAAGGTACATACAGGTTTTGGAGCAACAAATGTTGCCATTCAAGCAACGTCTTTTTCATGGACGCCCCTGCTTATTTCAGCAAGACAATGCCAAGCCACATTCTGCACGTGTTACAACAGCATGGCTCTGTTGTAAAAATGTGCGGGTACTAGACTGGCCTGCCTGTAGTCCAGACCTGTCTCCCATTGAAAATGTGTGGCGCATTATGAAGCATAAAATACAACAACGGAGACCCTGGACTGTTGAACAACTTAAGCAGTACATCAAGCAAGAATGGGAAAGCGTTCCACCTGAATAGCTTCAAAAATTGGTCTCCTCAGTTCCCAAACGTTTACTGACTGTCGTTAAAAGGAAAGGCGATGTAACACAGAGGTAAAAAGGCCCCTGTGCCAACTTTTTTGCAATGTGTTGCTGCCTTTAAATTCTAAGTTAATGATTATTTGCAAAAAAAAAAAGTTTCTCAGTTTGAACATTAAACATCTTGTCTTTGCAGTGTATTCAATTGAATATAAGTTGAAAAGGATTAGCAAATCATTGTATTCTGTCTTTATCTACGATTTAAATAATGTGCCAACTTCACTGGTTTTGGGTTTTGTAGTTTGGAATAAAAGAGCTGAAGCAACAACTTGTAATTCATCACAATATCGAGGGCTGACTGCAATAAACAGTTATGCCCAGATGTTATATATTGGACATAACCGTTTATTGTTGTCAGCCCTTTGATATAGTTGGCTATATGTTAAGGGCAGTTAGATATACAAAGTCTAAAATAAACTGTATGGCTGCCATCCAGTCTCAGTGCGACTAATCACACCATTAATTAACCGCACACACATGGAAAATACTGATACACTTCCTGAGTTACTGTCACTGCTGACATCTGTTACTCAATTTAGAACATAAAGCATATTTTAGAATACCTTTAATAAGCAAGCAAAGTCAATAAAATAAACCTCTGACACAAAAAATTGTGGATGGAACAGCTTCTGCGCGGCGGCAGTGTAATGTTTGACTGAATCTGACTGAGCTGCAAGCTTACTGAGAAGGGTAACAAACGTCCTCACATCCCAGTCAATCCTGCAGTTTAATTTACCACCACTAGATGAAATCGTGACTTCTCTTGCTCTCTGAATTTCCCCCTGCTCCCTACCAGTTTGCCAAACCCAGGCCGACTTTTACAAATGCACCACCGGCCTGTGTTCTTCCCTCAGATCAGCTTCTTCATTACTGCAGAGCACAAAATGAGACATGAGGCTCTGTCAGCACCGCTTGCATAATAAAACCATCTCCACCTTAAAAACCAGCTTAGAAGATGCCAGAGAAGGTTTCCAAAACGCTGAACACGAATATCATAATACTTTGGCTGGAAAAGCTCTTTAACAGCGTTGGCCAGCCCAGGCTTAGAGAATTACCATTAACCCCTTAAACTCTTACATTACACTTAATTTTTCCCTTAAGTAGGTTAATAGCCAGAAAAAGCTTTTTTTATATATTGTAGGACAATGTCACACATATGTTCCAGACTTGCTGGCTGCAGGACTGTACCCATCACGCTCACAGTACATTAAAAACAAAAAAAAAAAAAGGAAAACCCAGGACGCCATGTGTTTTATGACCACAGCATCACATCAATTGGAAAATGTCTAGATTTCATGCATCATTTTTCTACATATTTCCCTGAAATTCAGCAGGACATATTTGAAATAGTTGGCAACCTTGGGATCTCCTCTAAAATTTTAAGTAGACCTGCAGTTTCACAGATATGAATAGAGCAGCTACTATATTCTGGATCTGACAGACCCATATTGTCGGAGGCTGCCGATGGTGTAAATGGAAGTGTTTAGACCGGTTGTTGGAAATTATGGTTCGAATGTCAGGACGAGAGTCGCCAACTTGGTAAGACTACTACTTTAATTGATAATTGGGAGCGCTTGCGACATTTGTAGACTGGGGTAATTGATTTTGTCCGTTTTGCCCAGTTTTTGGATCTAGCTCGTTTTGTTTGTTTTTGAAAATATATTTTTAGTTCCTTTTGCTTTTGGAGAAACCCTGGGTGGGGTTGGGGGGGGGGGAGTTCTTCTCTCTTGTGGTGACCAGAGTGTGTATGAGTGCGGCAGAGGCTGCAGGCCTGGGACTCTGGGTGGCTGAGGCCAGTATTAATGGCCGCCGCAGCAGAGCAGCTGTGAGATCTGGGCTGGGCAGCAGGAAGGCAGGGGTGGAGCCCCAGTGTTCTGAGGGATGTGTACTTTTTAATGCAGCAAAACACGAGTGCTTCAGAACCTGTCCGGTTCACAGAGGGGTAAAGGTGGTGGTTTTGCGTTCTCTTCTTCCCCCAGTACAGCCCCATTCCCTCATCGTGAGGATACAGTCATCCAAAGGGATAACATCTGGTCGCAACGTTTCTAGCAATTTGGAGGGAGAGCTGTCTCCGCCTTGGTTCTTTTTTTTTTGCCTTTGGCTTTTATTTTGGCACGTGTACACAGCCTAAGATTTAATGGAGCAAGCCGAGTCACACCCTGCCTTCTGTTTTACGTGTGTGTGTGTGTGTGTGTGTGTGTGTATGAGTGTGTCGGTAGAGTGCACTGACCCCCTGGGGTGGTCAAAAGGGGACGGATCTGAGCTGTATGACCGGGCACAGGAGGAGTCTGAACACCAGCACTGTGTGGTGTGTGTGAGGCTCAGGAAACATACCAGTGTGGTGTGTGACTGTGAGCGCAGTGATGGGGTGTCCCCCTAATCGGGCTTTGCTCACGTTGCACGGGGTCGGGCAGCTCGTGGGGCCACTGTATGAGCAGGGTGGAGGCAGAAAGGGGTGAGGAGTGGGGGGGGGAGGGGTCAGAGTGGCTGCCAGCACATGAACAGTGTTTTGAAAACAGAGATCCTGCTTACAGTTATTCCCTGTGGTTTGTGGTTTGTATATCCTCGTACTTGTGAGGTAGAGGGATGGCAGGGGAAACGCACGAAGGTCGTGACCGATGAACGCTTAAACAAAAACCAGGTGACATCCAAAATGAACTAATATTTTTCCAAAAAAAAAAATTCTCAGTTTCAACATTGTCGTTATGGTATTTTCTATTAAATATAGGGTCTAAATGATGTCCAAATCATTCCATTCCGTTTCTATTCACATTTTACACAGCATTCACACCTTTTTTGGAAATGGGTTTGTATTTCAATTCCACTGGGTCGATGACAGTTCTCCAGCCGGGCACCCTTGCTCTCAGTGTCAAGATCAGAGCACTTCTGCCGCTTCCCATGGGAATGTTAGGTTGATGAGGAACACTGTCTCGGTGTCACTTGACCATGTCACTATGTCAGGGCAGAGGCTCGTGGTGGGGATGTCTCTGGGGACCTGGAGCTCCCAGCGAAGATCCACTTTCGTACTACAGTCCTGGGTGGCGAGAACATTCCTCATTAGAACATTGTTGTGTTGCGCTTGTGCTGCCCTCGCCTTCTCAGACAAACCGAATGTGACGGCCTGCCAGTGGTGGTTGACCTCTGTCTATTTCCTGTCTGCGCCTCTCCAGCACCTCAGCCAGTGTGGGCAGGACCTGGCGGAGTCGCTATATGTAGCGTCCGTGGGAGAGTGAAAAACCTGGCAACCTGACAGGATGTGGTGGAGGCCTGCAGCGGAGAGGACTGCACTATCTTGGCCAAACCACAGGTGCAGGCTCAGAGAACTTTGAATTAATTATATTGGCTCCTATCACCCCTCCCAAAAGGGGGAAATGGTTTAGTCCGTCCAACCATTGAGTTTAATCTCTTAACCCTGCTATCTTGACTGCTAATGCAGGAGCGCTAGTGTCAAGTCCACTGTGATGTCAAACAGGGACGTCTTTTCCCAAAAATGGGCATTAGGGTATAAAAAAGAAAAGAAAGCAAACTGGGGGGGAGGGGGAGGGGGGGGCACTGCTAAGTGATTTTTTTTTAAAAGGTGAGTGTGATTAACACAGTATAAGAATGGCTAAAGCTAATATAAAATAGTTACTTACACTGAAGACAGTCCCCTTGAAATCTAGCTTGGCAAATCCAGAATTTGCTTTGTACGTTTATTAATCAGTCTCAGAAAGTAATCAGCAGCATAGCTACAATATCAAATGACATTTTATCTATCTGCATAACCTAACAAAGCTTAACATGATGGAACAAGCGGCCGTTAGTTTGAGAAACAGGCGCAGAGCGGAGCAGGCCTCTCATTAATACCTGATGTTACTGAGGACACAAGGCCAGGTAAGCCCATGAAACGGATGAAGTTACTTAAAGTTATCAGGAGCGACTAACTGACATTTAGGTGTTGCAGACCCAGAGGTAAAGTCTCCGGGGTGATAATTAGTTCCTTTTCCAGAAAACTAGTGTGAAATGTTTGGTATCAACAGATTCATTGCAAGATTCTTTCAAGATTCATGATAGCACTGGCTTCTTGCTGGCTTCAAACTGAAGTTGCTACAGCCTTATTCTATTCATTCAGTTTAGTTATATTTAGCACTTTTCACAGCTGAGATTGACCCAAAGTGCTTTACGCAAAGCTGAGCGGGAACTCCAAAGGAACAAGCCAAAAGGCGACAGTTGCAAGGGAAAATTCTCCAGGAGGAGGAAACTTTTGGCAGAACCCAGCCCCAAAGGGAGGGATCCAATTGCCTGAGGTCAGCCCTGGAGAAATGAGGAGAGAGGAGTGGAGGGGCCCTTAATGCTGATCCATCATCATCTTCAGAGGGTTCAAAGCAGGCCTAGCAAACCAAGAACTGAGGAGCAGTGGCGGCTTCCGAGCTTAAAATAGGGGAAGTGAAAAAAATTATTGTTTCGTATTTACCGGTTTTAAATCATTTCTTTATTAGCAATGCTTTAACTATGAAAAAACCTAGACACTATCGGGTCTAGCCAGCTCTCCGTCTCTTACCATATCGTGGTAAGAGAAGAAACAAAACTTTATTTTCTTGTAAATTTAGCCCAATATACTGTATTTAAAGGCTATTCAATCACATTTTCTGGAGGCCGCATGTTCAAAAAATACATTTTAAAGGGGCCAATAATTTATCTGAGGAAAGAAATTGTTTGTTCCCAAAAGATTTATTTTGTGGACTGCTGAATCTTTTATTTAAAGATTCACTTGCTGCAAACAATTCATCCATAAACATTTTTGGGAAACACTGGACACACAAACTAACAGCTGTTCTGAATCGTGCCCGTTTCTATGATTGAGTGTGTGGTCCTTTACAACATTAAAAATGGGTTAAAAACTGTGTTTTTTTCTGCAGACTCCCACATTTTTTAAAAATAAGTTAAGATTAGGGAATCCTCTAATGTGCACCATCCATATTCAAGCTAATGTAAGTAACACATCGACACCCTCATAACAAAAGTGCCTAAGTCATTTTCTTCCCCATTTTGAGACTTTATGCCCAACTCTCATTGATATAAAAATGCAGCAGTTTTTTGTGTTTTTCTCAAAACTACAAAAAATGACTTGGGCACTTTTGTTATGAGGGTTACAACAAGGTAGCTGGCCACCATATAAAAACTTTTAATCAAGCTCAAAGTAGATAAGGTAGACTGTGTTCCATAAATGAAAGAAATTCCATACAGATGGCCTTTTCCCATTGGTCGCAAAATAATTCCACTGAGTAACATAAAATTTATAGGTGACATAAATGTCTCCCTTTTGTTTTTCTAAATAAACCACTAGACCCCCCCACCCAACACAAACACACACACACACACACATTCAATTTCTTTCTGTCAGATGTGAGTAAGTTTGCAGGGCTCGCTCACTTTCAGTAATGGTGGGTGGAGAGACTCAACTAGAACAGCAACTGAGGCAGGGAGACAGACACTTTTACAAAACATAGATTATCCTTCACTTTGTGCCATTTGCAGTGCTATGTTCACAATGAATGATAAACAATCAATTATATTTCATTAAATATGATTCATTTTCAGTGAATTACTGAGTTAAAACAACAAATCTTGCTGGATAAAGTCCTGGTTATTTTCACCAGTCGGCGGGCCTGTCAGACAGAGTGCGGGTGACAGACAGTAGCAGCTCATTTAAAGGTCGGTGTTTCTGCATCATCCTACACGCAGTGTGAAACAGATTTTCTGTACAAAAATACACAAATGTTGCAGTAACATGCATGGGAATAAATGACCGTGAATTCTAAAGATTCAGTGGGTGTATGAGCTCAAAGATCACTGTCATGTTAAATGAAAGAATAAAGAAAGACCCAAAGCTGAAGAAAAAGGCCGTGGGCTACAGCCCTATCGCCAGAAACTAAACACACCCCCAAATAACATGATGATATAAATAAAGTACAGAAACCCCAATCCCCAATCCAAACACCATTTTCTTACGATTGAAGTACAACCCCAATTACAAAATAGTTGGGACAAAGTGTAAATTGTGAATAAATTCAAAATGCAATGACTTTCAGATCACATGAGGCAATAATGTTATTTACATCAGAACACAGATAATATATGAAATGTTGAAACTGAGACATTTTACATTTTTATCCACAAAATGAGCTCATTTCAAATTTTCTGGCTGCAACAGGTCTCAAAGAAGTTGGGACAGAGGCAAAAAAGGGCTGGAAAAGCAATTAATATATAAAAGAAACAACATTTAGCAAGTAATTAAGTTAACTGGCATCAGGAGTGTAACATGATTGACCTTTTCTGTTTCTTCTCCTTGCTGTAACTGTACCATGAGTGTGAAATAAAGAAATATTTTTATATATATAAAAGGGATGTCTTAGAGAGGCTGAGTCTCTCTGAAGTACAGATGGCCAGAGGCTCTCCAACCTGTGAAGGCTTGCGTAAAAAAATATTGTGGAATACTGTAAAAACAATGTTCCTCAACATCAAATTTCAAAGGTTTTGAGGGTTACATCATTGACAGTGCATAACATCATCAAAAGATTCAGAGAAACTGGAAAAATCTCTGTGCGTAAGGGACAAGGCCGAAGACCTTTACTGGATGCCTGTGTTCTTCAGGCCCTCAGACGCCACTGCATCACTCACCGGCATGATTCTGTCGTTGACATTACTAAATGCGCCCAGGAATACTTCAAGAAACCACTGTCTGTAAACACAGTCTGCCTTGCCATCCACAGATGCCACCTAAAACACTGTCATGCAAAAAGGAAGCCATTATTGAGCATGATCCAGAAGCGCCACCATGTTCTGTGGGCCAAGGCTCATTTAAAATGGACTGTAGCAAAGTCGCAAAGTGTCCTGTGGTCAGATGAGTCCAAATGTGACATTTTTGTTGGAAATCATGGGCGTCGTGTCTTCCGGGCTAAAGAGGAGAAAGACCACCCCTCCTGTTATCAGCGTTCATTTCAAAAGCTAGTATCTCTGATGGCATGACGATGTATTAGTGCATATGGTGTGGGACACTTGCATATTTTAAAAACCACCATGAATGCTGAAAGGTAAATTAAGGTTTTAGAGCAACATATGCTCCCCTCCAGACAACATCTAGTCCAGGGAAGGCCTTGTGAATTTCAGCAGGACAATGCAAAACCACATACTGCAGCTATTACAACAGCATGGCTTCATAGCAGAAGAGTCCGTGTGCTGAACTGGCCTGCCTGCAGTCCTGATCTTTCACCGATTGAGAACATTTGGCGCATAATTAAAGGACAAGTCCATAAAAGGAGACCCAAAACTCTCCAGCAGCTGGAGGCCTGTATTAAACAAGAGTGGGATCAAATTCTAATGGCTAAACTCAAGAAACTTGTCTCCTCAATGCCCAGACGCCTCCACTCTGTGTTAAAAAGAAAAGGGAATGCTACACCATGGTAAACAGGCCCCTGTACCACATTTTTGAAACCTGTAGCAGCCATCACATTTGAAATTAGTTCATGTTGTGGATAAAATTGTAAAATTTCTCAGTTTCAACATTTGCTAAATTATATCTGTTCTACTGTGAATAAAATACTGGCTGGTGTGATTTGAAAGTCATTGAATTTTGATTTTATTCACAATTTACACTTTGTCCCAACTGTTTCAGAACTGGGGTTGTATAAATGGATAAAAAAAAAATGCAGTGTAGTTACTTATGCAGTGTCTGCTGGGCAAATCTTAATGTTTGTTTTTGTAAGCGGGAATGACATCACTGTCTAATTTGTGTTGCAAATGCCAGCAGACCAGAGTGTGTAAAAAAGTCAGCCTGCAAGACTCCAAACTGCACTGCGTCTTCACCTGAGAAGCACAAGCCTCTAATTAATCCATGCACCACTCTGACATATTTATTTATGTATTCACAGTCGGAGTGTTTCTTTGATTCAGATCAAGCACAACGGCTAACAAAAGCTTTTGATTAATAGTGTATTACTGAAAACTGTATTCTAGTGTGGCCCCCATCACCTACGAGCAGCTTTGCGTTAATAAGCCCCCCGACAAATTCAATTCAATTCAATTTAATCTATATGGCGTTTTTCACAGAAACAGTGTTGCAAAGGCACTTTACAGAGTAAATAAAACAAACAGTGAGGGCCCCGACAAATACTTCCCTAAAATTAAAGGGTTAAACATAAAATGAAAGCAGAAGGGTCAGCAGGTTTTTAATGTTTCAGTCAATGACAAAAGTTTTTTTTTTTTTTTGGAGTTTAAATCGCTAATTGCTGTTGATGAAGAGTTACTGATTAATTTACATGTGGGCTGGTTACTTTTACTCTACTCACTGTTCCCCAAATTATGGCATCAGCAGAGAAAGTCGCTGTTATTATTTTACACTTAGCGTAATCAAAAATCCACGTCACTCATTAACATCACATCACGGGCTGTCAGAGCCCATCCCGTCTGCAACACTGGTCTGCTGTAGGCAGGCTGAGCTGGAGCGGCCATCTTGCCCTCTGGAAAGTTTTGTTCTGTGAGTCAGAGCGATGCACTTAGGTCGATAATGCTTAGGAACCCCTGCCGTAATTCAACATTTTAAATTCATAAAAACCACAGTTAAGTTGCGACAACTAATATATTAAAATAAATAGCTACTTATTGAGTATAACGTCCATTATTTTTTATTTGGCCCCAAAATAAATCTACTTTAGGTACTCGGCTACCTCTGCATCAAAAATAAATAATGGCAGATCTCCTGGCGACGTGAGGCGGAAATGAAAAACAGGTGGAAGCTGGAGTGCTCGTGAGTGAAAAGCAACGCTGAAGAGCAACTACAAGAGCGAAAACGACAAACTAGCGAGGCTAGCACAGAGGTTCACTTTGCAAACAAGGAGCAACAAGGCAATTAACCGTTGCAAGGGGATGTAAAGCAAGTAGCCGGGAACAATAGCATAGTGGTACCGTGATTTACGGTTTTTACCTCTTTGGTGCTTCTAGCCAGTGGGGTATTGTTGTACCCGCCGCTGGCCGTCCTTTCTTCCGTCCGTTCATCTGTTTGCCTGTCTTCCCATTGCTTGTCACCACCCTAGCTGCTAAACCGCTGTAGGGACAGCCCTCAAATTTTAATGGGTTATGCATGTTGGGTGTCCCAAGAAGCAGATCTGGTGTCAAGGTCATAGGTCCAATTCTGACCTCATTTTTTGTACGTCAAAGGTCGGCCACGCATGGGCACGCTGAGGGGGGACATAGCGCCGAGCGCGTTCTAGTTGAGAAGAATGCTCCATTACTGATGCGATGTGTGCTATGATTGGTTCTGCGAGAGGACACGTGGGCACTCAAGTCGACCGCGTAGCCGCGAAGAATTTCCCATTGAGCCGCTGAGTGCGTTATATGTGGGCTGCCTTTGTGCGCTCACATTTTGATCAGAACATGACATGAAGGACAGGCAGTGAATTATCAGCCAATTTCTAGAAAAGTTGGGACAATATGGGATACGCAAATAAAAAAAAGAAAACAGTGATTTTAATATTTTTCTAAATGCATTTCGTTGAAAACAGTGCAAAGGAATAGTATTTCCTGTTTTTCCTCAAAACCTTGTTTCAATTTGGAAATAAACACTTGTTCCAAAAATCATGCTGACAACCTGTTCCAGAAAAGGTCGGATAGGGGTGTGCTTACTACTGTGTTGCATCACCCATCCTTTTAATAGCCCTCAACGAAATTGTTCGGGGAAATAAGGACACCGATTGTTCCAGTTTGTGAGTCCCCCCCCCCATTCTTCCGCCATTCAGAGGGTTTGAAAAGTCTCAGACCTACTTAGCATTCTTTTTGAATTTAACACAAAAGTTTACATTACAAATGATAACATCAGCTCAACCATTTGAATGAAAACTTGCACTGGCTTGAAAATGTTCCAAAGGGCTTCCTGTGATGTCAAGTGCTTGTCTTTCTCAGCCTTCAGTCTTCAAGTACCGCCATAACTATTCAGTGCTGCTGAAGTCAGGTGACTGTGGAGGAATGTCCACGACTAATAAAATTCCTTGATCTTTTTTGATCTTCAAGTAGTTTTTGCAAAGCTTTGAAGCGAAATGTCCACTAGTATGTAGCCTTTTCCAAAAAGATGCAAACCGGAGGATATAGCATGGCTCTGGAAAATGGAGCGCTCTTTCACCCTCGTTAGAGCGCACTTTATTTGCTACAGGTGCGCAACTATAAGGTGGGGTAAACATCCCCAAACTTGAATATTACCACAGCCTTGTTTCACTGATGGTTTGATAGTACATTGCTGTATCAATATTTGTCCTCAATGTTTCCTTATCATAAATCACAAATTTGGACATATTTATGAGTGCTACTGTGAAATGCTAGTATGTCCCAGCCCACACCAAGCGTTTGGCCTAGTTTCCTTTCCTGAGAAGTGGTTTCGAGACTCTAACTCATCCTCTGAGATCACCACTGGACAGCCTTCTTTTGACAGCACTTTTACTGATTGGAGTCTTGCCTTCTTTATTTAACAAATTCTGTATCTGTGATGAAGTTGATTTTCTGCTTTTTAGTGAACAAAGCTTGACATATTGATCCTCTGGTGGTGCGGTCACTTTCAGTCTGCCTGACGGTGATTTGGATTCAAATCCAGTTTCTGCAAAACTTTTCAGACTGACATAGACCATAGAGACCGTCTATCTAGTCATGCGTTGATGGCGAGAAATCCCCTCTTAGAAAAAGAATGTGACCTCTGACACTCTCACTTAACTCTGATGTCATGTTAACCACTGTACTGCTACTTGGTCATCAACACTGTGCCAGAGACTTGAGGTTCAGCCTCATAATAGGTGAACAATGGCTGCAAGTCGGTTTACTAAACAAGCCTCTGATCAGTAGACTAAATCCATCTTAATGCATGATTCTGAAAAATATCTGCTCATTTATCATTTATCACCATCAACACATAACAAAGTTGGGAAGGGGGCAAGAAAAGACCAGAAAAGTTGTATGATGCAAAAAAAAAAAAAAAAAATTAAAGAAATAAATACACCCAGTAGAACTTCTAACAGCTAAGTAGGTTAAATGGCAACCGGTCAGTAACGTGATTGGGTATGAAAAGAGCATTTGAGAGTAGTTCAGTCTTTCAGAAGTGAAGATGGCAAGGGCTTCATCACTCTGTGAAAAACTGAATGATAATTTATCAATAATGTTTCTCAATTTAAAATTGTAAAGAATTTGGGAATTTCATCATCTTCAGTACATATGATCATTGAAATATTCAGAGAAGCCAGAAGAATGTCTGTCCATAAGGGAGAAGGCCAGAAACCAATACTGAATGGCAGTGATCATCAGGCCCTCAGGCAGCACTCCATTAAAATAGACAGGGTTTGGTGGTGTAAATCACTGCATGGGCTCAGGAACTGTTGGCAATGAATGCAGCTGTCATGGATTTGCCCCCACCGACTGCAGACAGCAAAGTGGCGGGCACTGGGACCATGTAACCAAAAAGTAGACGAGGGACCCACACGCACAGGCTGAGTTGAAAAATAGAAATGTTTTAATAAAAACAGATAAATACACAATATAAAACTGAGGGAAGCAGCGGCAAAAACAACCACAACAGGGCTCAGGCATCAGAATGCAGCTGCACTGCCAAACTGGCAGTGCAGCTCTGAAATACTCTTCACTGCACCTCCACTCAACGAGCAACAGCTGTGGCTTGTTGAGGTGGAGGTGCAGACAGCAGGAGGGGGAGGGACTGCAGGGCAGAACCATCACAGCAGCTCATGAGTGAATGCACAAATCCAAGCTAAAACTCTGCCATGTAAAGACTGAACCATGTATTAAAAAGAGCCAGTAACGCTGTCCCCTTCTGTAAGCCCGAGCTCATTCAAGATTGACTGAGGCGATGTGGAATACAGTCTGGTGTTCTGATCAATCAAAATGTGAAATTCTTTTTGGAAATGATGGAGGCCGCATCCTCCAGGCTAAAAAGGAGGGGGATCATCTGGCTTGTAATCAGTGCAAAGTTCAAATTCCAGCATCAATGATAGAGTAGGAGGGCATTATTGCACTTAGTATGGTTGACTTGCACATCTGTGGAGACATAATTAATGCTGAATGATATGCATGGGGTTTGGAGCAAAATATTCTGCCACCCGGACATCTTTTTCAGGAAAGACCCAGCTTATTTCAGGAAGATGAAGTCAAACACCACACTCAGCGAGCATTACAACATGAGTCTGGGCGCTAAACTGGCCTGCCAGCAGTCCAGACCTGTCACCCATTGAAACGATTTGGTGCATTACGACACAGAAAATGTGACAAAAGGGCCTCGCACTGTAGAGCGGCTGAAATGCTACATCAAGCAAGACTGAGAAAGAATTTCACTGTGACAACTATAGCAGTCGGTGTCCAAGGCTCCCAAATATTGACTGAGTGTTGTTAAAAGAAGAGGAGATGCAAGACTGTGGTAAACAGTCAACTTTTCTGAAACTTTTTGATGGCATCAAGTTGAAAATGAGCAAACATTTTTCATGAAACAATAGCATTTCTCAGTTTAATCTCCTGACATGTTGTCTTTGTGCTATTTTACATAAAATATAGAGTTTAAATGATCTCCAGATCATGCATTCTGTTTTATTTACAGTATATAGAATATGGTACATCCCAACTTTCCCACATTTATGACATTACTCATAACAGGCATTGTTCATGGATGTTTTGTTCACTTTCTTAATGAGTGCAAAGTCCAATTTTTGGCAGCCTTTACTCCATGGTATTTAGAACACACTGCGTCTCTCTATTTCAGTCTGGTAGCAGAGAAAGGATCTCAGAAAATGAAGGGCAGCAAAAGCTAAAAGAAATAATCTCTGTCATTTGCCTCACTATCAGGTGTAGTAGCACTTATAAAGTTCAATTTTGAATTTAAAATGCCCCTAAAGAAACAAGTTTCTCCAAAATACAAAGGAAGGGGGAGAAAATAGCTTGGCGGTTAAGCCAAATTTTGCGCGCTTGAGGCTAAAAGCAAGAAACTTGGCATAGTCATGTATTGGCCTATACTAAATAAATTTTGATATTGAACCCAGTAAGCAGTACCCCCTAGTGGCCACCAAAGGGCTTAATGTGCTTTTTCCCCCAATGTATTATGCAGGATATTCAATGTTGAATTTTTGGTAAGAAAAACTTGATTCAAAATAGAAACAAATTTACCATTTTCTCGTGTGCAAGGCTCAATCTGGCCGTTGTATGTGGTTGCTGTTGTTGCACTTAAGGCATGACCACAGTATCAATGTATCCTTAGAATATCATAGAGGTTTTGGGTGTTAGCATCTGAACGATGACTGCTCCATTCAGTACAATCGCAGTCACTTGAGAAGGTGAGTCTGGACAGTCAGTCGTTACCTTAAGCTCTAGAAGGGTTTCCTCATTTCCAGATCTCATCTCACCAAATTTGTGCAATGATCGCGATCGAGGTCATGACTGGTTCTCATGTTTGAAAAATTCTTCAAGATTGCCTTCCCGAAACTGGCATGCTTTGTAAAACCTTGAGAAGAGAGCAAAGTCATCTTTCAGTGTTGGCACCAGAGATTTCTTTGTGCGTATTTGCTTAATTTAAATCAACGTTATTCAAATTTACTCTCAGTATTGAGTGAAAAAAAGTGGCACGCAGCAGTTAAATAGGCTATAAAAAGCATTCAGCTTAAGCTATTTGCGCAGGTAAGCAATTTTGAATAACGTCGATTTAAATTCAGTAAAGATGCATCCAGACGAATGATTGTCGTCCTTCCTAATCAGCGTGAACAAGCAACACCAGTTAAGTGTGGAGTGCTCTTAGAGTGAACCTTCTGTTAATCATGAAAATGACTGAGAACAGGTCAGGACTAATAATTGTTTAAAATGGATGTTTTGTCCACCCAATTCTCAGTTCGACTGAATTTACCCCATGATTTCGTTGCTATTAGATCGCATATGGAGAGAAACCGTGTCTTCAGTTGCCAATTACGATAAATGGAAAACGCGTCAATAAAGGAAAATAATTGAGAACTAGCCAGGACTATCTTAATTGTCAAAAAGGGACATATCTGTGCCCCCCCAGTTCCCCGCTCTAGCGCCGGGCCTGTATCGAAAATACATTCGACTGTCCTTCTACCAATACGTCTGAGCAACAGCTGACCAAGAAAAGAAACTGAGGTGGGTTTAAGTCATTAAGCTTTGAAGGGCGAGGTTTTGGCTTCCCTTTGATATGACCGACGAACCGCCACTGAGGGTTGTTCAACTCACATTTTCTCACAACTGTCTGTGAAACTCGGCATCCCACTCCATTTGGCACAGCTGCTCTCTATATATCATGAGCCTTTAGTTTCAGGACTGTTATGCCCTGGATGTATACTTGGGAGTGCTTTCCTGTGTAAGCAGCGGGTTGGCAACCCGCTTGGGCCTCAAACGGGGAAAGCTCCATGGAGGAAATACACAAAGAGTTATGGGCATATTCGGCTCAAGCTAAAAATTGACTCCACGATGAGGGATTATCCGCCGCCAAACATCGAAGAGTGTTTTCAAGAGACTGATTCGTCCGTTCCGTTTGCTCGTTGGTCTCCGGGTGAAAACCTGAGGAGAGACTCACTGTGGCCCCCAACTGCTTACAAAAAGCCTGCCAGAATCTGGCCGTCAATTGAGGACCTCGGTCAGAGACGACGTACTGCGGAAGCCCATGCAAACGGAACACGTTTTTAACTACAAGATGCGTTGTCTCCCGCAGTGAAGGCAGCTTAGGTAGCGCTACAAAATGAGCCGCTTTAGAAAACTGGTCAAACACTACCAAAATGACAGTGTTGTCGTCAAATACAGGCAGCCCTGTAATAAAATCGAGCGCAATGTGAGACCAAGGGCGCCTGGGAACGGGCAAAGGTCGCAGCAGGCCAGAGGGAGGGAGGTGGGAAGTTGTATTTCTGGAACATACGCTACAGGCAGCAACAAACTCCCGAATGTACTTCATCATATCCGGCCACCAAAACCGTTGGGCAAGGAATTGCTTGGTCCGATGGGCCCCCGGGTGCCCAGCCAAGCGGGAACAGTGTTCCCATTGAAGGACCCTCGACCTAACCCCAAGCGGAACAAATAAACAGCCAGGAGGCTCCCCCCGAGGACCGGGATCGATTTTCAATGCCTCCTGAACCACCACCTCAACTTCCCATTGAATAGGTGCCACGAACTGGGCAGAGGAAATAAAAGGCTGTGGGGTAGGATCGCTATACATGTGATCGTACATACGTGATAGGGCGTCAGGCTTAATATTTTTAGAGCCCAGGCAGTACGTAAGCGTAAAATCAAAGCGATTAAAAAACAATGACCATCGCGCCTGCCGGGAATTACGCAGTTTGGTCTGCTGAATATATTGGAGGTTTTTATAGTCGGTCCAAACCACAAAAGAGTGCTCAGCTCCCTCCAACCAGTGGCGCCACTCCTCGAGCGCCAGCTTGACCGCTAATAACTCCCGGTCACCAATACTATAATTGCGTTCGGCGGCGGCCAAAGACCGGGAGTACGCACATGGGTGAAGCTTATTATCCCAACGAGGGCGCTGGGACAGAATAGCACCCACGCCCACCTCCGAAGTATCTACCTCCACGACAAATGGGAGGGAGGGGTCGGGCAAAACCAAAATAGGCTCCGAGCTAAAACGTTCTTTTAATTCCTGAAAAGCGGCATCAGCTGCAGGACACCAAAAAAACGCAGAGGTGGTATTCTTTTTAGTGAGTGCAATAATGGGGGCAGCTTCCACGCTAAAATTACGGATAAACCTCCTATAAAAATTTGCAAAGCCCAGAAAACGTTGGACCTCTAACATTCTGCGGTGCAGGCTAATTCCTGACCGCAGCCACCTTGTCCGGGTCCATCCGCACAGACCCCTTAGAAACAATGAAGCCCAAGTATGAGACAGTTTGGGCGTGGAAAACACATTTTTCGGCTTTTACAAAAAGTTTGGCATTGACCAGGGCTTCTAGTACACGTCTGACGTGTTGTATGTGCTCCGACAGTGTTGAAGAAAAAATCAAAATGTCATCAAGATAAACGAAGACAAATTTCTCCAACATCTCACGGAGCACGTCATTGACGAATGCTTGAAAGACCGAGGGGGCGTTAACCAGCCCAAACGCTAAGACCCGATATTCGTAGTCCCGTCCTGCGTGTTAAAAGCCGTTTTCCATTCGTGCCCCTCCCGAATGCGAATCAAATTATATGCATTACGAAGATCTAGATTCGTAAAAAATGACGCCTCCTGCTGACGTTCAAACACGGAATTCATTAACAGAAGGGGGTAGCGGTTTTTAATCGTGATTTTATTCAAACCCTTGTAATCAATACAGGGTCTCAAACCACCATCCTTTTTCCCAGTGAAAAAGAATCCCGCTCCAGCAGGGGACGTGGACAGCCGAATAAAACCATTAGTGAGAGCCTCCTGAATATACTCTTGCATAGCCTTACGCTCAGGTCCTGACAACGAATATAGCAAACCCCTAGGCAGAATTGTCCCAGGATAAGGATTAATTTGCAGTCGTACTGACGATGCGGGGGTAACATAGAGGCTTGTTGTTTAGTGAACACCTCAGCCAGATCGGTGTAATCCCTGGGAACAGTCGTAGGCAAGTCAAAGTTCAGGGTGGCCCTAAATTCTTTACCCTGTTCAGAATGTAATGAATCCGTGATTGATTCCGAATCGCTAAAGTCCTCCAAAAACTAATCATCCTCTGGCTCTCGCCAGTTAAATTCAGGATCCCATTCTAACCCCTCCTCTGCCCCTTTTTCTAGTTTAGGAGGGTACAGTGGGATAGCCTCCTCACACTCGCTCCAGACATCAGCCTGCCCCGTGGCTTGATGTCTGGGAAAACAAGTTTCATTATCTCTACAATGAGAGCTGCAATTAGTGCCCCAGCGGACGACAGGGTTGTTCTGTTCCCCCCAGCTGATGCATGGTCTGTGTTCCCGTAACCAAGAATGCCCTAAAACAATAGGCAAAGCAGGGGAACTGACAATAAAAAACCGAACCTCCTCCGACTGGCCACCAAATGAAATGAACAGACACAAATGTTCAGACACTTCGGTTATCACTCCCGATCCAAGCAGGCGACCGTCCAAAGTTCTGACCGAGCGTGACTATGGAAGCGTAACAGTGGGAACAGAGTGCTTCCTAGCCCACCCAATATCTATGAAACAATCTACTGCGCCCGAATCTACGAACGCTTTAATACTAAATCTCTTGCACCCCACAGTCAGTTCGACAGGGATTTATGTTCGGAAAGGAAATTGCCTCTCTATCGCCCCCAACCTAGCAGGAGGGGTTTTCTGTTTCCCCTGACGCTTAGGACAATGTGGACGTGTATGACCCGTAATATTACAATTAAAGCAGATTATTCTTCTGCTAGTAGGTTTATTAGTTCGACTGTCAAACGAACTGTCAATTTGCATAGGCTCAACTGGGGTACAACCTTCTGTGAGTGAACTAGGAGCCGAACACTCGCCACTAGCAACTTCAGCCCCATTATCAGCTAGCGACAAGCCGTTGAGCTTCTCCCTGTTGCGTTTGCGTATGCGGTTGTCAATTCACACAGCTGTATGTACTTAAGAGTCTAAAGTAGAACAGGGTTCAATAGTAGCCAGTGCGTCTTTCATTTCCTCAGTAAGGGCATGGCTAAATACAAACATTAGAGGAGCCTCCGGCCAGCCTGTCTCTGTGGCCAGAGAGCAAAAAGCAATAGAAAATTCAGCTGCACTTTCTTTGCCCTGTTTAGGGTGCATCAAACGCGTAGCTGCGTCCTGACCACAAATGGCTAACAGGAATAATAGAAATGCAACCCGAGAATCCTCATTAACAAAAACGTGACGGCTGAGCCTTGAAAAATATCTCACACTGGGCGATAAAATCCTTACACTTTCCAGCCTCGCCACTATATCTTTGGGGCAGTTGTAATTTAGGTTCTCGGGGAGGATGTATGGATGGTGCTTCTGCAACTTTTTGTGAAGTCTGTGATGTTAGAGATTTAATACTCTCAGACAATCCTAACAGAACGCTCTGCTGATTGTGAAGAGCGGTCTCTTGCAAGTGTAGTCTCTCAAGTTCAGATCGCTGATTGCAAAAACCTGAAAGTGATTGAGCGAACCCAGCCAAAGCCCTCTAAATTTCTGCCACCGCTGGCGTCTCCATAGTGGCTAGAGTGTACTGTGATGGGCATTGGTAGTTGGACGCCAAGAGCAGTGGCCAGAAATAAAAAGAAACCCAGCAACGTGCTGAGAGACTGAAACAGATAGAAAGCACGAGACTCGCGCTACCAACGGACCTGACGCAGTCTGTGGTAACAAAACAGGCGAGCTCGAAAGAAAACAAAAGAAAAGGGAAATAAACCAAAGATTCCCTTACTCACTAACACTTATCCTGTAATGCAGCTAAGAACCTGACAATACTCTCTCTCAAAAGACCTTACCGGCCAAAGACACAATGACACTCTAGCAACATAAACGAGGTAGAACAGGAGCTTAAATAGAGTCCGGGTAACGCCCCCAGTTAATGCCAGCTGGTCCAGGAATCCGATGGCAAGCAAAACGATATCGTCCCGGACGAGAGTGACAAAAGGAGTTCTCAAAGCTCCAAAACCATGACACTTTCCGTTTTGGTGTATGCTGAGCTCTCTCTTATGTCTGAGGTGATCCAGCTGATGAGGACCGGAGTGATCGCACCTGATGGAACTCAGACGCTGTAAACACCTACGCTATGGTCTGAAGACAGATTTTTTTTATACTCTCCCCCAGACCACACAGTTGTTGTTGTTGTTGTTGTTGTGTGTATCATGTCAGAACTGACTGGCATTTGATGAACCTCGAGGTACTTCCTGTGTACAACGCAGATTTGGTGAACTTGGTTCAAGATCTGTGCACAACGCGGGTTTAGTAAACTTAGTTCAAGATCTGTGCATGACGCAGGTTTCGTAAACTTGGTTCAAGATCTGTGCACAACGCGGGTTTAGTAAACTTGTTGCAAGTGCTGCAAACAATCTACTATATCTTGTGAGCCTGTCGGAGGAGTGGGTACCATTTTGCTACAGCATCCGAGATTGGACACCTCTTGTTTACTGGTCTTTGTGAGGAAGGCACAAAAGTATCTGTCCATTCCAGAGCTGCAGGATGCATGCTGGTTTAGGCCGCTGGCATTGCAGAGATCTTTTTCCTTTGTTGCATACTTCCACCAGTCACTGGGACATTTTGAACAAAGCTGCCCAGTGGCCCCCAGGAGTATTTACTGACTGGGTTCCATATCCAAAACTGTTTAGTAGGGGCCAATGCATCTGCTTGCTAAGTTCCATGCTTTTAACCCAAAGTGCACTATGCAACCAGAAATCCTTGCTTAACTGCCCAGCTCAAATAAAACATACTCAAGAAAAGTAAGCCTGATGGCTGACTTCTACTGAAATTTCTCATAGTATTGACTCTTGCAAGCAACTTAGTGCTCTTCCGTCTTTCGCAAAGCAGCAGTAAAATAAAAATAAAGAATTGAACAAAGTGGCCCTTTTATCTTACTCAGAGAAATAATTTACTGCGATGACAGTAATGTCAGTCTATCGCCATGGCAACAGAATACCTAATTAACACATGTATACTTGGTGTGACTGGAACATTAGTAACAGGTATTTATGAATATAAATAAACAGAAAATGTAAATGCAGGATGCATTCAAACAAACTCCCTCATTCAAAGGAAAAGCTAAAGTGGTTGCTTGAATCCATCTTGCTGTTGTGAACGCTCATGTATTGGTCGGGTACATTTAACTGCAACCCCAAGGTGTGGATGAAATAAGAATTACTTTTAGAATCACTGCGCAACTCATGTCAAGTTGGCATTTAGGCATATACTCTGCAGAGACAATACATTTGCAGTGCCACAGTCTATGTTAGCACATACATTTATCTCTGCATTCGAAAGCAGTCCAGAGGCTGTGCCACAAATTTTTCCTTGAAAATACTATACAGATCCACCCCAGCTTTGACAAAAACAGCAAAGCCAATGACCTCAGATCCCCCTGCTCAAACTCTATCAATGGCTCAAGGCTCAATATTTTTGAGCGTAATTCAATATTTCAAAAGAATGTCATGAATGCACATTTCTTCCCCGACTACAGGGATTTGCTCCAATAGTAGCCCATGCACAATGAATTCCTAAACATAAGAGGATGAATGGGAATTGGAAAAAACCTTATATCACCTTCTGTGGGGCTCAATACAGCAAAAAAATAAAAAAAATAAAAATACTGCTTGAAATAATTCTTTTTGCTTTCATTTTTTACCCAATTGGTAAATTTATAGATAGTTTCCTAAATTTCAAATATTTTGCAAAGCCCCATAATAACAGCCATCTCTGCAAATACAATGACAACTTTATCCAATTTATTCCCCTCATACAAAGCTCGTACACAGCTCAAATATCTGTCATTCGCTCTACTGTGCAGTACATTGGTGTTTATAAAGTTCAAAAGAAACTGTTTATCTGTAAATCTTGCCAGCCAATTGTTACTTTGAGAGATGAAGGCCATACTGTGTGTGAGATTTCATTCAATCATTCTCACTAATGCCTTAAAACTGGCAAACTGGGTCCAATGAAAAAAAAATATTGGATAAATGTCCGTCAAACTCGCCACCCCTGCAGGGGTCTCTTCACTGTTGCGGCTTGGATTCAGGAATCTGTCTCCTGTCTCGTGTTCCCTGTTTGCGTGAGATTGCAGTTTTTATTTTTTTCCAGCCCCATGTGTACTTGTTTTCCTTTCCCTCCGTGTATCCTGTTCCCCCATTCCCTCATGTCCTTTAATTGTTTCTCGCTATTATCCCCACCGTGCTATTAGTGAGAAGTGGGGGATATAGCATTGGGTGCGTACAGACACATAAAATTGAGGTGGCGGGGGATATTGCCATGTTGCAAACACTTGTTCTATTCAGCTTTCCTCGTGTTGTCTCGTTTCTCGCCCCAATTTCACTGTTTCCTCTGTCCCACTCCATCTGTTTAGTGCTGATTAATTTTGCCTGTGTGTTTGCGTGTGTCTTTATTTCTTGAGTCTGTGCAAAGTTGTCACTTCTTCCTCTGTGCCATCAAAGTCTGCAGTCTGTGCAGTTCTGTTCCCAAGCCAAATCTGTTTTCTAATTTGTTCCCAATTACCCAGGTCTGACTCTGCATCAGCCAATGACTGTGTACGTTTTCTGAACCTGATTCTGTGCTTAAATCCCCCCGTCCTATTATCAAAGTCTGCCCGCCTGACCACGCCTCCTGATTCAGTTCCTGTACCTCTGCCTGTCTCAGTAAGGTTCAGAGGTACAGAGACGGGAATAAATCTGCCCAGTTACTGTTGCAAACCATGTATTTGGGTCAGATAAAACTGAATTGAAGAAATGCTGATTTGCAGATAGAAGTTGAGTGGTAGGCTTGGTCCTATCGAGCCACTTTTAAACCTTGAACAGTCTGCAGCTTTAGGATGAGTCTCCTGAAAGTAATCACATGTGCTCCAGGGTGCTGAAGATAATGCAGAACCTTACTGTGCTTTATGGGATAATTTAGACCTTTACAGTTGAAGCTGACCAGGAGGCAGTTTCACAAAGATATTTCGACTGGTCTATAGGTTTAGACCAGTCTAAAATTTGCTCATAGATTAGTCTAATCTAGACTGTAGACGGTTTAAAAAACAGTCCAAGTTAGACCACATCACAAAAAAAAAGACTGACTAAGTTTAAGCCAAAATAAAATAAGACTCCTCACCCTCAGGCTAACCTAGGCTTTATTCTCAAGTTACCATGGTAACCAATCAGTTACACCTTCTGACGAGTGGTATTCAAAAAAAAAAACAAAAAAAAACAGGAATATAAGAAAGAAAAATATGGCTCATAATTTGTGGTTTGTGAACATGCAAATGGAGAGAGCAATGAGAAGGAAAAGGGTTTTTAGAGACCACTGTAACCCATTTGATGGTTCTCTCAACTGTAGGATTTACGGTATTTACGGCAGCTGCGATTTTTTTTTCCATATCAGGTTCTTGTTTTGTTATTGTTACGCTCCTCATTGAATCTTCAGAGTAAAATTTCTCTATTCGTTTTGATTTCTTGAAAGAGACAGAAGTTTAATGCTGGGGTAAAGGGAGCTGAGCGGCAAGATGCGGCCATTTTTTCTCTATTATTTGAAAAAGGTCTTAATATACCCAGAATTCATTGTACAGTGGTCCTACTGTTATGGCCCCAATTTGTTATTACAATTTACAACACAACAGCAACAGCAAGGGATGACAGACACAATTTAAAAACTTAAACACATTTAATTAACAGACAAAGACTAACACTAACCTACAACTAATGACCAAGATTAGATATATACAAAAAAACAGAAATATTTACAGTCCCTCTGTTGTGATTTACGAAATGAACCAAGTGCGACAACCAGTAGAATGCAAAAAGGAGGCTTTATTTCTGAAGGGGGAAACCCGCCAACAGAGCTGGCAACGGTACAAAGTCCACAATCCAAAAACAGTATCCAATGGGCGTAATCCAGAATCGTAACCAGGGCACCAATAACAAAGTTCATGGTCAGACAAAAAGGGTTCGGTACACAGGCGTAGGTTTGGAGGAGAAACAAACTCATAAGCCAAAGACAGTCCGAATCCAAAACCAGGGCAGTAATCACAAAATCAAGGTCGGGCAGAAAAAGGTCAAAACTCACAGATGCAACAATATCCAAAAAGGGCAAACCAAAAATCAACAGTCGAGCAATCCAGTCAGAAAGATAAACACTGAGCAATCAAGGCGAGAAACGTGGCACGAGAAAACTAGGGAGAACGATCTGACAAGAGTGTGAAGCAAACAGACATCTTATATACACATCCAGGAGAACACATGACCAGGGAGAACAGGTGCAATCAAAGGTAACAATGATCAGGGAGAGACACATGAGGAATAAACTAATCACATGAATTTGGCAAATGCCAAAACGCAGACAGGGATGACAAGACAATCCTATGAACAAACAGCTCCGGTTAAGGAGTACTAAAAGTGCATAGTCTAAAGAAAAGGAAAGCATGAGATATAAGTGGAAAACTGCAGCAGAGATAATTAGGGATAGGCAAGGAGGCGGAGACTAGAATTGGGCGACAGCTGAGAGATCATTAGTCAATTAGTAAGTGCAGCTATACAATCCCAAGTGCTTGTTAGTAAGTTAGTCCAAATATACAAGGTTAGTGTGGATTAGTATTTAGCAAAAACAATAAACTGTTAGTATGTGTTAGTAAGACAGTAAAAGAGAGAGGCAGGAAGAACACGAGATAATGAAAGAAGATTGAAACCCAGAAACCAATAAATCACCCGAATGAGTGGCACACAAGACAAGGGACCGTGAGCAAAGATACACACATGACAAGACAGGGGAGACAAAGTGTAAAGCATGGAAATGAAAACATGGCATGGAATCTGAAGCATGAAAAAATAATAAAACGTGAAATCTAAATGACCAAAAACACAATACATGATCCTAAGAATGGTCAGACAGAGCAGTGGTCACTAAACAAAAAAATCATAAAGCATGGCAAAGCCAGGTACAGAACTTAAACATGAGATGCAGAATCAGAATCCCAACACCCTCTTTGTTTTGGTGGGGTGGCTTGGTGATGTCCTGGGTGAGGAAAATGCTCAAACACAGGCAAAAATCCACAAAAGAAACTTCTCAGGTCTTGAACAGAAATGACAGGTCTGGTCACATGTATCCTTCTCCTTGCAATTTCTCCTACTACTTTACTGTCTCAATTCTACTCCTCATATACTCTTTTGCAGACCCCACCCACATTTAGACCTCTTTTTTTATTTTCTGGGACTTTCCCCAGACATGCCCAGGACATGTCTAAACCTAGCTCCAGTCTGGGCTGAATAAAAAAAAGGTAAATATCTAGTGGCCTATATTCACATTACACTACTTAAGATAGTCAAGAACTAAAGTGCTTTGTGAAACGGCTGAATTTGGACGTATATCTGAAGTCTGATTAGCGCTTGTGTCTAACCTACAGTCAGAGTCTATCTTTGTGCAACCAGTCCCTGTTCTACACTCCCCCCATCTAACCTGGACCTTTCCTAAGAGAAGACATTACAAAATCTGATGTATAAAAAGCTGCATGAAAGTTGCAGTAGTAGGACATCAGACTTACTGATTGTTGAAAAAGGAAAAACATAAACAACACGAAAAAGACAAAATTTGTATGAGTAAGAAAGAAGGAAAAAGCAGACAAAACAAACCTGAAAGAAACCCTAACCGAGCCGCCACTCTCCACTCTAAAAGCAGAAGCATCTCTGAAACAGAGATACATGCAAAAACACTAAAAAGCAAACAAACAGCCCTGCCTTCTAAGAGAGTTGCTAACATTCAGCTCCTAAATTCGGCATCCCAGGGGAAATGTGATGACATCTCAGATTAACCGCATTCTTTAGAAAGTATAAAATTTAACACAGCACTGAGAGATATTTTGACACTAGAGGTCTCAGGTTCCTCTATATCTGAGAGATCCGCCTACAAATTTTAATATCGCCACCGTTGCAGACATCTTGACAAAGATATGTTTTGATACTTTTGTCAGCCATTTCAGATTGTATGTCAAACATTTCCTTCAGTGTATGACGGGCATAACCCAGATAGCAAAATTCTTCTGGTCCATATCCAGCCCACACCTGACACGTTCATCCGGCCCACACGCCGCATGGAATGATGGCACTTGGGCTCTCTGCTCCCGTTTGCCAGAACTTAGCCACAACCGAGCCATCACGATGCCAGATGTCAGCCATGAACCTATAATGCAGCGAATGTGGGCCAGTTTTGGTTCACTCACAGACTGACCATTGTCACTTTACCAAATATTTGCCAATTGTGGGCCATATTTGTTTTGTGATATTTGGGACAAATTCAGCATTTACCACATGGGCCACTTTAGGCTCACATCTATTTCGTCCGGGCCAAAGAATGCCAAAAGTGCCAGATCGTTGCCTGATGTGGCCCACATGCGTATGCTATCTGGGAGAAATCTCATTTAGGACTCTTTAGCCGAGGTAATATAGTGCACATTTTAAAAGCAATGAGGGTACCTACGTTAATATACTGTAAATTGTTTCAGTCTTTCTTCAAATATGGCTGCCACGGCATTTAAGATGACACTTTGACCCACCTGTCAAGCATTTCGGTAGCAGTTAAACTGAAATTTGCTGTGTCGACGCCACATCAGCATACTAAGCAAACGTTGAGCAAATGCAACCCCAAATCAGAAGAAAAGGTCCTGAGTTGAAGTCCTTCCCATGGCTTTCGCAGTGTGTTATTGGGTAGAAACACTTCACTCCCACAGAGCCTCACTCCACCCACGTGTATAATTGGGTACCAGCAAATTGTCAGGGAAACCTGACTAAGAGCTGGGGGTAACCTCTTATTAATGCTGTCAGTCCTTTTCACCACACTTAATAAACATTTAGGAACATGAAACACCAAGTCGTTTCGGGAATAATTTTGTCCCGCTCTTCCTGCAAACAAGTCTTGAGGTGTGCAATTGTACAGGGTTTTTGTTGTCACATTGTGCATGTCAAAAGGTGCCATGTCCTTTTTTTGGGAGCAAGGCGTATCTCAGGACTGCAGACAGGCCAGTCCAGTGCCCACAGCCTCTCTTTACACTGCCATGCCTTTGTAATGCATGCAGAACGTGATTTTTCCGTTGTCTAGTCGAAATATCCATTGGCATCCCCAGAAAAGATGCCATCTTGAAGGCAGTATACGTTGTAACAAAATCTCTGGGTACTTCAGCAATGGTGCCCTTATAGAAGTGCATATTACCGTTGCCAAGGCAACTGATTCAACCCAACACCATGACAAAGCATGGCTTCTGGACCGGTCTCCGTTGGGACAGTCCTTTCCTTTTTTGTTCTGGCGCACATGGTGTCCAAAAGAACCTGAAATATTGATTTGTAAGACCAGAATTCACGTTTCCGCTGTGTAATGATCCATCTCTGTCATCATGCCCAGGGTATTCAATAACGCTTCAAGACATTTTGGACTTCATTTTTGCACACTGAGTTATACGGATGCAAGTGCCTATTGCTTTACTTGAAAAAGGTTAACTGAAGTAATCCTGAGCCCATGTGATTATATCGGTTTTATATACACAGCAGTTCTTGATGCTGCGCCGTCTTAGTGATGCTGATGGCAGGTACAGTATTTATCTTGGGCTTGAGCCACTGCTCTTTGTGCACAGAAATTCCTGAAGATTTCCTGAATCTTTTATCCATGTTAATCCTTTACGCAGATGCTAAATCAAGCCAATCCTTGCCCATTGTGCATGACCCCTATTAAAAGGAAAAGGAAAATAAATTTGAAACCATACTTGACCTGCAGTTCAGAAACTGGCCAACTATTAATTTCAGGCACAACTTCATTCATGTTTGTTAGTTTATCCAATCACAACTGAGCCCCTAAAATTTGTGGAATCCATTTACCAATGTGGCAATTCCTGCATAGTTCACAAAATATTTTTGACAAAAATTAAAGCATGAGCACTTCACTTCAAGAACATCTAGATTCTTTAAATTTCAAGTCTTCTGCAGTGGTTTAGAAAGCTAAACTGATGAAAGTTGTGTCTTTGTCCAAATACGTATGGAGCTGACTACTATCCAAACTTCCTGTAGACCTTCCTGCACTGCTAATGGATGACAGCTACCGTGGGCCCCGTAGGTTTTGAGATTCATGAAATCAGGCACTGCGGGTGGATGCTCTCTTCCCTTTTGTTTTTAATCGCAGCTCACCCAAGCATGGGAATCTGGAGCTATGCTAACGCCGCGTTATAATTACCGCTGTCTAACACGCAGCTTGAAATGGCCAACTCTGTCCCCAGTTTGATTATAATGAATATGTGCTAGGTAGATCTGTAATTGCTGTGTCTCCCACGCATTTTCAAAAACACAGGGTGTGTGTGCGCATTTTAGAGAGCCATATGTCTGTTGTGAAGACAAGTTTTTCCAGTGACACTGTCAACAGGTTATCATTGGGGACCTTCACATATATAAAGACATCATGTTGAATAATCATTCAGAATCATTCATAGATGCGCCTCTGTCTCCATGTGCCTGCGTTAGTTATATATCTATTGCTTGGGAATGACATGCTTGGCATAGTTCCTTTCCTCTGTGACCGATGGAAATGAGGGTTAAATAAGCTACTTTGCTAAAGGGGTGTGGGGGAGGGTAGGGGATGGTTTTGAACTCTCTCAGTGTAAGCTGCCAGCGAGGAAGAGCGATACACTGTAAAGGCAATTAGGATCGACCGACGGTATGCGGGTGGTGTAAATTTGAGGCTCGTTACAGGCCCTCGCGACGCTGTTAAAAAAATGGTGGCGGGTCGGGGGGTGGGGGTGATGAGTGGGTCGGGGGTTCCTGTTTGAAGAACCGGCGCCGCCTGGCAGTGGCAGCATTGGCAGCCGTTTGATCATGGCTGACGTGACGGGGCTCAGACAAGCACACTTCATCTTACAGCGGTCTGATTGAAAACTGTGGAACCCCGGCGTGACACTGAGCCAGAATCTGAGGGATGTTCGCCCCCACTGGCATCAACAATGCATTCGTGCCTCCTGTTCTGCAATGCTCTTTATTTTTCAAAGGTTTCATTCCTCAGGCCAGCGTGTTACTCTCCCCCAGTCTATTCGCCATGATGAGGTTTCAGGGCGTTTGTGGGTCCATGCCAAGAATGTGAAATTACAGTCAAAAGAAGAAGCGTTTTACCCCCCCCTGAGTTCCTCTTTAAAATATTTTTTGTTTTGCACAATGGCTTCAGATCTTCATTCAAAATGAAATGTAAGACAACAAAAACACAAAGAAACATAAAATGAGTTTTAAAATGATAATGTCACTTCTAGACAGAACAAAATTAAAAAAGGAATTGACCCCTAAAATTCATAAATGATTGTGCTAACAGTAACTGCGAATAAATGCTGCTGATGACTACAGAGCAGTCTTTCGCACCGCAGTGGAGGAAATTCAGTCCTCCACTCTTTAATTTAGACTTCCTGAGTGGTTTTCGAGTATGAACTGCATGCGTCGGGTCCTGCCACAGCAATCCAATGGGGCTCAAGTGAGACGTTGACTAAATCCACTTGACTAAATTTAATTTAGTTTCTTTTGAGCCATTCTGCGGTGGATTTCCTCTTGGGCCTCAGCTGCTTGATCAAACAATATTTCAATCGATTCATTTTTTATTTCAGACAAGGGCAACAATGTACAATACAACGAGTCTGTTGTAACATAGTAAAACTAGAAATTAAACATAAAAAATAACAATACAAGCTACAAAGAAAGTACAAATAAGCTATTGCATAGCACATCACATTCTACAGTGGATTTAAAGGTCATGGATTCATTGTTTAACTGCACTGGAGTCACAATAAAAGTCAGTGATGTGTGTACTGAGCCAAAGAGGACCCAGTGCTACAGGAGCCCGAGGTGACCAATAGACACGCTGGAAGATGTCTCAGCGGTGGTGTCGAGGGATGAGCTCACCCATCGGGTCCATGAGCCGGCTGATGTAAACGTGGGGAGGTCTGGCGATGGCGATGGCATCAGAGTAGAGCCTGAAGAGCTTGAGTTGGGAGACTAGTTAGGCGTCAATGAAGTTTCTGTCCACTCCGAAGTCTATAAACTGTCCGCGAGCCGCCAGGGGTCAGGATGGAAGCAGGCAGAAGAGAGCAGGTGTCAGGGGAGTTGGAGGTGCAGTGCCAGAGTTGACCAGGAGTTCATACATCAGGAGGTTGTCTTTTATATTGTCCTCCAGACTATGGGGAAAGGCTTCATATTGGGCCTTGAGGTTCCAATTCGCAGCAGCTGCCAGGGTATGGAAGTGGATGGCATTATCTGAAATGGCGTTGCTCCTGTAATCGATCTCGAGCATCTCTGGGCTTGTGACCCAATTTGGAGCTCTCGAGAGCCGCATCATCTCTTTAATGAAGGAGACCAGGGGAGAGCAAACAGGAGATCAAGTGTCCCAAAGTTCTGATGCCTGTTCTTGGGCTCTGCAGGTGAGAAGGGTCGAGATATTGCATCTGACCACGGCCCTGAGGGAAATGTTAACAGTTTTAGGAACATGAAAGCATCCATACCAATACTCAACCTGCTCCAGCCACATGGCTGAAGCTAAGCAGGTGTGGGCTTAGCTAGTACTTGGACGGGAGACCATCTGGGAAAACCAAGTTGCTGCTGGAAGAGGGGTTGGTGGATTGGTAGGTTGCAATCATCCCTCTGGTGGAATAATCCCCAATGTCCCAGTGCAGTGATGGGGACACTGTACTGAAGGAGACGTTCTTCGATAAGAGTAGGGGGTTCCCCGGTGTCATGGCTAGATTCCCAACCTGGCTCTTTCAACCTGCCACCTAATCATCCCCTGATCTAATTGGCTGTGCAACTTGTCCTCACCCTCCCCACCTCTACTCAAAGCAGTCGGACAGAACACTGCTCACACGACACAGGACTGTCAAATTCTCAACGAAACGGGATAACACACACTGCCAAACAAATAAGCAATAGGAAGCAGCTATGAAAAAAAAATGGGAGACGTGACATTAATTAATAAAACATTAAATAAACATTAATAAAATTATTGAACTCAACTAAGGAGATGAAACCGAAACTGACACAGACAACCATATTGCGGGTAAATCGATTAATTGATACAGCAAACATGATATGCAAAAGGAAGGGCTGACAGAAGCATGTGGGCATGGGAAACAATGATGAGACACAGAGCCTAACAATGAAGACAAAGACAAACAAGGAAACCTAAGAACACATGACATGAACTGTGAAGACAGATTACAGATACCTGGCAATATACCAGTTTTTTTGGGGGGATTTTTTCTGGATTAGTCTGCAGCCTTCGATACTGTGGACTATCCTCCAGTCAACAATAGCCTGGTTTACATGCAAACTTTTTTCCCATTCTCGTTGAAATCATTCTGATTGAAGATTTCAGGTCAACTGTTTACATGTGACGTGATCTATTCCAATCTGGTGTTTATATGCGCCACCGCATTTAATCGGAACAGACGTTTTACAGCTGTGTGAAATGCGCAGATTGATGAAAAAAGTATCCAATTTTGTTCTTGCACTGTTTATGCTTATTGAAGCCGGTCTTCAGAGTTCTCCAGCGGTTCTAATTTGTTCAACGTTTTGATTTATCCCAGCTTCGCTGAGTTTTTTGTGGACTTTTTTTTTTAAACAGCTCACTTAGCTATTTCTTGTTTTCCTTCAGTCTAAACATGCAATAATTTTCAGTTCTTTGAGAGTTTGTTTTGAAAATAAACACTCTGCCGTTGACCACAGTTTGGCGTGCTGCGCATCGAAGCCACCAACCCCATATTTACAAGTGAAGAAACGTCACTGCGCATTTGAGTAAGGGAAGACCATGCGCAGCCGGACAACTTTCCGTTTCTCTGTTTCCATGAAAAATTTTTACTTTTAATCGGTTTGGGAAAAGGAATATTCTACCGCTCTGCAACCGAATGAAATTTCATTCGGTTTTGGCGTGTTTATTCTGATTGAAGTATTTATGTGGAGTAGCCTACTTATATTTGGTTTGGGCTTCTAAACCGATTCTAATTGGAATATTAGGCTCCATGCAAACCCAGCTAATGAGAATCTGGAATACAGCTCCAGGCTACCCCTCCAGTTACTGTTAATATAAGTAAATAGCTTAATTCTCTTCCACATGGGCATGGCTTCGGCACATCCGCGCCACACATTGCCATCCAGGCTTTGTAGTCAGATTGGGTTAGTTAACCCTTTCAGTAAGATAGTCAAAACATTTTTAAATGTGAAAAAGTTTTTGTCCCGTTATTTTTTTGCGGAAAAGACCTTCCAAACATTCATATCAGGTGCCCATTTTACCCAAGCTGATAGGAAAATAGCATTCTTTTTATTTGAAGCAGAATATGCGTAAAATCTTTAGAATACAGTAAAACAGTTTGTCTTACATTGTCTCCCCATGGCACATAAAACGCTGCTGCGGAAATCAACACAAGTCAACCCATTTCAAACAAAATAAATCACCTGGAAATAGCAATTATTTGCTGTTTCCCTCACTGCACGTCTCTTCAGATAGCAGAACACTCAATGAAGGAGAAAATACATGGTTATTTTTTTCATCAGAACATTGAAAGTGCATCCAGTTATTTATTTCATACTGAACTCAGCAGAATAAGTCATGAAATGTAGGACACAATAAAACAGTTCAAGACTGCTTTTAAACATATGTGAACCAAAGCAGTACTGGGCCTCATTTCCCTGTAACGGTCATTTGTAGAGTCCTAAGAGGGTTCCCTAAGCACAATCTTACGAAAATACTTTGTTCTCTACATGCATCGTGCAAAGCAGCATTAGAGCGGAGTGTGCTCACTGCTCACGGTTGATACGCACAGCTAAACTTCACTGTGCCGCTGCTCGCTTGACTGCAACTGAGCAGTTTAATGAATTAATTTTCAGGCCTTAGTCAGCGGTTTAACTGTAGGCCAATGTAATCCACGTGATCAGGTTAAAAAACATTACTAAGCATAAATAAAACCCGTTACGCAAACGAAGCACAGTATATAAAGCAGTGGTGAACTCCCAGCTGACAATAGGGGAAGCAGGGATAATCCCTTTAATTTAAACTGGTCATTAACCCTGACCACTTGTCAATAATTTTGCTTTAATAAAAAACTTTCCAATTATTAGAATAATCAACTGGAAGGTAAACACACAGCTTCTTTCTAAATGCAGTATTGGGGAAATTAAATATAAATGCAATTATAAAAATTCTTTGCTCAAAAGGTTAAAAAAAAAAAGATTAGCTATTCAGTTATTTGTTATACTTCATTCATTTATGTTCTTTATTTGTAAAGGTATTTATCATTATTATTATTATTATTATTATTATTATTATTATTTCTGTAATTGTTGTTTGTTCTTTTAGGTTATACTTGCAGTACAATAAAAAGTCACCATTCAAGCCCCACAGTGCAAAAGTGGAGGTGTTGAGCGTCACCTCTCTACCCCATTCATTTTCAATGGGACTGAGGTGAAGACGCAGGATATGGCTGCACACGGCTACGCACTGCTTTATGGGATTGCAAAGCGGGTATCGCTAGTGGAAAAAAAAAGATAAAAAACCTTGCTTTCGTTAAAAGGGGGAGTGATTCATTCAAGCGGGAGCCAATCATGTTTGTTCTTGTAACATAGCAACCTCTCTGGCAGGAAACTAAACCACTTGTGGCGGACAGCCGGTGAAGTTACGGATGAAATCTCCTTATCTTTGCCATCACTCCCTCTGTGTCTGTCCTTCTGCCTAGTTTAGAAAGTAATTGTTTTAAACCTCGTGACTTAAAACCTGCATTTTGATGCTTTAAATGCAATTTTATGAATTGATGTCGATAAAGACCACAGACTAGGCTGCTAAACTTGACCCAACAAGTTGATTTGCACAGAAACACCCTGCTGGGTGGCGCAAGGTAGAGCAACAGAGCATAAGTTGCATAATATTCCACCCATGAGTGTTTTGAGCAGTTCTTCGTGGTCAATTAGGAAGACGCAAAGAACTTTATGCCTCAGTATTGAAAGGACATTTTGCACATTTTTCACTTAGTGATATAAGTTTTCTTTGAAAAGAAAACACAAAATGATTCCCATTTATTCCACAGTCGACTCTGAAAGGCAACATGAGGGACTGCAAAAGAACTACATTTGCAGAAAGAAATGTAAGAGGAGTTAACGGACACTAATTTCCCCATTTGTATCCTAAGTTTAATCGGTTCTGTTCTACAAAATTATATGAAGACAAGTGTTGCCACTAAACGTGGCCATGTCCCCCGCCAGGTCACGGAAATCGACCGGGGTCGACGTATCACACTGATACACGTTGAAGCAAAAGATGAATGAAATCGGTCAAACCGTTCTTGAGATCGCGTTCACAACACGCGGGACGTGAGGGACGGAGCTGGATAGTATGTCCCCCGCTCCGCACGCTATCGCGGTGGTGGAGGACAAAAAAAAAGATCAGGGAAATATGAGGAATTCTGAATAAATGTAATCTTTCTATGATCAAGGTTCTGTGGCCTCATGCACTGAGAGGAGGGGTTTACCTGTTTGATTGGAGAGATAATGAGCTGATATGCATATGGAGACGGGGACAAAAAGGAAGATTTTCGTTTTTAAATGGAAGTCTGTGCCACTGCAGATTGGTAACATCTGTTGTTGTTAAATTACAACAGGCTTTTATTGATCATGCAAAAGGCTGCATTCCTGAACAATGTACTGTGTGCAGCAATGGTGCCGCGGAGAAGAGAGGAGAAAAGGGTCTGGTTCAGCTAATTACGGCACACATCTCTTTCCTCTTTTTCAGTCAAGTTTTTATTTATTTATTTATTTTTAATTCATGAGCTGCTTGTGTGTGGGGAATTCAATTGAAAGGGACACCATGCCCTCTTCAAAATAGGCTGTCGTGGGACGTGGCTTTGATTTAGAGGGAGGTTACTAGGAGACAAAATTGATTTCAGAAGGATGTATGACCGCAGTAAACGTTGCTTGACCTCCAGAAATGATTTAGTTCTATGCGCCAATATTCTCCCTCAAGAATGAATGATTCAAAAGAGACTCGCTCACACAGGCGTGAAAACAATGGAGCACCTCAAACGTCACCACAACAGAGGAGCTCTCACCAGGAATCCATCTGATTCAAATTTTTAAAGTCATAATTCAAGGCCAATGTTTCTTCCAAGTAGTAGTAATTTTTTCATTCATATTCTTAGCTCAAATTTTACATCTGGAGCCAGTTGTTGTTTTGTAACTTCAGATGGATTTCTTTGTGAGGGAGAACGCTGTTTGGAGAGAAAAATGTACAGCCTTGGTAATGATAAAGTGCTTCTTGACTCTGGAGACGGAGAGGAACAGTCTGGCTTGTGCATCATAATCATTTTCAAACTGTTCTATGGTCAATCCCCCTTTCATTTCAAGGCCTCAAAACCAAAGTAAGAAAAGCACTAAATGAATGAACTAGCAAAATAAAAATACTTTCTTACCATAAAAGATTCTTCCTACTTTGAAGTTTTTACAGAAACTTAACGCTATATCCTGGGAGGTAAAGATACGCTATATCCTGGGAGGTGCACTGTATGTTTTTAAAGTGGGAGCCCTCCTTTGCCAAAACACATTTTAGTGCCTTGTTCTGGAGGCCGGATTATTTTTTATAACCAAGTTAGAGAAACATTCCAACTTCGTACAATCTGATTGTACTGAACTGGAATAGTTAGTCAATCTGATTGCCTGAAGCGTGGCTCAGAGCAAAAGTAGTACCACAACTTGGTTTGGAAAAATAAGCACGCGTTCTGGAGTGTTTCAGCTATCGGACTAAATCAATCAATTTGATCCATCTGCACTAAAGTCAGCTTTAAAATGCAGTCAAATGTGTAAAATGATGGGATATGAAGAAATGATGACTGCAACAACTTGGAAGTTACATGGAGAGACGGGATCTGTAGAAGAACATTTTTCACACATGAAACCGCTCATACACACGTGGGCGCGCGCACACACACACACACACACACACACACACACACACACTCTCTCATTCCAGGAAAGGAGGATCAGAGCAGAGATAAACGCCATAATAAATAACGGTCATCAGTCATGCCAACAAAGCCAGTTCCCCATCTCCAGTGGACTGTTTACTTATGTCAGGCACATGGAAACCTCTGCCCACTAGCAAGAATGTGGCCGGTTCACTAAGGAAACACTCACTTCCTCATTTCCTCCGCAGTGAGATGTATGCGGGCAGGCTTCCTGGGAAACTGTGACTGACCATGACCGTGCCCTCGGTCACATCCACACCCAGCACACAAAGCACAAATCCTGACAGACTCCAGCTCATGTTATTTTAAACTGATAACTGCTGGCACACAGCCTCCTCACCTGTGCCAAACTAAATGAGCCTCAGATTTCCAAAACACTCCAGGTTTCCAAAGTACACTCTACACTGACAAGGGAGCCAGGGCATTAGGATGAAGCGCCAACAAAACAATACCAGAACATAGCACCGTTGGGCAATGCAGCCTTCTCCTCGACCCGTCCCTGACTTACCCAAAAGGACCGAAGCAGTGGTGGGAGGTTTCTAAACATTAGGACGGATTTTTAAAAAATGCACTCACGGCTGATTGAGATAATAAAGTTGCTGGGCCCACCTAATGTCAGGCAGTCGTTTGAGAACTTTCCAAAGCAAAGACCATCTATCAACAACAATAATTTCCATTTCTGTTCAGGGTTAAGTTTCCCAAAAGCACAGTTGCAAACCCACATGGTTGGAACCATTGACTGTATATGGCTGAAACTAAGTTGCAAACATAGGGGTCTATTCTCCCATGCGCTTAAGTCGAAAAAAGCGCGTAGCTACGCGCTTTTCAGCCTACGCGTATTCTCCCCTCGACTTAAGTCTGTGCATTACGCGCCTTGAAGGCACTTACGCGCTTGGGGCGGAGCAAGGCCAAAATCGGGGCGTTTCCGGGCGTTTCTCATGCAAATAACACTTACGCGTATTCTCCCCCTGGCTTACGCGCTTTTTCTGTTAAGCGCTTTTGAGGGCTGTATTAAGGTCAAGCGCCAACCTTAGGCGAAATTGAATATTGCGTTTGATGTCGATTATAGGCCGAATTTTAACATTACTTTTATTTTATTTAACATGGTAAAGGTTGAGACATTTAATATTCGATTGTTCTTCCTTATTTCTAAACTACATTTCACAAAGCCATGATAATTTATCAAACGAAATCATCACATGATATTACGCATCAGCCTCTTCTCCAATCAGTTAAATTACAAACGCAAAACAATTAATTAATACGAGTATACATAAGACCATCATTCTACCATGCCCTCAAAATCTAAAGCCAAAATGCCAGTCCTGCATTTGCTTGCACTCTTGCGTGATTGGGAAAGAGTAAGAGGAGCGCGCCGAGCTCGAAGACGAACACTCATATATCGGCTTCGTTTGGACATCCTGGGACGAACAAACATCGAGTGCATCCAACGCTTTCGCCTGGACCGTGCATGAGGCAATCATCTATCTTTGCCGACTTCTGGATGAACAACTATCCAGCCGCAGCAATTATCAACAAATCATACCCGTGGTCATCAACCTCAGAACGGCGCTGTCGCTCCTGGCATCTGGGTCGTTTCAGAGAGTGCCTGGTGATGTCTTACACATATCACAGGCGTCTGTGTCAAGGTGTCAAACGCAGTTCGTTGGCGCTTCAAGTTCTTCTCCATGCACTTCCACTGCAGAAAAAGTAGATGACATCCCCTCCTCCTGTGCAGTGAAATGCACAGGGGATGATGGTTGCCCAATTGCGTGTACAGTTCTCCAGAGAACCTGGCTTTTACAGCGCCCCGCAGATCTCTCCATTTATGCTTTAAATCGGGGATACTGCGCTTACATCTCACCACCGAAGCCACATCCAGAACGATTCGCAGCTTAATTCCTCGGATCAGCCTTCATTGCTTGCTTGCCATACAACACCAACATCTGTGAAATTTGGTTTTCGGCTTTGGCTCGACGTCGCCATCATTGTCTTCCATGTTCTATTAACAAATGCGACTGCCCTATATGTTCGTGATAATCTAAAAATTTGTGATATTCTCACGAGTGAGGGGATTGATTTTCTAATTGAGGATATCTGAATTAACTAACTCGAGTCCTAGTAATTTTTTACCATTGGTAATACTGTGTAATTTAATGTGCGAATTAAGATAGCCTATTATTAAATAGGCTACTCAAGATTGAGCCCTACCCTAGCAAATACCAGAGCACTATCCATTTGTTAATCAATTTTAGCCTTCAAAGAATAGCCGACATGGAAAGAATCGTTATCAGTGAATGGGATAATTGATTACAATAAAGTATTAGTGTCAAGTTCAAGTGAATGTGTTGCTCAAATCAAATAGGATGATAGGCTATGGATATGCGGGGTAAGAATCCTTGTTAAAGCGTTTCCATGTCCTTTACTTGCAAACCTGACATCGGAGTAGTTTTCAAGTGCGCAATTTCTAAATGAGATCATATAAACTGTCTTTGATTGTTTTTGTGTGACTAGAATGTTCCCTTTGTCTTCTTCCCTGTCTTCCACGGAACAAACAGGCTGGTGTAGGAGGGGCACATTTTCAATGATCTGATTGCGCTGATTGAGAAGCGCTAAATTCTTTATTTATTATTTCATTATCGCGGCAATTTGTTTGTATGCATAGCTTTAATGCCATGGTGGCTAGAGTAAGAAATAACAAGTGTTTGTCACTAACATATCCCCCGCCGCCGCAATTTTATGTGTCACTACGGACGGAGCCCAATGCTATATCCCCCGCTTCGCACTAATCGCGCGGCGGGGGATAAATAAAGAGATGTCTGAATTACGTCTTGTAATTGGTACGGCCTCCTATTACAGCGGCATAAAAAAAACCTCGTATCTTCACAATGACAAACTTCACAGGAAAATAAAAAATACATATGAAATCAAATAATAATTATTAAGCCTATTATTATAATACAAATGGATAAATATAGTTTAAAATAAAAATGTTTAATTTTGCATGTAAGAATAGTGGCCATACGAGTTTTCGTTTCTTATCAGTTTGGAGATACGAGGTTTTATCAGCAGGCCGACGATATTCAAATTTAAAGTCTGTTTTGCGTTTTCCATGGATCATAAATGCGTTTTCATGGTTAATCAGAAAATCCTTTTTCCATGTTTTCCTGATAGCCATAATCAATGAGCTTTGTACAGAGTCTGCCTCTCTTTTGGATCAGCCACACCTCTTTCTTAAGACCGCCTACATTCTGAAGTTAAGCGCTGTGGGCGAGATCGAAGTGAGTAGGGGAGAATACGCGTAACTCAAAAGCGCTTAACTCGAAGCGCGTAAAAAAAGACTTACGCGCTAATGGGAGAATAGACCCCATAGTTAGCAACTAAGCTGCGGGGAGACATAGTCCATGTCCGGCTGATTTGTGCGGGTCTTGTCACCCTCTCCTGACGGCATCCCTTTATATGGGAAGAGGAATTTAGAGGACAGGGAAATCAGAAGCTAAACTGTGGACTCGGCTATGCAGGAGAAGCACGTATTTGAAGCAAATGGGCTGTGAAATAGGAGGGCGAGGACATGAGATGCACCTCCTCTCCAATACCTGCAGCCTCATCTACAGGCTATTACACCAGCCATCCTTTAGCATGCAGAATATTAGTCTTTTTAATCCTTTCACCTAACAATAGGTTTCTGAACATTTATCACCCCAGAACATTTGTAAACAAAGAAATGTCAGCAAGCAAAGTGGCTTGAGGTATGAAGGGAATGTTATAATCTGGTCTATAAGATGAAAATAACTTTAATGTCCAAATATTTATGGATCTGCCTATACTATACCTTCTGTGCACCAGGAGCCTTGACAGTTACCTTGCCAACCTCACTTATTTGAAGGGGTTTACCATGAAAAACTCACCTTTTCAACTCTTCTACACATATTTTGGTATTTTGAGTGTCAATCAACCCAATTACTGTGAGCTAAGACAACCCAGTCAGTTTTTTCTTTTTTTGTTTTCATAAAACATTCAGCATTCAGCACGCCTTTCAGATTTCGCACTCCTTCCTGTGTCACACGCAGTCTCGTGAGAATTATTCCGCCCCTCATCTGCATATCTCCACCCAAGGCTCATTTTTAGTGGCACCATCCCAGCTTCAATCAACAAAAGCCTATAGCTATATGGGAGCGATCCGCCTTTTGTGTCACTTCTTTATACAGTACTACTAACCTACACCAGAACAACATCGGACTGGCAGCAAAATTTATTTTAAATGGGACCAGTCATGCTTTTCAGAAGATACATGGAAGCGGTGGCTTCGATTTCTTTTCTAAGGGAAACTTTCAGTAGTTAGCTAGGTCTTTCCCATTTCTGTTAATATTTAGACTGAACTCCAAGGGCAATCTTAGTGAAATTCAGATTGCTTGGTTGTTGATGTAGCTTGTAATCTAGCTTAGTGCCACTTTCAAAAACATTTAGCACGCGAACATGCACACACCTAACCTTATTAGGCAGCTAGCTAGCCTGACTGAATTTAGAAACAGTTGCTCGTGCAGCCTGAGGTGATGCCCGAGACATGTCGAAAGGGCAGATAGAATGGATGACCATTTTAATGGAATTCAGTCTGTTTTAAATGAAGTTGCTTGGGCAGGGAATGAAATGTTTGCTAACAACTGCTATAGAGAGCAGCGACGCAAGGGTTGCAGAAAATCTGGTCATGTGTGGCAGCTCCAACCTGTTACCATGGACACCAAAATTAAAATCAAAGGGCCCGCAATGCGCATGCCCTTCTCAGGAACATAGTGTGGCCCAAGCCTTAGGATGTGATATATATTTCTTATTAATTTGTGTTTCTCTGCAAAAAAATATATGAATCGCCCTTCAGGACATTCAAGAATATGACAACTTGGATGAAAGAAAACCGCAGCGCAACAGGCCACTTTCAAGTGTAAGTCTCCTTTCTTTCCGCTAAGTCTCGAGGGCACTTTCAAGTGTGCAACCCTCATGTTGTGACTGAACAACAGAAGCGCTCATGAGAGCGACTATCGTGGAATTCAAGATTAAAATGCTCACAGGGACTGACTGTAATCAGAAAGTGCTACCTTGTGATATACCAGACATCGATTAAGGTAATTAGATCCTGGATTCCTCTGTTGCCTCCCGCTGCGCTTGGGTTCTATTTCGAGTGACAACGTGGAGGCTGACTGGGCAAGAGAAACGCTTGAGGCCTCAGTGTGGGAACAGGAAAAGGCAACAAAGCAAAAAACAAAACAAAAAAAAAGTAAATAAACACAAATAAATAAATAATTCCTCACTGCATTCTCCGGCAACCTGAAGAGGAATGCAGGGGATTTCGAGAACAAGGCATGACAAGAACTAATTTACTGCCAAAATTAAATTTTTGAGTGACACACACGCACACAATATCCCTCATATCTCAAAGTGATGCATGTTCATTAGAAAATTATTCATTTTTTGTCGCTGTTGTCCCACCGCTTTGCGAACTACCGGGTTCATTCAATTCAAATAGGCCTACTTTTCCAAGACAAGGCATTAATCACAGAGACAGCCATCTTTACCCTAATTAAAATTCTCACATTTTGGTACATTTACTGCTTGAAGAATAGGCATGACTCAATTCTCATATTTCTCTCTGTCTCCCACACAATATCACAGTTTCTAATTGTTTATTCAATTTCTCCTTTGCTAATTTCTCTTTCTCTGCCCTCCCGTTGTAGTTTCCCCATCCATTCTTCAGTCCACCTATCTTTGAGGTTGATATAAAAAGTTTTTTAATGACATCTTTTTTTTTATGCAAAATTTTTTCCCCTAATGTATCTGCATGGTATACAGCCTTGTGTTTATGGTTACGTCTTTTCTTTATTCTTTTTGTTTATTATAGTACATTCCGGTTTTCTGTTCTTGCCATTCTAGGTGTCATTGCACTCCCCTGCCTTGTGATCAGTTGGTTCAGTCCGTCTCCCCAGTCTGCTCACCTGCTTTGGGTGATTTCAATGGTTTCTGGTGTTTCATATTCTTACTTCAATTCTCAATTACTTCCTTCGCCTTGCTTTGCTAGATTACTAATAATACTAACATTCATATTGTGTATCATAGTCTGCTAACTGAACTAATGTCGTATATATTATTAACTTAGTAAAGAACACTTGGATTAATTTGTAAAGCTGCACCTCTACTAATTATTAATAATAATTCAATCGCAGCAATCGCCCTGTTCGAGCCTCCAGCCCTTGCTTTGCTTTCTCTACCTCTCCCTGCATTTCCGTGAGATCTCTCGCATGTGCTTAATGCAGGGGTGTCCAATCTCATCCAGAAAGGGCCGGTGTGGGTGCTGGTTTTTGTTTGAGCCCAACACTAACAAACCTGATTCTACCCACTAAGGCCCTGATTGAAACCCCTGATTAGTTAATTAATGGAATCAGGTGCAATAGCACTGCTGGAAAGGACAAAAACCTGCACCCACGCCGGCCCTTTACGGATAAGATTGGACATCCCTGGCTTAATGGCTTTCCTGCACTCATTGTCTGCGCACTTAGAACTCCTTGACCGGGGCTGTTTGTCTGTCATAGGTTGTCTGCGTGGATCCTGTCAATGTTTTGGCTTTTGCCAGTTGTTGTGGTTTAGGATTTCCCCATGTGTGCTTACCTTATGTGTGTAATTAGTTCTCATCGTATTCACCTGTTCCCTGCATAACATGTGACTTCCCTTGTGTTTATTTAGAGTCCTCAGGCTGTTCATTCCTTGTCAGAACATTGATCAGTATTCTTTTGTGCAGAGCTCCTCGCATGCCAATTGATTATTGTTTCTTCACAACTGTTTCGCCCGACCTTGATATTGCTAAGCCCTTCTGTTCATGTTTTGGAGTTTTGGGCCTATTTTCTGTACGACCACAATCACTGTTTTGGATGCCCTGTGTAGGACCCTCTGTTCTGGATTTCGACTACGATTTTGGCCTGCTGTATATGCATCGTCACACATCTGCTTTACTGGTTTTGACCCCTGCGAGTCTAGTCGACTTCGTTTTTTTTTGGATTTCATCTGTCGAGCGAAAAATTTGTTTCATGTCCGGTGTGAAATCAGCTTAATGTGGCGCGTGGCAGTCTTCACTGAGTGGCATGTACAGTTAGCTGAGGATATACTGATTTGGAGTTGGGTAAAGCTTGATGGTGCAGTGTGAATGCAAAAAATTGTGAATTTATGAAACACATTGGTACAGAAAAATGGACTTAACCTGTTAACTATCACTGGGCCCTAATTAAGTGCCCTACAGAATTTTTCAAACAAATTTTGAATCCTTCATTTGTAAACTATGACTTAAATCCTCAACCAATCCAGGCAAACGCATGGACATGCATTTACAAATAATTCTGTAAAATATTTATTGTGTGGGGATCAACTTTTCACCATAGATGCATGAGGCCTGTGGCCATGGCCTGGTAGCCTCTGAAAATTCACCCCACACACTCAAATTAATAGGCAAATTCCTGTTCAGAGGTGTAAGGTGCAAGCGGAAATATTTCTTTATTCTAGTCTCAATTACTCTGACAGTAAGTCAACATTTTATGATGCATTTCATTGAAATCCTCTATCTTTCCAATGAGACCATGCATGTGTCATAGAACCATTATATGTTGAAGCAGTGAGCATTTGAAATGCAGCATACAAATCCGGGCCAAATGTGAGAAAATGCAGGTGACAGTTAAGAGGTTAACTCTTTCCCAACTGACTGACATGAGGACAAAATGCCCAAGAAAAAACACTGTCATGCAAAAAATAAGTAAATCACTTTATTAAAATATTTTATGGGCAAGCTATTGAAGTTGTCAGCTGCTCACTTTGTCGATAAATCATTCGGACCACCATTTAGGTCCAATGCAACGCTTCCTCAGAATTTATGAGAGATATAATTTCAGTGTCCCTTAACGTCATTTTTATCAATGTTTTTCAAGTGACGATACGCAACAACTAAACGGGTTGTAATGCATTCACAACGCCCACCATGTGCGACCAGTCACAAACAAATGACGTCACGTGCTTCAGGGAACCAGACTATTCCAACAATATCCGAACATTCCTATAGAACCCACTCAGCTCGACCAACGACGGAGGAGCCAGGGGCGAAGGTTTATTCGTGTAGAATCCAGCTGTTATGAGGCAATGGAACGTGTCAATTAAATCTTTTATGCCAGTGTCCCGCCTTGGACCCAGTTTGAGACTTACCTGAGGTGTGCTCAATAGTTCTCCGTTCGAAAACGGGGCTATGCCGAAATCACGGAATCATCTAACATAATGTCGTGCTGCGAATTATCCCAGGTGCACATTGGGACACACGCAGCACCTGAAAACGTCAGATTTATCAGTGATTTAAGCAAACTAAGCATAACGATTACAATGTCACTCTCTCTTCAAATCTGACTCCATAATACATTTAGAATACAAAATTTAGTTATATCCTCGTGAAATATCTGACTCCAAATTAGAATTAGATTCTATAATTTAGGGAGCACCTGTGTGGACCTCGGGGAGATTATCCCCGGACTCATAAATGAAAGCCCATGTCACTAAAATATATACCCCCGGGTTTTTAATACTATTTCCGCTGCTTAGGTTCGTGAGTAATACCAGCGGATCACTGCAACAGCATGTTTTGGCTTGAATTACAGCGAACCCAGATTCAGCCCGCCCATGGGCTCCGCTTATATGAATTTTCAACAGATAACCGAGTTTTCGACTTATGGGTTTCCTTCAGGCTAAAAATTCCAGAGCTAGCAAACATGAATCCTTATGTTGGTCGATCCTGGCTGCCTATCTAACTTGATTGAAACCGATTCTCATCCCAAAGCCGCTGATCAGTCAGTCCTTGGTTGAGCATAACCCCTAAGTCTCCGGCGTGATGTAGCTAGAAAGAATGTACAAGAGTTAGGAGCCACTCAGACCACTCACGTTTAAAGAAATAACAATAGTTTATTCACCAGGTTGGCAAGGGCTTCAATCCAGCAAATCAATGTCAAACCAATTATAAGTAACACACATAGGAAATGAGAGAAAAGTCATACCTGGCGAAAAGGCTACATACAAATGGTCATGCAAGAGTCCGAATTACGAGACCATTAAACTAGAAATACGCACGGACCAAAGTATGGGAAGTCGGATACGAGCTTCCCAGACTAGGTCATCTCTCTCAGATTTAAGGTTGGTGGCGCCTTTGATCAGGCCGCACAGATGGCCCAAATCGGAATTTAGACTCCCCCCTCCGGAGGAAATAAAACATTTATTATTCATAAAAGATAATAAAAGTTCTTAGATCAGTGCCAGGACCCTTAGAGACCGACCTCGGGGGGTTGCAAAGCACTTTCTGCAAAGGGGAAGAGATGATTCTAAATACACCTCCGAGATAACTCTGGATCAGGACAGATTATCGCTGGGGTACAGAAACTATGTTTTCTTGAAATATAGTTGATATGAAATGCATCTCATTCAACTTGTTTACTTTAGCTGAAGAGATGCATACCAAACACGGTTACATAGAGAATTATGATGATGTAATTATTATGAATTTCCTTCCCAACAGACCCATTCCCCATGAGATTTATATCACTATTACCCCAGATATAATACAGTAATTCAGTGATGATATGAGGGCAGTTAAAACAGTGTAATAGTGGGTTTTGTTTAAATGGAAACTCTTAACTCAGAACAGTTACAGTAATGAAACGAAAAGGTGCAGTGACAGTGTGTCCTGAAGAGGTCACTATGGCACTAATAGGGCAGACAGCACAGGTCACACCCTGCTGTGAGAGGAATTCCTTGCCACAACCAAGCCATGCACTCTCTTCCCCATCTTTGATGCCCTCAATCACCCATGCTGAAGTGTCCAGTTCCAGGCCCCCTTATCTCAGTGGTAGAATTGGGGCTGTGCAGCTGTAGAGGATGTCCGGACCCTGATGACTTTACGATCCCACTGTTCCCAGCCATGCCTGACTGGAGACAAGGCCAGCTGTGGAGGGAGTATAGGTTCTCATGCCTTTATTACCCCACTATGTGAAGAACAGATACTTTTGATCACATGTCCATGTTGTCTCCTGGCTTCCCTCTTACATTCCCATATTTGGATATTATCGGAAAGAGCGTATTTTCTTTTCTTCTATAACACAAAGTAGTTCATAATATGGAAGAAATAGGATTGCAGAAAGTTTGAGAACCTTTCTTGCTGCTCATATCTGACTGAGATTTAACAGTATTTTGGGATAAGAGTTAATGTGGGTCTCAGAACCTGTAATCAATTGAAAAAAAGTAAAGACAAAATGATGTTTTAATTATTTAAATTATTGTTGATTTTTTTTTAATAACAATAGCTAATTTGAAATGTGATGTCTGCCAGCAGTTCCAGTGATGTTGGGACAGGTATATGCCCACCACTGTTTAACATCACCTCTATCTCCGTAACGTTCTAGAGTTTTGTGTTTTGGACACATAACTAGCAGCACGTTTCTAAAGGGAAGCTGGTTTGAGCTGAGCTGTGGGCAGTACCTACACACTGAGACTATGAGGCCACATTTCAGTAGTGTGCAATAGCGCAGTGTGGAGTGTATTCTGCCGTATCCTGGGATTGCACTGCTCCAGGAAGCTTGTAGACTCTCTGAGAAAAACAGCGTCTGGAAGGCACATTGCAGCAGTCTTGCGTTTTGTGGTGCTGGCTAGTAATTTAGTTGATTCAAAATTCCTGTCCTTTCTCGGGGTTAATTGATAGTGGATCACCTGCGTTAATCAGAGTGGGAGCTGAACTCTAAATTGATTGAGCGCATTTAGGTGCCTCCCCCTGTTGGCCAATCAGGGTGTGATGACACCACTTATTTAAGGCTTAAGAGAAGTTAGGAATGACAGTCTTAAGATCTTTAAATCCCCCTTCAACATCTAATCTGAGCAGATGTGAGGCAGTAACTCTGGTCCTTTGAGATTTCTGAACTGTCAATATGCAAAAGTCCAACGCGCTTCAGCCAAGTTTCAAAAGTGAGGAATGGTGCTCAGCAGTAAAGGACAATAAACATAGAAAAAAGACATTTACCTGGGTACTTCAAAAAGACTACCCAAAAGTAAAAACACTGGAGCACACTTTACAAATCTGCACGTTTATTGAGGGGAAAAGATGACTGACGTTTCGACTTGCGTCTTCCTCAGAATCCTCAGAATTTCTGAACTGTCCTCAGCTATTCTGGGTAATTTGGAGCATTTTGGAGCCTAGTATTTGAAAATCTGAAAGAATTCTTTTTTCGTTAGGTTACCTGGGCAGGGGCAGGTCTTGGTGGTGTTTGTACAAGGGTTTTGCTTGTCTTGGAATAGCCTGAGTCCTGCAGACTGTTTGTTTGGTTGTCTTTACTGAAACCCCTTTATACACATTCTTTTGGTTTATGGCATTTTGCAAAACTTTGAGGAGGGTAAAGTTAAAACAATAAGTTTATGATTAAGCGGATTCCCCCCGTTTTTATTAAAGAGATATTTGCTCATTATTTTGGAGGACTTTGTTCTTTATTACAGCACTTGGGAGGTCTATTTCCTCAAGGGAATTCTTATTTTATGTGGTCTAGACCTGGTTCTCCAATTTCTTCCTGATCTGCTGAAGTCTGGGGAATCAGTACTGCAACAACAGACCTGGCCTTGTCCAATTTGATGCCAAAGGCGAGATTATAGCTGGTGTCTTTGTGAACTCCAGCACCAGTGTTCATACACACTCACTCAAACTACATAACATTTACTTACACGCATACATACATACATACACTGGTGACAAATTGATGCAATAATCATCATATTTTTACAGAGGTGTTGGTACTAAAAGTGGTGGCAGATCTGCATCAGTATGCCCTGGTATGAAGTCTACAAGCGTAAAACTTTGCTGCAGGCATGGAGTGCATTTAAGAGAGCAATTACTGCATTTGCTGTTTCGGTGACAGTGGTGCGCTGTTTCACAAATTTTCCCAAAATCTCCCACATGAGTGCAGCAGGTTTGAGATCTGATGACTGCAAAGCTGGTGGCGAATGCAGAGGATCGTTTTCATACTCATAAAAGCATTCAGTGACCCCTTGTGCCCTGTGGGGTTTGGGCCAGTGTCATCCTGGAAGAGACCACGCCCATTATGCTAGGAATGCTTTGTTGTTGGATAAAAAGGTAATTACTGAGAATAACTTAGCAACTCTGAATTGCTTTATCGTTAGCCTTTAGTCTTCAAGGGGACATTGGCGTTTATGTGAAAGTATAGTGTCACAACTACCCCCAGATGCTACATGTGGGGGCAAATGTAACAGTTGCTCTACAGACTTAGTATTTCAATCAATATTGTGGCTCTAATATTGCTTGTAAAACATTTGAATGTTCACAAGGAAAACACAGATACAAGTTCATAAAAACTGTGTAAATACAGTGGATGGTTTTTGAGTAATGACATCAAAAACCTGAATTGTTACAATGGCCCGCAGTCTTCTGCTCACCGTGCAGTCATGTCCAAAGCATTTACTCATTCAGCACTTCTCTCATGTGCAAAGGTTCGCCTCTATCAGTTATAAAAAGGAGATTTAAAAGGAAAAGCATTTTAACTGACAGTAACCACCAGGGCTGACATTGGCACACGATGTCAATCGATGTTTGCTGGAATTTTGGAATTCTGATTTGTAAAAGAAAGTGTTGCGCCATAGAAATATTATCAAAATTCTCACACAATTGACAAAATACGGTAAAAAAAAAAGCAGATGTAGGCTGCAAAAGAGAAAAGCTCTAGCGCTCGCACCGGCTATGGAAAGATAAATCCACACTTCTGCTAATGAGCAAATATAATGCTATTCTTTTACCGCAGAAAGGCATCCATTGCAAAGCAGACACTTTTCCTCCCCTCTGCAATTTTAATGAGTACATTCTTTCCAGAAAACTTTCATTGATTTTGACTGTGACATTTGCTATCCTGCGAACATACTTTCACTCCTTTAAAATACGAGGTGGGGCCAGCAAAGATTTGACTAACGAGCTAGCTTATGTGAGAGATGTGGCTGTAGCTGAAGAACCGGTTTCATCGTCAATCACGCTGCAGTTAATTCGCCACAACTATAATGAGGACTGAACGATGTCTTCATCTCAATAGTCCTCATTTGTGCTTATTTTTCTTTCCTGTCCTGGAACAGTTTAAATGGCGAGAAATTGTGTTTCCGCCAAGTCTGAAACAGTGGTTTTATTTTTGTTGGAATTGTACTGATCCTCTGCCAGATTCTTTATTTATTAGTTAAGAGAGCTGCCCTGAGGGCTAGTCTGAGATGCTTAGGCCCACGACCTGGCAATTGATTGGCCCCAGGATCTGGGCCCTCGCCCCGTCACAGGAAATTCTGCCTCGGCTGAGGTCACAGCAGCACTGATGGGTACTCTGTAAATATAGTGCTCAGATTTCCAGCTGACTTCAGAAATGAGAGATTTCTGAAACTGTCGTCATGAGTCGCAGACAGGGTCCACCTTGTCAAGCCCAATGTCAGGGCTACATTCAGCAGTTGGGTTTCAAGGCTGCCAAAGTCTCAGATGCACAGAAGCTGTCCAGGTATCTTTCACCTGAGGCACAGGCCTTCCCGATGGGTCAGTGGCCACTGATTAATAGCTGTGGGGATGAGGAGTCAAATTTTAAGGGTGAGCGGGGCCTATGAGTTAAAGGGGTGTTGATTAGTGGCATCAAAGTGGATGCATTTAAACACTTTTAAAACAAAGAAGTAGATTGATTGGTAAGAATTCCATGTTAAGGTAAAAATGGAATGATGGAGGTTTCTGTAAAAAGGTTTTTCTCAGAAAATATGACAGATGTTCATGCATTTATTACTATCTCTGCATAATCACATCTCTGTATAAGTATCCTGACGACATGGAGAACTTACAAAATGGATCCTTCAGACTTTTCATTTCATGTTATGTCTTAAAATAAATGATTCTGAAGAAACAAGACATGTTTTGTCCCTTTCCATCCAACAGAATCTTATAATGTTAAAGGCCCAGCTCTGCTGTCTTTTATTGGCCAACTAGTTGAGCCCAAATCATAATTTGGGCTAAAAAAAATATGATATGGAGGGGGGGGGGGATTTTCTTAAAAAAATTCTCAGAGTTGGGCCCTAATTGAATTCAGATTGTTGTACGGTCTGGGTTAGCCGAGCAATAGTGGACTGTTCCTCTGTATATGACTGTCAGATACCAGTTTAACCCTTACTCTGCTGGACAGCTATGGGTGTCTCAAATGATCCAATGTCAAAATTCCAAAATGGTCAATGGCCTTTGTGTACGGAGTTCACATTCTTCCCGTGTTCGCGTGTGTTTCCTTCGAGTACTTCGGTTTCTTTTTGCAGCCATAAGACAAGTACTTCAGGCTAATTGGAGACTCTAAATTGCCCATTGGCATGAATGGTGCGTGCACTCTCCTATGGATGGGCAAGCTGTCCAGGGTGCGTTCCTGCCCACAGTCAGCTGGGATGGGCTCCATTCTTGTGAAATTAAGGTATGTGCAATGCGCGTGGGCGCATATTTCATATCCCTCCCATTGTGGCACTTTCAATCTTTCTCTGCACTCATTTCACTCTCTCTCTCTGTCTCTCTCTCTCTCTCGGATTGTCTTTCACTGTCGCTTGCACTTGCTTTCACCATTTCGATTCATAATGCTTTATTACCAAAGACAAAAGGCCATGGCATTGTGAAAAAAAATCAGTTATACTGAAAACCAACAGTCAATAAACATAAACTTTTATTAAGCCACCATTTCTTTCTCCTACTTTTTTTTTTTTTGCTCTTTCTTCTCTGTGTCTCTCATTCTCTTTCAATCCCTCTCACTGCGTCTCTCTCTCTCTCTCTCTCGTGCCGACTGAAACAGACACTCAGTTTAATCAGTGGTAAGTGTAGAGCCACAGGGCAGATAAGGCATCACCTTATAACTTTTTAATCATGACTCTCACCTCGGTGGCACCTGCTCCCCTGCGCAGCTCCCCCGGCAGCTGAAGACGAGGGTCATCTTAATCAGCTCTATTCCTCCGGAAACCGCTGCTTAATTACCCCAGAATCGCGGCTCGTTATCTGGCTGACGTGTGAGAGGAGTACTGAAATGTTCAGAGCATCCTTTTCATCAGCAGGTCTGCAGATAACTGCACAGATAACTGCTGCATTGCCCGGAGACCTCGCAGCCGTGGGAAACATCAAATCAGCATTTGAAGACTTCTGCCCCTCCTCTTTCAACTGTGGTTCGCCCTCAGCTTCACTACTTAAATTATCGTTACGACTAATTAATAAGCACAGCATTCCTCACACATATTTAATTAACCGTAATGCACGGCATCACAGGTACAGTGCAAAAAAGGGTCTAATTTTATGTCCTTCATTATGCACAAACGTTATGATATCAGAGCAGTGCATTCTATACCACATTTTCTAAAGAAGAATACATTAATTTGCCTCTATAGTTTGGTTTACTCGACTGACTAAGTATTGCATCAGGAGTACTGGCTTACTGTAAATGGAGAAAAACTATTGTACCATCGTAGAATTCCAACTAATTTCATCTTATTTTCATCATTTTTGAATGAAAAAGTTCTGTAAATATCATAAAATTATTGGAATTCGACACTTTTCATTCTCAATAAAATTTTAAGAATCAAAACTGGCCAGGGGTTAAAATGATAGATTTTGGGATCAAAAATTCATTGACCTCACGTTTACCACATATCAGGGTGATATTCAGAAATACTGAACACCCACGAAGCCAAATATAAGCTCCTTCCTGTAAGTGTCCAACTATCTTTAAATGGATAATTCGAGCAATGATGTTTTCATTTTATTTAATATTCTTTAATGTCCCCATGGGGAAATTTGTTGTGGACTCTGCTAGTCCTGCAGGACACACCACAAACATACAGCAATAACAGTACACAGCAAAATATACCCATTAAAAACATCCCACAAACACCATAAATACAGTTACACCTGCAGCCAATTTTCACTTCTGGCTCAGGCGAAGTATTGCACAACCCTAAGTACTAAAATGCTCGATAATAAGTCATTAAAAAATAGGTAATGATATCATCTTAAGTGCTTATTGCCCGCAATACCTGTTGCATCCAATACACACTACAATTACCTCATTGCGTTTAGAGTTTTTATAGATATGGGAATAAAAGAGTGTTTGTAGCGGTTCAGCCTGCGTCGAGGAACTCTAAATCTTCTACCAGAGCGTAGTAGCTGGAACTCCAAATGGAGAAAGTGTGTTGGGTCAGACACTGTTTTCTTCGCCTGTGTGATAATCGACTGCTCATAAATAAGTTGGAGGGGTGGGTTGTCTTTAACACCCATGATTTTCATTGCATGTAATACCAGACGGCCAATCCGGCCTTCACCTGTACAGATAAATGACCATACCAGGTTGAATTTCCATATCTGATTATACTTTCAAGCACGGTGTGAAACAACAGCATGAACTTCTGCTCAACACCAAAGACCCTCAGTCTACGTAAAAAGTATAGACTCTGTTGCAGTCTCGAGCAGAGACCCTTCACATGGGCCCTCCAGCTAAGCGCATTATCAATGCGTCCTCCCAGATATTTATAAGCGCGGACCCGAGTGATGGGTTCACTGTGAATAATCACTGCCCTCAAATCATCTCCTGCTTTGAGGTGGAATACCATCTCCTCTGGTTTCTTCACATTTAACACAAGGTAGTTTGAGTCGCACCACTGGACAAATTTTTCTATTTCAGAGTGATATGCAGCTGGGCTACTGTCTCTATGCAGTAAGCCAAGAATAGCGGGGTCGTCTGAGAATTTGATGATGTAATTAACAGGGTGGACTCTTACATTCGTTTGTATACAGTGTGAAGAGCACAGGGCAGCTGACACAGCCCTGGGGGGCACCTGTACTGCTTGACCTAGACATAGAAAGGGCATTATTAACTCTGACATGCTGTGTCTGATTTGTTAAAAAAGATAATCCCTTCATTCTGAACTGGTTTTTAACATTCATATTTTTGAGTTTCTTAATCAACAAATGTGGCTGCAGCGTATTAAAAGCAGAGCTAAAATCCACAAACAATAAAAGAGCATCAGCTTTGGGGTCTTCAAGGTGTTTAGTGACCAAGTGACTGATGCTGTTAATAGCATCACCTGCGCCATGTCCCTACTTTATATCCAAATTGAGATGGATCTAGCAATGAGTCAACTTCCTTCCTGAGTGATGACACCATGGTTCTCTCAAAACATTTCATGATATTAGACGTTAATGCAACAGGGCAAAAATCATTATTTTCCTTTGGACAGGATTTTTTTTAGAAACAGGTATTATAATCAAGTTTTTCCAGGGGGTGGGGACAGTGTGCATGTCGACAGATTTTTGAAAAATCGGGTACAATGCTGGTGTCAGCTCCTCTGCACAGGTTTTAAGGAGGAATGCTGAGATACGATCTGGCCCAGTGGCTTTCTTCGCAACACTGCATTTAAAGAGTGATTGGACCTCATAAGGATCAATCAGCACTCTGGCATCCTGGTCAGTAATGCATATTGACTGTGAGACATCATCAATACATCCCAAGGAGAAATCATGGGTTTCAAATCTCAGAAAAAATTCATTTAGTTCATTTGCTTTTTGCAGATCATCAGGAGGACAAAGACCTTTCCTGGCTGGAGTCATATTAGTGATGGTTTTCATAGTGTCCCACAGCTTTTTAGAGTTCATTTCATGACAGTTCTGTTCCATAATGTCCTTATGTCTCTTCCTGGCCTCTGTAAGCGTAAAGTTAAGTTCCTTTCCTTGATGTAGTCAGTAATAATCTCAGCAGCATCATTCACATCCCTCTCCTGAAAGAGGCTCCAATCCGTAGAAAGAGCCTCAATGCTGTCATTAGTCCAGATCTTTACAGTCTTGGTTAGTGGTTTGCTGCTTTTAAGCGCAGATCTGTATGTGGAAATGAGGTACACTGTGTTGTGGTGAGTTTGCCAATGGGGGTTTGGCTCTGCTCATATAAGCATTGTTCACGCTGCCATAACATTTGTCCAATATGCTGTTTTCTCGTGTACCTCATTTAAAAGTATTGTTGAAAACCTGTAAGTGACAGCTCAAGTTTGCAATGTTTAAAATCTCCTAAAATAAAAGTTGGGGCCTTTGGGGTGCGTAACAGTTGTTGTTGAACAGTCAGTGATATGGGCTGCTGCACTTATGGAGCGTACACAGTGTAGAGGATGATACTCTCGATCTCGCGGGGTAAAAATCGCGGTCTCAAGCTCAAACACAATAGTTCGACATCAGGGTTACATACAGTCTTAAGGAGTGTGTACTGTCTGCACCAGTTGTTTTTAATAAAAACACAGACTCCCCCACCTCTGCCTTTCCCCGAAGTTTCAGTTCTATCAGCGCGAATGAGAGAAAAGCCCTAAAGTTCACGAACAGGATCAGGAATATTCCGGTGAAGCCAGCTCTCCGTAAACACCAACATGGATGACTCACGGTACTCATGGCAGATGTGGATTCTAAAATAACCGTTGCCATAATGCACTGTCTGCTAGCACTGGGTTAGCTAAGCTGCAGTTTAGATTGGTTCCATTTACAATGGTACTTTCACAAATTCAAAACACTCAGCTGCTTGTTACGTTCCATGCGATTGTTCTGTGAAAACAAGTTCCAATAGTTTTGGGTGGTGTTGTCTTCCCGTTTAGAAAGGCCATTATGGACACCAACTTTTACTTCAAATAACCCAATCTCATGTGAGTTTCTGATACATGTTTACAACCAGTGACTGGCTATGTCTCTCTCCAACCACACTTATTGTGGAGAACCCAACTTCGATCTCAAAAAACAGGCTCCTGACCTAAAAACACAAGCAGGCTTCATTAGGGACATACCTTTAAGTTGCTATACAGTTTCGCAGGTCACTGTACAGTAAAATGGCGCCTTCAGTAAGGTCTATTCTCCCATTAGCGCGTCCTTTTTTACGCGATTCGAGTTAAGCACTTTTGAGTTACGCGTATTCTCCCCTACTCGCTTCGATCTCGCCCACAGCGCTTAACTTCAGAATGTAGGCGGCCTTATGAAAGAGGTGTGGCTGATCCAAAAGAGAGGCAGACTCTGTACAAAGCTCATTGATTATGGCTATCAGGAAAACATGGAACAAGGATTTTCTGATTAACCATGAAAATGCATTTGTGGTCCATGGAAAACGCAAACCAGACTTGAAATTTGAATATCGTGGGCCTGCTGATAAAACCTCATATCGCCAAACTGATAAGAAACAAAAACTTGTATGTCCACTATTCTTACATGCAGAATTAAAATTTTTTTATTTTAAATTATATTCATCAATTTATATATTTTTATTTTATATGTATTTATTTTCCTGTGAAGTTTATTATTTTGAATATTCAAGGTTTTATTAGCAGGCCCACGATATGCGGCTGTAATAGTAGGCCTATGTATGTCTGTGCCAATCACAAGAAGTAATGCAGACATCTCTTTTTTATTTCTTACTCTAGCCACCATGGCATTAAAGCCACGCAAGCAAACTAATTGCCGCGATAATGAAATAATACCGAATTTATTGCTTCTCAATGAGCGTAATCAGAGCATTGAAAATGTGCCCGTCCTACACCAGCCTGTTTGTTCCGTGGAAGACAGGGAAGAAGACAAAGAGAACATTCTAGTCACACAAAAATAACAATCAGTGACAGTTTATATGATCTCATTCAGAAATTGTGCGCTTGAAATTTCAAACTACTCTGATGTCCGGTTTGCAACTAAAGGACAAGGCAACATTTTAACAAACAAAGGATTCTTAACCCGCACATGGAAAAATCTGCGGGGCACTGTAAAAGTCAGGCTCTCTGCACACCGGAGAAGTCTGCACGCAACAGGTGGTGGGCAACCATCATCCCCAGTGCATTTCACTGCACTGAAGGAGGTGGCATCCACTCTTCCTGCAGTGGAAGTGCATGGAGAGTTACTTAGAGTGGATACAGATGAAGGAGGGTTACATAAAATGGTCATATTTATTTGCTTATACTCAAAGTATCACTGCGATAGATAATGGAAACAAGCTTAATATGGTTTCAAATATTTATTGTATTTTTTGGCATTTCAAGAAGTTGCGCAGTACATAGGCGTCATGGGTCGAGCCAGGGAATTTGGCGCAGATGCTTAATATGCGCGTATCATGTTCGCACACAACCTGAACATTAATGCTGTGCCGACGTTTTCGGTCTCTGTACGTATTCATATTAGTGGAAGGGGTTCTGGTTGCAACGTGAGTACAATCAATGGCTCCCACAACACTGGGGAACCTGGCAACCTGGTAGAACCCCCCCTTAACTCTCCGTCTTTCAGCTGGTGTTTTGGGGAACTTTAAAGGGACTGATGTGGTGCAGCATTGTGTTAACCAACTGTGTCAGACACCTTGACACAGACGCCTGTGACATGTGCATGACATCACCAGCCACTCTCTGGAACGACCCAGATGCCAGGACCGACAGCGCAGTTATGACCTTGATGACCACCGGCATGTTTGTAATTGTTTGCAATGCGTTTGTATTTGAACTAATTGGAGAACAGGCTGTTGCGTAATATCATATGATGATTTTGTTTGATAATTTATTATGGTTATGAGAAATGTAGTTTAGAAATAAGGATTAACAATCAAATATTGAATGTCTCAACCTTTACCATGTTAAATAAAATAAAATCAATGTTAAAATTCGGCCTATAACCGACATCAAACGCGATATTCCATTTCGCCTTATGTTGGCGCTTGACCTTAATACAGCCCTCAAAAGTGCTTAACAGAAAAAGCTCGTAAGCCAGGGGGAGAATACGCGTAAGTGTTATTTGCCTGAGAAACGCCCGGAAACGCCCCGATTTTGGCCTTGCTCTGCCCCAAGTGCGTAACTGCCTTCGGGGCGCGTAATGTACAGACTTAAGTCGAGGGGAGAATACGCGTAGGCTGAAAAGCGCGTAGCTACATGCTTCTTTCGACTTACGTGCATGGGAGAATAGACCCCTAAGTGAGCTAACCCAGCAGGCTAATCCCTGGAATGGAATAGTGTTGCTGTTACTCAGGGTGGGTGAGCAGCTGTAATGCCATAAACTTTATAGATTTTGAAAAAAAAAACTTTATTCCAATATGAAACACAACATGAAGCAAATACAATTAGACTCAGCTTGATGGTATAAACTGTTAGTGGGGTAAGTGATGGGACATTAATCTCTGAGAGAGCAATGACTCTCATCAGAGTCTTTCAGGAAATCGTGAAAGTAAGATCTGATGTCATAATGTAAATACTGTCTATTTGTGAAAAGCTGTGACAGCTGCTTGGTTAAAAGTAGAAGAGGCACAGAAAATCCCTTTAAATAAATGTGTAGTCTCAACCTGTTTTCTGTCATTTACCTTGATTTAACAAGTTTTCCGGTGATTAGAATAATCCACCAAACTGTTAAACACAGCTTATATTTTAAGCCAATGTGTTGATGAAATTGCAAATTAAATTCAGGGGGAAAAAATGTTTCATTCACTTCACAAAGAGAGATGAAGTATTCCGTAAATTTCTACACTTGGTTGTTGCTCATCTTGCAGTACAGGATAAAATCTGCACTTCACAGTTGCTTACAAAGAATTAGAAAGATTAGAAATTACAAAGAAAAGAAAGATTAGCTTTCAGTATCCACAAGTGAATAACGTTGATTAACATGAAATCTCTCATTTAAATGAAGTATTTTATAACTTGTTTGTCTATGATGAGAACTGGCCATACCTTGTTGTGTTGAGTGTTTTTGGAGTTTAGATGATGTAAATTTAAAAAGATTGAAAATAGGCCAACACTAATCATTAAAGGGATAATCTTGAGCCCCCAGCTTATTAGCCGCTTCTGGTGAGTAGAGTTCTATTTAATCTGTATTGTTTCATGGTTTTATTTATTTCTTATGAATAGGAGGAACTATTTTCTCAACAGCCAACCTCTCGATATTGGCTACACAAAGCAAGATAGTGTATCTTTTTGTTTTTTACTTGGAATATACCAACTCGAAATGTAGATCTCATTTCGTTATTTTATTTCATTGTACTTGTTTATACAGACAATTAGGCACCAATTCAAAGAGATGAGATCGCTTATACGGCAAAATTAAGGGGAAAATTGAGTAACATTCATAAAGATTTTGAAAGTGAGGGGGAAAAAAATCCTAAATAGTTTTGAATTTTTTTGTGCTCTGCATTTGATCCCGCTTCTCAAAAGTTCTCAACTGCCTTCAACTGTTAAAGGTGATGTAAAATTGGTTGTAGCATAGCCAATGTAAAATAAATACAATGAAATCAATGTGAGTGGTGAGAAAGATTAATTCATATGGCTAAATTTTATATAGCCTTCTGCTGGCAATGGATTTGAAACACTCACACACACACACACACACACACTCTCTCTCTCTCTCTCTCTCTCTCTCACATGCACACACTTGCACACAAATGTATGTTAAGAATTATTTGGTATTCGCATTTCTCCAAATTATTGTAATTGCAATAGGTCCTATCTAATTTTATATTCTAAATGGATTCCCCTGAATTGAAGAAGCATCTCATTTTCACTTTACAAATTGCATATAGCTTTTTCTGCAAACCAGTACTCATGATGGTCCCAGCAGAACTTCCTATTTGCATCAATACTCCTGGGGATGAAAATTATTATATGCTATTTTCAATCGTATCTGATCATATCTGGTTGCCATAGCAACCAAAAGCCCACAGAAGGAAGAATAGGTAATAGCCCTGCAATCTTCATAATGTATCATTTAAAGAATCGTGCAGAGTGTGCAAGTGTTTAGAGAGTCTGTGTACTCAGTGGGGACAGGTGCATAGAGCAAGAAGTGCGATCCGCCTCTAAAAATTATGAGACGACACAATTTGGCCAATTTTTGCTGGAATGTGCTTGTCCTTACTGATGACGAGTAGCACGTCTGCGCTCCGTCAGGGCCATCCCAACATGTGCTCCAAATGAAGAAAGATCTTCATCCTGGAGCCGGCTTCGCAGCATACGAGAGCCGGTGTGATCACAGCGTCTTCTGGGAACTTAGACAGCGAAAAGCTGGACCAAAGCAGCCTCTGAGATGCATCGAACGAATGCTACAGTCCTGCGAACGCACGGCCACACATGGCTGCCCGGGACCTGGTCAATCTCGGGTGCTTCCTGTCTGCCTTTATCACATTTGCAGATGTGAAACAGTTGCACTGTGTGCTGTAACTCGGGCTGCACTCTTTCCAGCCATCAGCATTCCGATCGTCTGATCCCTGTTTAGTTGTGTCAGTCGTGGCATCATGACTTCTCTGAAACGTAAAGTTTTTAAGCCAGGATTTTTATTGTCTGGTTTAATGTTGCACAATGTTTACAACTTTTTTTTTTTGGGACCTGGTACCCAAGAGTGTAAAAAGGACACCAGGAGTGGAATCATGACGGACCCAGGTGCAGGAATGTTGATTTATTAAATAAAGAAAGTGAATAAATAACACAAATACAAAACTCCAGAATAATAAAAAAAAGGGGAGTGCTCTCAAGAAAAGTGCGTCACAAAATAAAGCTTTTCATTCAGGGAAAAACCTGAGGTTTAAACGGGAAAAGGAAGGAAATTTACAAGGAGAATCAGGTGCAATAATTAACAGTGAGAACAGAGGGGATGATTGAATAATTAGGTAAAGGCAGGTCACCAAAAATTGGGAATGCCTACAGCAGGGGCCTGGCACTGCCCTTTCTGCAGATCATTTTGGGGAGTGGCTCATATCGGACTATTGTTGTCGGCATGTGGTCTGCCGACTTACCCATTCATTAGAATTCATAATTTGTGAGCTAATACTCTACTTTAAATATTGTTGTACTTAATTCCTCCTTACTACTTTATTTGTCCGAAATTTCATGTTGTTGCCTGTTGAATTTTTAATGCCTCGCTGTGTATTCATAACTGAGCGAAAGTGCAATAGAAATGCTTGGGCATGTGGAGAGGGCATTCATGTTCCCCATAAGCAGAAGCTCATTTTGGCGAGATGACAGAGCCAACCAGACTGTGGGTTTGCATGTGCGAAATGATTCCGAAGCTCACGAGTTACTGGAATGTCTGTTTTGCGGAGTTATTTTAGTGGTACAGAACGTAGTCTAGAGTCTTTCAGTCGGGTCGGCTTTAAGAGAATGAGCAGGCTGTAATCTTCCTGTGACAGATGTTGTAATTTCCAGGAGTGAATCTGACGCAGATCTATAGACAGACAACATAAACCCCAAAGAGATGAGGCTTGACTGAAACTGGCGAGAACAGGACAAACTCCCGTTCTCTGGAGTCCCCGGGTGTAAATTCATCATGTCTTACACTAGCAGGGAAAGACTTTAGGTCTAACCAACAAAAAAACTGCTGCTCCTGGCAAGAAAGGCTTCAATGTGATCCCTGTTAAAAATTCAGCAAAAACTGGATGATGCATTCAATGACACTGACCTGCAGGAAAACACTTTGAACCTGAAGCTTAAGCAAAATAAATAAATACTGGGTACATGGAAGGAAGGTAAACAACATTGGAACCATGTAAAAAATAACAAAAACACTGTGGGGTCCTCATTCCAGTTGCTGAATTTCTAACCTTTTCTAATTCCTGGGTCCACCACTCAGCAACATCGGAGCAGAGTGAGGTGACAGAAGTAAAGACCAGGCGATCGAAGAAACCCAAATTCGTTAGCAGGAGCATCCCTCCTCCTAACAACATTGTTTTTGGGTAGTTACCTGGACAAAAAGTTTGTGTTTGGTGCTGTTGCAGGTCTAATTGTCCTCCTTGCAATAACTAAATAACTACGTTATGCTCAATGGGCGTGCCAAGCTCTGACTGCTTAGTGTGGATTGGTCAGTGCTAAGGGGTGTATGTTGCTGATGTTACAAATCAGGGGATTTCAGAATGACCAGTGAGAGCTCTTGTTTTCACAAAAGCGGGCTTGAGAGCTTTAAGAAGGGGAGACAAGTTTGGGCGATTCTGTGCTGATATCCATGAAAATGGATCTCCCTACGCTCAAAAACACAGGAATGAAGTCTTCTACAATACTGGACCCATAGCAAGTTAATATCCCCATGTCCATGCTTGTATTTCAAAATGATAGTACAGGGGTACACAGCCAAGGCAAAAACGAAAAAAAAAAAACAGTAATATTTTTTCCCCACTACTTTTTCGATTGACATAACATGATCGGCGAGAACAGGACGTTCAGCCCAACTAGGCTCGCCAGTTTCTTTTTACTATTGTGAATATGTCACTGCAAATACTCAATGGTATCTAGCTTTAAGTTAAGTCTGCTCTTGAAAATTCCCAAGGTTTCTGCCTCAACAATATGGTCAGGCAAGCTATTCCACATCAAAATGACTCTTTGGGTGAAATTGAAATTGATTGAACTTTGAGTATTCATGTCCGTGAGATGGAGCTGGCCTCCCAGTAAGATGAGTTACTTGACAAACCCTTGTATTTCCAAGGTTTGGAAGCAGTTCTATTATTACGGGCAGAGAATGTTGGCTTGGCATTATTATACTCCCAAACCCCTGTGCTGATTCACTTCCTGGCCTGGCTTCATGTTTCCACCGACTGGCTCCCCTCCATGGATTGTTCTTTCGTGTTGAGTAATGATTTGTCTGGTGGGGCACCCCAGCAGGACGTGTTTTAAGGACACACCCCTTTCTTCCTACAAATCGCTCAAACACTTCAAATCCTTTGATTTAGAAATTTTATGACCGTTTTACAATTCTTTAGGCATGACCATAATCCCTCAGCTTTAGCAGGAAATCGATGGGCTGAACTAGAAGGACTGAATAGGATTCGAAAACACCACCAGCTCGGACACATTTTCACACACACACACACGCATACGGACAGCCTGGCGCAGGAGCGCACCTCGCACGATTAGCCACACAAGTGTTATGAAATGCCTTCATGGAGTTGAAGAAAAGTCATTTATCAAAACAAGGGTTCAGTGAAAACATCATTTGCACGGGAGATTTGAGTTTTTGCGGGATATTAGTAAAGAGAGCATTTTTAAAGGGACAAATTGCCTCGTGCCTCCTGAGAATAATTATAATTATTTCTGTAGCTGCCAGCCAGACTAGGAAAATTTTCCTCTGCCAAGTGGGAAAGATTACACCTGGCTCTCCATTGCCTGAAACAAGACAAACAACCCTGTCTCTAGAATATTCCATTGTTTTTATTCATGTATTCATTTATTTATTTATTTTGTGGCAATTGAGTCACTGAAAATTAATCTGAGTGATACAGTTCAGGCCATGATTTGACCAGGGCTGGGCTGAGTTGGGCTGCGGCCAGGGGAAGTTGGGCTCCGCCTCATTAGGCTCACATCCACCCTGCTGGAGCTCAGCTCTGGCTCCTTTACTGTAAAGTAAGGCAGAAAAAGAGAAACTCTGTCAGAAGCTCTTCCTCTGTGGACCAGGAATGTTGACAGCAGATTCGACAGGATTCCAACGAACACTACTCAAGATGTTTTAAAAATGGAACAGTATGGCCTGATCGTGGTCCTTCAGGGAAGATTCTAGGTTCAAACTCTGAACACATGGAGCAATCACAGTAAGTTTGATATGATTCCCATCAAAATGGTCTCAGTTATTGCGTTTGGAAATGTTAAAATTGGCCAAGTAGTGTCAGAAAACACTATTGAACCAACACAATCAATAACTTCCTCCTCTATACACCAGGATGTTGAAAGCAGATATGGCATCATTCTCAATACTGCTGTTCGAGTTTTTGTAACCTGTAGAAATCAAGTTTGGCCTAGTGGTGATACTACAGCACACTTTATTGGGAAACAAATATAAATAACAATCGTTGTTGATGGACCAGAAGCTGTCACGAGTAGTGTGGCACGATTCCTCTCAAAACAGTTTGAGTTCTTGCTTTTGGAAACATTCATCTTGGCCTGGTGGTTGTGTTTCCACAAAAGTCATAGGGTGACCAACATTAATAGCAGCCCTTCTCTATGCACCAGAAAGGATCACCAGGAATGTGACTTAATTCCCAGATGAACTGTTATATTTACTGAATTTAGAAATGAATGGTTTGACCTGATGGTGGCGCTACAGGAAAGTTAATAGGGTGACCAACATCAATGGCAGACGCTCTGTATGCAGCAGAAATGATCACAAGAAGTGAGACTTGATTCCCAGCATAACTGTTTTGAGTAATTTGCATTTTTGAAATGTTAAGTTTGACCAGGCGGTGGTGCTACAGCAAATGTCGGCAAGTGTGATTAGAAAGGCACCAGGCCATTATTTGATCATGGCGACCAGTTTTTCAATAAGTTCCAGTCCCTAGCAACAGAAATGAGGTCAGGACCAGTGATAACTGTGACGCCCACTTCAATCAAGGGAGGCTGCAGGGACAGGGCTAACTCCTGGGAGGGTTGTGGGGGGATGTAATGAACTTGGTGAGCTGGAACATTCTCGTCCAATTGGGCGATGGGGCCCTGCAGCTGTGGCCTCTGTCTACTTGCAAGTATGATGACTGGAGCTAGGTAATTGGCTCTTTGGAAAAATTCTTTGTTTGCGATGTTGTGACACCACCGGATGCCCGGGATCATGCACAGGGATCCACAATAGAATGGGCCCATTGGGCAGCAGATATCAAATGACAGGGTCGATGTCTCACAACCATAAATTAGAACTAGGTTGACCATGAAATTGAGAAGGCGAAGTTTGGTGACAGTGCGAATGTGAGTGCTCTGCTGAACTCTCAACAAATAGTCAAAAGTCCTGAGGAGGGCTTTTGACACCATCCCTTCCCAGTGGTTTGGTTGTTTTGGCCACAACGTCAACTTGGCTATATCCAAAGCCCTTAAACATCGGAGGGTGGACACAGAGGTCAGAAGCTGCCGCTATCTCGTCCGGGGCTTTTCCCAAAGTTTAAAAAGAAGGGAGCTGAGCCGCCAATGAGAGGCCATTAAAGTCCATCAGTGGTCCTTCATTCATAATGTTATGACCAGGTGAGGCTCAATACTCAAAATGTAGGAAATGTGCGACGAACAAGAGCAGGCTGTCTCTGCTGTTCCAGCAACAAAAAGAGGAGCTCGGAATCTAATGTCCAGGGACGAGGATATTGGCGTGATGAAGCAAGTCTGCAAACTGCTAGAGCCACTGAACAGTTTTACAGTTGGCCGAGCATCAGACACAACAGTCAGTCTCTCAGTCTTGCAGCCTGTCCTTGGTCACATCACCAGAGAAATTCTTGAGGAAGAAAATGAGGACACCCCTCTCTCCAGGGATTAAGAGGTTAATGAAAACAGACTTAGAGTCCAGATACTTAGAGGGGGTAACAAGTATGATGGAAATGACAAGTTTTATTCATTTCCATTTCAAGAACTTCACACTAATCCAATTTGCGGGAGATATTTCAGGAAGCATGGGGAGAAATTTCCATAGAAAACCTCAGCAAACTGACAGCTGGAGTGCCACAAGTCTACAGGGCTGTTAATGCCACAAATGGAGAATACCTTTCTGAACCTGAAAGCAAAGTTTGAAGGACAAAGTAGTTATTTGAAATGGAGGTCATTTTATTTATGACCTTGTCAATGTTTTAAAGTCACTATTCATGTTTCAACTTTGTAGATGAATAATAGCATTAATTCATTTATTCAAGTGTGGAATTTTTTAGTGATTCCAAACTTCCACACAGGAGTATACTGCCCTACAAAAGCTAAATGCCGTACCTACGCAATAATTCCAACTGTAAAAAATGGCCTTGAAGTTTATTTGCTGTCCCAAGAAAAGAATAGTTAGTGCATCTATGACAGATTATGATTAACTGATTTATCAAGGTATAATTTCTGTCCAAATAAATCCTGACCACCATATATTTTCGGGCCCAAAACTGTGTAACTCACATGTCACCCAATATGTAGTTACTGCACTTAGGCTTTGTAGGGCAGCATAATAACAAATCTTTGTAACCTATGGATATTCAGAGCAGTTGAAAGAATCTGAATGGAGTCATGATTTGGCACCCCAGCAAACTGGATTTGAATTTCAACAGAACAGAAAAATCAGTATGATAAATGAGGTTAACGTGCACACACTCACCTTTACTGTCATTTAATTTGATCATCTGAATTTGGGGGCACAGCACATCATCAGACATCATAATATTCACCAGCCTGCTAGCACACCATGTTCTTGTTGTTATGTCTTCCTTAACTTTGTTTCATAAACGCGCTCACACATCGGCTAAATGCAGAAAGTTTAAACGTTCATCAAGTGGGCTACATTACTATATCCCGATGGGCAAGATGTGGCAATTTGCCTGAGCAGAAAGTCCTGCCAAGTTCGCTGTCCTACTACTGCTGGTAGCTTTATTTGTTCCTGGTGCAGTCCATGCACCTCAGCAAATAAAACACCTACAGCAGAAAAATTACTGGTTTAAGCTGTTCCTGATCCTGTTTTTTTTTTTTTAGAGAGATGCTGCAATTTATTTATTTTTCTTAAATCATGCTCTGCCCTCTATTGTTGAGACAGAAGGGCCACAAGAAAGAGAGAAAGCAGGGTTTGAGCTGACTCATGAAATGACACACATTTTTCCAAATTTCTATAAAACTCCTTTTGATCCCTGTCATTACAGAAGGAGGAGGGAAAATGATGCTGGCAGCAGAGAATATTTCTTTCTGCTTTAGTCTCAGGGACTGAGAGCAGCATTGCAAACTCTGATCAAAGGTGCAGTATTTATTCTTAATATAACATGTTATATTGTTGCTGCTATGTTTTTGTAGTTGAGTCTAATTATGTTTACTATAATGATGGTGGTGATAATAGAATTAGAATATTTTGTTGTGTACTTCCTGGTGTCAAAATGCAATTCCGGAATTTTATTGTAACCTGATTGTAACAGTAGCATAAGTGGCCTATGCTATGCTTATATTGTTACACTACATTTTATCAGTTTGCTTTGGCAAGATTTATCTAGGAAATTTCTTGGCAAAAAATAAATTGAACTTAGACAAAGTGATGTATCGTTCAGGAACCAGTCACGATAACCAAGCAGTGCAGTAAAACTGGATTTTATTAAGGAAGGGGGAGAACCCCCGCAGAGCAGGAGGCAACAGTACAGAGTCCACAATCCAAAAGTCAAAATCCAGAGGGTAAAATCCGTGTAGTAACCAGGGCACCAAACACAGTACTCGTAGTCAGGCAAAACAGGTTCGGTACACAGGCACGGGTTTGTCAGAGAATCCAAAGCCAAAATCCAGTGGGTGTAATCCGAACCGTTAACAGGGCAGCAAAATCAAAACTCGGAGTTGGGCAAAACAGTATGGTACAGGGACACAGGAATATCAGAGGTAAAGCCAAAATCAGAATCCGGGGTGTTCCAGTCAGAATTATAACACTAAGAGTGCAAGGTATAAACAATCACAGCACAGGGAAAACGTTCTGACAAGGGCTGTGAATGAAATGACTGCTTAAATACACATAGGGGAAGTCACATGCTACGAAGGGGAGGCAGGTGATATGGATCAGACTAATTACAAAGTAATGAAGATGAGGAGATTCCTGATTACAAGAAATTGGTAAAAGCCAAAATGCGGACAGAGATCACAGAGACAGCCTCCTGACAAACATACAGCTCCGGTGAGGGAGTTCTACCGTGCACAGAGTGAGAGGCAGAACAGTGATTAACAAGGTGCAGAAGATCTGCTGAAGCACAGCAAAAGAAAATTGAGTGAAGGCAAGGGGCGGAGACTAGAGCAGAGCGAGTGCTGAGAGCTCGTTAGTCAATTAGTAATGTGCAGCTCTACAATCCCTAGTGCTTTTTAGTGAGTTAGTACTATAAACAATGTCAGTCTTGATTAGTAAGTTTACTTAAAACAACAAACTATTAGTATTGTTAGTAATATAGAAAAGCAAGGTGAAGGAAGTAAACGAGATTGGAAGGAATGGTTGAAATCCCAGAAACCATGAAATCACCCGAAAGTGTGGCACACAATGCTGGGACAGTGAGCGATCACATGACAAAAGACCAGACTGGGGGAGACAATGTGCAATGCATGGTATGACACAAAACAAGGGCCGGAATATAACTGTAATGGTGGAAAATGGCAAACAGACAAAGACAAGGCAAAAACAAAACATGGCATGGAATCACAAAACACAATACAAAATACAGAGCATAGTCAGACCGGGCAGAATTCATAATCAAAACATGGTGACGCAGGACAGGATCAAAACAAAAACATGGTCAGGCAGATCAGGATCATAACACAAAGAGCAATATAGTCCAGCAGCCAAATCGATTTTTTGGCTGAACCATGCAATGAGGTACGTCCAACGTTTTTTGATGGATTCTTGTTCAGGAAGTAGTCCTGAGTCATAATCCGACGGGTGCCACCTTGGCACCCATGAGCAATTTTTTAAATTTGTATATTTCCAAAATGGCCGCCAATTCGCCAATTTACAGATAGTTTGGCCTGTATCTCCGTCTCTAATCCGCATGTTGTGGGCAAATAAAAGGTGAAACCCTGACTTTTATGCCACAAAACATTTTTTAAAATGACTAGTACCTTTTTTCGGCCATTGCCTAATTTGCATAAATCCAAAATGGCCGCCATTTCACAAATATAGGGACAATTCGGCATGTTTCTCTGCCTTATATTCACTTGTTTGAGGAGAATAAAAGGTAGGCCTACAGTTTTTTCCTCGCAATGATTATTTCAAAATCACAAGCACTGTCTTTTGATCACTAGCACCATTTCCTATTAGGGGGCGACCATTAGATATTCGGGGGGGGGCAGGAGTTTTTCTTCTGAAGATTTTTTTTTTCACTCACAAAACTGGAGGACAAATTTATTTCAAATTCTTCATGTGTTTGTGTGGGCATGGAATACTGTTTGAATTCTTATTTTTCACGTTTGCCCTGGCCAAAATTATTTATTTCTAGAAAAAAACTCCAGGCCACCCCCTGAGTATCTAATGGTCGTCCCCTAATTTGCACAAGATACAAAATGGCCAAAGAGTAAAGTGTATCTTTCACCTTGTAGTTATCATTACAAATAATGGACTTGTATCAGCGAAATAAAAATGATTAATTGAGCTCACGGACTTTCTGCTATATTTGACCTCATACCTTGAGAACAATACAATTTGCATAAGTCCAATCATCTCATTTGCATAAATCCAAAATGGATTGATTGAAACAACAGCTGCAGCATGTGTAGCATGTGTTACAAAGATAAGCCAAGAAACATGTACTCCGTTGTGAACATTTTTAATGTCCATACTAAATTGTCTAACATACTTGATCGTCGTGAAGGTCCTTTTCGTTTGATACACCTCCTTATGTGTTGAACGGACGTATATGTGGACACGCAACTCTTGTGACATTGCAAAGTAATATCAGGAGTTTCTGATACTCATTGCTCCAGAGCACATGTTATTTCATCTCCACGCTCTTTGCTGCACCATATAATAGTGTCAATACGCTTTCTTCCAGCTGTGATAAATACACCTGGTTTCTTGAAAAAGAAGCACGTTGTTTCTTCTGACGTCATCTTCAGCAGTTACTGGAAAGTTTCCTAGAAATGCAAAGCACATTAAAAGCAATCAAATGCATGTTTTGGCTCATGATAAATAGTTAAGATTGTGTGTGGTGGGCTTGAACTTCACAGCTCCATGTAGCCTAGTATTCTAAAAAAAAATAATTAAAAAGACGGCATAAATGACACTCAATTACATGGCACCTGTTAGCAGGTTAGAGACAGGTCGACCAGCTGCTGCACACCACCTATAATAGGACCCTTCAACTAGAACCATGAGCATTACCACAATGAATGAATGAATGAATGAATGACCTAAAATTAATTAAATGAATGAATGAATTCAATTAATTAAATAATTAATTAATTAGATAGGTAATCATCAAGGAATCCATCAAATCTGATCTCAGCCTATTCAGTCTGACCACAGCAGACACAGCCTATCTGAAATCTGAATTTACCCTGATCGGGCCAAAATGCAAGGAAACTTCAAAGAAATAAAATCATGGACTGATCAAAAATGTCTGAACTAAACAGAAAACAATGTTTTTGAATAACTCTAAGTGAAAACTAAATTCAAGCATAATATTTGGCCATGTTATGTGGACTAGAGGCAGAGATAAAGCTTCAAATATGTATAAATTGGTAAAATGGCGGCCATTTTGGATTTATGCAAATTAGATTACTGTTGAGAATAAGGTACTGGTTACTTTAAAATTATTCTGAGGCATAAAAGTCAAGGATACACCTTATATTTCCCCACAATGCGTGAGTTAGAAGTAGAGATATGGGCCAAATTGTCTGTAAATTGGTGAAATGGCGGCCATTTTGGATTTCTGCAAATTAAAAAAATTGCTCAAGGGTACCAGGGTGGTACCCGTCGGATTATGATTCAGGACCACTTTCTGAACAGGAATCCATCAAAAAACGTTGGACGTACCGCATTGCACGGTTCAGCCCTCGGCTGCTGGACTAATAGCAACAGCCAAAGGAAAGAAGAGCGTGAAAAAACAGAAGAATGAATGTGAGATTCCAGCTGTTTCTTTACGTGATGCCATATTTTGTCATTTTGGTGCAGCACTTACAACCCCCATTCTGAAATAGTTGGGACGAAGTGTAAATTATGAATGCAATCAAAATGCAATGACTTCAGATCGCATGAGTCAATATGTTATTTACAATAGATTATAGATAACATTTCAAGTGTTGAAACTGAGACTTCAAAAAACCACTGTCAGGAAACACAGTTTGCCGTGCCATCCACAGATGCCACCTAAAACTCTATCATGCAAAAAGGAAGCCATTGTTGTGCATGATCCAGAAGCACCGCCGTGTTCTGTGGGCCAAGGCTCATTTAAAATGAATTGTAGCAAATTGGCAAATTGGACATACTTGTTAGAAATCATGGGCGTTGTGTCCTCCGGGCTAAAGAGGAGAAAGACCACCCCTCCTGTGTTCAGTTCAAAAGCCAGCATCTCTGATGGTATGGGGATGCATAAGTGCATAAGGTGTTGGACACTTGCATGTTTTAAAAAATACTGTGAATGCTGAAAGGTATATCAAGGTTTTAGAGCAACATATGCTCCCCTCCTGATGACATCTAGTCCAGGGAACGCCTTGTGTATTTCAGCAGGACAATGCAAAACCACATACTGCAGCTTTTACAACAGCATGGCTTCATAGTAGAAGAGTCCGTGTGCTGAACTGGCCTGCCTGCAGTCCTGATCTTTCACCTATTGAGAATGTTTGGGGCATAATTAAACAAAAAGTCTGTCAAAGGAGACCCAAATCTCTCCAGCAGCTGGAAGCCTGTATTAAACAAGAGTGGGATCAGATTCCAATGGCTAAACTCAAGAAACTTGCCTCCTCAATGCCCAGACGCCTCCACTCTGTCTTAAAAAGAAGAGGGGATGCTACACCATGGTAAACAGGCCCCTGTCCCAACTTTTTTGAGACCTATAGCAGCCATCAAATTTGAAATTCGCTCATTTTGTGAATAAAATTGTAAAATTTCTCAGTTTCAACATTTGCTATGTCATCTCTGTTCCATTGTGAATAAAATACTGGCTGGTGTGATTTGAATGTAACTGCGTTTTGATTTTATTCACAATTTACGCTTTGTCCCTACTATTTCAGAATTGGGGTTGTAGCATGCAGCTCCCTCTCAGCACTATATTCCACAGCTGGGGGGGCCACTGGCCCCAGCAGCCAGCAGGGGTAAGGCTTGATTTATCAGTCTTATTTACTTGCAAGCTCAGAGGGCCAATAAAACGCAGCGGCCATGTCGGTAAATGGAGGATTTGGATACTTAAGTCGCAGAAAGAGTGGGAGAGTGCATTTGCTTATTTTAGCTGTTGTTTTTAATCCTCCTTTTCAATCAATGCTTTTTTGTATCCTGCATTAAATAACTCCCAAACTTCTGAAGGAATTCCACACTACAGATTAACTTTGGAAGACACATGCGCACCCTGGATCACCGTGTACCTATCAGTGTTGTTCTGTCCACAAAGTTTTAATCAAACCCATTTGGATTCAAATTCAAACACTATACTTAGGCTCCAAAAATTATGGCTTCAGACAAAGATACTTAAAGCTGCATTGGGGAACTTAGGAAAAAAAGGAACAAGTGCAAAACAGATGTTGATCATCAGTAGCACCACCCCTCCCTCAAAATGAGCCCGTTCTCATTCACGAGTTCAGTTAACAGCATTAAACACCTGAGGAACTACAGTAAGTCTGAATACGAAGTAGCGGCAAAAAGTAAACATTGAGCATTTACATGTTACTCACAGACACATACCCGGCTATCTCAAAGTCATTCTAATTGTGCTTTGTGTTCTAAAGATGTCAGAGAAATAAGGCCGCATCAGCCAAGCACGAGTTCAAACGAACATCATCGAGATAACGTTAACATTAGCTACTAAACTCACCATACATTTGAACATAAAGTGTACAAAATGACCGCCTTGGGTCCGGAGATAACATTCCCTGTCTAAGCACAGGGCTAGGGGGGCGAAGCAGAGGAGGTCTTCTACAAAAGGAGACTTCCGAACTAGCTAGTATTCCAGAGTACAATCTGATCTGGCATTATGCAGACTATAATATTCACTCTTTCACTGGGCTATACTATACAAAGCTATGATGCTATGGTAGGCTAGCAAACACTCAGGCACTGGATATTAGAGTCACAGTTTCAGAGTGTTGACATGCTGTCAACTATTGAAAGATGAATTGCTTTTACATTATTACCACTGGAGTCTAGTCACTGTAAATAAATGTGCAGACCAGTGCTAGTGTCAATCAATTAGCCTGCGAGCAAGCTACTTGTTCACACAATGCCTGCAGAACTTTCAAACTTTTATGCCCAGTTTATGTTGATCGCAAATATTACAACTAACATCACAAATTTCTTGTCACATAACGATATAGTAAAATAAATAAGCTAGTTACCTATTCAGAAGGCGGATAACTCGCAACCTCGCCCTCCGATTTCAAATTTTGAAGTTGTACCCATCTTTGGAACGCCACACAGATATTGACTCAGGTTGTATTTCTTGCTTTGTCCACCTCCCCCTTGGTTGACAGCTTCTCTGCCAGTGTCTGTGGTCTTTTTTGGGTTTCTCACCAATATATGCAGTTGTTAGCAACAGAGGAATTGAAGGTGTAGATGGAAATTTCATTGCCTCTGGATCTTTACTGTCCACCATTGCTTGCAGTTTCTCGAATGCTCATGAAACCTGGGCAGCAAAGTCCTCTACCAATTAGGCTGCAGAGGCCAGAGAGAAGCCCAGATTGGTGAACACTAACAGGAGCAGTAGAATTTTTGAATGGAGATGGGCGGGAAAACAGGGATCCCAATTTACTCTCCAACCACTTCAATCACTGATTCCTGAAAGGGTATTTTGATATTTATACCAAGTTAAACACAAAATCTACCCACTTCAGATTTTAACCAATACTGACAAGCAAGACTTGTTCCACCATTGATTGCGTTTCCTTCAAGAAATATTATTGCTGACTTTACTGGGAAAGTTGAGCAATGTAGGTTTGCTCTTCAACAGAAATGCAGCTCATGAATCTCTTTATGAAACTGGTGCAAATTGATCCCAAGGTAAATTAAGCTACTCCGCATATATAGCTTTGATAAGTCGACTGCAGAGGATGGCTGGGTTCATTAACTCATTCACTGCCATGCAAGAGTACACTTGGGGTAGAGGTTTCATACTTCAGTGCCACGCCTGAGTGAACTTGGGTTTATATAGTTCCATTTTCCACCACAGCACAATAGAATTAGGGCAGATATTGGACCACATGAGTGGATATGTTCGGTTTAGCTCCTGCTTGGAAGCGGTTGCTAGCGGGATCAAAAAATAGCTGAAGCTGTCATATAGTCAGACAGTCAATGATACAGAGCAGTAATGTGAGCGGACATCATCCCATCATTCACTTGTACTGAAATAAATGAATTTCCTGCATGCAGGCCCTAGTATGAGAAAATGTGTGAGATGGTGCAATAAAGTATTTTTTCATGGAACGACTCCTGTGTTGTGTACAAAGGGCTTGGCGAATCCCATCCCATCCCCCCCCCCCCCCCCTTTCTGGTGCTATGAATCTGAGTCCTCCGTACCCTATTTATGGACAACCCTGTTACTCATGCCCAAACTAATGGAGGGCGTCCATCCTTTGAAAACTGTCTTTGTCCTCCAGAAAGACACTTCTCATCCCTCATTCCAGCTGCTGACAAAAAAGCAAAAATCCTACGAGGATGTGTTGAGTTTTCGTGATGACAGGCCGAAGGAAAGCTGTTTGAAGTGTGTAAATGGTGAAGTGGCATTGCGCATTACTCACTTTTCCTGAAATTTCACGAAATGTTGAATTTGCCTGAATAAGAGAGAGAGTGAAAAATATTTACACCCATCCATCCACTGTCTTCCGCTTATCCAGGGGCCAGGTCAAGGGGGGAACAGACTGAGCAGAGAGGCCCAGGTGCCCCCCTCCCCAGCCGCTTCCTCCAACTCTACCTGGAGACCCCAAGCTGTTCCCTGGCCAGCCGGGAGAGATAATCCCTCCAGCGTGTCCTGGGTCTGCCTCGGGGCTCCTCCCAGTTGGACATGCTTGGAGAACCTCTAAAGGGAGGCGTCCAGGAGTCATCAGGACTAGATGCCCGAACCACCTCAACTGACTCCTCTTGACGCGGAGGAGCAGCGGTTCTACTCTGAGCCGCTCTCGGATGTCTGGATAAAAGGATTTTGACTGTATAATTTTGAAAGATAGATTTAGAAAAATATGAAGTAACATATTTAACCCCTTTCTGCAGATGTAGGCGCTTGCGTCTATAGACCTGCAAAATTAAGCACGCTGTTACTGTACTCGATCACTAGATGGCACCCCCGGATCAGTTATTGAATATTCACAAGCAAGCAAACCTCAAACGCAGTTTTGAATATGGGGAAGTTCACTCCACTCCCTGTTTTTCATGAGCTGCATGGATTAAACTCCTCAGCTAAGCCTGATGTGCAAACTGGTCAGTATAATTGCCCATATTGTCAATCCAGCAGTTTAAAAAAATTATCACGAGACAGAAAAAATTGTTGTCCTGTGTAGCAACCAGTTTAGCTACAGTGAGCCAACAGTATTCCAATTAGTGGTTCAGAAAAATCAGATTTCTGAGGCAAAAAATTTGACATGGTATTGATTCTCTCACATTCTACTGTCAGTTACCGCCATCACATACAAAAAATTTGTCGTCCCCAACCGTGGATTTATGTGTAGATTCCTTCATTGACAAATTCAGCGCTTCCTTATATCCACCCAAGTACTGATGTTGATAGCCAATCACTCAATCATACACTCAGGCTCTTCTGCGTAACTGCACAGTAACACCTCACGCCCTCGTGAAACTCCCCCGGTAACAATGTATTGATTGGCTCGTATCTTATCCAATGTTTAAACATTCTACAGTTAGTGAAACACATTGATTGGACAAATACAGAGCATACAAGCCTATGCGTATCAGCATGTTCGGTTGAATCCTGTCTTCGTTGCGTACATGACGCAGCTGAAGTAGACACGATTTATAGAAAAAAGGCTCACAAAACTGGCCTTGAAGTGTTCAGTTACATTTACAGGATTTAAATGAGCTAAGGACATGGTCAATGGGAATTATTTCTAATGAAACCGGACCGGAGGGTTCCTTCTACTGGATACATCGTCTCTGGAAAAGGGATTCATGTAAAATGTTGGGCTGCTACTTTTGCTTTTTGTTTTGGAATGTATACTGTACTCAACAAAGTCAAATGTCGAAGTTTTTTTCCTGTTTAAAATGTGAACTGCCAATGCATTTGGGTGGACCCCCTGGTACGTTCATTGCACCATTCTGTTGAATCTGGGGAGGCATATATTGTGTGATCGTCCTTGAAAGTGGAGTGTCTGTTCTGTTAAAATAAGGTATTTCAGAATTCAAATATTACTGAGTTAGTGAGTTGTACTTGTTGTAAGTGTTGAAATGAGTGCTTGAGCTCGGAAGAGGGCCACATGAAAATCACAACAAATGAAAATCATTTGTTCATATTAAATTTCATGCCTCAAAACTTTATTTGTGTAAAATATATGATGTTTTATGATTTGACAGTACACCATTTTGAGACTTTGGGGAGCCACTTCGAAAGCTGTATAATTTGGCTAATAGCATGTAGGTAATCTAGAATGTAATGTTGAAGATGAATTCCACTAGTGGTCAAGGAGGTTATGATCCCAGAAATGTATAAATTTAAGCCCCAGCAGTTTTTCAATCCTCAGAATTATTGTTATTAATTTTTTTTTTTTTTTTTGCAATTTCAATGGTGAATTCTCATAAAGATTTTTTATGTTTGCAGCTCATTTTCTTGACCAAAATCATGAAAATAAACTGAAATACAATGCAATTCCAAATGCTGTAAGTGTCTTTTCTGAGTTGAGCCGCATGTTTCCTTTTTATGAAGCTTAAATCTTGAATTATAAAGCATTAAATTGAGTAACCCATAAATAGCCAAATTGCACAAAGGGGTTAAGGTGTTTAATTGGAAAAATAAATTCACAAATTTTAAAGATGGCTGAGTGAGCCCACCTTCATGTTGAGAAAACCTGGCAGGAGAGGTGCCGATAGTGAAACAAGGCCTTGGCCCTGACAGGGTTGAATATTTTATCCTGTCTTGTAGATAGTGTTTCACTGAATATTTTGAGTGCAACATTAGAAGCAGAATTTTCTGTTAACTGAATCACAATAATCACCATAGAGTTCTTTTTCTTTTTCTTTCTTTTTCAAACACATAACCCCTCCTGCGCTTCGTTTGCGGGCAGGGTAATAATCACCACAGAGTTCTTTCAGTGGAGAATCCAAACTTGTTAAAGCTTGGGCGGGTATATAATTTTTACAGCTCCGTAGATACTTTTTCTTAGTCTTTGCCCTGGTGGGGAGACTGTGTGGGAGGGGGGAAAAAAAAAAAAAACAGGTGAACATTGGATAAAAAGCAAAAATCTTCACCGGACATTTCACTCATCCATTATAGGGCCCAGGGCACCATTTACTCACACATTCATCAACTGTTTTGTACCTCATCACAACAAGCATGATGGATTATTAAATGACAAATATTTGGGAGAGAGCTTCACAGAAGAAGCAATTTCTGTTGGGTCAGTAATGTCTGCAATCTGAACCCAGAGGTTGACCAGGTCAGGGAGAAAATGCGCGCAGAGAAAATAAGCGACCTTGGCAGAGGAATGACAGCTCAATAAAACAGATAAAGTGTTGGGCCTATTTGAAAACGTGGCAAAGGCTATTGTGCATTCTTTTGAGCAATGCTGAGCTGGAGGCCAAGCTGTGTTATCACTGTATGGCGGTTCCAGGCACTTTTCCTTCTCCTGTTTCTTAATTATTGTGTTGTTTTTTCTGCATACAGCCCTACACAATATCTCTGTGAATGAACCTGGACAATGGAAATGCCCATTTCCAAGAGTGATTCAGGCTCCTACGTTTCGATTGGCTGTACACTGAGTCACTGCTCACCTATGTGTCTTTCTATAGGAATATATTGACACTTCTTGACTTGGTTCATCTAATTCACTACAACCCTCATTACAAGCTGTGACAGGAGTGAGTGAGTGAATGTTCTATTTACTGAAAGAAGTCAAGCCCACCACCTCATCAAAGTCCACTGGAAAATATTTGGGCTGCATAATTTAATGATGCAACACGTTTAGCACAATATCCTCTTTACCATTGCCGCAGACATCTTGGAAAGTATCTCATTTTTGGGATATTTTATCAAAACTTGGCTACATGCACAGATACACAAAGCAACGGATGGTAGGATTGTATTCAATAAAATCAATCAATATTCGATCTGTCTTTTTTTAATCTAACCTGTTTATTCCTGGTTTCCTGAATGCCACCTATGATATGCAAATAAAAATTGTGTTGACTGTGAAATTCTATATAGTGATATAATCATTGTAAAATGAAATGCTGTTCAGGTAGCACTAATCATTTTAAGACTTACAAAAGGAATTAGGAAAAATGTTGACTGTTTTGTCATAGTCAAAATGTTAATTTGTTCTTTTGACCTAAAATCCCCGTTTTTGAATTACCATTTGCACAGAGTACTGCACGCTCCATGCCGAAAGACGCTTGTGGAGCTTGAACACATTTCTTCTGCTTGCCCTGCACTTATTGCTAGGATAAGTATTGAAGACATTAATGTAAATATTTCTATCAGGAGAGGCTAGGTTATAATTTCAATGCTTGATTGACCAAACTCTGAATTTAGTGGCGTAGTCTCCATTCAGGGTTGATTGGCGACCGTATGGAATCCCATGATCCGGCCACATCTTACCCTCCTATCTGTCTTCTTCTGGATGTTATATGGAGACCTCATCCGAATAATGTTGGCAGAAAATGGTGGTGGAAGTATATCGGAACCTGGTTTGGAATATGATCATGGAAGAGCTTACTGGGGCGTTTAAAAAGCAGACTGCTCAATGATTGGACCCTGCAGAGGCGTCAATGTAAGAAGGTAAGGTGACGGAGGTAGTCGTAGCGTTTGAACTCACGCTGATCTCCATTGCTCGGAGGCTCCAAACCTGAGACCTTTAGTAAACAAAGCCAGCTCTACGGCGATAATGCTGCACAACCTCCTTATGGAGGTGAAAAGTGTGTCAAAGCTCATACTGTACATGACTGATTGATCGAGATTGGGAGTGTTGTTCTACCGCTCCATTATGATGTCTTGGCACCCAGTTGGCATGTGCACGAAAGAATCTGAACAAAGCTGTTGCACTCAGATTCCATCACTACAACAACTTGCATGCAAACTGAATCATAACCGGCTGTTTTATGGCCATTCGAAGCAAAACGAAACAAACGTTGAAGAATTGTCTAATGAACCTCTGAACATGAACAGAGCCAGGGCGAGGTATGGCTGCTGGTTACTGCACTCTGGGTGTGAGTTCAGATGGTTCATCCAAGAAATGCTGTCAGCTTTTTAAACGGTTTGCGTGCAACTTTTAGTCAATTAAAACAGAGGTTGTTTAAAGACAGAAAGAAAGGGGAAAAAAGCATCTGCACCGTCATGGTAAGAGCCCAGTGCAGGGTTGCTAATCTCGGCTCTTTTTTTTTCATTTATTATGAGTAAAATTTGCCTCCAGCAAAATGGAAAGAGATGACTGTCCCTGTTAAATGTTAAATCACATTCGAGGGCTATTTTATTTTCCTTTAGCTTTGTTTTAAAATGCAATGTTAATACTAATTAATGCAGATTTGACGGGACTCGCTTGCTTGCGTCCAAACTGAATGTGCACCACTGACAACATTTTGCTTAGTTTTTGTAAACCATTATTAGACCAATTCTTTTGCAGGTTGTTTTATTTCCTGCCGGGGAGCAGCTGGACAGGAATTCCTGAACATCTCTGGTGTGTCTGTGGAACAGGCTGAAAGGAGAAGCTGAGGTAACCAAGGAAACAAGGGAATGATAATTGCGCAATTGTCCTTTCTCCCACTGTACTGTCAGGGGAAGATATGAATTGAAATGATTCTCTGGCACTTTTTGCACCAAGCTGCATTCACACCAGTTCTCAAATAAACACGTATTTATGGGGACAAAAGTACAAAGAATTTTTATTTCTTCTCAACTGGCACTATTCTCCAGTGAAACAGCCATGGCCTAAGTAGTGAGCTCATAATGCTTGGTTTTTTCTGAAATAAATTCAGGGAAAGTACAGTCTACCGACTGCTTCTGGGGGTGGGGTGGGGTGGAAGGTTCCAAAAAGTGGCAATAAAGGTGCAGCCGTGTCACTCAGGTGCTTTCTTACGAAAGTGTACACTTCCCATGGGCTCATTAATTTATTTCTGCTTACGAAAATTGGGTGTCGGTACAAAAGACCAGGCGCAAGGTACAAAGTTTTCATGGAAATGAAGAATTAAAAACCGCAAGTGGAATACAACTGGAAATAAGAGCCATCAGAAGATGGCATATCCCCCCGGCCCCCGCAAAATGAGAGAGGCCTCAGGTACCTTGTACTAATAAATATCTTCTCAAAGTTTCATGAAAATACTTTCAAGTTCTGCTACAGGAATGTAACTTTCCACATCTTTCTGAGCCTGTTCCATTTGTTTTCATGAAGCAGAAAATCCCAAATAGCAAAAGACACCCTTTTTAATTCACAGGTATGTTGAAAGTTTTGTAACTGCGTTATGCCTCAGAAATGAGCTACACCCTAACCAGAAACTGAGTGTAATTTGTGGCTGTAGAAACACACACAAAAAAATAAAAATCTCAGCAATTTCTAAATAGGAAAAGGCGCATCTACAGGGTACATTAGATCAACAAGCCAATTTCATATATAAACATTGAACAATTATCATGTATTGCTCTGGAAGCAGTGACACTCGCTTCAACTTTCTGCCATGAAAAAAAAAAACAAGTAAAATAAAAATTTCTTAAAGTCTAAATACCAAAAGGCACATCTACATTGTATATCAAATGTACACACCAAATTTGGTGAAGAAATATTAAAAGGTTATTGAGTTACACTTAAGAAACGAACCATACCCTCCCCAGAGACTAAGTCCAACTTGTGCCCTTGGAAAAACCAAAAAAATGTTAGGAAATTCCTAAATACCGAAAGACGCATCTCCATGATATATGAGATCTATGCATCAAATTTCGTGAAGAAATATTATACGGTTATTGAGTTATGCTCCGGAAACGAGCCATACCCTTCCCAGAGACTAAGTCCAACTTGTTGCCATGGAAACACAAAAAATGAAAATTTTGTAAATTCCTAAATACCCTAAGGCACATCTACATGATATATCAGATCTACACATCAAATTTCGTGAAGAAATATTGAACGGTTTTTGAGTTCTGCCCAGGAAACGAAATGATTACGGACGGACGGACTGACGTACGGACAGACGGACATGGCTATCGCTATATCCCCCCGCATTATATGCCGGGGGGATAATAATAATAATAACAATAATAATAATAAAGGAAAGTGTAAGGTATTTTAATCCCAACGCGCACCACATACATGGACGTACTGAGCCCCTCAGTAGTAGCGAACATTGAGTTGTTTCTGATATGCACAGCAAAGGTTGACTTGTTCTTTTGGGTGTGTACTTTCGCTTACATAAACACAACCTTGGCTGTACTGAAATTAAATTTGAGAATCATAACCTGGCAACCTTTTAAGGGTACACGTGCTTCGAACAGTTCACTACTGAAATTCTCCTGAGACACACTAGATGTGAGTAGAACATTCCTAATCTTGTATGATGCACCATTAAGGGGAATATTATGAAAGTTATTTCATCCATGATGCAGCATAACCTCCTCCACAAAATTTGAAGTTGTTTACATTGGATTTAGTGGCATTTCTAAACAAGAGTCATCAGAAGATGACATATCCCACCGGTTCCACATAATTCGTGACAGAGTTTTTGAACTACAGCATAAGGGTAAGTTCCATACCAAATTTGAAGTTTCTAAGTGGCATAGTTTTTGAGTTCTGTCCCGGAAACGTGACAAAGTCCAATTTTAGGGCTGTTTTTGGTGGAAATTTCCAAAATTATGGGCAGCATGGAACTGAAACCCCCAAAAGGCACAACTACGCCATAAGAATAAGTTCCATTGCAAATTTGAAGTTTGTAAGAGGTATATTTTTTGAGTTCTGCTCCGGTAATGAAAATGATTACGGACAAAAGGAGGGGAAAAATTTTGGGCACCACGATTTCAAAATGCACAATGGGATCCCTAGAATAACGTGTACAAAATATGAAGTTTGTAAGTGGCAGAGTTTTTGAATTCTGCTCTAGAAAAGGGACAAAGTCCAATTTTTGGGCTGTTTTTGGTGTAGAAATCAAAAATTTTGGGCAGAATGGAACTGAAACCCCCAAAAAGCACAACTACACCATAGGTTTCATACCAAATTTAAGTGGCATAGTTTGAGTTCTGTCCCGGAAACGAGACAAAGTCCAATTTTAGGGCCATTTTTGGTGAAAATTTCCAAAATTATGGGCAGCATGGAACTGAAACCCCCAAAAGGCACAACTACGCCATAAGAATAAATTCCATTGCAAATTTGTAGTTTAAGTTTGTAAGTGGTATAGTTTGAGTTCTGCTCCGGAAATGAGAATGATTAGACAAACAGACAGGGCGATGACTATATCCCACAGTATTCCATACAGTTTTTTTTTTTTTTTTTTTAAAAGCCTTATGTTTGCCTTTACAGTTTGATCCATACAGAGCCTTTTGACCTCAAATTTCTAGCACAGCCTCTTGCCTACAGTAATCAGGTGTGGGTATTTAGATCAACCCTTAATCCTCATCATTCATGACACCATTTGGTTTGTGTTGTATTGCGATCAGGAACCAGATGCGAGAACCAGGAAATGCAGTAGAGCTTGTTTTATTGGTAAAGGGGGGTGACCCCCGAAGGGCGAAAAACAGTACAAAGTCCACAATCCAAAAGTCGAAATCCAGTTGGGCAAAAATGGGATCAAAAACCAGGGCAGCAATCACAGTAATCGTAGTCGGACAGAAATGGGTCTGGTACACAGGAATAGTACTCAGAGAGACAAGCCAGAATCGACAGGACATAATCCGAATCATTACCAGGGCAGAAAACAGGTCTCGTAGTCAGGCAGAAAAATGGTCAAAACACACAGATGCAACAGTAACCCAAAATCACAAAGGCAAAAGTCGGGCAATCCAGTCAGAAAGATAAACACTAAGCAATCAAGGCGAGAAACGTAGCACAAGGGAGACAATCTGACAAGAAAGTAAACCAAACAGACATCTTATATACACATCCGGGGTAAACACATGACCAGGGATAACAGGTGCAATCAATGGTTACAATGATCAGGGAGAGACACATGGGGAATAAACTAATTACATGAATTTGGCTGTAGCCAAAACGCAGACAGGGATCACAAGACAAACCTAAGTACAAAACAACAGCTCCGGTTAAGGAGTGCTAAAGTGCCAAGATAAAAGAAAAGGAAAGCACAAAGTATAAGTGGAGATCCACAGAAACTTGCAGCAGAGATAATTAGGGATAGGCAAGGAGGCGGAGACTAGAATTGAGCGACTGCTGAGAGATCGTTAGTCAATTAGTATGTGCAGCTATACAATCCCGAGTGCATGTTAGAAAGTTAGTAAAAATATACAAGATTAGTGTGGTTAGTAATTAGCAAAAACAATAAGCTGTTAGTATGTGTTAGTAAGACAGTAAAAGAGAGAGGAAGGAAGAACACGAGATAATGAAAGAAGGTTGAAACCCAGAAACCAATAAATCACCCGAATGAGTGGCACATAAGACAAGGGACCGTGAGCAAAGATACACACATGACAAGACAGGGGAGACAAAGTGCAAAGCATGGAAATGAAAACATGGCATGGAAAACTAAATGATCGAAACATGAAAAATAATAAACAAGAAATCTAAACTACCAAAAACACAATACACAATCCTAAGAATGGTCAGACAGGCAGTGGTCACTAAACACAAGAATCCTAAACATGGCAGAGCCAGGCACAGAACTTAAACATGACATGCAGAAATTACGGATCACAACAGTTTGCTATTGGATGGTCTAATTCCTGAACCCCATAACACTTGTATTTGTAGTGCTATATCAGATTAAATATCAGATTATCTGGCATGAGACTTGCACTCACAGACACAAACAGGTTTCAAGAGAACCTTTTCAGTTTTTTACAGTTTTGACACCTTTGATAAAGGGTTTCATATGTCTATGGGGAAAAGCCAAATAACTATATTTCTTGAGAATGAATGCAAAGCTGGTTTAAATAAATGCCTACATTCCCAAATGTTATAGATCTGAAATTCTTACAGTCTGTAGTGTGAGAAGTAATTTACGTCCCACTTGAGCTTCAAATCTTGGAACACACAAACACAGCGAGGTTGGTCTCTTTTTCACTGAAAGTGAAATGCCATATGAAATGGTATTCTCAGCTGGGTAAATTTATATTACTTGTGACGTTGTTAGGAAGGATCTAAGCCCCGTTTGTATGGATACTGGCTTTGCCTTTTATTACATTAACCTGTCTGTTCAGTCTTTACAGCACCAAACACGTCTCATAACCTCACATTGTTCTAAGATGGCACTGTTTATAACACCTGTGCGCTAGTGTTGATCAGTAGCCCTCCTGCAATCATTTACGCACCATTTCAATAAGATTTGTGATATTTGAAATCTTTTAAGGACCACCTTTTTGCGTAATGTGCATTTGAGGAAACTCAGAAACAATCATCTGAGAAAAGCATCATGGTCTCATCGTGAAACTTCACCTTTTTTGACAGTTGGAAATGTAGAATTATAGCCATGGTATTAATCTGAATTTAAATGCAGTTTGCATTTTATTTCAAGGAGAAAAGTATTAACTACAGAAATAATAACCTGCTCATTGAAATTTTGTCTTAAAATTGTGCATGTGGCATCTGTCCTGATGTTTCTTCAGAGCAAACACTACACAGCCACGCACACTTTAGCTTTAGTTTGTTAGCATCCTCACCCACCCTCCTGCATTTTTCCCCCTTTATTTTGAAAAGAATAAAAGGTAAATTCGCGCCAAAAATAAAGAGAGAAATGTTCAGAAGTGTTGTCCACTCAGCAGACAATCTGTCCGGCTTTCAGTCATTGCGCCATTCATGGGGTACAGAGATTGGATGTTTTGCAAATTAATAAATGTAATCGCGATTCGGATTTTTGGGACTATTTGGATTACAAACTGTGATTGTGACAAAAAAAAAATGTAAACGCCCGTGCATGAAAATTGAAATGTGAAGGATGCTAACCAACTAATTTTTCTGTGTTTCTTCTGTCAAGGCCGTCTATTCCCTGTGTGCTGTACTGTTGCCACTGAGACAGGTGCCCTGAGAAAACCGCAGGTGCCTTCAGGAGAGAGAGAGAGAGAACATTCCAGAATGGGATCTCCTGCAAGTTCCCTGTGTGGCTGGAGATAGCTGGCTTACCAGCTGCAGCAGGAGGAAGGATGTCAAACAAAATCATTATCGTGCCAAATGTCCATGTCGTCTTTTCTTCTTGGAAGTCTATACAGAATGACACTAAGGAATCCACATTTTCAGAGTACTATAAATGTTTCTGCAAACATTGAGATGTCTGGTTTTTTTTTTTTGACATTTTTCCCAGCCTGAACACACCACAGTGACTTGCACCCACTGACTCTTGAGAAGGCTGCTGTTTAATGTGATTCCCCTGACCAGCGTGATGACTGGACCTTGCTTTATACAACCCCAATTCCAAAGTAGTTGTTATTTACAATAGAACATAGACATTTCAAATGTTGAAACTGAGACATTTTACATTTTTATCTACAAAATGAGCTGATTTAAAATTTTTTGGCCGCAACAGGTCTCAAAAAAGTTGGGACACAGGCAAAAAAGCTGAAAAAGAAATTAATATACAAGATAATCAGCTGAAAGAATACTTAGCAAGTAATTACGTTAACTGGCATCAGGTGTGTAACATGATTGGCTATAAAAGAGATGTCTTAGAGAGGCTGAGTCTCTCAGAAGATGGCCAGAGGCTCTCCAACCTGTGAAGCCTTGCATAAAAAAATTGTGGAATACGTTAAAAACAATGTTCCTCAAAGTCAAACTGCAAAGGCTTTGAAAATCTCATCATCAACAGTGCATAACATCATCAAAAAAATTCAAAGAAGCTGGAAAAATCTCTGCGCGTAAGGGACAAGGCCTTTATTGGATGCCTGTGATCTTCAGGCCCTCAGATGCCACTGCATCACTCACTGGCATGATTCTGTCATTGACATTACTACATGGGCCCAGAAATACTTCAAGAAACCACTGTCAGTAAACACAGTCTGCTGTGCCATCCACAGATGTCACCTAAACTCTATCATGCAAAAAGGAAGCCATTGTAGAGAATCATCCAGAAGCGCTGCTGTGTTCTGTGGGCCAAGGCTCATTTAAAATGGACTATAGTGGCAAAGTGTCCTGTGGTCAGACGAGTACAAACTTGACATTCTTGCTGGAAATCATGGGTGTTGTGTCCTCCGGGCTAAAGAGAAGAAAGACCACCCCTCCTGTTATCAGCATTCAGTTCAAAAGCCAGCATCTCTGATGGTATGGGGATGCATTAGTGCATATGGTGTGGGACACTTGCATGTTTTAAAAAGCTCCATGAATGCTGAAAGGTATATAAAGGTTTTAGAGCAACATATGCTCCCCTCCAGACGACATCTATTCTAGGGAAGGCCTTGTGTATTGCAGCAGGACAATGCAAAACCACATACTGCAGCTATTACAACAGCATGGCTTCATAGTAGTTCATGGTCTGCCTGCAGTTCTGATCTTTCACCGATTGAGAACATTTGGCGCATAATTAAACAAAAAGTCCGTCAAAGGAGACCCAAAACTCTCCAGCAGCTGGAAGCCTGTTAAACAAGAGTGGGATCAAATTCCAATGGCTAAACTCAAGAAACTTGTCTCCTCAATGCCCAGATGCCTCCACTCTGTGTTAAAAAGAAGAGGGGATGCTACACCATGGTTAACAGGCTCCTGTCCCAACTTTTTTGAGACCTGTAGCTGCAATAAAATTTGAAATGAGCTCATTTTGTGGAAAAAAATGTAACATTTCTATGTTATCTCTGTTCTTTTGTGAATAAAATACTGACTGGTGTGATTTGAAAGTCATTGTGTTTTGATTTTATTCACATTTTACCCTTTGTCCCAACTATTTCAGAATTTGGGTTGTACATTGCAGGTATACGACCAATCACACATTGTTAAAGTTCTTGGAGGATTATGCAGCCTGCGGCTTCAGGAGCTGTTCTCCTGGGCAAGGGGCAAGAATCAGGGGTCACCAATAGGATTTGCCACCACAACTGCCACCCAACTCATAAAACTGTATCAATAACATGTAACACTTTGCATAAACTCCTGAAATGGACTAGGTGATTGTGATCAAAAATCCATCATTCATGTTGCAAAAAAGTGAGGAATGCCACTGTCTTTGCACCATGGACATGGCTAAACCACTGGAATGGCTAGCTTTACTGTTTTTTTGATGGCTCAGCCCAGTGTTTACTGGCCCCGATACAGAAGTGCCCCTGGCCCGCACATTTTGGATGTCTCTGATTTGGCAGAACTGAGTTTAGTTGATCAACTCATCAATACATTTCTGGCTGGTAAAAGTTAGAAGGGAAAGTTCAAAGTCTGCCTTAAAAATGTTGGTTAACTGATTCAAACAAATGCGAGTTAACTCAACTTGAATACAAGCTTTGTTTGAACTCAAAATTAGTCAAAACAATGGATGTCCCAGTTGAACTTTTAAAAACTTAGACTGTAAACCTGAGCTCATACCTAAAAGTAATCATGACAAGAGGCTTCAGATACACAATATTATGATGCAAAGATGGGCTTTATCACTTGGGCTAAACTAACATCCACTGGCCACTGTAATATACTGAGTACAAATGAAAACGCACCACTTGAAAAAAGTCAATATTTAAGTTCAAATGAACTTCAATATAATTTTTATACAACGACAACACTACAGTGATGCGAGAATTTCAAGTTAACTGTAATGCTAGGCAATTTTTTGCAAAAACGCAACATCTTGCACGCCCACCATGGGAAAAATGAATTTCACTCTGAATTTGTGCACACATTGCCTTTCAAAGCATGTGAATCCGAATAAAATTTCACTTCTTCACTGACACTTGTGAAACGTCGACACTATGCCGCGACTTACAGCCCCTGAACGGGAACGTGCCATAGGCATGCTTCAAATTGGCGCCAGCACCAGGGAAATTGCCAGATGACTACACTGCGCACACACAACGATTGCAAGACTACATCAAAGGTTTCTACAAACGGGGAGCACTCGGGACCGTCCTCGACCGGGTCAACAATGTGTGACAATGACACGTCAGGACCGTCAGATCGTACGGGATCATGTCCGAGACCAAACACTACCAGCAACAAGAACGGCTGCTCAAGTCCAAGGACGACGTGGATTCATTCACCCCAACATCATACGGAAACGTCTGCGAGCCGCAGGCCTGCATGCACAACGTCCTTATTTCGGCCCCATATTGACGGATCGTCACCGAAACCAGCGTCTACAGTGGGCAAACAGGCACCAGAATTGGCGACTACGACAATGGCACGGTGTCATCTTTTCTGAAGAGTCACGATTTCACTTAAGGAACGCAGATGGCCGTATAGGTGCTTGGCGGGGACGTGGTGAACGTTATAACGCCGACTGTGTCGTTCAAACGGACCGTTGAGGTGGTGGCAGCGTTATGGTGTGGGGTGGAATAAGCTACCGTCACAGAACCCCTCTCCATATCTGCAGAGGAAGGCTGAACGGCGTCTACTACCGGGACCAGGTGCTGCAGAACCATGTTGTGCCGTTCTTCAACCAACACCACGATGTCCACACGTTCCGACAGGACAACGCTAGGGCACACACTGCTAGGGTGTCCATGCAGTACCTTGCTTGCATGCAGCACAGCAGAACATCCCCGTGCTTCAGTGGCCAGCTCTGTCACCCGACCTCTCCCCTATCGAGCACTTATGGGATGAAATTGGACGACGTCTTTCACGATGACGCCAGATGGAGAACATTCGAGAACTTGAGGTTGCCCTTGTTCAGGAGTGGAATGCTATCCCTCAGAACACTATCCAGAGACTGATCAACTCCATGCGACGACGATGCACCGCATGTGTCAATGCAAATGGCGGTCACACCCGTTATTGACTATCCTATTTGACCCCTACACCAGTTAAACCTCTCTCGCGCATTAACATTATCATGAATGAAATTGAATGATGTTTACATGTCTTCTTAAATCATTCATTATCTCAAATGCATCATACGTATATACTTCACATATCAATCCGTGGAGCTATTCCAGATTTCGTGAGTGGTGCGTTTTCATTTGTACTCAGTATATTCTAATACTGGGTAGCTTCCCCATTTGCCTACTGAACAGCCTGAATTCATCATGACAAAAATTCAACCAGGACCTAGAAATATTCTTTAGAGATTCCGATCAGGTTGAGATGATTGCATCACACATTTGCTTTACATTTGTCGGCTAAAAGTTCATTCTGTAAACCTCCCATTTTGCCACATCCACAAGGTTCTCATTTGGATTGTAATTTGGCAGCCATTGAAGTACGAAGTAGAAACAGGAAGGTTCAGAGGTATATCACTTGAAGATAGGAAATGTCATTTATGCATGTCTGATTCAGTCGAAGATGAGTTTCATTTTCTCATGGTATGTCCACAATACAGTTGTGAAAGAATAATGTTATTTGATGCTGTGCAGGAGTGCAGCTACCAACATGGGATAAGTTTGTTCCTTGACTCTGCCTGGCAGAAAAGAAAGCCATGTCTGTATAATTAACCTGTAATGTCCCAACTGATGTTTTTATATCTTGCACTATTTGTGTACTCTGGAAATATACTCAGCAACAAAAGTTTCTGTGACACCATTTATGTGTATGTTATAAATGACACGCAAAGATCTCAATGCAATCAATATGTTTATTTAACAGGAGAAACACTGACTTTTCAGTGCCAACGTCACTCAAAACGAAAAATGTCATTTTCATGCGTCATGAAGCACTTGTCTGACGTCTAACCAATTGTGACCTTCACACTTCAATACCGGGTGTGACTTCCTCGTGCCATGATGCAAGCAACGCATCTCCGGCGCATGGACCGAATCAGATGTGCCAGAAATTGCTGTGGGATGTCATTCCAAATCTGACGTAGACGTTGTCGCAATTCCTGGAGTGTAGCTGGCGGGTTATCCAACCGCCGCAAACGTCGATCCATCTCGTCCCAAAGATGCTCGATTGGGGACATGTCTGGGGATCTGGCTGGCCATGGCAGGACATTGACATGTTGTTGCATCAGATACTGCTGTACAATCCTTGCAACGTGTGGTCTGGCGTTATCATGTTGCAGCGTTATTCCGGGACCATGTTGCATCTAAAACGGTACCACCAATGGCCGTAGCACTTCATCGCGATATCTTTGACCTGTCAGATTTCCATCAATAACAAGCAAATCTGTTCGGTTTCTAGCCGTGATCCCTCCCAAAATCATGACACTACCACCTCCAAAACGATCAAATTCCTGAACACAGTTGTTGGCATAACGTTCTCCACGTCGACGGTATACACGTAAACGACCATCACATCGGTTAAGCATGAATCTTGATTCATCAGTGAAGAGTACAAGATCCCACTGACGTTGGATCCACCGTCGATGTTGTTGTGCCCACTGTAGACGCAGTCGTCGGTGTTGTACTGTGAGTATTGGACGTCTTGCTGGCCGACGTGGGACAATGCCAAAATGACGGAGACGGCGACGGATTGTCTGTGCAGACAGTCGCCTCAAACCAGGTATCGTTCTTGCAGTTATGGTTGCAGGTTGGAATCGATTTCGGAGATGGGTTGTTCGAATCCAGTTGTCCTGTCTGGGAGTGGTTACTCGTGGACGGCCGCTGCGAGGACGGTCTCTGACATGTCTTGTCTGCTGATGACGCTGCCATAAGTTCCAAATGGTGTTTCGGTGGACATTCAGGCGATGAGCAACTTCCCTCTGCGAGGTTCCGGATTCAATCATCCCAATGGCCCTCCACCGATCATTTTCAGACAGTCTTGGCATTAAGAGGGTAGAGTTCCTGATCCGAAATGGCTGTGTTTTCGATAAGTGATGCTTCCGTCGTTCATCAGGCACAATGTGAACATTCCAAAAATTCTCCTCTTTTATTGCCATCCACAAGCATGATTTACGCACATTTTCACGTGCAAAGTCATTTTCTCGCATTTTCATGATTTCCATTTCAATGTTGTGTTTACGTGTACTGTTTCAGTCTGATATCACCATGTATGACAATTTCATAATTGCGTTATGAAAAATAATTAACAATATTGGTGTCACAGAAACTTTTGTTGCTGAGTATACATATAGACATATTTTGCTTGTACACTGTAGTAAAATTGTCAATATCAAAACTTATCATTTACTTTACATTACATTATTCATCAATTTGTTTAATTTTGCTTATCAGTCACTATCAGTGATTATTTTAATTTACATTTTTTAGTTGTTAAACTGTCAATATCTCTGCGTGGGCCAATGTACAGTAAAATAAATAAATAAATAATACATTGGACTCACTGTCGTGTTAGTGAAATAGCTTACGATAATCTGTGTTTTGTGACAAAACACCTTCTGGAAGTGGCCATGAGAAGATGGACAGACTGTGGCTATGAAGGATACACATGGTCAGCAACAGTATCCAGGTGGCATTTTAATTATGCACAATTGGTTTTAAGAGGTCTAATGTGCGTAAAAAATATGTTCCACACACCATTATACCACCAGCAGCCTGCACCATTGACCAAAGAGAGGAGAGATCTATTGATTCATGTTGTTTATGGCAAATTCTAACCCCTGCATCAGCATGTCGCTGAAGAAATTTTTCCACCTCTGTGGTCAAACTATGCGAACTGCAGCCCCCATTTTCTGTTCTTAGGAATGGAGCTTGGTACAGTCTCATGGTGATATGGCCCCTCAATTGCAAGCTTCGACATGTTGTGCATTTAGAGAAGCTGTTCTGCACTGTTGTAGCAATATTGGAGTGGATAGTCATTTCAGTTCCTCTTGCCTTCTTATATGCTTGAACCAGTCTGAATATCCTCCTCTGATCTCTCTTATGAACTACAGTGGCACTCAGAGCGATGACCTCCGCCAAGGCCAATAGTCCGTACTCTTCTTATGATACGGAAGTGAGCAAGCACAATCATCGTATTTTATTTTGTTATGTTTTATCACTAATATGGACTGGATTTTAAGAAGTACATCAGTTATTCCACTCAGGCCAAATGGTGTATCATGCAGTATTTACAAAAGTGAAACATAATTCATGAATCTGCCCCCTGTTTCAGATCAGCTACGAAATTTAATGAATTCTTCAGCTCGTGCTACGCCATTCTATCAAGTTTCATCAAAACAGGTAATCTGGAAGTGAAGTTGGCACGTTGTGTAAATCGTATATAAAAACAGAATACCATGATTTGCAAATCCTCTTCAACCTATATTCAATTGAATACACTGCAAAGACAAGTTACTTAATGTTCGAACAGGTAAACAGGCACAAGTGGCAAAAAAGACTGAGAAAGTTGAGGAATGCTCATCAAACACTTATTTGGAACGTCCCACAGGTGAACGGGCTAATTGGGAACAGGTGGGTGCCATGATTGGGTATAAAAGCAGCTTCCCTGAAATGCTCAGTCATTCACAAACAAGGATGGGGCAAGGGTCACCACTTAGTGAACAAATGCGTGAGCTGATTGTCGAACGAGCTATTGCAAGAAATTTAGGGATTTCATCATCTATGGTCCGTAATATCATCAAAAGGTTCAGAGAATCTGGAGAAATCACTGCACATAAGCGACAAGGACGAAAACCAACATTGAATGCCCGTGACCTTCGATCCTTCAGGCGGTACTGCATCAAAAACTGACATCAGTGTGTAAAGGACATCACCACATGGGCTCAGGAACACTTCAGAAAACCACTGTCAGTAACTACAGTTCATCGCTACATCTACAAGTGCAAGTTAAAACTCTACAATGCAAAGCGAAAGCCATTTATCAACAGCACCCAGAAACGCCGCTGGCTTCGCTGAGCCCAAGCTCATTTAATATGGACTGATGCAAAGTGGAAAAGTGTTCTGTGGTCTGACGAGTCCACATTTCAAATTGTTTTTGGAAACTGTGGACATCGTTTCCTCCGGACCAAAGAGGAAAAGAAACATCTGGACTGTTATAGGCGCAAAGTTCAAATGCCAGCATCTGTGATGGTATGGGGGTGTTTTAGTGCCCAAGGCATGGGCAACTTACACATATGTGAAGCCACCATTAATGCTGAAAGGTACATACAGGTTTTGGAGCAACATATGTTGCCATCCAAGCAAAGTCTTTTTCATGGACGCCTCTGCTTACTTCAGCAAGACCATGCCAAGCCACATTCTGCACGTGTTACAACAGCATGGCTCCGTAGAAAAAGAGTGCGGGTACTAGACTGGCCTGCCTGTAGTCCAGACCTGTCTCCCCTTGAAAATGTGTGGCGCATTACGAAGCGTAAAATACGACAACGGAGACCCCGGACTGTTGAACAACTTAAGCTGTACATCAAGCGAGAATGGGAAAGAGTTCCACCTGAAAAGCTTCAAAAATTGGTCTCCTCAGTTCCCAAACGTTAACTGAGTGTCGTTAAAAGGAAAGGCAATGTAACACAGTGGTAAAAAGGCCCCAGTGCCAACTTTTTTGCAATGTGTTGCTGCCTTTAAATTCTAAGTTAATGATTATTCGCAAAAAAAAATTGTCTCAGTTTGAACATTAAACATCTTGTCTTTGCAATGTATTCAATTGAATATAAGTTGAAAACGATTTGCAAATCATTGTATTCTGTTTTTATCCACGATTTTACATAACGTGCCAACTTCACTGGTTTTGGGTTTTGTAGCATCTGGTCTCGGATATAGCTTGTGGCGCAGGGTTTACCAATTTTTTCCAAGTTCTTCACTGGTGGACATTGCTAGTGTTACATTGTAATAATCTCAGTGCACTGATTAGCCTGGTAAAATCAGACTCCGCTACTTCGCTTTGCTTTGTGCACAGAGTCTGGACAGTCATGATTGACAAGTGTTTACTTCCTGGTGGGTTTAAAATCATTGGTGTACCAGTAAACGAATCACTAACGTTTGGCGATGACGTATGTTATGCGCCGGCTCAGCCGCCGAGTACTTCTGCTGTAAACACAGTCCTTCATACCGGGAATGCAGCAAAAACAAACTGATCAGTAGATTAAAGTTAAAACTGTACTCATACTTATGCCCATCTACCAAATTTTAGCCTTCACTCATTCAATTAAAAGAGCCAAATGTGCTCTTTCTGTTCTCCTTACAAGAAACAAACTCTTGAGCTATCGTTGCTCCTGCCGATACTGCTGCTATTAAAAAAAAGTGTAAGAGACCCGAAACCAATGGCAGAATCGGCGAGAATAATGCATTATTCACATTAGGACGAAATCTGTGTTGACACGAAAACTGAATCGTTAACCATACTTGCGCTAACATCATACAACGAATAGCTCTTGTGACACGAACAAAAACACGGCTTTTAAAAAGTTTGCTGCTAACTCAAATAGTGTGAAATTCACAGGCAATGTAACACTAGAAGCTACAAGCTAGCTGAGGTGGTTCCTCACAGAGATGAACTGGGTGCCTGTTTCATGTGTTTCATGATGGATATTAAGTAAACATGACAGCTTTTCTCGAAACCTGTAGGGAGTAGCACAACATCATTTCCATTCAAAAAACTAACCAAACATTCCTCTTGTTGTGGCTTTAAGTCGCTGGTACTGGATTTTCTCCATGACAGAGCGAATCTATGTCCTCCCGTGTATTTATGTCTGTGGCCATTGATTTCGGAGACTTCAATTTCAAACGTGGCGCAGCTGCTACATCATGACTCTCGGCCACGCCTTCTGTTCGTCGGTTGGTTCGGTGTATTTTCTCCCAAGGTAAACGAGGCAGAGCTTTGAGCGACCAGACTGAGTGCTGAAGCTAAATGAAATTAAGCAGAAGTACGAAGGCTGGCGGAGTCAGGCTATGCACTGACTGCTGTTACCTGGAATAAAAAGGTTACGGCGCAATTACACGATGTGTTACTGAAAACTTTTGTTTTAAATATTGTTACCACTTCTCCAAAAAGATTATCTTCCTTAAAGTGTTTAATGCATACTGACAAAGGGTCACTATTCTCTGGAATGGAAAGTCTGTGGGTCAGTTCAGTAATCCTACATGGTGATCTAAAAGTTATAGAATATGACACTCAATGTATGAAAACCAGGCAATCTAATGTAACAACAGAAGATGCACTTCTACCCTTTTTTTATTTTTTGTTTCTTATAAATTAGTATTATTCTTACATGTATGTATATCTCCTCTCATGTTACCTTGTTATTTATTACTTTTCTTTTACTTCTATATTTACTCATATGATTTATTTATTTTCCTTTTGAAGTGCTGTTTTGTGTTGCTTGTTTGTTTGGGCAGGGGTTAATGTTTTGTGCACCTTGTATCACAGATAAAACTCAATAAAAATGTCTTCTAAAAAAAACGTGAAGGCAAGAGGATCCAAAGCTGTAAGATGGAAGCCAGGAGATAACATGGACATGCGGCCAAAAGTGCCTGTTGCCCTCTGTTCTTAACTTAGTGGGGTAATAAAGGCATAAGAACCTATACTTTCTCCACAGCTGGCATCGACTCCAGTCAGGCATGGCTGGTAACAGTGGGGTAGTAAAGTCATCAGGGTCCAGACATCCTCAACAGCTGCACCCCCCCAATTCACCATTGAGATAAGGGGGCCTGGAACTGGACACTGCAGCATGGGTGATTGAGTGTTGAGCGCTTCAAAGATGGAGAAGGGGGCACACCCTGGCTTGGCTGTTGCAAGGAATTTCTCTCACAGCAGGGTTTGACCTGTGCTCTCTGCCCAATTAGTGCCATAGTGACCTCTTCTGGACACACTGTCACTGCACCTTTTCATTTCATTACTGTAACTGTTCTGAGTTAGGAGTTTCAATTTCAACAAAACCCACTATTACACTGGTTTAACTGCCCTCATGTCATCACTGAATTACTGTATTATACCTGGGGTAATAGTGATGTGAATCTCATGGGGAATGGGTCTGTTGGGAAGGAAATTCATGACAATTACATCATCATACTTCTCAATGTCATTGCGTTTGGTATGTATCTCTTCAGCTGAATTCAAAGAGTTGAATGAGATGCATTTCATATCCACTATGTTTCAAGAAAACATAGTTTCTGTTCCCCAGCAATAATTTGTCCTGAACCAGAGTTATCTCTTGAGGTGTATTTAAAATCATCTCTCCCCCTTCGCAAGAAGTGCTTTGCGACCCCCCTGAGGTCTGTCTCCAAAGTCCTTGCACTTCTTGTGATAGCTGCTGGATGTGGATGCCAAGAGCAGCGGCCAAATATAAAAGGCAAATCTCACAGCTTGCAGAGAGACTAAAAACAGATAGAAATAATGAGACTCGCGCTACCAACGGACCAGACGCCGTCTGTGGTAGAAAACAGGTGAGCTTGGGGCAAACAAAAGAAAAGGGAAATAAACCAAAGATTCCCTTACTCAGTAACACTGATCCTGTAATGCAGCTAAGTCCCTAACAATAACCTCTCAAGAGACCTTACCGGCTAAAGCACCAAAGAAGCACTGACACTCTAGCAAGGAACGCGAGGCGAAACTGGAGCTTAAAAAGAGTCTGGGCGACGCCCCCAATTACTGCCAGCTGGCCTAGGAATCCGATAGGGAGCAAAACAATATTGTCCCGGACGAGAGCAACAACCAGAGCTCCCAAACCATGACGCTTATCAAAGAAACTTTTATTATCTCCTTTGAATAACAAATGTTTTCTTATTTCCTCCGAGGGGGAAGTCAACATTCTGATTTGGGCCATCTGGGCAGCCTGATGAAAGGTGCTACTAACCTTAAATCTGAGAGAGATGACCTAGTCTGAGAAGCTCGTATCCGACTTCCCATACTTTAGTCCGTGCGTGTTTCTAGTTTAATGAAGTTTCGTAATTCTGACCTTTGCATGACCATTTGTATGTAGCCTCTTTCGCCAGGTATGTCTTTTCTCTCATTTTCTAAACTGTGTGTAACTTGTAATTGGGGTAATGTTGATTTGTTAGATTTAAGCTCTTGCCTACCTGGTGAATAAACTATTGTCATTTCTTTAAACTTGCGTGGTCTCAGCGGCTCTTAAATCTTGTACATTCTTTCTAGCTATGTTACGCTGGAGACTTAGGGGTTATGCTCAACCAAGGATTGACTGATCAGCGGCTTTGGGATGAGAATCGGTTTTATTAAGTTGGAGAGACAACCATGATGTACTTACATAAAGGGTGTATGTATTGCCGGTTCTGGGATTTTAGCCTTAAGGAAACCCATGGACGAAAAGTCGGTTATCTGTTAAAATTCCCTGAAGGAACCCATGGGCATGCATGATCTGGGTTTGTTGCAATTACCTGTCTGATGAAGATCCTGATATCAGAGTTAGTTGAACGCATTATGGAGTTTCTGTTCCTCGGGAAAGTCTGGCCAAGTCCGGTCCTCGTACTTCGATGCCTGCAGAAAAGATTTTACAAACAGCACTTTGCCAGATTGACAACAACGAAGGAGAGTAAGACCAAACATGACCCAAGTAGTCAGTTGTAACTCCCCCTGTAGGAATCAGAAAGTGTTTAAGTTAATTAGAAACATTTTGGGATGAAATTCTCGGCATGAGTTGAAATCATCCTGAGCCAGCAACTGTCCTGTGGGAAAACAATAGATGAGAGTGAAACAGTCCTTGCAATCACCCACAATTCACATGTCTCCACCGTCTGTGCAACCTCACAACACTTCAAGGGGATCAGTGACTGAGGAAGTGTGAATGGCACCAGAGATTCCGTCACCCCTGTTTTCTGAAAGAAAGAACAGTTGCAGTTAGTACCACAGTTGTAAATGGAAGAATGCTTTATGGCTTTCCCTTCATGTCAGGATGAAACACAGACGAACATGGAGAAAAGCAAGTGGTGTAGATAAGGGAGCCCTTGTGTGTGTGTGTGTGTGTGTGTGGGCAGGCGCGCGTGTGGTGTGAGAATGACCGCTGTAAAGTGGGTCTGAGAGGGCCTGTTACCAAGAGCAGGTGTTTTATTGCCCCGCAATAGGGATGTTCATCCACCATCTGATGCTCTCTGGTGCGAAGACTGTAAAAGAATGAACTATGCAGGATGACTGTCTGCATAGTTAAGCCTGAAATAGCTAAAAAATAAATAAATTATTTAAAGAAATAAAAGAAATCAAATCAAATCAAATCATGCCTTCGGTCAGAACACAGGTTCAAATTTTACGTCCACTATGTCCTTGTTGAACATAGCTGACTCTGAAAAAGGGTGAAGGGGATCAGAGAGGGGGCACAAGTAGAAGAATGGCATGCTATGAGAAGATAAGGTAATTAATAGAAATATTCCAATCTTTGCCAAAAGTGACCAAAATCATCTGGTTCCAATACCTTGGGATGAATGTAAATTTAATAAAATAAATTTTAAAACGGGAGGAAAATTCATCTCCCAAAAGTTAATTGATTGTAAGCAATTTGAAATCTAATTACTTACTTCAGTAAGGCTATAAATTGTTCCCCCAGTGGAGGCAGACAATACAGACTTACTGTCCCACTAGTATTTAGAACTTCAGATGTTATTTGATACACAGTAGCAATGACGATTTACAAATAGTCAAATAAATATTAATTTAAAACTATGCATTTGGTGGTTAGTGAGATCCACACAAAACGCAGTGAGATTAAACAGTTTACTTCAAATATAAGGTTAAGCGGCAAGTAAGTTGGTAGTGAATAGCCACACTCAAGATGGCGATCGCAGGCATGCACTTTGTTGTACCACACGCAACATAACACTAGTTCCGCCTTCTTCTCGGAAGGGAGGAAGGCCGGAAGCCAACATTAAACCGCGGCAGTGATTGGCCGATTTTCAAGGGCGCCATTTTTTCCTCATATTTATAATAGGGACTGTCAACCAACCAGCTTACCGGCTACGGGCCACGTCACCTTATTACACGGATTAGCATGGGGGCTGTATCAGCCAACCAGCTCACCGGTGAATATTCACGTGACCCAGTGGGCTGGCTAGGACTTCCCCCTCTGAGGAGGGACCAGCCCACATGCAAACTCAACCAATGGCGACTCCCAGATGAAACCACGTTATTTTCCTCAGCAAAGCGAGCCAAAATGGTGGGCCGTTCAACTTGATAACCCTTTGTGCAAAGGTAATATGGCAGCTTCAATGCGTCCTATCGAGAAGCTCAAATTTAAGGCGATTTTCAAAGCTGTTATATCAACTGCCCAATTTTGCGTACAATGCAAAAGTATTCAACCCCCCAGTAGGTTGATAAGCCCTTCCGTTGCTATGCCCAAGACAAATACCCAAACCACCCAGCCCAGTTGCATGAAGCACAAACACTCGGCGGTCTGAAAACCCACGTGTCACGGCACAACAAACTTAGCCCACACTGAAAGCTGCTGAATAACCCACTTACAAAAAGCCGTATAAACCTAATCACAAATTAATCTATTCACTGTCCATGTCCCGAAAGACTGCCTGCATGAAAACTTCGGTCAAATTTATTAAACTTCAAAAACCCAATGGTGCAGAATGCACCCTTTGGAAACTTTGAATCCAAATTACAATTTTCCAAATCCCGTTATGCAGCTCTCAGGGCGCTAGTCAAGGGAGCGCACCCACAGGGCAGCGAAACTGTATTAAATTTACTCAAAGTTTAGCAAGAAAAGAGAATAGTATGGAACGAAATTTGTGCCAGCAGAAATTGAATTGAATTTTGGTTTTGAATTGAATTTAATTAGTTTTGAATTGAATTTAACCTGCTTTGAATTTAATTTTATCAGGTTTTGAATTGAATTTTCATTGAATTTGCGTATTCATGTGATGTTTTTCAACTTGAATTTGAATTTAGAGAACTGAATTTGAATATTCTGAACTGAATTTGAATGTGCGAACTGAATGAAATGCTTCAAGATTTATCTTAAATTCAATACAAATAATTGGAATCAGTTTCAGATTACTTGTTCATTCAATTTCAAAACTGGTAAAATTCAATTCAAAGCCAATTAAATTCAATTCAAAACCTGATAAAATTCAATTCAAAGCAGGTTAAATTCAATTCAAAACTAATTCAATTCAATTCAAATCCAAAATTCAATTCAATTTCTGTTGGAACAAATTTCGTTCCATAGAATAGAAACATTCGCCAACTCGAGCCGCACCAATGAGGCAGATCAAAGCACTAATGAACATACGTGCCACTACCATGCGATTGTTACAAGAAAAATACGTAAAACCAATGATACTTCGAAGCTAATCTCTTCACTCCCCTACATACAAGATTCCTTCAAAATCACACAGGCATTTCACCAGTGTCCAATAACTCCCAATATTTGGTCAAGATTACCTGCACAATTCCAGCAAGACCTTGCACCAAATCCATCAAACATACAATTGGCGATTACGATACAACCAACCTACAAATTTAAGACGAACAAGACCCATGTGCCCCGCAACAACAGATATTCGCATCCACCTAAGAATGTCAAAACCCTCGATTGCACACAGAAACCCAAACATCTCCAACTTGCCATTAAACCTTCTACCTAAAAGCACGAAAATACCAAATGGTCCGAATTATTCTGAAGACACAGCAGTCTAAAGAGATAACAGAAAAACACAAGCTTATGCAAACATTCCCTCAACTTGCACTTCATTCTCTGATCCCGAAAAGATCCCAGGCCTATTTGGGGATATGCCGATCCCTTAGCAACGGTCTCTATGCGGTGAATTCTAACTTTCCCTGTATCTATAAAGTAGAAAACACAGCATTACTTACCGAATGCGGATGGAGCTGACCGGATCGCATACACCAGGATCACCTCAGATATGTAGATCCAAACACCAGGCAGTACAATGCAGAACACCTCGGAACGCGTTGTAAAACCGAACCATGCACTCCCGACTATATGCTTCGCAGGTATGGAACTCAAGCCATTACGCCGCAAGATGCAAAGGTTCCCAAAACGAAAAATTACAGTTTAAATAAGCCAATCACGTTACAGTTTAAATAAGCCATCAGGAGGGCCTGTCACCAGCTGTATAATACTAGAAAGTTAGATCACGAAGAAAGTTAGATCACGGAGAGGTCACCAGCTGTAAAGCCCCACAAAACAATACCAAGGACCGACATTGCAGTGGGTTGAAGGTTTCACGTGTTCTTCTTGGCTAACATTAATTCGAACCACTTCCTGGCTGGTGTGAATCACAATGTAATGGATATTTTTCTCCGTCCAAAGACGGGGCGTAAAAACACAACGGTTACAATTAATCTGACTCCATAAAACAGTTAGAATACCAAATTTAGTTGTATTCTCGTTAAACATCTGACTCCAAATTAGAATTAGAATTGATAGTTTTGGGACAGCATGCGTGAATCTCGAGACAGCTATGACATCATACCTGGCAGTAGACACCATCGTTGCTCAGCAAAACGCCCCCAGGGTTAATAAGCGTCACTGTCGTAACTTAATTCGACGGTGAGTCCAGCGGGTAGAGGAAATTACCCTGATAGCAGCATTGAGGCATAAACAAAGTGGCACTGAGCATGAACGTATCACGAACCCAGGTTTATGTACACCCAAGGGTCCCTTAAAAGGATTTAACCGGGAACTGGCTTATGCGCCCAAGGGTACCTTTTAAGAGCTAAATCTTCAGGACTGGTACCACATAAGCCCTTATAAAGGTAGAACGTAATCTCAAATCTAACTTAGAAATATTGTTACCCACACATGTCTTGGTAAGAATCGCCCCTTAAGTACCGGTCACAACAAGGCGAGAAAGAATATACAAGTGTCAAGAGTCATGGAGACCACGCAAGCTGGAAAAGGAATAACAATAATTTTTTTACCAGGTAGGCACAAACTTGGATCAAACAAATCAACATTAAGCCAATTATCAATTATACACAATTTAGAAAGAGAGAGCAAATTCATACCTGGAAAAGATGGCGGCCACGCGGAACGAGGCCGCACCACGTGGCCGGGAAGAACTCAAATGCCACCCCGCCCAGGCACAGGCCTAGGCGGAACGAGGTGGAATGTGATTCTCCCAAACTCACCCTTCGCGTGTCAAATCTTGAAGCCCCCCTTTTGGTCAGAATCTCTTGCTTTTAAGCACTTAAAACCACGCCTCCGATCAAGGCGGAGGAAGGGATGGCCGAATCTGGGTTTTTCCCCCATCTGGGGGTGTAATACAATTCCTAGCAAGGAGAGGAGACTACGGTAATTGTCCAAATCCTACAAACAGGATGAACCGTAATTTCAAGCGAAATGAAACATGCTCCGTTCAACTCCTTGGATTCCCCCAAGAATAAAAAGACCAAACATGATAGGAATATGTGCTAAAATGATGCTGTTGTCATGGAAAAGCCTTAAAATGGAGTATTATGTGTTATACATATATAAGTGATTTCTTCACAGGATATTGAACATAAACATATTATGAATTTCCCAGAGATTTAGATTGCTTTTAACAGATTAATGTAACTAGACTTTAACTTCAGAGGGGATAGTGATTTGACTTTTACAGGAGGCATGAGACCGCAGAGCTTTTGTGGCTCCGGCCCCCTGACGCGCAGAAACAGAGATGGTAACCCCACAGCCAGGCTGCAAGAACATCCTAGGGTTATAAAAGTTTACTGCTGGCTCTGGATTGTGCTAGATCAACCAAACATTCAGATTTTATACGCGTAATGAGCATGTGTTCCAACAATTCCAACAAATTACTTTTGACATTTGACATATCTGTTGCGAGCAAAATCAACCAAACATTTGGGTTCCACACTAGGGCACCCTGTCCAAATTTGCATTTTGAGCTCAAAAGGTCAAAAGTCAAGGTCAACAAGAGGCGTGGGTTAGCATCTCTATAGAATGCGCATCCTCTAGTTTTCATTGTGGTCCTACATTATTTAGAAAAAAATTATTAGAAGCTAAAGAACAAATCTTAACCAGGGGTGCCAATAATTATGGAGGCGCTATATATAGGCTTAACTGAGTAACAAGGTAATTAAGCGCAGCTGTATGGTGTGCTGTTGATTGTGCAGGCGCGGGCCGGAGCTCAGAGCTCTGGTGATGCGGACAGTTGTGGGCGAGGCATGACATACATTCTATTTCAGCTAATCATAACTACGAACCGTTATGGGCGAGGCAAGACATACATTGTATTGCAATTAATCACAACTGTGGACCGATGCGGACCGTTGTGGGTGCGGCATGACATACATTCTATTGCAGGTAATCATAACTGTTCTTCCTAAACACAAATTATTTACTTTAGAGCAGAGCTAATGTTTAAGAATAGTTTTTATTTTTTTGTGGTTTTTTTTTTTTTTGCAAAATCAATATTCATTTTCCTTTTGCAACCAAGCCCATTGTGCCAGCCTTAAGTAGCTAGCCTGCTTCGGTAACACAAATCTGTGCTGTTTCCTGAACATTTCTTATAGGACCACTTTGTCAAAAAAAGAATATTTATTGCAACATACAGGCATACAATCATACATTGAGGTTGGCGACATGGCTCTGTTCTGAGAGATCCCTGCCCGTCCGAACGAGGAACCGAAGGCAGGGAGCTGCTAGTAATCCCCCTCCGAGGAACAAAGCCAACAGCAGCAATGACCTAACGAAAGAGACATTGCTATAAAACGAAAATTTAGACAAAGACAGTCGGGTTAATGAATTCAATAGATTGGTGGAGCTGGGGTGGAGGAGGGTTGTTGAGCGAGCGCACTGAGGAGCAGCTTGCCGATGACGAGCTTAAGTAGCGTTGCATATTACCAGCCAAGCAATCAGGCAGCTCGGTCAGATGACAGTCATGCGCACTCAGGTAGAAGCTGCTCCTCTGTTAGCAGGCTTGACTCCATGGCCTATCAGAACTTACGTCAAGTCTTCATTTTGTGAGAGCATTCAGATTCAGATTCTGATATTTTATTTCAGACTAGAAGTCCAAATACATAAAAAACACAAAAACATGATAAAATAAAAAATAAAATCACAGATACATATTTGCAGATACAGGTGATAAAAAAACGATTACATATAAAGACAAAGTGAAAAGAAAGTTCAGACATCACTGTTCAAACATTCAGAGTCCTTTGCCACCACTGGAAATCAGGGGAACACTTTCCATGATACATTTTACCATCTAGTTAGAAATATTGGCAACTCTTGATTTGTAAGCATAGCATGAAAGAATTGATATAATTAGAAACAAACAAACCACTGGCTCTACAATGTTTAGGCGAAGATAAGGGACGTCTAGAGGCATTATTATAAGCAACATTGAGTTTACCCACGGGAATCTGTTTGTCGTAGCACCATAAGGGAGCACAGTACAGACTGCTGCAAAAAGCATTAAACAGATACAATTTCACATCATTAATACATTTACTAGTGACTGAAATTTCCTCTCAGGTAGTTACTTCGAATGTAAAGAGAGCGCATTTGTCTATTGATAGCAAGATAATCACCCCAAGAATCACTAAGATGCACTCCGAGATATTTAGAATTATCAACAAATTGAAGCCTTTCACCGATACAAGAAGATATTTGGGGCTAGCCATATAATCAGTCTTTTTAAAGTTATATATCATGCCATTTTCTTCACCTGAGGTTAATCAGTTATTGAGCCAATCAATCGCTGAATTGCTAATCAAGCAAAGTGAATGGGAACAGGTTGACTGTAATCATGCATTAAAAGGTGAGGGTTGTGCTTTCATACGTCGGTGGAATTCATTGAGAGAAAGTACGCACAAGCTCCAAAGATAAGTTACACTATTATCAATGCAGGAGTAAGTTGTAAAACAAATTTTGCTTTTATTATCACAGTGGCCGACGAGGGCAAACGCCTTGCAACGGCCCAAAACATCTCAAATTGGAGAAACACGCTGCAACGCAGAAACAATGCAAAGTGAAAAACGCACGAACCATAAAAACAAATGCCGCTGTGGGGAGTGCCGACCAAAACACCTGACATTTTTGACATTTTCCCCTTGCATTTGTTTTTGAGGGTCATGTGTTTTTTACTTTGCATTGTTCGTTTTTGCAGCACGTTGGGGATGTTTTGAGTCGTCGCAGTGCATTTACCCTCGTCAGCCACTGTGGATTACAATACAATGATACGCACTACAATCATGGATACATTAATATTGATGATTTTAATTATCTAACTTAAAATTCAATTTTTTACAAATAGCCGTAGCTGCAGTCCATTTAGTATGATACTAACTCAAAGGATGAGGCAAGATATTACAAATTAGTCCTTGCAGCAGATTAGAGAGCTAAAATTTAAATCAACATAGCAATCTGTCTGTGCACATCATCAGACCTATACGCATGCAGGAACACTGGACTTACAAAGGTCATTTCAATCGCCAACAAGTAGCAAAAAATCTTTCATGATTTAGGATATTTACGATATTATTGCAGAGACACTCATATCATTCAGAGTAGTCACAGAATACCCTTCTCACAGCACTCAATGGCTCACTGATTCTGACCTCTCATTTGACTAACGTAACCCAGAATCTGAAAGCCTTCACCGGTGCGATTTGTGAGGATTAGATGGTTGGCGATATTTTCAAGCTCTCTCACGCACTCTTCCCAGTATTCTGTGTCTATCTGTAATTGGAGTCCTTCTTTGTATTTTCTTACAGCACATGGCACATCTTTTTTATGATGTAGTAGGAAGTTTGCATACCGGACAGTAACTTGCTGTAGATGCTTATTTTTAGCTAAAGCCATTTCAGTCGCCTTCTCGTACATCTTCTCTGCTTTTATGTAGTCTCCAGCACTCACATAAGCCAGACCTAAATCCAGCATGGAAAAAATGAAGGATGGTTTCAGTGAAACTGCTCGCTCTAGGTGCTGAATACTCAGATTGACGTAATATTCATCCACATCTGTCCGATTTCTCTGACCATAGCTGAGTCCAATCTGATGGTGCAGTACTGATGAATTAGGTGTTATTTCAAGAGCTCTTTTCAGAAGCGATATGGACTCCTCCACTCTTCCACTTTTGCGGTAAAACTTTGCAACATGTCTGATCACGTACGGTTTATCAGGTTCCAACTTGATGGCCCTTTCCAGCAGTTCCTGTGCTTTCTGATAATCTTTATAGTCAGCATGTTTCAGACCGAGCAGAGCCATGATCAGAGGATTATCTGGGTACAGCTCTAAGACTCTTATCAACTCCTGGGTCGCTGGGGACTCTTCAAGGCTGGTGGGATGAGTCTCTGTGCGACACAGGGCTACAGCATAGCCCTCGTTCCACTCAGCCTCCCCTGGCTCCAACTCAAGGGCCATCGCAAAACACTCTCTCGCTAACTCAAAGTATTGTTCATTGGTATTCAGGAATGCCCAGCCTTTCTCCCCGTAGACTGCAGGATGGACAGAAGGGGATTCGACAGGAAACTCCATATCAATCTTGTCCAGTTTATCCAGGTACGACTGAGATTGCGTATAATGCCCTCGGTGATAATACACCCATGCAAAATTGCCGTAAGTGACAATGAGCTTCTTCTCATCAAAGGCACCTCCATCCTCCCTGATGTAGTTTTCAGCCTTTTCCAAGTCATCCTGTGCTTCTTGAAGGAGGTCTTGAGTGTACTTAGTGTAAGCCAGGTAATTGTATGACCAGAGGACCTTCCAATCAAAACCTGTTGACAGTTCATTATTGTATCTAAGCTTGTTCTGTAGATCATTTAATTCGATGTCCTCCAGACCCCAAGTGAAGTGGCACTCAAGCTGACGCAGTTTGGTAAGACATATTTCTTGAGTTGACCTGCAATAAAAATGAAAATTTATGATCAAACAAATGACACTTTGAGGAAAATTTTTTTTGTTTAAAAAGAAAAAAATATTGGTTTCTAAAATTTCTACAGATACATTTTAATTAATGCATGATGAATATTCACAAAACAATGCCTTTTCACATACGAGTGCACTTTGAAAATATTTACTTAGAGAAAACATTTCACAGGAAAAATCACTGAATAGCCACTTACTCCATTGCAGATGCCTTCCAGGTATCTTGATTTCCACCTCAATGATTGTGACCGAATCTCCAGTCTCTGCAGGTCTTATAAAGCCTATTGTGTTGTCCTCACAGATATTTGGGTTGGGCGATGTTCACATGGCAACTATCCAGTGTCATTGTGATCACGCCTGTTTGTTTGCTCGAAAAGAATGTGAAACTACAGTACTGCATATTTTTAAAAAAAGTATTAAGTTCATGGTCTGTGTTTTTTTTTATATATGTACATTCATGGGCATTTGGGTTTGAAAATGCACAATATTTGAATATGAATTTGCAGGAAAACTACACTTTCTTCGATCAGTAGAATTTCATTAGCATTGTTTTAATGTCAGAACTATCCAACACCAGAGATCCACACAGGTTAACATCTGATCCCTGAATAAGCTAATGAATTATGCACTGAGCGAGGATAATGATGGACTTTCTTCACTAATTACAGGGTGTTTTCTCCTGACCTGGGACACTCCACAATACAGGAAAAAACACATGAAGAGTTTCTTCATAAAACGAGACATGCGCCAAATTCAACATTTTCTAGTAGTGATATTAGAAACATAGCCAAAGGGTAGCCAGGCATGTCCAAGTATCCATTTTGGGTCAAACGGCGATTTAACCCCTTATTTTACTATGCCGAAATTAGCGTTTTTCCACAAAGCGAGACATATCCATTTCAGTTTTTTTTTTTTTTTTTGGCAAAACGAGACATATCCATGGATATATCTCATTTTGTAAAAATAAAGAAATAAAAGTTCAAACTATTTTAATGTACTACCGGTACCAAATAATCAAAGTGATGCTAGACTTCCATTTTCTTACTAAATATGTTTGGTAAGTCAAGAGCAAGACTGAGAAATAAAATTTAAACAAAAACTGGTTTAACTGAAAACTTTTTGTCTGGAAGAAAAAAGCACTTTTTCTCAAAAGAGCAAAAATGGATGTGTCTCGTTTTGCTATGAAACTCTTCACATATTGACTGGGGTAAGACGATCCTTCATTGACATAAGAATGATTTTGCCCTGATTTGTATTTTATTACGTAAACACAGCCAACAATGCTTGATATATTTATTGTAGGGCTGTCGCGTTAATTAATTAATTAATTAATTTAAGCGCAATAAAAGTAACTGCCACTATGAGGCAGACAGACTTTCTTGCTTTTTACTTTTTCTATGACACATACCTAATGCGGTCATTTGAAATGCTTCTGGGAAGAAAACTGTGATTTGAAGTCCACTAATTACCAGCGAGGTTGGACAGCCTCCATCGCCTTGGCATAATTAGTTCACCTTAAATCAATTCCCGTGTACTTTGCCTGACTTGCAATCAAGCCATTTATTCAGCCAACTGACAAATCAAAATCAAAATGTGGCCTATAATGATTAAGAAGTGATAATGAGAAGCAGATGGACCTAATCAGGTTGCCGTGTTAGATTGAAAAAATTTCAATAATCTGAATAGGCCTAAATAGCAGACCTCTGAATTCCACCTTTCATCAAGGAATTTTGTATGCATTATTAAAGATATATCTAAAAAAAGATGAAGTTATTCAAAGATGGCCGTGGTTTTAAGAGCTTAAAAATATACGCTGTGTGAAGTAGAAAACATTTTGTGAAGCATACCGAACATGAATGTGAAAGAGAATACGTTTGCATTGCAGGCAATAGTCAAATGCACCGAAGATTTGGCAATTAACGTTCAGGCGAATCTTTGCCGCAAATTTGAGGCATTTTTTATTAGATAATTGAATAAGAGTAATTTAAAATAATGTAACTCATAGCACTTGATTTTATTTACTTTTGAGCATCTAAATAACCAACAGTGAAGGTGGAAAACATTTTGTTTAAGCGTATAGAACATGACATGTAAATTGTTAACGAATTTGAAAATCTTTTAATATAACGCGCAGCCTGGTTAGGTCTGTCTGCTTCTCATTATCACTTCTTAATCATTATAGGCTACATTTTGGCTTTGATTAGTCAGTTGGCTGAATAAATGGCTTGATTGCAAGTCAGGCAAAGTACACGGGAATTGATTTAAGGTGAGGTAATTATGCCAAGGCGATGGAGGCTGTCAAACCTCGCTGGTAATCAGCGGACTTCAAATCACAGTTTTCTTCCCGGAAGCATTTCAAATGACCGCATTAGGTAAGTGTCATAGAAAAGGTAATATGCAATCACGTCTGTCTGCTTCATAGTTGCAGTTACTTTTATTGCGCTTAAATTAATCGCGATTAATTAACGCGACAGCCCTAATTTATAGCCCTTTTTAAAAGACAGTATCCCTCAAATGAGAAATTATTCATGATTATTTTCACTTGCACTTATCTGGAGTGGTAACGATTACACAAAATAGAAACCATTGAACTGATCAAGAGAGACACAAAGACGAATATGACTCATTTCCTCTCATTAATGCTTTCATAGAAGAAACGAAACTGAAACCTAATTGTGGTAACTGTTTTCTTTTCTCCTCAGGGCAGTGATTATCTGATATTAAAAATCTCATTAGATATCAAGGAGCAGAGAATAAGGTCACCGAATGAAGTGGCCACTATGTGTATAATTGCATAATCTTCTACGATCTTCAACAGTAAGTGAGTGAATAAGAACAGAAATGATAACTTTAAAACAAGACATTTATAAATGCACAATTTGCATTTAGCTTGGTTTACCCCTTAAGAACTGAGATCCTTAAGAACCCCGGTACCGGGGACGGTTATTACGCATTATAAATGCAGTTTTTTTTTCAAATCGCGACATTGTCAAGCGGCATATCCACATTTCGCGAAGAAACTCGGCCAAAAGCTCATGTAAACCATTTTTACCTCAACCGAACACAATTCAAGCACCAAGCAATTAAATAAGCATGCAGCTTATTTTTGTGGCTCCGGCCCCCTGCTATGCAGGAACAGAGATGGTAATCCCACAGCCAGGCTGCAAGAACATCCTAGGGTTATAAAAGTTTACTGCTGGCTCTGGATTGTGCTAGATCAACCAAACATTCAGATTTTATACGTGTAATGAGCATGTGTTCCAACAATTCCAACAAATTACTTTTGACATTTGACATATCTGTTGCGAGCTAAATCAACCAAACATTCGGGTTCTACACTAGGGCACCCTGTCCAAATTTGCATTTTGAGCTCAAAAGGTCAAAAGTCAAGGTCAACAAGAGGCGTGGGTTAGCATCTCTATAGAATGTGCATCATCTAGTTTTCATTGTGGTCCTACATTATTTAGAAAAAAATTATTAGAAGCTAAAGACCAAATCTTAACCAGGGGTGCCAATAATTATGGAGGGTGCTATATATATAGGCTCAACTGAGTAACAAGGTAATTAAGCGCAGCTGTATGGTGTGGTGTTGATTGTGCGGGCGCGGGCCGGAGCTCAGAGCTCTGGTGATGCGGACAGTTGTGGGCGAGGCATGACATACATTCTATTACAGCTAATCATAACCACGGACCGTTATAGGCGAGGCAAGACATACATTCTATTGCAATTAATCACAACTGTGGACCGATGCGGACCGTTGTGGGTACGGTATGACATAAATTCTATTGCAGGTAATCATAACTGTTGTTTCTAAACACAAATTATTTTCTTTAGAGCAGAGCTAATGTTTAAGAATAGTTTTTATTTTTTTGTGGTTTTTTTTTTTTTTTGCAAAATCAATATCCATTTTCCTTGTGCAACCAAGCCCATTGTGCCAGCCTCAAGTAGCTAGCCTGCTTCGGTTACACAAATCTGTGCTGTTTCCTGAACATTTCTTATAGGACCACTTTGTCAAAAAAAGAATATTTATTGCAACATACAGGCATACAATCATAAATTGAGTTTGGCGACATGGCTCTGTTATGAGAGATCCCTGCCCGTCCGAATGAGGAACCGAAGGCAGGGAGCTGCTAGTAATCCCCCTCCGAGGAACAAAGCCAACAGCAGCAATGACCTCACGAAAGAGCCATTGCTATAAAACGAAAATTTAGACAAAATTAGTGCGCTGATTGGATGGTTGTGATCATGTCACCAAGTGGAAATTATTCTGAAATCGTACGAAAGTTTGCAGTGGGTAGAAGGACTTAACCTACCCACTGCAGATGGGGTGTAATATATGAATGGCTTTGCCTGGATTTGTATTTTATTACATGGGAGTGTAAACGAAAGTCCAATCACGAGACGGAGGATTCCCTAGCAATTGCACTTTCCCAATCAGTTCCTTTCAGTCTTCTTTATATGTAGGCTCATGACATGTTCCTGCTTGCTGTTGCACAGATTCTGCATCGCCCACCGCCTCCCCACCACCACCAACTTCTCGACTCCGGCCTCTTCTACTTCATTCGGATGACCCTTCTGTCTTACGGGGGATGGCTTCGCCCCTGCCTGCTACTCAGGCAGATCAGCCCCCCACTTCCCTTGAGGGTGCTCGAGGACAAAGTCAACGCCAAATACTGAATTTATTTCATTTCATGTCATTGCATTGTTAATAAATCTCCTTTTCTTAAATCCGATGATCCGATACTTCATGATTGAAGTAAACGTATATGGCGTTTGGCTCACGGTTCACCAATTTTATCCAAGTTCTTCACTAGTGGACATTTCTAGTGTTATTTTGTAATTATCTCAGTGCACTGACTGCTGTTGCCTGAGATTAAAAAAAAGTGAAGGTGCAATTACATGTTGTGTTACTGAGAAAAAATATATTCTCTGGAATGGAAAGTCCCTGGGTCAGTTCAGTAATCAGACATGGCGATCTAAAAGTTATAGAATATGACACTCAATGAATGAAAACCAGGCAATCTAATGTCACAACAGGAGATGCACATTTACCCCCTTTTTTATTTTCTGCCCCCCCTGTAAGCCGCGCTGCAATGCAGAGAGAACTACACACAGCCCCTTTCTCACAGACACAGGACTGGCAAAGTACCCCTATTGTCTTAAGGGCCCCGGCACCTGGCAGAGACCCCTGCGGTCATGAGCGCAGATGCAGTTAGGGTCCGTATGGCTTCACTTGGTCTGCTCAACTTAGGTCACGGCAGCTGGAGCAGCCCTCTGCCTCGGGGTTAATGGACAGTTTCTGGGGTAAAAGTCGGCATGAAATGTCTTGCAAACCACAACGAAAACAGCAGAGACAACTTTGGCAGGGAGAACGCCACAGTGCCATAAACTGGACTTTTCAAAGACTACACCTGCAAAATAATTCACATTACCTCCGCTATGTCATGGTGTTGGCCTGCAGGCCCTCCCCCTGTTGCATTCCTCGCCTCCACCTTAACGGGCAACAGGTGTGGCTCGTTAAGGTGGAGGTGAAGTGCTGTTATTTAAGGGCTGCTGCACCTCATTTTGGTGCAGCAGTATTCTGGAGCCGTGACAGTTGCTTGTGTGTATTTTATAATTTAAATTAAAGATTTTATATTTTTACTCAGCCTGTGCCCGCCGGCTTCTTGCCTTCTGTCGGCGGGGGCAAAACCATGACAGAGTAATGTTGCAAATCCAATTTGTATTTTTGATATATGACATAAGCTGACTGGTAACATTAATTCCAGGGATCTTTGTAATTCTGGACTGTAACTGGTGTTTCATGGCAAACTGTAGTGCAAGCATATCGTGTTTGGTACCATTTTCCTCCACTAAGATTCCGAAATCACATGGTGCATATTTCGAAGGGATTAAAATTGCACTGAACCCTCATTCAATAAGTAAGAAAAGAAATCTACTTCTGCTTCTCATGGTAATGCCCCCTCCCAAACCCCCTCTGAGGAGGGGTTGCCTTCCTGAGTACCCTGCTGTAGGAAGTGCATATGACCCTGCTGTAGGAAGTGCTTCTGGAGTTTGGGCTTAAAAGGGAGAGAAACAAAGGATTCGGGGAAGACCGCACCCAGTTTTCCCATGCGTGCATCTCCATGCCGTGATGTAGCCAATAGTAGTTATGGGGGATCGCCCCCCCACACACATGCATCTGTATGTGTGCAGTCGGTCTCACAATGGAAGATTGCATTCAACTTCCCCCACACGCATCTCTATGCCGTGTTTGGCTTTAATCTAGTCATGGAAGATTTTGGGCGATTTGACGTGATATTACTATGGAAGCTTGTACTCATCCTTCCCTCGTATACATTGTGTATATGTGTAGTTTTGAGCTGCGCCAGGTATGAGCGGACTTCTTCTTTTTATATTTCTGTAACGATGTAATTGGTTTTGTGATTTAATTTTTCCTGCCTGACGAAATAAATTGATATTTGCATCCGGTTGTGGGAGTCTGATTCTGACTAACATGTTCCTTCCAGTTCGGAGCCTGTCTGCTGATTGAGTAACGTAGTCCGTAATCGCGTGCCTGATCAACACACTTGGCTTCTGCGTTATAAGGTGGATTTTCCACTTTGTGATGAGTGTTATTTTGGTTGGCCTCCAGGACACTCCGTTAAACTGAGCTGTTGGGGCGTATTTCGTTTCCCATCTCAGTCTCTAAACGGAGATCTTACAATTCTAACCCCTAGTCCCTGAACGCGTTCGTTAAACTTTGGGGTAACTCGGTTAGGCCCCCGGTAATCCCTAGTCATAGCTATTTTCTATGTCAAATTATCGCGCTTAATAATACCTCCAACCTCTGCATTGATTCACCGAATTGGACTGTACAGATGTTTTCATCCGGCAGAGTAATCCATAGACCAGTCATGAGTCCGATGCACAACAGAGCTCTAAAGTAAGTAGTAGTTCATATATTGGAGTCAGATCAACATTCATGCAAACGCGTGGTAACCACGATTGATTAAAACTAAATATTGTGTTCTAAATTTAATATGGAGTCAGATGTATTGCAACCGCTAAGATATTAGGGCTGCAGCATCCGCTAGGCACATTTCAGGCCATTTAAAAGCAGAACGTGAAAGACGTCATCACGGTTGGCCTGGGACAAGGGTCTAGTGCTGACGCTGTAGCCAGACCCCATTATTATAATGGAGACCGCGAGGACTTTCTTTTCCCTGGCTGTTAAGGCAAACACGCTGAGACCTTCCGCCTCAACTCGGACCCTCCTTGGCCCAGTTGCACGGTGCTTACACTCCCCTTTCTTTCAATGTTTATTATAAATTAGTATTAGTTTTACATGTGTGTATATTGCATCTCTTCTCATGTAACTACGTTATTTATTTACTTACTACTACTTATATAATAATTCATATGATTTTATTTATTTATTTTCCTTTTGAAGTGCTATATGGGCTGCTTGTTTGTTTGGTCACGGATAAATGTTTTGTGCACCTTGTATCACAGATAAAACTCAATTAAAATTTATTCTAAAAAAAAATGGAGGCAAGACGAACCACATGCGGAGAAGTAAGATGTTGTTTTATTTGAGTCTGGAACAAGGCAAAGGTAAATTTAAACAACACGGGAAACAAGACTTCCCAAAACTTACACAAGTTGAGCTAGAGTAACATTTACCCAGCTAAAACATACAAGTGAATGAAACACGAAATGCCAGCACAATGAGCTACACCAATACTTTGCACCGAACTGGTGCGAGAGCCTGACATATACCTGTATAGGCTTAATTGAGTAACAAGGTAATTAGGCGCAACTGTATGGTGGGGAGTTGATTGTGCAGGAGCAGGCCGGAGCTCAGAGCTCTGGTGATGCGGACCGCTGTGGGCGAGGAATGACATACATTCAATTGCAGCTAATCATGACTGTGGACCGATGAGGACCGTTGTCGGCAAGGCATGACATACATTCTTTTGCAGTTAATCATAACTATTTTTTAAATCATAACTAAATTATTTATATAGGAGCAGAGCTCATGTTTGAGAAAAGTTTTTTTTTTTTTTGTGTGTTTGTGTTTTCTGTTTCCTAAATCAATATCCATTTGCTCGTGCAACCTTTGAGATGTTTTTGTGTGTGGCATTGTCTGGCCATGTTGTGATCCTGCATTTTCTGACTTTGTCATGCCCATGCCCCATGATTCTGTCTTTGCCATGCCCATGCCCATGCCCATGCATTCAAGTTTAAGTTCTGTGCCTGGCCTTGCGCCATGTTTAGAATGTCTCATGTGTTTAGTGACCACTGCTTCGTCTGACCATTCTTTGATTATGTATTGTATTATTGGTAATTAGAATTCATATTTTATTATTTATTTTCATGTTTTAGTTTTTCATAATTTCCATGCCATGTTTTCATAGCCATGTTTCAGTTTCCATGCCATGTTTATTTTCCATGCCTTGCACTTCGTCTCCCCCCCGTCTTATAATGATTGTATCTTTGCTCACAGTCCCTTGTCTAGCGTGCCACTCATTCGGGTGATTTATTGGTTTCAAAAGTGGTAATGGAATGGCTAAATCAGGCTAGAATTAAAGTTTTAGAATGGCTTTCTCAAAGTCCTGACTTAAACCCCATCGAGAACATATGGACAATGCTGAAGAAACAAGTCCATGTCAGAAAGCCTACAAATTTAGCTGAACTACACCGATTCTGTCGAGAGGAGTGGTCAAAGATTCAACCAGAAGTTTGCCAGAAACTTGTGGATGGCTACCAAAAGTGCCTAATTGAAGTAAAAATGGCCAAGGGACATGTAACCAAATATTAGCATTGCTGTATGTATATATTTGACCCAGGAGATTTGGTCTCATTTTCAGTTGACCCATAATAAATTCATAAAAGAACCAAACTTCATGAATGTTTTTGCGACAAGTATGTGCTCCAATCAGTCTATCACAGAAAAATTAGAGTTGTAGAAATTATTGGAAACTCAAGACGGCCACAACATTATGTTCTTTACAAGTGTATGTAAACTTTTGACCACAACTGTATATCTACTAAGTAGCAACCCGATTACTCTCCAACATGTGACAGAAACCAGGTTTAATTCGCTAGTTGAAACCAGCGAACATGTTTAACATTCATTGACATTATTTTCCGGTCAAAACTAACTTAAGGTAGCAAGCAAGTTTTCACTTTCAGTGATCTGTTTCTGACTAGTTAGATCACTTATTCAACCAAGATTACGCTAGGCATTCAGTTTGGCAAAATATTAGCAGCCTGACTTAACATGGAACAAATTTTTTTTCCCATATGCTCTCAGACATTGAAATTTCCACAAAAGCGATACATACCTAAGGTAATATCAATGTATGTCATGAGTTGGGCCATGGGAAAAGTGCTTTAGTTACACGATGAAGAAAACTCTGGAACAAATGCCAGATTACGGTTCTCTTCCACGGTTAAGCCTTTGCAAACACATGTAATCAAAGCTGGCGATCCAGTTGCGCGTATCAAGCCCTGCTTTGGACAAAAATGAATATTAATGACCTGATCAGTCAGTTTTCGTCATCAGTTTTCTCTTGACTTTTAGCCTTCAGATAGCCCCGCCCTTTCAACCAATCAAATTCTAGAATGCATAAATAGGTTATCTTTGAGAGGTAGCCTCCACAGTTGGATCTAATATTTTTTTGTCTGGAAAGATGATAAGAACGAGTTCGCTGAAACATTGGTAGGGACAATCTAGCTTCCCAAAATATTGTTAGGGACATGTCCCAACCTTCCAAATGCAAACCTACGCCCTTGACTACGCATCCTAGTCTGCGACTGTGCCCCTCCAAGTCCATTCTTTCAGCCTTAAGTAGCCTACAATGCTTAGGAAACACAAATCTGTGCTGTTTTCTGAACATTTTGTGAAAACCTTCAGATTCAGAATTTGGTATTTTATTTCAGACTAGAAGTCCATATACATAAAAAAAAACCATAAAAACATGATAAAATAAAATCACAGATACAGGTGGTAAAAAACCAATACATTTCAAGACAAAAAGAAAACAAAGGTCAGACATCACTGTTCAAAGATACAGAATCCTTTGCCACTGGTGAAAATCAGGGCAACACTTTCCATGATACATTTTACCATCTAGTTAGAAATATTCGCAACTCGTGATTTGTAAGCATAGCATTATTTACGTTACAACTCTCCAACAGAAGTGACATAATTTGAACCAAACATACCACTGCCATTACAATGTTTAGGCAAAGATAAGAGTCGTCTAAAGGCATTATTCTACGCACCATTGAGTTTACGCAAGGATATCTGTTTCTTGTAGCACCATAAGGGAGCACAATACAGACTGCTGCAAAATGCATTAAACAGGTACAATTTCACATCATTAATACAGTTACTACAGTTACTGAAATTTCTTCTCAGGTAGTTTTATTCTGATGTAAAGAGAGCGCATTTGTCTATTCATAGCAAGATCATCACCCCAAGAATCACCAAGATACACTCCAAGATATTCAGAATTATCAAAAAATTGAAGCCTCCCACCATACAACAAGATATCTGAGGCTTGGATTAGTTTATGTTTTTTAGACAAAATTAATACAGTCTTTTTAAAGTTATATATAGTGTCATTTTCATCATCAAAAGATTGCTATTTAACTCTTAATAAATCTAAATTGCCCAGTCATCTTCCAGTTTACAAGCAGTTAATGAGCCGATCAATTGCTGAATTGCTAATCAAGCAAAGAGAACGGGAACAGGTTGACAGTTATCATGCGTTAAAAGGTGAGGGTTGTGCTTTCATACGTAGGTGGAGTTCATTGAGAGAAAGAGCACGCAAGCTCCAGAGATAAGTTAGACTATTATCAATGCAGGAGTTTGCCTGTAAGGTGTAAAACACATTTTGCTTTTATTATTACGGTAGCTGACGAGGGCAAACGCCTTGCAACGGCCCGAAACATCTCAATTTGGAGAAACAAGCTACAACGCAGTAACAATGCAAAGTGAAAAACACACGTACCATAAAAACTAATGCCGCTGTGGGGAGTGCCAACCAAAATACCTGACATTTTTGACTAGAGTGAGATCAGCTGGCGTCTTTTGTTTTAACACCACATGAAGGGTTTGCTCTGGATTGCAACCTTGTACGCATGTACAAAATATATCTGTCAGCAAGCTAGGCTAGTGAGCTAGCTAGATATAAAGTATTTTTGCTGACTTAGCTAGAATATACTTTCACCGAATATTACTAGCTAGCGAACTAAATGGCAAAGTTATTAGTATTCACTGCTCTCCATTGATTTCTATTCATCGCATGTAAGGCCGCAAACACGAGCGAACCCTTTGCACATGCTAGCAAGGTCTCAATCCTGAGCGAACCCTTAACTATGTTGTAAGAACAAAAATTCCGTAACAGCTTTGAGCTCTTCCGTTGTGTTGACACGGATATGCAGCACTTTTCTCTTGCATTTGTTTTTGAGGTTCATGTGTTTTTGACTTTGCATCGTTTCGGCTTTTGCGCCACCTTTCTCCAGTTGGGGATGTTTTGGGCTGTTGCAGTGCATTTACCCTCGTCAGCCATCGTAGATTATTATACAATGATACACACTACAATCATGGATGAATTAATATTGATGATTTTAATTATCTAACTCATCATTCAATTTTCTACAAAAGTACAAATAACCATAGCTGCAGTCCATTTGGTATGATACTTACTAGAAGGATGAGAAACTGGCAAGATATTACAAATTAGTCCTTGCAGCAGATTAGAGAGCTAAAATTTAAATCAACATAGCAATCTGTCTGTGCAGATCTTCAGACCTATACGCATGCAGGAACACTGGACTCACAAAGGTCATTTCAATCGCCAACAAGTAGCAATAGATCTTTTATGATTTAGGATTGTTAGGATATCATTGCATAGACAAACGCAGATCGTTCAGAGCGGTTAGGTGCTTCTCATTTTCTGGGTCATACAGAATGGCCTTCTCATAGAACTCAATGGCTTGCTGTTTCTGACCTCTCATTTGATTAACATAACCCAGAATCTCAAAGGCTTTACCGTTGCGAGGATTTCTGCATATTTGATTTTTGGCAATATTTTCAAGCTTTCTCGCACATTTTTCCCAGGATTCTGTGTCTTTCTGTAATTTGAGTCCTTCTTTGTATTTTCTCACAGCAAATGGCACATCTTTTTTTTGATGTAGCAGGAAGTTTGCATACTGGACAGTAACTGTCTGTCGATGCTGATTTTTAGCTATAGCCATTTCAGTCGCCTTCTCGTACATCTCCTCTGCTTTTATGTAGTCTCCAGCACTCACGTAGGCGCGTCCTAAATGCAGCATGGCATTAATGTTGAATGGTTTCAGTGAAACTGCTCGCTCTAGGTGCTGAATACTCAGATTGACGAAACTTTTCTGCCCATAGCTGAGTCCAATGTGATGGTGCAGTACTGATGCATCTGGTGTTATTTCGAGAGCTCTTTTCAGAAGCGATATGGACTCATCCACTCTTCCACTTAGGCGGTAAAACTTTGCAGCATGTCTGATCACGTACGGTTTATCAGGTTCCAACTCGATGGCCCTTTCCAGCAGTTCCTGTGCCCTCTGATTTTCTTTATATTCAGCATGTTTCAGACCGAGCAGAGCCATGATCAGAGCATTATTTGGGTCCAGCTCTAAGACTCTTTCTAACTGCTTGGTCGCTGGGGACTCTTCAATGCTGGTGAGATGAGTCTCGGTGCGATACAGGGCTACAGCATAGCCCTCGTTCCACTCAACCTCCTTTGGCTCCAACTCAAGGGCCTTCGCAAAACACTCTCTCGCTAACTCATAGTGTAGGTCAGTGCTACTCAGGAATGCCCAGCCTTTCTCCCCGTAGACTGCAGGATGGAGGACAGAAGAGGATTTGACAGGAAACTCCATATCAATCTTGTGCAGTTTATCCAGGTACGACTGAGATCGCGTATAATGCCCTCGGTGATAATACACCCATGCAAAATTGCCGTAAGTGACGATGAGCTTCTTCTCATCAAAGGCACCTCCATCCTCCCTGATGTAGTTTTCAGCCTTTTCCAGCTCATCCTGTGCTTCTTGAAGGAGGTCTTGAGTGTACTTGGTGTAAGCCAGATAATTGTGTGACCAGAAGACCTTCCAATCAAAACCTCTTGACAGTTTATTATTGCATCTAAGCCTGCTCTGTAGTTCATTTAATTCAATGTCCTCCAGACCCCAAGTGAAGTGGCACTCAAGCTGACGCAGTTTGGTAAGAAGTATTTCTTGAGTTGACCTGCAATAAAAGTGAAAAGTTATGACACAACAAAATGGAATTTTGAGGAACTTAAAAATTTCAACAGAGATACAAATACATGACGAATATTGACAATGCAATGCCTTTTTTATATACGAGTGCACTTTGAAAATATTTGCTGAGGGAGAAGATTTCACAGGAAGTTTAAAGCTCGAAAATCACTGAATAGCCACTTACTCCATTGCAGATGCCTTCCAGGTTTCCACCTCAATGATAGTGACTGAATCTCCAGTCTCTGCAGGTCTTATAAAGCCCATAGTGTTGCCCTCACAGGTAATCGGGTTGGGTGATGTTCACATGGCAACTATCCAGTGTCATTGTGATCACACCTGTTTGTTTGCTCGAAAAGAATGTGAGACTGCAGTACTACATATTTTAAAAAAGCATTACGTGCATGGTGAAAGTTGTGAAAGTTTTACATTCATGGGCATTTGGGTTTGAAAACGCACAATTTCATTTGAATATGAATTTGCAGGTAAACTACACCTTTCTCAGATCAGTAGAATTTCATTAGCATTGTTTTAATGTCAGAACTATCCAACACCAGAGATCCACACTGGCTAACATCTGATCCCTGAATAAGCTAATGAATAAGCTAATGAGCGAGGATAATGATAGACTTTCTTCACTAATTACAGGGCGTTTTTTCCTGACCTGTGGATGAATGAACTATTGTCACGGAGACTCCACAAAACAGGAAAGAACACATCGATTAAGGTGTTATATTTATCCTTCATAAATATAATAATTGCTTTGCCTTGATTTGTATTTTATTATTAAACACAGCCAACACTGCTCAATACATCTATGGCCCTGTTTTAAAACACAGGACCCCTCAAATAATAAATTAATCAGGATTATTTTCACTTGCACTTTTCTGAAATGGTGAACGATTACACAAACTAGAAACCATTGAACTAATCAAGTGAGACACAAAGACGAATATGACTCATTTCCTCTCATTAATGCTTTTATAGAAGAAACGAAACTGAAACCTAATTGTGGTAACTGTTTTCTTTTCTCCTCGGGGCAGTGATTATCTGATATACATAATCTCATTAGATATCAAGGAGCAGAGACTAAGGTCACCGAAGTGGCCACTATGAGTATAATTGCTAACTTTATTTTTAAACTCTATGATCTTTAACAGTAAGTGAGTGAATACGAACAGAAATGATAACTTTAAACAAGATATCTATACATGCATATTTGCATTTAGCTTGGTCAAAGGTACTGTGGTCAGTTTGCCTTGGAAATGACATGCATAAACTTCACTTCCTTTATAACTATAAAGAAAAAAAGATTTTTTTACAAGATTGCTGTTGATTTTCCTGTGACTGGTGTCATGACTGAACAGTTCTCCAAACCTAAAGCTTGTAATAAAATCACCTGTGGTTAACCATGTCAAATGATGAGTTTAAAAGCATTGCTGTAGCCTCCTCAGAATGGACAGCCAGCATGGGATGCACTAAGCATGCTCTGAATTTGGTAAAATCTTTGCTGGAGAGCATGGTAACTAAGCGGTATGAAGACCGCTCAACCCTCCACACATATTGTTTATCAGCCCCTGCCTTTTTTTCCCATGTTTGCACATGCTTTATTCCAAATGTGTCTCTTTTTTTCATTCTGACCATTAAATAATTCAGTTTGCCAGTATTTTTTGAATTATTTTTTTAAAAAATCTTTGTGCAAATATTGTTGTCACGTTTTGGTACCTCTCTATTATGTTTTTATGGAAGTAATGCTAGTTTTTTTCATTGAAAGTATAACCAACACTCTGGCCAAAAATAATGTGTGCGCAGGACAAGGAAAACAGGTCACTTGGGAGTTTTCTCCATTCTGAGATTAACGGGGCATCTCAGTGATATCCCAGTGATAGTGATATCCCAACACTACTGCACTGTCATTTGCGCACCCAGTTCACCCAATTTTTCTCTCAAAATGAAAAACTTGGATCACTCTTTGATTTTGTCGGAAAATCTCAATTTTCATAAAATGACCCAAGTGACCCCTTTTCCTAGTCCTGCACAGATATTTGCCATTTGGATTTAAATAAGCAAAAACTTGATGCTACGTTTACCCTAGAGCTATGATTATGCCAATGTTTGCAGTACATCTCTCTGATCATGGAACTTGTTTTATTTTTCCAATGTGACACTTTTTTACGGTTTCATACGCTCTAAAAGGAGAGGATACGTTTTGTTAGGATCCTGAACAATATAAGCCACGATTGGATATCCGATCCATAACCATTCCATAAAGGTCTGTTACGGTTTTATGACTGTCACAGTGTTTTGCAATCATTGATATGAGATCAGAGAGACACCAGATGCGAGGTGGAAGGGAAAGGGAATTTATTTAAACAAAAGCAAAGCAGGCACGAGGGCCAACAAACTCGGCCCAAAGGGTTGCAAAATACAAACTAAGGTGAGCTTCACAGAGCTAATAACTAAGGATCAAAAACGACAAGAACAAAAGCCACTGGAAACTTCAGGCAGATTATTAATAAACAGAAAAGAACAAAGAGGCTAAGAAAGCAGAAGGCTAAATACAAAATAACTATGGAAAACCAGACTAGAACAAGGCTTGGAGACATGAACATGCGCTTGTAACGAGACTTAGAAACAAAACTTGAGACGCTGTCTGCCAGCCAACTTCCACCGCATCCAGATAAAGGGTAAGAAATCAGAACACATGAGGGGCAACACCTGGAGAAGCAGAAACAAGAGGCATGGCAAGATCAAGACATGGACAGAGATTGGATGACATGACCTGCTCATTAAGAGAATGAGCGTGCTCAGCTTAAGTACCAATTAAGTATGCAGTTTGGAAGCAGCATGAATGTTAAGAACAGAAAAGCACAGCAAGACTTGAAATAGCAAAGCAGGAATCATGACAATAAACTCCCTGTCTAAATTAGTAATATTAGTAATGTGCCTATCTAAGAATTACACCAACCCAGTGAGTGTTAGTAAATGTTAGTAACTTAAAAACAGTTAATTGTCAATTAAGCTTAGACAGCCCCGAATCAGCACAGAAGGAAGCCAAAGCCAACCAGAGCTCTGAAATGTGCAACAACGAAGACACGGGGCGGAACGCAGACAAGCGGTGGAGTGGCTGGGCAGACCTGGCGAAAACAAAAACATGGAAAAGTAAAAACATGGACAAGGAATGTGAACTATGAACTATGGAAACTTGGTACATAAAACTGTGAAAACCCTAAACAATACTGTCTTGGCCAAAGGCCAGAACCCCGGAACACAACAATCATGATTTGGAGTCTACGATCTATACACTTTCTCACGTTCCTTGACGTTCATAAGGATTTGCTACCTTTTGTTGCCTTTTGTTAAGATATAGAAGGGCGATTGAACACGACTGGGACAAAAATGGTATAAAAAGGAGGTAGATTTTACATGTCATTAGTTTATCCAATGACTCCACCGAGGAAAAATAGATCAGGGTTCTGCTTCCATGTGAGGTTCTGGGACAGCAGGAGTGAAATTGGAACCTTTCCCTTCCCCTCGCCCTTAGAGCCTTTCTTTGGTGGCAGCTTCTTATGTTATTATAAAGAAATCGAATCAAATTATATATTATGAAATGCTTTGCAGCTGGATCAAAATGAATTTCGTCAGGCAGCGTGACACCGTTTAGAGGAAAGCATGCTAAACGCATGAGAGGGGGTCACGGCACAAGAGAGCTCAATAGATTGTGGACGCTAATAATTTTATAGCGTAGCAGAGCATTTTAAAATGTCAGTAGAAATGCATGGAATCGTATTAGACTGTGATAAATTGTGTACATCGTGGCCCAGCGCAGAATATCTTCGTAGAATCGCAATAAAGCTTGATAGAACCGTGGTACAATGGAAACTCACATTACACAAAATCTAATGTGCTATATTACGTTGTAATACGATTAGCCCGCCACACGCCATTGCGTTCTAGCATGCGCTAACACACTCTGTTCCGATGCATACACTCTACTATGCTCTGAAACGATTTTTTAAAAATCGGCACAGTCATGGCCAAATTTTAAATATGTATAAAATTTTGCCCCGATCATAAAGATGCCTCATAATCATGGAGATCCCTTGTGATCGCCACGATTTGGATCTGCGATCTCTCACGCTTTATTAGATGAGTTGCGATTCTAACATGATTTTCAAAAAATGACCAAACCGTGGCAATCATGGCCTAGTGTAAACGCAGCATTAGTGGCTGTAATTTAATCATTATTAAAGTGATTCATGTTTCTTAATGCTTCAGCTGAGAATTTTTTTTAACCCCTGACTGATCTAGTGTGTAAATTCTCATTTCTTAAACAACCAATGGAACTGTAGTAGGACAATCTGTATTTATTTTGTGTCACTTCTATGACTGTGATAGCGCTTCAACTTCCTTATGCAACAAGGCAATCAGAGATAGCAGACCTGGCCCCAGCCACGGGCTGACAGACAGACTGACAGAAACACACACACACACACACACACACAGACATGATCATTGCTTAACCTGGCCCCCTAGGGGAGGGGCCAGGTAACAATGAAAAATTGATCATATGATTTTCTCTTGAAAAAGAAGTCTGTCATTTTTGTTGCACAGTTTACGAAGAGAATTGGAAAGAAACATACAGAGTGAAGAGAAGGGCCTTAAGCGACGGAGTTACACACATCTCTTCCCCTGCGAAAATTTCAAACAATTCTTGAAAATTGTTCTTGAACTGTTCATGAACTGTTCTTGAAAGGTATTTAGGACAGTTCTTGAAATTTGCATTCAAGAACTCAAATTTTCAAAAACTCAGTTCAAGAACAGTTCTTGAACTGACTTCTTGAATGCAGAGTTCAAGAACTGTCCCAAATACCTTTCAAGAACTGTTCAAGAACAGTTCAAAAACAGTTTAAGAATTGTTCAAGAACTGCTCAAGAATCGTTCATGAACTGTTCAAGAACTGTTCAAGAACTGCTCAAGAATCTGTCAGGAACCAGTTCAAGGACTGTCCATAACCTGTAAAAGAAAATTTCAGTAACAGGAAATCTTCTGGATCATGACTTGTACAGAAATCCAATAACAAAGCACCACATGGGTTCAGATCAGGGAGGCCATTCCTCCCAATCACTCCCCTCCAAGTGTCTCCATCACTGCCCACATGAGCGTTGAAGTCTCCCAGTAGAACTATGATATCCCTGGTAGGAACCCTTCCAGGACCAAACCCAGGTACTCCAAGAAGGTTGGATACTCTGAATTGCTGATTGGAGCATAAGCACAAACAGGCACTCAGCCGAGGGCTCACAAGTGTAGCACATTTTATCCCTTTAAACTATGAAGGATAACGCTCCTGAGTTCTCTATATACTTTGTATCTTTACACTATTGAAGTGTGTTAACTTCTCTTTTTATGTGTTTTTAGTATGTTAAGATTTGTTCCAAATATCCTGAACTGTCCAAATATAACTTCAATAGAAAATGTGTGTGGGGCCCTTTAAGGTCCTACGGAACTCCAAACATCACTGTGGGTCACCAATTGACTCCCTATAAAATTCTGGATTATTACTTTAAATTTGCAAATACAAGCGTGTCATGCCCTTTAACCCTATACACCCTATATTCGCTTATATTCCCCACAACAGAAAACACATCAAGAACACATTCCACATCAATAATTCACACACTACACAGGCACATAAAATTATATAATATAAAATGTATTAAGATTTAAATAATTGGATGAGAATGTATGAATGAGAATTAGCCCCAACAGCTTACGTTAACATTAAAACATTCGACCACAGCGCAATAAAACATTTGATCACAATACAATAACGCTACCAAACCCTAATCTAGCCGGCAAATAAATGGAAAGTAAAAAGAGTCCATCCCCGTTGCAGGTCTGTTTACATTTGAACTTTCCTCTTCGCTCCAGTGAGCCAACCACATTCGGTACCTCAATATCCCTCGCCGTCACGCGCTTGGGTGATGGTTACCGCACATCCAGCAGCAGGGCAAACTTCAGGCATAGCTCTCCATCTATCAGCAACAGTTGATCTGCGTTCCTCTTCGATCCACAGCACCTCCTTCCCACTTACTCTACTCGAACGTTACTTGTCTTTCGACGACTAGCTTGGAAACGGCATGACTCACTGATAGGGAAAGTCCCTTTACCGCATCCCGTCCCACTTCATGTAGCGCTGGGCTAGCGTCACACAGTGGCTGGCATAGCAAGCTAGCTAGCAAGCTAGGCTAGCTCAGTAACAGTTCCCACCAGGTCCGACCTCCAGGACTAACGAACAGTTAGTCCAGTCTTCTCCGGTCCAATCCTTAACAGCTCACAAGTCATGGTCTCGTAGGGACACCCGCACACATAAAACTGATGAATAAACTCGGCTTACATTACTTATTCCACTGAATACAACACTACACACTCGACATAAAGTATTAACCGTCTCTCTCTCTCTGACGCTGTCAAAAAAAAAACTCAACCATCAACTCTCTCTCTCTTCAATGCCTTGACGTTGCCCACCCGCTCTGAACCAATCACATACAGGGTAAAATCTCTCTCCACAATACTGACCAGTCACAAGTGCTGTAACGAATATAGTCAAAGTTAAGGTATTTCTACATTGTCAAACAACGGACTTGAATAACATCTGTATCAAAATATCAACAATAAAACAGATTCAAATATTAAAGGTAAGTATCAACAATAGAACAGATTCAAATAGTAAGGTAAGTAACATAATGGACATAGGCCAACCCCTTATTAAAAAGTGCAATATTAAATATTTAAGGCCTATAATTGTGTCCTTTCAATGTACCAAGAAATTTCAATTTTCATATTAAAAAAGTTGAAGAATATCGGTTTAAGAACAGTTCAAGAACTTTTATGTTCATGAACTTTAGATCAAGAGCAGTTCAAGAACAGTTCATGAACTAGACGTTCAAGAACTCGGTTTAAGAACAGTTCAAGAACTTTTATGTTCATGAACTTTAGTTCAAGAACAGTTCATGAACTAGTAGTTCAAGAACTCGGTTCAAGAACAGTTCAAGAACAGTTCAAGGACAGAACTGTTCTTGAACTGTTCTTGAACTCCACAAGTTCATGAACTTCTTTTCGCCGGGGTTGTTTGAAAAGATCTGCAGATGCTGTTATTTACTGATCCGTGAACATGCATGTTTTTGAAAGTACTTTTGTGATGCAACACAATTTTTACAGAAGTCAAATTGTGAATTTAACCTCTTGAAGAGCATTAAGTTACCTTTTGTACCGTATGTTATCTTTAGACCGAAAACTAAAAACCTCAAAGCTGTCTGGGCTTAGTCAATTGTCTTTTAGTGATTAAGGTAATCTCGATCGTATGTGACGGCTCACTCACAGGTACACACCTAACAGTGTCGAGTGTTAGGGGAAATGAGATTTTACCAAAGCAGAAAGCATCCATTCTACAGTAAATAAGCATTACTTTATTGCCTTTTTTAAAAAAATAGATCAAACTTTAAGACTGGCCCTTAGGGGCATTTTAGGAGAAAACATCTTATAACTTTTCTGTTTGAGTGCAAAGACAGTTTTTCTTTAATGCTCTTTGCAAAAGGGCAGTTATAATTAGACAAGTGTTCACAGCAGAGCTTGTTTGTCTTAACCATGTTCAAATTTTAATGATGTGTTGTGATAGAAGCTGTGAGCTCTAATGAAATGACTCCAGCTCTCCGTGTGTCATTATTCAGTCATGTTAGGAGGGGTGAGAGAGATCAGCGTCAGTATATCTGCACACACTTTGGCAGGGAACAGAGGAAATAATGGTCAGTCATTGACTGACGGTCTGCTCCAACATTAGGCTCTTATTCAAAAGAGGGTGATGCTGTAGTCGGCAACTTTGCAGAACAGCGCAAGATTTTCACTTCTTTACAGAATTTAATGACTTCTTCAGGAAAAGGAAAAATTATGACCCATCCAACTTATGACGGGCACTTGTCAAAGTTATGAAAAAATGAGAACAGGTTTTGTCCTTCCTCGAGTAGGAGTATCTGGGAATGTCCATTTCGTTCCTGCACTGTATGTGGTGCAGGAAAGGGTGTGGGTAGGGGTGCCATTTGGCAAATTCTGTAAGGAGACGTGCAAATTTCAACGACTTATAACTTCTTTTTCGCTTAAGCATGTCTGAACTTGTCATTTTAAATTGGGACCATTGGATGCTGTGTTAAATGTGATGTTAAAAGTGTCCTTCAGAGAACCATTCTAACATTATGAGTGCACACGCTTGAAAGCAGTATATTTAAGTGCACACGTGTGTGCGCGTGCGCGTGTGTGTACTTCAACACGTATTATAGCCAGAACACCTACCGACTACAGTAAAGTTAGAGAAACTGACTTATGAACATATTTCCCTGCGACAAAATGCGCATTTCTGGTAAACACTGCAAATCCCGGTCAGCGTGTGACATGTAGTGACAGTATTTGCTTTGTGGGAACATATATGATTGTGTATCTCGGGAACGAAGAAAAAAATTATAGTGCAGCTCAAAAATAGTGACGAACTTGCTTTGCTTGTAGCAGAAACGTTCAAAGACAAAAGCAAATTCACACTGATATCACTGAGTGTACACAATCTATGACAAACTCAAATATTCTAGCAGCACCCTTGGCAAGGTTTGTGCAATTAATTACAACCCTTCACATGATAGGGCAAGGGTTAGGGTTTAGGTCTAGGGCTACAATAGGGCTTATGTTCAGGACTGAGCATAGTTTTAAGGTCAGATATCAGAATTAAACTGTAGTTTAAGGTCATGTGTTAAGGGTCACTTAAGGGGATTTGCAGGTTAGGGTTAAGTTTGGGTTAGGGAAGGGGTTAAGACTGAGGTTTGACCTTATGGATTGATAGGAAGAGAATTATATTTTGATAGAAAAATATTTTGTTGGTTCTCACAAGTATAGAAATTTTATTTTTTTATTTTATTCCCTTATTTAACCACGGAAGTCCCGTTGAGATTGAAATCTCTTTTTCAAGGGAGCCCTGAGGGTTGAGGCGGGGAGGGAGAGGGGAATTTGCACAGCCACTTAGATCAGGGGATGATCAGGTGGCAGGTCAAAAGAGCCAGGTTGGGACTTTAGCCATGACACCGGGGAACCCCCTACTCTTATCAAAGAGTGTCATAGGATCTTTAATGACCACTGAGTCAGGACCTCGGTTTAACGTCTCATCCGAAAGACGGCTTCTCCTTCAGTACAGTGTGTCCATCACTGCACTGGGGAATTGGGGATTATTCCACCAGAGGGAAGATCGCAACCTACTGGCCACCAACACCTCTTCCAGCTGTAACTTAGTTTTCCCAGGTGGTCTCCCATCCAAGTACTGACCAAGCCCACACCTGCTTAGCTTCAGCCACGCGGCTGGAGCAGATCAAATTGTGGTATTACTGCGAAGTGCTCATGTATGTGTCTGGTTATGTGTTTGAGACAGAGAGAGACTAATACTGTTAACAAATGCTTCTGCAGTCCACGGCCCTCGAGTCAACTGCCAACACTATCTGAGTGAAAGAACCTTAATGACCCTCTTTCTGACCCTCTTTTTGAATTTTGAAGTAGCAGTTTAATCTTTATCAAAAATCCCAAGCCTGCCATTGTTCCATAAATTTGCATATTCTGCAACGAGCATGATAAAGCTTTGAAAGGTTGGACCTATTTGGTGTTGGATAACTTTTTTGTTCAATAAAGGCAATGCTAATTTAAAAACTGATACAGTCCATCGGGAGAAACGGTCAAACCCAGGAATCCATGTTACATCGTTACATCAAACGGAAAATATCTGGATCTTCTGCATCATTTTATACACATTCCTCGTAATTCAGATGGATTTATTTGGGATTGATGGAGATCCTAGTTCTCCGCTTGAATTTGAAATGGGCTGACGTTTCACAGGTGTGAATACTGCCGCTGAATTTGACAGACTCATATTTGGGTCAGTAGGTTTCACAGATGAAGGAAATAAATTAAAGAGTAAACAGTGGAGTCCTTCTGATTTTTCATGGCTCTCAAATTAGTCATGACAATGTGTGTTTTACGTGTGTTTGTTGCTGATAACTAGTCCACCTGGGGGCAAGAGAGCCTGTCATAAAAATTACAGTGAAAAATCCCTTTGCCATGAAAGACAGCTTTTTTCTTCCTATACCTGAACACTCACTTACACCAGCTTCAAATAGATTGGTGCTTGGAGTTCACCTCCAAATGCATATTTTTTTGTAGATGTTTGGGATTAATACATTCACATAATGATCCCGACCAATTATTACCAGACTGATTTGGTCTCCCTGAGACCATTTTGATTGTGTCAGCATGGCTGTGTTTTCAGTTTTCACCAATAAAAACATTGGTAATTTGTTTTCTGGGAAGCATTTTTTAAGGATTTTTCCAGTTAGGTCACTAAATGTGAGAAATGTATTTACATTTTATGTGCAATACTCCATATTTGCGATATGGCTGCCACGTATGTGCTGGCGTATGCATATTTGTTTGCTTATGCTAGTGTTAGTCTTATATCCCTGGTATGTGTTGATCGGTGGGATGATGAGCCTGAAAAAATGTTCTTTTGAATTATTGGATGTTCTGACTGGTTAATGTTAACATCTGCAGAGTTTGGCACGACTGCCTTGTGCCTACTCAGTGGTGTTCCCTCCCTGAGGAATGAAGCAGAATATCTGTCTACCACACACCACATAGAGATTTGAACAACACCCAGAGTTGAGCTATTTTTAGCTTCCTCTTTGAGTTCATTTATGTGCTCCCGGCTGGGTTGCGGTGACACATCAAGCACGGACTTGCTGTTGACAAGATATTGAACATGATGGTATTTTCGAGCCATGCGGATAAATATTTTCAATGACGTGTTTGCCCTGACTTTAACTTTTATGCCACCACAATCATCAACTTCATTGTCCTAATCCACACCAATCCTCCTTCTATCGTCCCACCTCCCCGAATCCCCAGGTGTGGTGGTTTAGAGGCTAGGAGTCAAACCCCAAGACAGAAACCACTGGTATCCGCAGTAATACGCGCAGACTTATTGCTATTCTGTTGCGGTAACCTTAAGACACACTTGTTTAGACAGTTTCTGACCTGATCGCCCCCCTCCCCTGCTTTATTATATATATATATATATATATATATATATATATATATATATATATATATATATATATAATCTTCCTCTAATGTTAGTCTCCATTTGCTCTTTTTCTTTTTCCTGTGTGCTACTGCCTTCTGTATAGCCTTTGCTCTATATGTTCATGACTTCAGGTGACTAATGCTTGATGTGAATCGTACCTCGTCCAGTCTGTTGGGCTGCAGTGTCAGTGACCTTACTGTGTGCATTTACTGTAAGTCGCTTTTGATAAAAGCGTCTGCTAAATAAATGTAGTGTAAATGTTAATGTCAATATTTCTTCTATTGACCATGTTCGGTTTTTTAATTTATTTCAGTTACCATGCTGGTTTCTGCTTATACCCCCTGCTAGCTCTTGCGAGCGGACCTGCTTGACAGGAAAAGAGAATGTGCCAGCACTAGGTTTCTATTTCCTATTTCATTTGCTGTTTCTCACGAAAAACATTTGAAGGCTTGCCTTTTGTGATTAAGATTTCCAAACTCAAAAGTGGGAGCTTTCTATGACTTCCTGCTCCGCCTACCTGTACAGCTTATTTGGAAAAGGTCATACTCTAATAAATAACTTCACTTGAATTACAACATTTTAAATAAATGCTATAAGGTGTGGTTGTTTATGGACATCAATGTGACTTTAATTTGTTTGTCTTCTTACCTTTGGTATTGTGGCCGCAGGATTTTCATGTTGTTCAGGTGTGACATCAATTTGGCCCCACACACAAACGCGCGCACACACACACACACACACACACACACACGCGCACACACACACACACGCACGCACACACACGCACACACACACGCACACACACACACACACGCGCGCGCACACACACACACACGCACACACACGGATAACAAGTCTGTCATGCATGGTGTGCTACAGCAAAACCTGGGATTCATCGCTGTGTCAATGTCATCCTTTTCATTGGCCGTGTTCTGATTTGTACAGTTCATGTATATTGCATACATCACCACGTAGGTCATCAGCGCCACCCTGTTGCAAGGGGACTGGTTCCTGGAACACGCTAGGCCCGTTTCCCCTGAAGGAACTTCAGGGTAATATTACTGGGCCGGGGCCGTTGTTGCGTGTCTCCACCGCTTCATTTATTTTGTGCCTTGTGTGACTATAGCTGTGATTAACACTTTTAGGGGTTAATTTGGATTAACTCTCTCATGGCTATTTTTTCGGGGCCACGGGCCTGATTTTTCTGCATGCAATACGTCTGACAATATGCACTCATACGTATTATTACGTTCAATCTCTTCTCCTCCCCCTGGACGGGCTACATGCCTCTGGGCGAAGAGATTTGTATTGAGGAAGTGATTATATTTCAGGGGGCGTTTTCCATGTAATTTATATGACATTAGTGAGAGTGTCATTTAAATCAGAGCATGTAAAGTAATGCTTGACATCTTCCCCAAACATTAAGCCCACCGTGTATGACTTGCAAGAACCGCATCTAAACTGACGCGCGATATACAGCACCCTCCATAATTATTGGTTAAGATGTGTTAAAAGCCTTAAAATACATTTTTATTGCAGAAGCATACGCTCACACTGAAAATTGTAGAATAATGTAACCTTCCGCTCAAGTGAATTTTAGGGGAAAAAAATCCCTGACTAAGAAATAATTATTTTTCATAAAATCACCGGTTCCACAATTATTGGCACCCCTAACAATTCCTAAGAAATAAATGTAATTGAAGTATTTCTGTCAGTTCTACATTAGTTTACAAAGTTGATCAGAGTATCGAGGAACATTTAATTAGTAATTCATCACTTCCTGTTTCCCTGGGGTACAAATATGTCATGACATGGAGGCCATTTCTCTTATCCACTCTTCAGCATGGGGAAGACAAGGGAACACACCATTCAAGTAAGGCAGATGCGTGCCAACCTTCACAAGTCAGGCAATGGCTACATGAAAATATCCACTCGCCTGCACCTTCCGATATCTACTCTCAGAGGAATCATTAAGAAGTTTAAAATAACTGGAACAGTGGTAAACAAGCCTGGACAAGGACGCAAGGTTATTTTGCCATCACACACAGTGAGGAGGATGGTAAGAGAAATAAAAAAAGTTCTCCAAAGCTTCACCGTTAAGAATTGCAATAAATGGTAGCATCTTGGGGTCACAAAGTCTCCAAAACAACCATCAGGTGCTATCTACAGGCCAACAAGCTGTTTGGGAGGCATGCACGGAAAAAACCTTTTCACATAATCATAAACGCAAATGTCTGGAGTTCACTAAGCGGTACTGGGACTTCAACTGGGACTGTGTGCTTTGGTCAGATGAGACCATGATAGAGCTTTTTGGCAACAAACACTAAGTGGGTCTAGTGGAACACAAAAGATGAGTATGCAGAAAAGCACCTCATGCCCAGTGTAATGTATGGGGGAGGATCGGTGATGCTGTGGCCTGTTTCTCTTCCAGAGGCCTTGGGAACCTTGTTAGGGTGCATGGCATCATGAACGCTTTGAAATACCAGGACATTCGTAAATCAAAATCTGGTGGCCTCTGCCCGAAAGCTGAAGATGGGTCGTCCCAGGTTAAAAAATACTATACTTGAATTATACTTTGACAGACTGTACTAAGTACAGTGTATACTTTTTTCGCCCCCTTTATGTGTAATTAAGTGTGCTCAAGCAGTCCTTGAGTACTACTTGGGTACCACTTCAGTACACTTAAAGTGTAAATAGTATGTTAAATTGGAACAACTTTTTACAAACTTTAAGTGTATTAAAGTATACCTCCGCAAGTACACCGTCACCTGATTTGAAATACACTTGCAGTACAATTGTATTAGACCACCAGTATGTTCAAAATATACTTTAAAGGCCTTACAATTAAATTGATAGTTGTGTAGGATTGTATTTTTAATGCACTTATTATTAAACTTATCATACTTTAAGTTTAGGTCAAGTGCACTCTCTGACTATTTGTATTACTTTTCAAGTGCACTACTATGTTAATAAAAATGCATTTATAGCGAAGTAATATCACAAATAAAGCATCAAAAGGTTGGTTCTTCAAGTATAATATCATTGTACTATGATTTATGGTTTAGAAGTGTATTTGAAGTGCAGTAGGTGGTGCAGGTATTATTACTGTGTAGTGCACTGTGTTAGTGGTACAGATGTATACTTAATGTAACCACATTCACTTCAATCTACTTAATTTATGGTACCACAAGTACACTAAAAGTGTGCTAATCAGTTCAATGAAAGAAATCCACTTCAATTTATTGAAAAAACAAAATGAAATTTATTTATTAAAACATAAAACCTCTAAAAAGAGGTATCCAGGCAATTAAAGAATGTTCCAGTAACATTTGTAAGTTTGTAAGAAAATAAAACAAAAACAGCCATAAATCTACTATAAAAATAATCACTGATTAACTTTGACATAGCCCTTGTTATTGCATTTCCTTCTTAGCATTGCCCGGATGTCGCCGATCTCTATGTTTGGAAATTTAATGGATGCATGCATGTATGAGGTTGCAGCTATTTGCGCTTGTTATAACATTAATAGTAAAATGTTTTGTTTTTTTTTACTGTTTTAACTGTGTCATATTTCTATATGAGTCAAGGGAGAAGGCCTCCCTATTCCTCTGTAAATGAATTAGACTAGAAATCTGTTGCAATGTAATACTGATGAAATACATATTTGTCAGGATTAAGAAGAAGATATGTTCTACCAAGCAATATTGAACAAAAAATCCCTGCTCAGATTGACTATAACGTGCTGTAACAATGTGTTTCCATAGGCTAAATAAACGTATATCTTTCTGACAATCAAGTATTTGTGCATTTTAACATTACTGGGAATTAAATGAAAACAAATGTACAAAAGTACCACCACATACATGTAATATGTCGAAAGTGTATTGCTAAATAATTACTCCTTTCATAAGTACACTAAATTACCACTGTTAGAACTATGAAGAAGTACAGCTTAAAACAAATTCAACTTCATTTGCACTTTTTTAAGTGTAGCTAAATTCACTTCCAAATAAGTAAAATTAAACTGCACTTTAATGAAGTACTAACAGTATATTACAAATGACTCAAATAAGGATACTTTTCTTAAGAATACTATTTGACTAATGTAAGTACTTTGAAATAAAGTATGCTTTTTCAAAAGTATACTTTTGAACAATTTAAAATAGATTTACAATAAATTGCGCTTTTAAATAAGTACATAAATCTACTTCCAATTAAGTGAAGTTAAAGTGCACTTCAATAAAGTATACCAACTATATACTACAAATAAATATACTTATCTAATACTAGTAGAATACTAATCTACTAGTATAAGTGCTTTGAAATAAATGTAACTTTTTGAAAGTATATTTTAAAACAATTTAAAATAGGCTTACAGTGAAGTACATTTTTAATAAGTGTATCTAAGTTCACTTCCAAAGAAGTGCAAGTTAAGTGCACTTTAATAAAGTATATTAACCATATATTACAAATGACTCAAAAAAAAGTACACTTTTAATAAAAAAACCAATCTACTACTATAAGTGCTTTGAACAATTTACAATAGACTTACAAAAAGGTACACTTCTAATAAGTAAGCTAAAGTACAACTTTAATTATTGCATAATTAGTATGTTTAATTTTAGTATATTGAAGATGGAATTAATCACATATATTTTTAAGTACACTTTCTAAAAGTATATGTTAAATATATTACAAATTAAGCACAAAAAGTACAAGTATATTTGTAATAACTTTTGTATGCAACAAATATATTTTCAATATAATACTTTTTCACCTGGGGTCACTGGGTCTTTCAGCAAGATAATGACCCTAAACATGTGGCCAAATCTACACAGAAATGGTTCAGCAGACACAGAATCAAGCTCCTCCCGTGGCCATCTTAGTCCCCAGACCTCAACCCCATTGAAAACCTGTGGAGTGAGCTGAAGAGGAGAGTGCAGAGGAGAGGACCCAGGTCGCTGGATGATTTAGAGAGATTGTGCAAAGAGGAATGGTTGAAGATCCCTCTTTCTGTATTCTCCCATCTTGTGAAACATTATAGGAGAAGATTAGATGCAGTTTTGTTGGCAAAAGGGGGTTGTACAAAGTAATAACATCAGGGGTGCTAATAATTGTGGCACACATGATTTGATGTAAAATAATTTTTTTCTAATGTGGGATTTTTTTCCCACTGAATAAATGCACTTGAATTAAAGGTTGGTTGTTTATCTTTTTTTCATTGTGGTCCTATAATATTTAGAAAAAAAAAACAGAATTTATTAGAAGCTAAAGAACAAATTTTAACCAATAATTGCCAATAATTATGGAGGGCAGTGTATTTCAAATTTTGCCAGAAGGTGTGGACCTACAAGAGTCGAGACTGGGTAGACGAAGTGCAAGGCATGGCAGAAAAATAAACATGGCAAGGAATCTATGAAACAAGACAAAGACTATGAATAATACAAGATATGAAAAATAATAAATCAGGATTCCTAAAATTACCAAAACACAATACACAAGCAAGGAATGGTGAGACAGAGCAGTGGTCACTAAACACAGAAATCAAAAAGCATGGCAAAGCCAGGTACAGAACTTAAACAAGGCGTGAAAAGAATACAGAATCCCAACAAGAGGCCCGGCGTAGGGTGGCAATGTTGGCACTTAAGTTTTCCTATTAACTCATAAGCTGGGCCTCTCATCTTCCAATCACACCTACAAGTCGTATTTGGGGCTATCGTATAGCACATGCAAGGATTTAACTCCGAGGTCTCCAGCTCTGTTCCAGGAGATCTACCATGCTGTAGGTGTTTCTGCATCGCTATTGCAGCACTCCTGATTTGGCCAATTGGCTGCTCACTAAGATCTCTAACTGGGAATAAAGTGTGCTTTGCTTTGGTTGGAACAAAATCATTCTGGATGGTAGCTCAAAGGAACAGGGTTAAGGACCACTGTGCACTGTTCTGTGTTACTGCGCTGTGACCGTAAACTTGAGGGAGCCATTTTGCCAAAAACCCTGTAATCAAACATGGCAGCCATGAACTGATATATTGCCCCATTGATTAGCCCCCATAGGAACCAAAAGAATGAGTCTGCTTCCTGTAGCCCTTTGCGAAACCCCATTTTCCAGACATGCTTTGGCAACATAAGTTGTACGGTAGGTTGTGGTTTTGGATGCAGCGAATATGACTGACTTTTTGCTTTGCTTTTATTGGTCTCAAACCCTGTTTTTGTTGAGCCATAATCCCATGGGTTTTTACTCCAGCCATAATTCAGCTCCCCTGATTTGGCTAATTAGCAGCTCATCAGGATCTTTGATTGGGAAATAAGGTCATTTTTGTAGCGAAAACCTCCAGGATGGTAAGTCTTCAGGAACAGGGTTATAGACCACTGACTTAACACCGTTAAAATTGAGCCCAGAGAGAGAGCGAGTAGCTTTTCGGACATGAAAACCAACGGCCCTGATGTTAAACAGAACACACAGCGGCACTCCGAAATCTGCAATTACAATGTGTGCAAATATTCACTTTGATTACATAACTATCTTTCTTTTGACCTACGCCTAACTTTGAAATCTTTTACGCACATCTCGTTTTCCTGAGTTTGACTCTGTCTAGTGGATTTTTGCCAAAGAAGAGTTTCATAATGCATGAAGTTTGAGCCAACTCTTTAGTTCCACTCGAGTGCGAGATGTGTATGTGTTCTTTAGGCTTTGAAACCTTTTTCCCACCCTCTGGTTTCACTATGTGAGGTGTATCTATAATCCCATATGGTTGCAGTCCTTTCAAACTGTTTTCTAGCAGTGGGTGTCCCTCTTTTTTTACCGGAATCCCTCTCCACTCGCCTCCTCCGACAGGCACATGCTGAGTTTCTGCTCCACTGCGTAATGGAATGTTCTGTACTGCTCATTAGAATATGAATAATTATAACCATCCCTGTCAATCACCTGGTCTTAGTTACACTTGCACTGAAGCCAGGCTGTCAGGTGCTGGGAGTTAGGCGTCCATTGAGCCTGCCTGGGGAGCTTCTCGCTCAGTTTACATTTTAATCCTGTAAACCTAAAGCAGTTTGTTCAAACAGGCTCAGAGTGCTTTTTAAAAATAATGGAAAAAAGTTCAGAAAACTTTGACCTATGAAACCCAATGTACATTTGTAATTGTGACTGAGCAAATAGTGCATATTTAACAGTCCCATACTCTGTCATTTTGCATTTTCTTAGATATCCGAAAGGGACGTTTATTTCCTTTTTGGCATAAAAAGCCAGTGCATAATACCCCCATACAGAATTATTTCTGGTTCATTCGCTGCATGTCATTCTCTCCCATATGAAGAGCAGATAGTGTGGAGTACTGTCCTCTCCATGATAATTACCTGCAAAATGATTAGCCTGTAAACAGAAATGAATGCAAAAAAGTTACATTAGTGCTCTGTGGGAGAGGGGGGAGGGGGGAGGCTTTGGGAGGGGGTGGAGCACATGCTCAGAGCTGGTTGATGTGAACTATCAGGTCAATTTGTGACATAGAAAACAGCTGGATTTTCAAACAGTGTGGTTAAATAGTGCTGACTGGTGGTTCACCAGGAATGGGGGACACAATTCAAATGTGAAGATGCAGCTGTCTCATTCATGTCTTCCTTTATCTGTTTATCTGAGCTGACACAGACTCGGGGCAAACAGGGAGTAGGCAAACAGATTATAAAAGGGTAAATATAGGTGGCACAGTGGATAGCACTACTGCCTCACAGCAAGAAGGTCATGGGTTTGAATCCGGCCTGGGGCCTTTCTGTGTGGAGCTTGCATGTTCTCCCCGTGTTCGTGCGGGTTTTCTCCGGGTACTCCAATTTCCCCCACCCGCAAAAACATGCAATATAGGAACATTTGACTTTAGAACTGGAGTTGGTCCCTGGGCGCTGCTCTGTGGCTGCCCACTGCTCCTCACTATAGGGACAAATTACCCCACGGGGTTCAATAAAGTATATCTTACACAAGACGGAAGAATACGAAACAAGTATATATCTAGTTAGCTAAGGGTTACCACTGGCAAGTAGCAGACGAGACTTCGCACAGGACTGAGGGAAAGAGGAGTACGTACAGTATGTATATATACTGACTGGGCTATTGAGAGCACTCAACAGCTGATAGTAATGATGAATGCAGGAGCTGGGGCAGGCCGGTGATTAGTACTCAGGTGATGAGGAATGTTGCGGGCCTGGCGTCACACAAATTCTGAAGTAGACGGGGGGTGGGGGGTTTACTAAGCTGTTGGACTCACTTGAAACCTCTGCAGAGATGGTCTGAACTGGGAAAAGTATATTTTTGACAGGCTTGGGACTCAGGACTCCAGTGCAGATGGAAGTTCAGCTTCACACAGTTTAAGAAATGCAGGCTCAGGTTCGAACAGTCTGTCTTTGTAAAACAAGAGGATTGCAGTACCGAGACAGTTGGAAGAGTCGGTGTCGATAAACTGGCAGTGGTCCAAAAACAATGTGGGCGGGCCCAGTCTCATCCCGACTAACGGGTCGTTATGCTACCAGACCGTGTCAACATACGACAAAAAAGGATCCTTTTGGCATCCTTATTAGATGGCAGTTTAAAATGAACCCTACCCCCAACCCCTAATCCTTCCTAACCATATTTGTCAAATAAAGACACCAAAAATCATTTTAATGATCTGAAATATTCGAGTGTGACAAACATGTGCGGGGGCAAATACCTCCTCACAGTACTGTGTGTGATTTCCAGGTGATCCAATATAACCCCTAAAAATACAACAACATCAAATGCCTGTTCAGTTTCCACACCATGTAATATCTGTGTTTCATTCTGGTTATTTTTCATGATCACCAAAAATCATAAATTCAGTCTCACACAAATGTAATGTCAACTTATTTTCATCAAACCTTCAAAGTGTAAACATTCATTTTTCCACACTCTCTGCCAGAATTTATCAATCGCCTCCAGCAAAAACAATTTGCATCGTTTGCAAACAAAACAATTTCCAAAATATCTGACACATCCCATAAGTCATTTATTTACACAAACAGATTAAAACATGGCATCCTGGGTTTGAATTCTCTCAATATTAGTGAGACGTAGCTTCAGTGAAGCGCTTTGACCAGCAGATACAGAATATGTATATGACATTGTCCTACAATGCGAAAAAAAGACTTTTTCTGACTTTTAACCAACTTAAAGGGAAACTCAGTGTTAGGAGGTTTCCCGCATATAAAGTTTCTGTTAATGATAGTTTCTGTTAACAATAGATTCCACTCTAGAAACTGGCTCTCTAGAAATCATCCCCAGTCCTTTGGCCTCTAGATTTGCTTTCTTTTACTTTTGGTCTCTTAAAAATGCGGTGGTTGGGATTAAATAGAAGACGGTCTACAAAACTTACACTGTCCACCCAATTTGCTTTTAAATACCCTGTAAGTGCATATTTTGATCTAATTTCAACTCCATTATCTTGCGGTTGACAGCCAAAATGGCATCAACTTTGTAATTGTCCAAATATTTACAGACCTGACTGAAGAGGTGAATAATTTTTTTCATTTTAAGAGTCCGTTTTTTTTTTTCTTTTTCCTTTTTTTTTGTGGACCACATCTGTTATCTGTTTTACAGCTGAATTATTCATGGCTGATAATTAAATCTTCATATTAGTACTGGTCTGTTAGCCATGAAAATCATTTTAGAGCTGCCTGTATCTTAAGAATGAGGAAAATGTTACTGCAATAGTCCATTTGTTGCAGCCAAGAGAGCTCACAAGTTAGTAAAAAACCACGGTTGTAATTGTGTGGATGAAATGCATAGCTGTGCTTGGACTACCTCTCTCGGATGTCCGTTTTGAAGTTCTATACCAATGATAGACCGGAAAGTTTGAAAAAAATAGGTTTATAGCGCTGGACACCTTAAAATTCATTCTTTCCCACCCTGAACAGGCCATTGGCTTCTGTTAATCCATAAACAGGTTCTCAACTCATGGCTTCACAAGTGTCAGTGAGCAAAGGCTCTGACGCTGGTCTCTGTTGACTCAGTATTGATACACGATGGAATCTCACAGAAAACATAATCCTGCTGTTTCTTTCTCTCTGGAAAAACAGAAAATGATGTTTACACTGCGAGAAAATGTTGATCTCTCTGCCTCCGCTGACTTTTTTTTTTCCCAATCATCTGTCCCTTTTTTCACCTTCTCTTGAATTCCAGTCCCTCGCTCTGCCAGCGCACAGCAGATGACCTTCTTTCCAGACGGCTCCAGGAGGTGAGAATTGTGCTTCTTTCGGATATTCTTGACACCTTCTGCTTGACTTGGCTGGTGCTGAATAACTGAAGACAGAGTTCACCCTGCTGAGGCAGACACATGTAAGTGAGGAAGAATTATGTGAGGAGGCTGATCTGAGATCTTCGTTCACTGGTATCGAATGAATTGAAAGGTGTTGTTCCATGTTTTATTGCATTACTCAGAATATACTTTCATCTGGTACCAATCTTGTGTCCTGCTCAGATTTCTGCTTTTCTCATGATATACTGTTTCTGAATCTATAATCTACGGGGAAATTTAACAAAAATATATGATCCTCTCATCCCCATCTTTCATGGCTCATGTTGAAATGCAAAATATGGCAATGAAAACTACGCCCTGTTACACACCTGAAGACTTGTTTGCTGGAAGAATGGGACAAAAGTACCCTAGAAATGTTTTATCAGGTGTTGTGAAAGTAACGGAGACATTACAAAGCAGTAAATACTTAATTGTTCTGACTTTTGTGCGAATGTTGCAAAATTAAAAATTGAAATGAGTTTTTTTTTTTTTTTTTTGAAAATCAAAATTCATGTGGTAAAAAAGTCCTTATGTGCTTTTGTGTTGTTTTCATCATAAAACAGGTCAAAGATCATTGACAAATCAGAGCTTTCAGTTTTGATTTTAACTCACCGTCCCAACTTTTCCTGATTTAAGGTTGTATAACTGCATTAAAACAGCTGTACTTTTATTTATTTATTTATTTATTTATTTAATCCTGAGTTGAACTAATGGTGGCTTTTTCTGAAATCCGAGCCTATGTTTCCTCAATGCCTGAGAATAATACGGTGTGGGGTTTTTTTCTTGCAGAGTTTTTTTTATTTATTTATTGCTTTGTGGTTTTACAGAGGCTGGATGTAATCAGACACTCTCTCAGCCCGAGTCTTCAGATGTTCAAGGGTTTTCATTGAAATCAATGTAGAGTGCAGGAGGGACGTCGGACCGGAAGTGGGACCCCGTTAATGCACCCCAAATCTCACTGTGATTGAATGATGTTCATTGCAGTCTCCGATTGAGGACACATTTTCTTCAAATGCACCTCTGTGTGCTGCTAAGTTCACATGTTTGCATTACATTGATGCAAAATAACAATCCAATCCAATCAATCAGAATCAAAGTATCATTTCATGGGGAACGTAGATCTCATTCTTTCTCATCCAACTGTGTCATACGTCCCTCTGGCTGACTTTGGTCTGTGTCTCTTTAAAACTGGCCCTGACCAGCTTGCCGTTCCACAGCTGCATCTCGGTGTCCCTCCCTTCCCGATGCACAGCGCTGCCGTGGGTGCAGGACATTGAACATGAAGCGATGTGCTGACTGCACCTGGCTATCGGCTGCCCTGACGGAGACATCAGAAGCTGCAGGCTAACGCCAGGTGCGGCACCTTGAGGGGCTGTTGGCTCAGCCCACTGAAAATACTTTGAATACTTTTTTTTCTCGCAGAATCCAGAAATAACAGATTGTAAATGATGTGTCACATTTTACTTCCTTCAGATTACGGTGACGGAGGAGATATACGGCACCAGAGGGCAGATATATACGCAGGTTGGCGGTTCTCCACAGAACAGAGCTGAAGAATGCACTCGTGTCTGACGACCGAGGCAGGCCAACTACACTACCAACCAATACAAAAAAAATTGCTGTTTGGATTTAAATTCTTAAAAACCTATTATTCAGTCAGCATCAGTGATTAATCTGTTTCAGCCGGCAATAATTATTTTAACCCCGACTGATGCAGAGTATAGCCTTTCATTTCTAAAGCAGCCTTGTCGGAAGGCACATCCCATGGTTCTGGAAAAGATCTCACAGTTTTTTTATTACTGGCCTGAATCAAAATAAGAAAAAATAAATTCAGGAGATTGCTTGAATCATTGGATGATTAACCGTTTGAACGCTGAATCAATTTTCAAGGAATTAAAAATGTAATGATCCTGAGCTGTTGAAAACCTATCAAGTGTCAACTTGTTTAAAACTGTAGGAGCTCTTTTAAACAAGTTGCCTCATGATAGGTTTTCAACAGCATCTCGTTTTTAATATCTTAAACCACTGGGCAACTATAATCGCCTATGGCACCCAATGCTTGGGTTAATTGAAAGTTGAAAGGAGTCCAGAGAATTA